>CM060906.1:512054198-512679198 GCA_030737815.1 Allium fistulosum | reverse complement strand
CGAAGATAGGCAACGCTGAGAAGTAACAAAAGCCGTGCGCTAACTCTTAAAGCGTAAACTCCTCACGTTGTCTGAAGATAGGCAACATTGAGAAGCATAAAAAGTCGCGCATCCCGTAAGTCGTGCACCAACTCTCCAAGTTGTGAAATCACACTCTTAAAACATAAACTCCTCATGTTGCCCGAAGATTGGCAACATTGAGAAATATTTTAAGTACCAGAATAGCCCCAGCAATACCCCCAGCAATACCAGAAAACTCATCTATCACAGGAATTGTGAATATCAAGCCACTCTTATCATCGGGAGTAACGGGTGCGACTCCAACAAAATCGAAATGCTATAAACCAGCAAAAAAGCCCAATTGTTGACACCACATAATAAACTGTAACATTCAACGTGAATAACGTTTAACTACTTACAGATAACTCGTATGATGTGCATACCCGGGGAAATGAAGTGCATATTTGAAGATGGAAAAAATCCGAAGAAATGATACTCATAAGTACCAATTCAAGCTTTTGAGAAGCGATAAGTGGTTTAACTTCCAAAAATTTGCAAAGATTATTCATCAAGTTAATCTCGTAACAGTATGCTTATGAATTTTCCAATAGTTAATTTCATAACTGTATGTTCTGCACTAAGTTTACATTTTCGTGCATATTTTAAACATGCATGTGTTATATACTTTCCAGAATTGCATAAAAATATAAGTTGCAAAACCGGTAAAAGGAAAAAATCGAATTGTGACTTAGTCATATTCCATGTTTGGCATGCAAATTATTTGAACCATAAATTATCGATCGTTTGTCGATTGTTTGTAGTAAACAGCCCTATGAACTAGGGAGCATACACTGGTACTTAAATAAAAATGTTATGCTTAAAAACAAAAAGTTCACATTTCCTATGTTCTGTTACTTCAAACAAAGAATTCTAACAGTAATCACAGGACTAAATAAAGTGAAATGGAAGTAGACAAAATAGACATAAGTGCACATGATACATATGAGCAGTAAGTAAGGTACAATCAAAATATCAACAGTATATTACTTCTAATTTCCTTCAATACAAGGTCAAAACGTGGGGGCTATACCCACACAATAACGACCAACAAAAGAAAAAGTATAGACAACACAACAAAAACACTAAGTGCAGACTCTGCACTTGAACAATACAATGCAAAATGAATCAGAACCAGATCAGCTACCATCCAAGCTTCTCAGCGCTTCTTTCCACCACTCCCTTTCATGCCTTTTTTTTGAAGTTTTGGCTTCACCTCGGGAGTGGTGTCGCTGCCAGTGATGTCGACGATCTCCTTGGTCCTGATGTCCTCTTCCTGCTCTGTAACTTTTTCAAAAAGCTTGCCCTTCGTTCTGCACTTCCGATATCCATGGGAGCTCTTAGAAGCCTTATTGCTTCAACCTTCTCTTTTTAATGGCAAACTGTTGTCCTTGAGATCTGTGTGACTGCTCAATCTGAATTTCTTGCTCCCGAGCTTCGCCCGTTGTGAAATCACCCTCCAAAGATACGAACGGGTCATCCAAACCATGCAGCGTGCCGATCTTCTCGGATTCCAGCCCCGGCTGTGAGCCAGTCACAAACGCGGCGAAAGGAGAAGATACAGAAACGAGCATATAAGCGGTAGAGATAGAAATAGGCCCAGGCATCGAGAGAACCAGCGGATTGGTAGGTAAGGAAGACGGACCTATAAGATCAAAAATGAAAGCACTAAATTCGTCCTGCTCTTGCGGCGTGAGATGAAAATTCTCAAACTCAGGAGAAGCAAGTAGATTACCTGCTTCTGAAGGTTGACCAAGAATGTCAACCTCATATTCACCGCCTTCACTTTCCTTCAATGGTTCCACAATCTTAGGGGAAGCTTCAAACCCAGAAATTGCTGACGGATCGCGAGGCTGCCCCAACGGTTTGCCAACACTGGAAATAAAAGGCTCTGAAAGCGCTTCGGCGGTTGCTGTCGTGGTAGCATCGGTAGCTTCCTTTTCTCTCTCAATCCGCAAAATCTCCCAGCCTTCTAGCAACGCCTTCTTTGATTCTTCGTTGATATAGGTGTTCTTTAGCTCTCGCTCGGAATAAGCATCCCCGCTTTCACGAAAACGGGTCAAGATTTCCTCTCAAACCACAGCAAGAGTGCGTGGGAATTTAGGGCCTTTGTAATTGAGACTCCTCCGGTGCAGTAGGGAGTTGACATAAAATTACAAGTTGGTCTCATCCATCTTCTCCATCTTCCTTTTAAAGGCGTTCTAAAGCTCTAGATAATCCACCGTAACGGCGGCCTTTTCAACTTCGACGCGAGCCTTATCAGCGCTAAGCTGCACAACTTGCTCCTGTAGCCTAGTGATTGTCCCAACCTGGTCGGAGATGGTCTTATTATGCCCCTCTACAATATGGTCGTGATCGGAAATGGTTCTCTTTTGGGCCTCGATTGTCGAGCTGCAAGCTGCCACCTCCTCTTTCAATTTGGCCTCTTCTACATGAGCATTCTTAATTTCGTCCCTGTAAACGATCTCTATTCTCTCGTGAGCCTCTTTTAGCTCTTTCAGCAAGCCAGCGTTGTTCTTGCTTTCTCAAAGCGCTGCATCCTTTTCGTCTTCCAGCTGTTTGATTTCGGCATCGCGTTCCGCTAACGCTCTTTCAAAATCATCTTTCTCCGATTCAAAGGAGAGGATTTCCTGATAGTTGTTGTGGTTCATGTCCGCCAGCTGTTTGCATAATTTTTCCCACCCTTCGACTTGTTGTAAATCGTTTTGGATTGCCTTGAGGTAGGGGCATATATGTATCTCTACGAACCGGATGAAGATCACGATCAAACATAACCCCCCTTAAAAACCACCCGAGGAGCGCTGCCTCAAGCCTGGGAGGACCAGATGGAAGAACATAGGTAGGTTTTCGGTGGGGGCATGAAGAACCGAAGGCAAGAGCCACATGAGACGACGGAGCTTGAGTTGAAGATGGAATGTGGACAGAAGATACCAAGATTTCAGAACCAATTCAGGCGGGGGCTGGAGCGAAGGCTTGTTGGTCTGAAGAATGGGAACCGCGATCAAACTTTGACTTCTTCGGCGGCTCCTCTCTCTCATCGAAGATCCTTCTCTTTTCGTACCCACCTTTGTATACTCGGCCATGTTCCCTCTCGTCTCGACGATGCATTTCGGTCTCTAAGTCTTTCCTTCTTCGATAATCCTCCTCCGTTTCACGGGCTGGTGACGGCCAGAAGACTCTTTCGACCAGCGCTGAGAGTCAGTGAATTCTTTGAGATCATCATAAAGACCATGTCCTCTTATGGTACCTGACATTGATGATAAATAAAGAGCCTTAGAAATGGAAGATAAACATGAAAAGTATATGTATAAGTGAGTGTAACACTAGTGAAATGTGTAATGTGTTTGGGAGGAGAGCCTAAAACGACGTCACAAACCGGATCAGGCAGGCATCGCAGAAGGAATCAGATTCACTTTGGGTCCAACATGGCCCGAACGAGGAGACACCTCCTCAAACTTGAAGTTCTACCCCATGAGCGCGTCAAAATCGACATAAACATTGCCCAAATCTCCAAAGTCCACGCCAATGTATTTACTTGGAGAATCCCGACGTCGTATGATTTTTATGGCACCACATTTACCACTTATGCCTGAAGGAGGATAGCACGGAACAACATGACTCATCCTTGGAGTCTCGTCGCATGATTCAGAATCCTCATCGCCGGACTCTGCATATAAATCGTCACTAGAAGTGGACTCATCGCTACTACTCCCAATCTCTCCTTTCTCTTTTTCTATGTCCATCGCGGCCTTGCCTTCCCGTTGATTAAATTCCTCTTCCTCTTCTTCTAGAATCGAGTGCATCCTAGCCGAGCTACTGGCCTCGGCCACGGCAGCATCGTTTTCCTCGTGAGTCTCCTCAACCGACTCGCCGGATGGGCCTACCCGTTCTTGAAAAGCGCCCTCTTCGAAACCATAAGATGAGGAGGTCGATCGCATGCGTACCCTGGATCGAGAAGGGGACGGGACTTCAACCGGAACCGCGGATCTTCCCGAATGCAGCAGTCCGTATCGAAGCAAGTGTTCATCAATCAGCAAGACTTTAACAGATCTTTCTCCAACATCGATAGCCTTTGGGGTTTGGAAAATTCCATCGAGAGACAAGTCCCTGTTCGGCCTTAGAATAACTATAAGAAGTATTCGACTTGTTAGAAATATCGTAGTGACACATCGGAACTCAATGAGAAAAAAGGGAACTTAATCCCGGTTGTCCAAAGATGCTTGAATCCCTCAGGACATCTGATAAAGAAGTATTGGGTCATGAATTGGGACAAGTTTCTCTAAAGTCACAATACAATTTTACGATCCTCTGGGCCTCGATCACAACCAAGGAAGGACACTTATCCCTTATTTTGAATGAAAGAAAGTATCTCAACTCGTCAAAGGTCGGAGCACGGTTGAATATTCATAGAAAAAGGACGTGCAGACAAGTTAAGATGGCATAACCGTTGGGATGAATCTGAAATGAAGCAATTCCTATGTTCGAGAGGGTCTCTCTCAAGAAATCGTTAAAAGGGGGCACAACTCCATTCGAGCACATATACCGATGACAAGCGGTATATCCTGGGAGCGCCATACGAGCAAACTCATCCTTCTTTGGGAGGTGCACGTCTTCCTCCGGGATGCCATGTTGCAGGCAGATATTGCACAAGACCTTGGTAGAGATCATGGAAGAAGCTCTCTCCGGCAGATTTAGAAGAACTCCGAAATTTGGAAGAGTCTGGTCCATGAGCGGACTAACCGGAACTAGCTAGCCATACTCAGCCTGTGAAGCAGAAGAAGGAGGGACGACGGACAACGACTCGGCCTCCGAAAGCGTAGGACTTACTCTGCTAGACTTGCGACGAGAGGATGGATACTTCATTCTAAACAACATAACCTACATCTGTAACGTTCAGGTGATTCAACTCTAAAATAAGAACTCCCCGTACTACACTTGAATTCTGAAGAACTATCGGCTTGTACTGATGTGTCGGGCTTCAAGTGTGTACCGAGGCAAGTGCGATGTGTTATCTATCGGTGGTGGGCTCAGTGTCCTAAACACTACAAACACTCTACCCCATGTAGATAGTACGCTAGCAGCTGAGAGGTGAAAGGACTTCCCATATCACTTTCCTTTTGAAATTACTTCTCCTACACTTACCTGTTATCGATCAACGATCGATAATGGATCTGTTATCTAAAACGATGCGGAAAATCCTTTCAAGTACAGGTACACCGTGCGTGCAAAAGAAAAAAAATCAAGTCGAATCCTCCAGAAGGACGAACCCAATTCACGATGTGTCTTGCAGTATCGACTATGGGACCTGGCACAATCAACTCCGACTCAATGGACGATGACAGCAAAACATGTCAAGCACCGAGGCATGGCCCGAATGTCGTTCCATGAGGAACCTAAGACTCGATTTACTATCTTCCTCCATTATGCCGCAATCGACTCGGACTCCTCACGATTAACACCACGAATACAACTCCGTTGCCAAATTGATAAATCAACATCATAATCAGCAAACCCATAATGGATTAACGATCTAAACAAAAAGTTAAGTGAAGCTTTAGAATCAACAAGCTAAAATGGGATGGCAACGATCTAAGTCAGCAAGTAAACTAGGGTTCGGTCGGAGGCGACTGGGAAAAAATGGTAGCGAAACTCTAGAGTCAGCGGCAAAGCAAGGTCGATGGTGTCGTGGGAATCATGATGGAGTCATGGTGGAAGTTTAGGTCGAATCGTTGGGAGTGATGGATCAAATTGCTAAGGGCAGCTCAGATCGCAGAGGTAGTTCGATCGGATTGCAAGGAGTGAATAGAGATGAAATAGGTCGGCTCAAGTGTTTAAATAGAAAAGGAAGGTCCGTAGCCAGGTCGCTAGCGATCCATAATCTATGGATCACGAGCGATCCATCCGCTATGGATCGCTAGCGATCTATGAGGTTGCATGCCTACAACCTCAAATTTGCCTAGCAACATCCAGACACTACTTCAAGGCACGTTGTGAAGCTATATAGTAAAATTCGATCTGTTATGACTAGCAATGGCAGTCCAGGGCAAAACTTAGCAAGCGATGGTCTAATCTAATTCAAATTTGTGTAACTCTAAGACAACTACTTGAAATTCTACAAGCCCAGACTAAAAAGCGATCACTTCCAGAGCACGCCTTATTTTCAATGAAGATGTACTCTGGGGGCAAATGTTGTTTGGGTTATTAACCCAGTCGGATGCAAAAGGAGTCAGAGCAACTTGGTCGAGTCAGAATAGCCCAGAAGTCAACCAGAAGAACTAGAGTAACGAGACAAAGGAAGCAAAGAAAATGGAATGAGAAAACCCACTAAGGACATGGATCGCTAGCGATCCATGGATTTAACTCTGGAAATTGCAAAGCCTCTTGCATCATGGTTCACTCCATATTACAAAAGCAATAACTGAGTTTGACGAGATTTTGAGTTAGTTAAATTAAGAGACAAGCACTTGCCTCGTCCAATCAGCAGTTGAATACAACCAGCAAGTAAACCATCATCAAAACAAGGGACGTGCAACAAGATTACATGAACAACATCGACACAAGATGACAAAAACACTCCAGAAAACAAAGTCCAAAAATAGACTAACTATATGGATCCCTAGCGATTAATACACTATGGGTCGCTAAGATTCATACATCAACATAGGGTCGATGTGATTCATAGAAAACAAAGTAAAAGGGCAAAAAACTAAGGAGTTGGTTCGCACCCGACAAACACTACGGATTTCTAGCAATCCATAGACTATTGATCGCTAGCGATCCATGGTTTTGGGTCGGGTCGTGAGGCAAGCTCCAATGATCCTTCATGTGATCATCTGTGAGTAGTTGGCGAACAGGCCTGGCCCAAAAGCTCTCCAATCTCTATAAATACTCTCCTATATGCAACATAAACTGGATCTTCTCCAGATTTATTGTCAAAACTCTACTGGAAGCTTTCTTCACTCCTCACCTCCCTCACGACATTCTCCAAACGAATTCACTGTGATTCTCCAGTGAATTCCAACCTTGGAGATTCAATCTAGCTAGGGATATTCAAGGTCTTTGTAATCAAATACAACTTGTAACAGCAATCAGTCAATAATAAAAACTATAAAGTGGATGTAGGCTTCGTTAATAGCCAAACCACTATAAAAATTCTCTTGTCTTCTTTCTATTTCTGCTCTTTTACATTTATTCTCTATATTATTGCTCTGTAAGAACAGGCCTGGTGCTTTCTCACTCAAACCAGGGTGTTGATCCATTTTCTAGATTAATATACCCATTACTTAGTCTCTTGTTTTTGGCTTTCATCATTAAGTTATCATTAGCTTATTTTATTGATCACCTCCCTAGGCCTTCCCGTCACTAATTTAATATTTTTCTTGAACAACGTCAACATGTGAAATGTAAGCACCCTGAATACATTCCCTATGGGTGCCACCCTGATTGGAGCTACCTAGTCTCTCCTAAGAGGTTAAATGTAAGTTCCTTGAATTTATTCTAGTAAGCATCATTACAGAGCGTCAATACCTCCTCTTGGTGCCAAAACCTGTAACACCCGAAAAGTTAATACGAAATTAATTAATTAAATAAGATAAGGCTAAAAAGGAAATTTTGAAGATGTTGGAATTTGGCTACGAAAGTTATGTCATTGCAATCATGGAAATTTTTTGATCAATTTTCATATATAAAGTTTTCGAAACGAAGCTCAAACGAAAAAGTTACTAAGGTTTGAAGTTTTCAAATTCAAATTAATTTAAATCGAATGCAAATTCAAATAAATAATTAAAGCTAAAGTTTGATGTTGAAAAATTAATGGTAGTTAGACTAAGGGGTTAAGTAAAGGTTAAGACAAAAGTTAACATCAAATATTAATTAAGGAATTAAATAATCAAATAATGGCAAACAAATATACGTTCCCAGAATAAGGCGACCGGTCGATCGCCACCTAGTGTCGGTCGACCGCTAGCGGTCGACCTCCTAGATAGAAGCGGTGACCGATTGTCATGGTGGCGGTTAGGGTTTTTACGACCATTAAAGGTCCAGATTATATTATTTAAACCGACTTAAATCTGATTGTTTTGGTGCGTTCTAATCACTATAAATAAAAGCTTAGCCCTCTCACTTTTATTCACAAATTATTTAGGAACGTAGCGGAGCCCTATCAGTTTCTTCCTTCCTCAAGATGAAAAAAATCTCTAGGATTTCATGTAAGGGATTTTAGTTGTTTAGTATTCAATTTATAATCCTATTCTCCTCCAATCCCTGAAATTTTGGATCTAATCTATATACAACCCACTTGTTGTATATTTCTAAAGGAAGAGATTTGGAAAGAGATTTTAAGCAGGCATAAACAAATCCAAGAGGAAGAGCTAAGGACCATTTGTGAGTAGAAATCTTAGTTTTTCTTATTTTAGTAAATGTATAGTATAATTTGTATTTGATATATGCTTTGGGAAATTTTGTTCACAAAAACATCAAACTAAAATCCCAAAATTCTCTTAAGCAAAATGTCAATTCCTATGTTAGGATCTCAATAATTGTATATTAAAATAGTGGAATTGTATAGTTATTGCAATTTTAATGTTCAACATTCTATTCCACTTCTCATCTTTTTCTTTGGATTTGATTAAGGATTTTTGAAAAGAAATAAGTTAGGAAATGGTATGTAAGGCACAAATTCTCTTTATTCACAGTTTGCACTACCTATTTCCATAATTTAAATGAAAATTCCCTTTCTTATCTGTATATGTAGAAGTTGAATAGAGCGTAAAAGGATTTGAATTGTGAATTCTATTAACGTTGATTATTCTATTTTAGTATAAAGTAAATTTGATATGGATTCTATTTTTATACAAGTCGGTTGTTGAATTGAGAATGTTAGATATATGGTATGTTTGTTGATATGGAATTGGACTTATATAAAATTGAAAGTTTTGACATTTAAAATGATTAGTATAGGGTGTAATCTTCGCATGATTATAAATATTTTACGCACGTGTTTACCTATATACATAGATGTATGTATATATGTATATACATTAGTGTATAAATAACGTATAATTAATCATATATTAATTGCGTAGCAAATAGGTTATTATTTAATATTAAATCCCCCTTAGGAAAGAAGTGAGATAATTATGGATAGTAATAATATGGAATGCGATGAGGTATATGGTATTATGTTAAGTGAGTGAAAATTATGACTAAGTTATAGGGATGCGAGGTCACTTAATAAGCACACCGAAGTCTACCCAGCTAATATGGCTATCAGTACTATGACTTTGGAGCTGATGTGAGACATCGCCTATAATAAGTACCCACGAAGGACGTGAGGTTAGTCCCAAATTCTATAGGGTAATCCTGCCCAGCTAATCTGGTTACCAGTACCAACGAATAGTCAAACTAATATAAGGGGTAATAGTTTGTGTAAAGGGTCTTAATACATAGCATCTTCTTTGGGGTCGAAGGTAGTAAGTGGCTGATTGAGGGCCTGCCATGTAACGACCTGTAAATTTATCACTTAGATAATTATATTTATTTTTAAAATATTTAGATATGGGATTAAAAGTAAGAAATAATCATGTGTAAAGTGGTAAATGATAATAGTTATTTTGCTTGGGAAAAATATTTGCGGACAAATTACGGAGATAAAATATTGATAATTTGTAAATATCGTTTTAGGCAAAATATCAATAAAACTGCTTTTAAATAATAAGGATCATGCATAGCTCTGGATTCATACACTAATATATGTATTCAAACAAGAAAATGGACTAAAATAATTTATTTTATTTTTTTGAAAATAAAATGTATTTATGACATCGATAGTTGATATCATCGGTTTTATATATTTCTTTGGGAATTCAAATTAATTTTAAATAATAAATAAATGGGGTTTTATTTAAAAATAAACCTATTATAATTATTTAATAATGATGGTAAAATCATTTTTAAAATTTGTTTACCAAAATAGATAGTTCGTAGAAAAATAGAAAATGGGACCAAAGAACGTTTTTCAAAAATTTCAACTTTTCGACACCAGAAAGTTGCCGGGAACGTTGTTCGCCTTTATGCACTATATATACACATATATAGTAGATAATTAACCATATAATAAAACACTTAATAATATAGTAGCTTATGTTAATTATGTTTAGCAAGTGATGTGACAGGACATGGTTTTAAAATAATAACTTATATATATACTAAATCATATTATTATCTCCTGTCATTTCTTTAATTACCATCATCATTACCCATCGTGGCTTAGGAGATGTGACAAGAGAGGGGAGAGATGTGACATATGAGGGGGAGGAAGGTGGTGATGTGACAAGTCAAAATAATGACATGTTATGATATTTAAACTAAGGATAAAATGGTAATTTCCCCACTTTCCTTCATCTATAAATACGCACCCTCACACACACATTTTCATTTACATTCCAAATTCATTCATTTCTAAATTTTATTCTCTAAAACTTCCATGGCTTCCATAGTTCAAAAAATTTAGAAAAAGTTAGCATTTTTTGTTGTAATTTGCTTCCATACCTTCTATTCTTCTTATACTTTCATTTCAACATCCTCTCTTCCAAAAACCAAGGCAATCACTACTCCACAAAGCCCTAGCCAAGCTAAATCACCTCTGGATGAACCTATTCTAAGGCCTTAACCCCTCCAAAGTTTCAAATTTTTAAGCGAGAGTCGACGAGGCCTTGCCGAGTTATAGTCGAAGTTTGGGCGAAGTTAGTTAGCATAAAGGTGAGTAAAACTACTTTGTTTTGGAAACATTTTTGACTTTATTATGATGAGTTATTGTAGTGATAATATGATGAGAAAATCGAGTGGTTATTATGTTGGTCAATGGTGATTTGATGGATGTTTGCACATGGTGTTGAGTTTGAGATTTGAATGTGATGTTCTCGAGTTGGTAAGCATATAACCTTAAGTTTATATATGTGTTTCATTGTGATGTTAAAAGTATGATAGTATGGATGTATGGTTGGGATGTAAAAACAAAAGTATGTTGAGTCGAAACAAAGTTAACAACTTTGTGTGTTGCGACGGATGTGAGATCTGATTCGAAGTCAAAAACTATGTTTTCTTGTTTTAAATTTTGGAAATTATTTCAACGTTTCTACCTTTGTTTCTAAGTCTCAAAAAACTTTAAAATTTATGTTTCTAGACATGAAATCGGAAATAATAAGCAATTGTTTTGACTTAAAATATGTTTAAGCGAACTGCGTTCATAGCGATAGTCGCTATGGACGCAGTTCGACAAAATTGTCAATTTTCGTTTTAAAATATTTTCTTTCGAAATGATTTTGCAAAAGTTTTTCAAACTTAATTGGTAACATAAAAAGAGATTAAGTTTAGTTAAATTAATATTTTATTATTTAATAAAATAATTAAAGTTAATTATCACTTAATTAGTAAATAAGTAAGTGATAGAAGTTAAGTAACACTTAAGGAAGGTTAATGACTAATTATTGATTATAAGGTTTTCATTAGTGATTAATGAATTTAAGAAGTAATTTAATGATCAATTGTTATTTAATTAAGTTAATTAGTTAATTGATAATTATTTAATTTGGTTAATTAGTTAATTAACTATTATTTAATTAAGTGATTATATAATTAAATTTTAATTAATTAGGATTTAACTAATAATGAATTATTTAAACCTTAACTAAGATACATTAGGAAGTTAATTAGGACTTAACCAAGTTCATTAAGTTAATTAAAGTTTAATTATGAATTAATCTTGATTTAATTAAGATATAATTAGGGTTTAAGCTAATTAAATATACTTTAATCTTTTCAAAACTATTTTTAAATTTAATTGGTTATGTTTTAAATCAATCTTCTTTTCAAGTTAAGTAATTTTAAATCGAAGGATCTCTCGTCTAGACTATTAAGTAGCCAAATGAATTAAAGTAGTTGACTATAAAACGTTGACACTTTTTATGGGAAGTAAGTGACTTTTGTTTATCACAAATGCCGAATATTGGTAACGTGATAAACACAAGAAAGTTAATTTCAATAACCGGGGTTATGATAACTTAAGCATATAGATATACTTGTATATGTACATATTTCACCCGATTTTGGATTTACCTATATTTATAACTTGGACATCTACTATGATTGATTATATGTTATGTATGAATCTCTTACATATCTAATGTTTGGCAGTATCTATGATGTAACTTAGATAAGTTACACCCAAATTTAATGATCCATTATAGTCGTTGAGCCTCCATTTGGTTTTGCAAAGTAAATATTTTATTTTCTTTTGAAATGGTCTTCAAAGCTATTCTATTTTGAACAATATATTTGAAGAACGATTTGGAAATTGTTTTGAGAAGTTTTATAAATGATTTTGGGGTATTCAAAAAAAGAGTTTTAGAAATAGTTTTGAATGTTTATACAAAGATTTTATAAATGGATTTGAATGTCTATAAAGGGAAGTTTTATACATGGTTTGAAAGTTTATAAAGAAGATATATAACCGGGTTTGAATAATTTTAAAGACTTCATAAATGAGTATAGATGTTGATAAATGTTTGTAAATGGGTTTGGGTTAAAGCAAAGAGGATTTCGTGGATAAAGAAAATTTACAAAAGTATTTATTTAAGATAAATAAAATGGGTATTTGAGGTTTGGGTTTATGGAGGCTGACATTTTAAAAATAGTAGTATGGGATATCCGTTCCACACTTAACACCGAAGGAATAGTGCTTGGAGTTATCATTTTCTTCAATTTAAATAATGTAGTTAAATCCGTTTAAGAGATTTGGAAATGGGAAATCTTATAAATGTTTTAAAAATATACTTATGTAAAGGAGGTAAGTATATGAATGTTGATAAACTTTTGGGAAAGGAGATTTATAAATGAAATTGGTTTCGAGGCTTGGTGATTGCTTTGGGTAATTAAATCTCTAGATTATGTTGTTATTTGATGGTGAAATAACCGACTATCAAATATGGCCTAATTTGACTTAGGAAGTATGAATGTAAAATTCGAGTTTCCGACAAGGACTCGAATACCTACTTCCAAAAGAACCAGGAATAAGTCAACCAGAAATTATCGGTTGTTGGTATGGAGAGACCAGGATCGGATTTATATATCCAAAAACCACTCCAAGCCAGTACGTTCGAGTGGAAGACATCTTGATGATGATTGAAGATGGTGCTCTTTGAAGTGCAAGGGCTACTACTACTAATTCTGAGGGTGATTCCAAAATGAATGTAGTAGAGTTAGTGCCTTCGGCTTTGTTCAGATCTAGAACGAACTTGTATGGATGAATACTGGCATTGCATTGGCACTAGGAGGGTAGTGTTAGCATTCCAAGTTGGGTTGCTATTCAGAGAGGTAAAGCGTAGCCTCAAGCCTAACAACTGGAAGGAATGGCAAAAACAGGGCATGCAGTAGAGCTATGTGGTTAACTACCATTAGGAGTGGTCACCCTATTCTGGATGTCCCTTTCAAATTTGGTTTGCGTGCAAAACACCATGGTAGTACAAGGCCTTGGTGTCAAGGGGGTGAGGTAATCCGGTTTGCCATGTTAAAGAGGGAGCCGGCACTGTGTCAGCATCGGTGCATTTTCTAGAGGTGTATCATCAGAAGGTAGTCCCTTACCTTGCAATTGTTGAGATCCAATCTACAATATATGCCTTATGTTTTCGATTGTAGAACCAACTATGTTGGAATGTGAGATGCAAGCATTTTAGCTATTTTATCTATTTACTTTAAACCTAGACACTATGATAATATCATTGGAATTTGATATAAAATGTTTTGGTTATCGTAAGGTAAAAACCCATCCGTTCTTATGTGCGGTGTGGTCTTAATTACGAGATACCCTTTGTTTAAAAAGTTTTCAAATGTAGAAATCGGTTTGATTATTACTTGTTGTTGAGTTTTACCTCACGCTGATTTACCAGACTGACCTGGGCGTTATTCCATGTAATGCTCGGGTCAGACCGAGCTTGTTTTCCCAGGTTTAGCTGGATACTTTGGAGTTGGAGAGGAGCTGGATGGTCAAGACGTATTCACGTATGTTTTTCTTCCGGTTTATTGTAGAGTCTGTATGTCATTCAATGTGAAGACAGGTTTCTATAACTGTCTAAAAATTTAGGATAAGTCTAATGTACTCTGATGTTGTATATATGAATAAAGATGTTTCCTTTTTGAAAAGATCATTGTTGTATTATATATTATTCGCTGCGTTGTGAGATTCTGTGTTGTTTAGTTTTCTTCAATCTTCTACCTTCCTCTTTCACCCTAACAAATCGGTATTTCCGGCACTTGAATGTTCAGCATGTGATACAATGGACGTATTAGTGTCGATTTTCAAGGGTTGAAAATCCGGTTCGTTACATGCCTCCTCCCTATTTAGGAAGTATTAAATGGTCAGGGTTAGAGGTTAGGCATGGTAATGGATATCTTGGGAAGGATCCACTTTTGGTTTGAGGTATTAAATAGCTATTATATGGTTCACTCCTCTCATAAAGAAGTATTAAGTGGTCTGATGAGATTCTGTGCAGTTTCAGCTAGATAGTATCGAGAGGAGTCTGCCTTAGGGTAGGTAGTAAATGACGGGGACTACGTAAACTTAGGTATTAAATGTTCATAATCTGCATAGTTCCCGTTGAAAAGGTATTAAGTGACTAAGGTATTATCTCTTACATTGTTATGTCATTGTTGATGGTAGATGCGTGGGACTGGGAATGTGTTTGGCCTACAGTTAAAGATGGGTCGGTGGGTTGGATTGGAAAGGATATAAGTCATAGAGTTAGACTTGCAGCTGGAGAAATTTACATTGATTATAGTTATGATACATAAGACATATTCTTATTCAAATAATACTGCCCAAGTACTATTATAGAAAAGCTCGAGTTTTTTATTCACCAGACATGGTTATTCTGACTCCCTCCTCATTACAACACAGGTTAGAGAAAATGATGCAGATTTCGGAGATGGTAGCAGAGATGGAAACATATGGCAGTTGTTTATCTATTTACCTATGTTGTTATATTTCTGATGTACCCATTTAGACATGATGATGTATTTTGAGATATTGTTCTACAGATATTAGGCGTTATTATATGTTATTATGTTGTATGTTTTTAAAAATTGAATTTTTAAATGAATCAGTACCGTTTCTGATATTATATTTTATCCTTCCACTATGAGATTATGATTGTGTAGACAAACAGCTCTGTGTATTGTTCTTTGTATCAATTTTACCAACCAAAAGCCAGCTTTGGAAATGGTCTAAGGTTTAATAGGCCTTTTTCGGATCAAAAATTAGACTCGTTTCGAAGTGGATTATTACATTTGGTATCAGAGCTTAGGTTGCCCTATCAATGGGTATATGTATACGTATGAGTGCATAATTTTATTTTTTAAATTATTTTTCAAAAACCATATATGTATGTATATTCATATATATACATACATGCATATATATATTATATGCCAGACTCTCTAAATTCCGAGTGTAGAAGTAGCTGCAATCATATTTTGAAAAGATGGGTGAAGCAACTATGAGTTGGAAAAATAAATATAGTTAAACTCCTGCCTCGATTACCACACGGGGAAGAGGTTTTATCTTAAGGAGTGGACCAAGAAGAGAACGACCACACCATATAGAAGCACCCAAAGTTAAATGGTACTTGATTACTTTGTTGGGCCTTGGCTACCTTATGATTTGTATTTTGATGGATTGACGGTTGAAGACATACATTTCATCTAGATAGATGGGAGATAAGAACCTATATGTTTTAAGCATCCAGAAGGAAGAAATGATAGGAGTGAAGCAAGAGGTAAAGAATGAGTGGAGCAAGTTCCCACAAGAAGGTATACATTAATGACCACAAGTGGGTATTCAGATTTTTATGAAGATAGGGAAGAAGGAATGTTCAATAGATTGGACAATTAAAATCAATTTCTAAATCCAACCCCATGGGAAAGAATTTGATAAAGTTTTTTGGAAAATTCCTTGAAATGTTCTGAATGGGTTTTTTAAAGGATTTTACAGGATGTTGTAGTTTTGAAAAAGCGAGAAAATTTGGAATTTCTTAGTTTAAAATTGGTCCAGCTAAAAAGTTTGGTTTAAATATTTTTTGAAAAGGGACTTTTCATTTTTGAAATATATGGAAAATAAAGCATATGTTTGGCTCGATGATATTTCCTATTTTATAAATTTGGTAGTTTCATTTTAAAAAAAATCTTTTAAGGGGTGGATAAATAGAAATGATACTTGATTAAATTGGGGTATAGAGAATAGAAGGGTTAAGAAGGCCTGATAACTAAAGGTCGGAGGAACATTCCCGTATAAAGAAAATATGGAGAATAACAACTAAAGTAGAAGCCATTTAGGTTGGAGAAAGATAAATAGTAGCAATATTAGGAAATTTATATAGTAGTAGCATTAGGAATTATATTAAATAGAATTAGTAATCTAGTTAGAAATAATATAAGAGAGAAGCGATAAGAATAAGGTAGAAAGGGTAGATAAATTCTTGTAGTAATTGGGCATATATTAGGTAGACACTTAAATAAATGCAACAATTACAAGTATCTTTTAGAAGTCCCACTCATATGCTATTAAAATCTCCATTATAGATGGAAGCGGAGATAGCATGAGTAATAGGAAATTAATAGGATGGAAATTATCCTTGTCACTCCACTTTCATTGTTTAAAGCTATAGAAGATGTTTTTGGAAAAGAATTTGAGTTTTAAAAGTTTTGAGCTAAAAATCCTACTTTTAAAAGAAGTAAATCTCTGTTGTAAAAGTCCTTAGAAAGGTATAGATGGTTAGAAAAAGGAAAAAATTTCATGGCTCCTTTTTGGAGAGAAAGAAATTTTTTAAATTGGTAAAAAGGTTTCTAAGTTTATATTTTTAAAGGTAAAATTTTTGGATTAAGTACTTCATGATTATGAAGTTTTAGTTTTATAAAGAATGGTGAAACCTAAACCAAATCTTAATAGTGAGTAGAAGATGATGATTGCCTAGGCAAGATGAGGGGAAGGTTTAGGCTATGGATAGAATAACTGTTTGCACCAAAATTGGTCACAAACCCCAAAAATAGTGAAAGCACCGGTGTATATATACAGATCCACAATATCCAAGCACAGATCTCAGATCCAAATAAAGTAGAGAATAAAAATGAAGAAAATAGCAAAACTAAAATGTAAAAAAGTAAGAAAGAACACAAGATTTATAGTGGTTCGGCTATCTCCGGCCTACATCCACTTTGAATTGATCCTTTTATTCCTTTTGTATTGAGATTACAATTACAAGCCTTTGAACATGAACAAACAAAATAGCAGAGTTTCGGCGCAAAGAGCAGAAGAAGATCGCCCTTTTAGTTGCCATAGGACCGCTATTTATAGGTGTAGATCCGAAAATATCTGCCCCAAAACCTGGAATACCTTTTCTCATTCGCACGCGGGCCCTTCAGATCAGTCCAGAGTGATCTAGGATCGATCCAAGTATAATTCGTATCGATCCAAATTGGCTCCAATCGAGCTGAGATCGATCATGGACGTTCTTGAGTGAATAAGAAAGCTCTTGTGAAAATTTCAAAGAATTTAGACTTGCAGAATGAGAGTTATGATCGATCCAAGTTTGCATTTGCGAGTAGGCTGGAACCTTCATATCCATCGAACAATGCGTATCCATCGCTTTCGCCTCCATCAATTTGTATCCATTGCCATGCTATTCATATTGATCCCTAAATGATTGCCTTTCGTATCCATCACATGTGCCTTTGTTCGTATCCATCGATCCAAATCCATTGCCTTCGTATCGATCCTAAACGCCTTTATTTGTATCGATCCAATATCACAGGTCGATACGAACTACTATCGGTCCAAAGCCATGTGTGTTATCCATATTCGTATCCACCTATTGATACGAAAGCATCAATGTGTACGCATCGATCCGAAGCCCATCACCTTGATCGATACGAAGATATCGATCCAGAACCATTTCTCACCAACATTGATCCATCCATATCTCGAGCATGCGAACTCCGATTGAAGTGAAATTTGGAATGTAACTTCTCTAAGCCTTGCTCATCGTTCCCCATCAATCCCGTCTCGATTGGAGATTGGTCAAATTTTGACGGTATCGATCATAGCCATGTTTTCCTATCGATCACTAATCCCCGTATCCATCAGTTTTAGCCAATTTTGTTGATATCCCGGCATTGGCCAAAAGGCGGGGTAAAATTTACCCCTCAAAACATTCCTTTCGATAGGAAGGCGTGTTTTGAATAGCGTCAAGTCCAACATCCAAAGTCCATATTCCATCCATAGCCATATCATCCGATTCATAATCCAATCCATTGTCAAGCCATCATATCCAAGTGCCATAGCCGTATTTTATCCAAATCTACGACTGCTCCGAGTCAATGTCCGATTCCAAATCCAGTAACAAAATCCTTAACCAATTCCATAGCCATCCAAACCCATCAAACGAGTTTTAATCCATCTATATCCAATAAAGAATAACCAAATCCATGTCCTCTCCGGGTCGATATCCAAATCCGGGACCAATCCGGTCCCTTAGCCAAATCCTTAGTTGTTCGTAGCCAATATCTGAATCCATAACCTCTCTGGGTTCTTGCCAAGTGTAATCCGCACTCGACGACCTGTGTTAAGCAATGATGTGATGTTCCTAGTTCAGTATCCCTGAACGCTGAGTGATGTCGTAGCTTAAGTCCTAAGCCAAATCATGGTCGCTCCAGACCCTTGCCGAACATAGTCCATACTCGACGACCTAGAATAATAAATAATGGATAATATGAGGCCTAAGTCCAAGACCGGATCCTGGTCTCTTCGGACCCTTGCCGAGCATAATCCATACTCGATGACCTTTTACCAAAAATCAAACAAAATTCCAATCAAAATCCAATGCGAAAACAAGAAAATCCAGAAATCCATATCAAAAATCCAAATCAGCGCCCAAACCAAAAGACAAGTGTCCAAGACAAAATCCAAACCTAAAAACAAACAAAACCAGGAGTTTAAACCAAACTCCAAAAGAAAATCAGAAAAAAGCAAGTGTTCAAATTAGAAAGAAAAGGCAGATTTCACAAACTAGGGTATCGTGGTTTGTCATCATCCCAAAGCATGCCTAGGGGCTATCTCCATCCCCGTACATAAGTAAGTGACTTAGCCGTCTGCTCAGAGTCCGCTACTTATTTCATACCATATGGATTAGTCGATAACCAATCGATCATCATTCCCGAACCCTGTGTCGTCGTTGTTTGAGGTAGACAGTGGCTGCTCCTGTTCCACCGCCGCATTCCGATCCCAACATACTACCGCAACTGACTGTTCATTGCATGCTCGTCGACTATATCCTTTAGATGCCTACAGCTATTGGTATCATGCCCGTCTAGGTCAGGAAAGAGACAATGCCTTCCTGATGCCCTCTCACGTTGCGATGGTTCTCTCCTTGCCGGCCTTCGGTAGGGAAGGCGATCCCAAGTTTCCATTTATATCCGCTCCATTGTTTCATTCAATCCTGTGTAAGTGGAGAATTTTGGTTCTCCCCGGTGTTTCCTTGCCCTTCGAGAGTTGTCATCCAACTTCCTCTTTCCTTTATCATTATCTTTACTCGAGCTTTCCCCGGATGGTCCTCCATCCTTAACCACATTTACTTCCTTTAGCTTCAAATCCAGGCTCGCGTCCTCCCGTCGAAGAAATCTTTCGGCCTCGTGAAAAGATTCCCCTAGATCCATTGGTAGATCCCGTATCAATGATACCTTGAAATCTGAGTTGTCCTTGACTCCTGACACTGCTGCCATTAAAACCATCGATGGATCCGGCTGATCCACCGAAGCAACCGCTACATTGAACCGAGTTAAGAAAGTCCTAAGCGATTCACATGTACTTTTTTTACCGATGTCAGTGACATCACATTTTTCGGTCTCTTGATATGAACCCGAAATTGCTTCAAAAACCGATCCACCAATTATGTCCATGTCCAAATAGATCCATCTTCTAACTGTTTGAACCACATAGCAGCTATATCCATCAAGTACATAGGGAAACACCGGGCCATAACTTCTTCCGATGCCCCCAACACTTCCATGTGTGTCATGTACCTCATCAAATGATCGGTAGGATTAGCCTTGCCTTTGTACACTTCTAGAGTAGGTAGCTTGAACTCTGGTGGATTCCTAGCCATTTTGATATCATGGGTAAACGGACTCCTGTTATTCCTTCCAGATCTCCATTTGCTAAACCTCTGCGCATAGTTCGCTTGATAATCACAGCTAATCAGGTGTTGTCCAGCAAGTGTTGCCCCCCGAGTCCCCAAGGGAATCCTGGTATATACTCTTCATCACATACTCTTGTTCTCCTGACGACATCCTATTGTGTGGTGTCACCTGGAATCCCTCCATGAATTGGTCTATCATTGCATGGTGGTGTGCCCTCGAGTCTGGATCCATCCAAATTGGTAACTGTGTGCTGATTGGGGGTTGCACCTTGTTGAGCTGCTCCATCGATTGCTTGTTAAGTCCTTTTGTTCCAGCTTCATGGATCTGAATTCAAACAGCTCCAGCTATTCCTGTCTGACCGAACTATCAAAGAAGGTTCTAAATCATTTCCTCCTACCTTTTCAACAATTCTTCCTGCATAGCTCCCATCATCATCTCCATCTCATCTATGGTGATGAAAACTGAGGCTTGATTTTCTCCTGAGGAAGCCTCCTTACTCCCTTCGTGCTGACTCCTTTTCGCTCTTTGTCTCCTTGTCGATTGCTTTGTCATGGTTCCTTTTAAATCTGATCCTTTAGCCTTCCAAATCTGAACTCCAAATCCGGTATAGCAGGTGCTAGTTTTCTCAGTGAAAGCACCAAAGTGTTTGCCCCAACATTGGTCACAAACCCCAAAATTAGTGAAAGCACCAGTGTATATATACAGATCCACAATATCCAAGCACAAATCTCAGATCCAGATAAAGTAGGGAATAAAAATGAAGAAAATAGTAAAATTAAAATTTAAAAAAGCAAGAGAGAACACAAGATTTATAGTGGTTCGGCTATCTCTGGCCTACGTCCATCGTGAATTGATCGTGTTATTCCGTTCGTATTGAGATTACAATTACATGCCTTTGAACATTAACAAACAAAATAGCAGATTTTCGGCGCAAAGAGAAGAAGATGATCCCCCTTTTAGTTTCCATAGGACTGCTATTTATAGATGTAGATACGAAAATATCTGCCCCAAAACCTAGAATACCTTTTCTCAGGCGCAGGCGGGCCTACCAGATCGATCCAGAATGATCTAGGATTGATCCAAGTATAATTCGTATCGATCCAAATTGGCTCCAATCGAGTAGAGATCGATCATGGACATTCTTGAGTGAATAAGAAAACTCTTGTGATATTTCATAGCATTTGGACTTGTAGAATCAGAGTTATGATCGATTCAAGTTTGCATTTGTGAGTAGGCTGGAACCTTCGTATCCATCGAACAGTGCGTATCCATCACTTTCGCCTCCATCAATTCGTATCCATCGCCATGTTGTTCGTATCGATCCTTAAATGGTTGCCTTTTGTATCCATCACCTGTGCCTTTGTTCGTATCCATCGATCCAAGTCCATTGCCTTCGTATCGATCCTAAACGCCTCTATTCGTATCGATCCTATATCATAGGTCGATGCGAAACCCATCAATATGAACTACTATTAGTCCAAAGCCACGTGTGCTATCCATATTCGTATCCATCTATCGATATGAAAGCATCAATTTGTAAGCATCGATCCGAAGCCCATCACCTTGATCGATACGAAGATATCGATCCGAACCATTTCTCACCAATATTGATCCATCCACATCTCGAGCATGCGAACTCCGATTGACCTGAAATTTGGAATGTAGCTTCTCCCAGCCTTGCTCATCGTTCCCTATCGATCCCGTCTCGATTGGAGCTTGGTCAAATTTTGATGGTATCGATCATAGCCATGTTTTCCTGTCGATCTCTTATCCCCATATCCATCCGTTTTAGCCAATTTTGTTGATATCCCGGCGTTGGACAAAAGGCAGGGTAATAATAACTATGAACGCTCATAGGGTAGCAACAAGGAATCCCCGTTGAATATAAGGAATATTGATATGAACCAAGGAAGGATGATTGGAGATGCATGAAAGCCATAAGAATAACCCTCAAAGGAATAGGGAATGGTATCAAAGTACAATTTTGTAGGTCTTAAGTTATACTTGCATAAAGAATCAAGGATATAGAGGAAGAAAATACCAAAGTTTAAGGATACTGTCAAGAGATTGTGATTTAGAGAAGAGAGTAGTATGATTGGGAAAGTGAGTAATAAGATGGCAAACAAACATAAAGGATGTTGTTATCCACATAATTTCTCAAAAGAATATGATGTTGAATTCGAAGCCTTAAGGAGATGATATCAAACCACATTAAAGAAGGTGAGTCTAAGCCTTTATAGTAGCACCCACCAAGGCAGCATTAAGAAAATAAGCAACCATTAATCCCGAAGGAAGATTATTGATGTCGCCACTCTTTAGTGACGCACCTCTTCGATGCCGCTTATTATCAATATAGCTCCTCTCCAACGCCGCTTACTATCAGGGCTGCACTCCATTAATATCACCACGCATCAAAACCCATGTGATCAGTGATGTGTCTCTTCAAAGAAGCAGGACCGAAAGAATGGAAACGAGTTAATGTCAACACCAATGATGTCGATCCCCATCGACGTTGGCATCGCATGTCATCAATAAATCCAAGAACCCAAGACGATGTCGGTGCTGCTTATTATCCATAAGGTTGACTGAACTCACATCACAAAGTGATACCAAATAGAATCAGCATCGTAAGTTATCAAAGAAAGTAAGGATATCGAGCATGAACTATGTCACTCATTGATGATACCGCACTTCATCAATTATTGAATATTACCTACCAAGACTCATAGTTTCCTAAGCATACTGGATGAAGCCGCCTCATATACATGTCGCGTCTCATTGATTCCATGCCTAATAAATGCCGCCATCCACATAATAAGTAATTTCATGAATCGCTAAAAGTAGTTTATGGTTGATGCTGCTCCAATAATGCTCCTTGAAGTTAATAATGTCGTTGTCGCTGATGTTGCCACCATTCCATTCCGCCATTCATTTATGATGTTAAATAATGACATCACATCTCTATTATGTTACTTCAATACCAATGCCGCTGCTCCTTAGATTTTTCCTCTAGATAGAACCACCTATCATTAAGGTCGCCAACGATCAAAACCGCCATTTTACTGTTATGGCAGCGAACATCATCAATGACTACAGGGGATACACATGAGATGGTTATGGTAAACACCGTCAATGTCCACAGAAGCTATCGGTGCCATAAATCCTTAGTGTTGCTCTCAACTAATATTGCTGGAAATCAATCAAGAGTGTCTCAGCATATAAGATTGACGATGCCGAAAGCCATCAACATTCACAAGATCTATTAAGCCCGGCGTTCTAAAGAATGATATAACTTCATCGCACCATAGCAATGTCGTTCCTTATCAATATTGAATACTATCGAAGTAACTGTGCAACGTCAAAGCTGATGCCATGTGACACTGTTGACGCCAAAGACCAGCGATGCTGACCCAAAGCTGCAATGCCGCTTACCAACCCCTATAAATACAACCCTAGAGGGTTGAAGGAGGGGCGATAATTTTTTTTCTCTCCCTTCTAAAATCAAAGCATTGTAACCCTAAATCAAATTGGGGAAATTATAAATCGATTGTTAATCTCATAATTATATGATAAAGAATATGTATTATGATAAGCATACCCTATTTTTCCTATGGATAACATCGAACATGACTTAAATTGCATATCTACGTGACAATGAATTTTCAATGTTATGGACATGGATATGCATATAATAAGACTTCCTAGTCCCAAAGCTTAACGTGATTATGCCCAAAGGGCTTCGGACTAAAAGAGAACTTATATGCATAATTACTATTTTTACTATTTCATATGGACATTGGACTTCGAATATAATGACCAATCACCTAGCCTATTAACATGCTTAATGGACTAGTGGATGAATTTGCTAATTGTCTTCTCTATCTCCTTTGAATATATGGCTTGAGCCTTTGAGTATATTATTCAAAAAGGACGCATGTATTCTCGAATGTATATTCCAAGTGATCTTAAGGACACTCGAATGTTTCATTCCAAGTGACCTTAAGGGATCCCGAATATCATATTCCGAGAAAATAGCCAGACTTTTGAATATTTTACATTGAAGGCTCAATGGCAGTATAAATCCATGTTTTACTGACTTCACCTTGCGTCTAACCTCAAATGATAAACTTTTTATTGATGGCACTCTTTGGTCATTTCCAATTAACCCATGCTTAATTGTGATGTTATCAAGGGTTAGTTTATCACATTTAGCATCATGGGTGTTATGCCAATTTTTTGGTTTAATAGGTATTAGTTGAATCAAGGTTGAAGAAGGGAAATAGGTAGTAGGAAAGTTATTCCACCTAACAAATTTTCTAATGAGTTGTTCTAAATGTGCATAGTTCATATTTTTATCCATTACCGTATGGGAATGCACAATTTATTCCATACTCGGATGTAATAATTGAAGTAATGGCTAGATCATTTATTAGAAGCCAAGGAGGTAAGTTAAGACATGGGTACTATAGTTGAATGGCTTAAGTGAAATATCCATCTTAGTTTAATAAGGAGTGTTAGGGCCATAACATCATTAACAACAGTTGATGATGAATGGTAGCTTCCAACAAAATTTTCTTTTAGGGTTTTTGGGCTCTAATTTCTAGTTGTCACCCTTAGGTTATTGGGAAAGCATACGATATGACATGAGATATGTTCTAGTTTTATTACTGTGTTGATTGTTTGGAGGAGCTTTGACTACAATATAAATATATTGGAAAATAGTGAAAATAAGGAGATCTCATAAGGACACTTAACTAGCGATAATAGGAGTTCCTCTTCAATTTCAATTTCCAACCACTAATCAAACACACTCTAGGCTATTTAACGGCAATGGAGGTTAAGCTAGCATCAGTGGACTGCATTGGGATAGAACAAAAGAAGGATGTGGCGATTGTAGACATTTTAGGCAGGTTAAGTAGAGGAGAGCATTTTCCCCGTGTCGGTAGATATGCAATTAACGAAAAAGGGATTTTTGAGGAGAGATGGATGCCTTTATGCCCTTATGGTTAAGGAGTTTTAGAAGTAATATTGGCAGAATGTCACCATTCTCGGATGACCATTCACCCCGGAGGAGATAAGATGTAAAGGGATATGAAGTGAATTTTCTATTGGTCAGGATGAAGAAGAGGGTAGCTAAATTTGTCTCTATGTGTTTGACGTGCCAAAGAATTAAGGTTGAGCAAGAAAATCCTAAAGGATTGTTAGTACCATTGGAGATTCTAACTTAAAAATGGGAGCATATATCAGTGGACTTTACAGATGGGTTGCCTAGAAGTTAAAAGGGCAATGAAGCTATTTGGGTTATAGTAGATAGGCTCGCTAAAAGCAATCATTTTTCCCGTTAGAAGTAATAGGACTGCAACATCTTTAGCGCAAATTTATATTAAAGAGATGGTTCGACTCCATGGAATCCTACTTAGCATTGTTAGTGATAGGGACCCCATATTTACTAGCAAATTTTGGAGGAGTTTGCAATCAGCTTTAGGAACTTCATCAAATCTTAGCACTAATCACTACCCACAAACCGATGGTTAGACTGAATGAGTGAACATGATTTTGAAGGACTTGTTAAGAGCATGCATCATGGACTTTGAATGACACTGGGAGCATCACTTACCTTTAGTAAAATTCACATATAATAATAGCCATCATGTGACGATAAGCATGGTGCCCTTTGAAGCGCTATATGGTTGGTCATGCAAATTGCTTCGAAAAAGATAGAGTTGATTAAGCAGCGAATGGAGGTCGCATAGGATCATTAGAAGTTATATGCAGATAATTGAAGGAAGGGATTGGAGTTTGAGGCAGGAGACTCGGTGTTCATTACTGTTTCCCCTCTTAGGAAGGTTGTGAGATTTGAAAAGTTGGGAAAGTTGGTACCGGAAATTGTTGGGCCTTTCCCAATTTTAGAAAGGATAGGAAGACTTGCTTATCATGTGGAGCTACCGGATAGGTTGACAGGAGTCCATAACATATTTCATATTTCGCATTTGAGGAATTTCCTTCATAGTACAATCACCATGGTAGAGCCTGATCAGTTAGTAGACATACAGACAGAGCCAATAGCATCCCGTGCCACGCATTATGGAGCACAGAACTAGGAAGCTCCACAACAAAGAAATTAGGATAGTTTGAGTACAATGGTGAGATAATCCGGTGGAAAGCTCATGGAAAACTAAATCGAAGATGAGGACTTTTCAACCTAAGCTTTTCTCTGGTAAACTTTCTCTCTCTAAAATTTGATTTTGGTTGCATCGTGGTTGCTAGATTGGATGGTAGGGGATGGTTGCCATACTTTTACTGTCATTTTTACATTTACGTAGAACTTTTTGTATGTTTAGGATATTTGGATAAATGCCTATATGTCATGACACTTGCATTCATGCTAGGATTGAGCTCGCCTATAGTATATATGCATATATAACCACATTGTACTTTTTAGTTTAGTAGATAACATGATTATATAACATGAATGCATAATGCGCGTTACGATGTTCATCACTTAGGGATTTTGGAATGAAATCCTTTTTAAGGGAGGAGAACGTAACACCACGTAAAAATTAATAAGAAATTAATTAATTAAATAAGATAAGGCTAAAAATGGAAATTTTGAAGATGTTGGAATTTGGCCATGAAAGTTATGTCGTTGCGTTCGTGGTAATTTTCTGATCAATTTTCATATATGAAGTTTTAAAAACGGAGCTCAACAAAAAATTTACTAAGGTTTGATGTTTTCTGATTCAAATTAATTAATATGGAATTCAAATTCAAATAAATAATTAATGCTGAAGTTTGAAATTCAAAAATTAATGGTAGTTAGACTTGGGGTCAAGTAAATGTTAAAATGAAAGTTAACGTTAAATATTAATTAAGGAATTAAATAATCAAAATAATGGCAATCAAATATACCTTCCCAAAACAAGGCAACCGGCCGACCTCTACCTAATGTCGGTCGACCGGTAGCGATCGATCGCTTAGATAGGAGTGATCGACCAGTTGTTATGGTGGAAACTAAGGTTTTACGACCAAGAACGGTCTGGATTATATTATATAAAACAGACTTAAATCCGATGGTTCCGATGCTTTCTAACCACTACAAATAAGAGCATAACCCTCTCACTTTTATTCACAAATTCTTTAGGAACATAGTGGAGCTTTGTCAGTTTCTTTCTTCCTCAAGATTCAGAAATTCTCTAGGATTTCAGATAAAGGATTTTAGGTGTTTAATATTCAATTTCTAATCTTAGTCTCCTCTAATCCATGAAATTATGAATCTAATCTATATACAATTCACTTGTGGTATATTTCTAAAGGAAGAGATCTGGAAAGAGATTTAAAGCAGGTGTAAATAAATCCAAAAAGAAGAACTATGGACCTGTTGTGAGTAGAAATGTTAGTTTTTCTTATTTTAGTACTTATATAATATAATTTGGATTTGATGTATGCCTTGGGGAATTTTGTTCATGAAAACATCAAACTAAAACCCTAAAATTCCCCTAAGCGAAATGTCAATTCTTATGTTAGGATCCAAATTATTCTATTAAAATAGTGGAATCGTATAGTTATTGCAATTTTAATGTTTTACATTCTATTCCGTTTCTCATCTTTTTCTTCGGATCTGATTAACGGTTTTTTGAATGAAATAAGTTAGAAAGTGGTGTGTAAAGTATGGATTTTTTATTCCTAGTTTGCACTGCCTATTTTCGTAATTTAAATGAAAATTCCGTTTCTCATTTGTATATGTAGAAGTTGAATAGAGCGTAAAAAGATTTGAATTGTAAATTCTATTAGTGTTGATTCTAGTATCTTAGTATAAAATAAGTTGTTTGGATTCTTTTTTGTACAAGTATGTTGTTGAATTAAGAATGTTGTAAATATGGTAAGTTTCTTGATATGGAATTAGACATGTGTAAGTTTAAAAGTTTTGATATTTAAACGATTAGTATAGGGCATAATCTTCGCACGACTAGAAATATTTTACGCACACACACATACGTATATATAAGCGTGGTATAAATAATGTATAATTAATAGCATATTAATTGCATAGTAAATAGGTTATTAATTAATATTAAATCCCTCTTCGGAAAGAAGTGAGATAATGATGGATGGTAATATTATGGAATGTGGTAAGGTATATGGTGGTATGTTAGGTGATTGAAAATTATGACTATGTTATAGGTATACGAGGTTAGTCAAAAAGCACACGGAGGTCTGCCCGGCTAATCCGGCTACCAGTAGTGTGACTTTAGTGCTGATTTGAGACATCGCCTATAATAAGTACCCACAAATGACGCGAGGTTAGTCCCAAATTCTGTAGGGTAAACCAACCTGGCTAATCTGGGTACCAATACTTACGAATAGCCGAACTAATGTGGGACATCACAGTTTTGATTACGGGTCATAATACATAGGATGTGCTTCGATGTCGATGGTGTTAACTGGCTGATTGAGGGTTTGCCTTCTTCTTATTTAGGAAGTATTAAATGGTCAGGGTTAGAGGTTCGGCACGGTAGTGGACATCTCTGGAAGGGTCCGCTTTAGATTTGATGTATTAAGTGCTATTATAGGGTCCACCTCTTCCATAAAGAAGTATTAAGTGGCCTGATGAGATTCTGTGCGATGTCAGATAGATAGTATCAGAGAGAATTCTGCCTTAGGATATGTACTAAATCACGGCGAACCACCTAAAATGAGGTAATAAATGGTCAGAGTCTACATAGTTCCCATTGAAAAGTTATTAAGTGACTTGGATACTATCTCTTACATTGTTTTGACATTATTGACGGTAGATGTGTAGGACTGGAAATGGTCTTTGGCCTACAGTTAAAGATGGGATAGTGAGTTGGATTGGAAAGGGTATAGGTTATGGAGTTGGATTTGCAGTAGGGGAAATTTACATAGAATATAGTTAGGATGTGTAAGATTTATTATTATTCAAATAATAATCCCAAGTACTATTATAGAAAGACTCGAGATTCTTATTCACTATACATGGTTATTCTGATTCCCTCCTCGTTACAACACAGGATAGAGAAGATGGTGCAGATTTCGGAGATGGTGGAAGAGACGGAAACCTATGGAAGTTATTTATCTACCTACTTATGTTGTTTTTATATTTCTAATGTACCCATTTAGATAACATGATGTATTTTAGGACATTATTCTATGGCTATTTGGCTTTGTTATATGGAATTATGTTGTATGTTTTTGAAAATTGAATTTTTAAATAAATGGATGGTGTTTCTGATATTATATTTTATCCATCCACTGTGAGATTCTGAATATGTAGATGGATAGCTCTGTGTGTTGTTCTTTGTATCAATTTTACCAATAAACAGCTAGCTTTGAAATGGGTTTAAGGTTCGATGGGCCTTTTTAGGGGTGAAAATTAGACTTGTTTTGAGGCGGGTTATTATAGAAATACTATCATTCACATTGTCGAACTTAGTTGTTATAACACCGCCCTGATGTTTTGGCACCATGCCATGGCACCGTGCCTTAACCCCTCTGAAGAGTTTTAAAAACATTCTTACGATTGAACCCTATTGTGGCACCTTATCATATACTATTAGGCTTTAGACTAATAGTAAAGGCTCCATTCCATCCAAAACTCCATGAGTCGGTATACTTTTACGATCATGATTCAACCCTTTTTCTTTCATTCGTTAGTTGTGAACCCTAGACACTTAAATAAAACATATTTGTCTTTCAATTAAATGATACTCTATCGTTTGTTAGCTTCTCCAAACTTTGTTCCATTTCAAAAATAAGTTGCTACAATTCTAACTAATAAAACCTTTTTTATTTCATTCCTATGAAATAGTTCAATAACACTTGGAAACTGCCTTCCAAAGTGCCCTAACTATACTTCACTTTACCTAGAAAAATAAAACATCCCATGCTTTCGTGAGTTATCACTAACCATCGCATTCCGGTTTTCCCATAGCCTTTAAACGTTTTAGCCGAGTTATCATGAAGTGACTATCCCATAGTCATCGCGGGTCATTTATCCTAGTCGTTCACATAATATAACTATATAGTTATCATGGGTTATCCTCTCAAAGGCCTCCACGTAAATAGATTCCCAATCTAACTGCAATACATATTTAGCAACATTCGTGATAATCTTCCACATAGCCATCATGCACTATTCCCGTTGAAGCCATCGCATGCCATCCCATCAAGCTCTCGCTTGTTATTACACTTGAGGCCGTTGCACCTTATCTTCATAGCAATCGTTGTGTGTTATTCCACTAAGTCATCGCTGATTATTCTCATCATAGCTAACGTGAATCATTTCTTCCATAGTTATCGAGAGCTATCCCTTTCTTAACTGTCACATAATATCTCCAGTAGCCATCAAGAGCTAAGTTATAAGCTTAGCCTTCATAGGTAGTGCTCGAAACAGCGTTGTTGTTGACTTTCCTAATGCCATAATGGATAAATAGTTCCCAGGCTAGCGCGTATAAATCCATATATACACACACATATATACACATGCACACACACACATATTTATATACATCGTGGGTTGTTTTGTTAGTTAAACGGCGTAAATGTAGTTGTTTTGAAAACTGGATCCATTACCATTTTAAGTTGTAACTTTACACCAAATCTCATTTGGTATCGAATTCTCATTGGCTATTGTTTGCGCCAAAATTAGTCATAAAAATCCAATTGCAGATGAAAGCACCAATTCACAATCTCAGATCAGAGATAGAAAAAATGTAGAGGATATAAATATGAAGAACACTCAAAATTTAAAAGGAAAGCAGTAAAAAGACAAGGTTTATAGTGGTTCGGCATTGTAGCTTACATCTTTGAATGATTTATAGGTGTAGGCCTGAAATATCTGCCTCTGAATTTGGAATACTCTCTCTTGCACGTGGGTGGGCCTACTTGATCGATCAGGGGTAATTTGGGATAGATTGGGATCGATCCCCATTCCATTCGTATCGATCAAAATGATATCCATTTGCACTGAGATCGATCATGAACGTTCTTCTGGTGGTAAGAAATCTATAGTGAAAATTTGAAGACATTTGGACTTAAGGTTTGGGAGATATAATCGATCCAAATTTGCGTTTGTAGGTTGCATGAGCTGTGCATATCGATACATTCGTATTGATCAACTTCGTGTCGATGCTCTGCATATCGATCAGGTGTGTAGTGATGACGTGGAGCGATGGTTCAGTGGAGATCCATATTTCATGCCGAGCGACCGCTTCCTTTACTTGACTTTGCCTTCTTCGTATCCATTGGTTGCCAAGCTCTTCGTATCGATCCCCAATCTCGCTCCTTCGTATCGATGTTTCTTATTTGGTTTCGTATCGATGTGAGAAGCCTTCCCTTCGTATCGATGACTTGTTACTCTCTTCATATCGATCAAGTGAATGATCGATACGAAGCATGCCACTGTTGCATGGATACGAACTGGAAGGTCTAGAAGGATGGATACTAGTTGATGTTTGTGGGTTATGGATACGAATTGGGGATAGATACGAAGTGATAGGCGGGATTCGATGGATACGAACTGATGTGAACCCTATGAATGTTGATTGATCCAATGCTCTGACCCGAAGAAACTACCTCCTTGACCCGAAGTAAATCTACCACTGACTCGAAGCATGATGCTTGGTGGCTCGAAGTAACTTGTAAATAGGCTAATCCATCAAAGACACGAAGCAAGCCCTTCTCTGACCCGAAGTAACATGCCTGAAAAGCCGAGTAAACCTAGGGACAACTCGAAGCAAACTCAAAGCAACTTGAAGCGACTCGATTTTTATCGAAACCATATTTTAAATATCTTGTGCTGTTTGTTCGTCGACTATGTTATATCCTAGCCTCCTGATCATGTTTATTATCCATGACAATCAAACCTCGATCATTATGCAGCCGAGTGGGTTAAATCTGCATGTATATTGCCTTGCCAAAAGACGGGTTAACAGCTATTATTCTTCTATACATTTTACTTTTCAGAAATGGTCACTAACATTGTCATTTTATTAATTAATCATTGTTAATTAATTACTTCTTTCCTTAGCTATTTAATTACTAGAAATCGAAAATTGATGGTAAAAATCCCAAAAATTCCTAAAAATCAATTTCGTCATATTTTACCTTTTCCAAAAATTTTAGGTCAAAATAATTAATTTCATTATTTTTAATAATTAATTTAATTGAAATTATCTATTATCTCAACTTAGAAAATTCATGCAATTTGAATTAAATTCCAAAAAATCTAAAATTTAAAACCTATCTCTAATTCATCATTACAAACATCATATTTAATTTTTATGGCATTTACATATGATATAATCATGTTTTACCCTACAACATGAATTAGTTTATTTTATTTAAATTCCAAACACAACATACCATGTTTCTAACAGTCAAACAAGTTTTAACGTCATTAAAACAATAATATAAATTCAAATCGAAAACTAATAAGTATGGATAGGTTTTTAGAGAAAGAATTTACTCACTTTTGATCCTTTAAAAACTTGGTTTAATTTCACTCTCCTTAAAGTTGAAAACATGGATCTTTTCCCTTCTCCTCCTCTTGAAATTTTATTTTACTTCTTTGTAATAGGGGTAGCCGGTCTTGTTTCATGAGATTAGTGGTTGTGTTTTGTGAAATGAAATGAAATGACAGTGGAATGAATGAGGGATTAGGACTAGAGAAAGTGGGCTAGTGTTTTTGTCTTAGGCTAATATTCCATTCTAGCCTAGTCACACTATTACATTTCCATTAACACTAACCTTCTCATCCAAAATTATAAATTTATTTTCATTAACAAGCTAACCTCAATTTCTCTAATTACCCATGGTTCATTTAATTAATAAAGTGTCCCGTACTTAATTAATCAAAATTCTCTTAGGCAATTATTGCAATTAAATTATTTATTTATTTCTTTAATAGTATCTTCTTCTTATTATTTTAATCTAATTTACCATACATGGACCCTCCAAAATATGGGATGCTATAGTCTCCCTTCCTTATAAAAGCTTTTCCTTGAAATTTTGATAAGAAAAACAAATGTTACACTAGCACCCTAAAAGTGCAAATCATCATCATATAAGTACACATTAGTACAAAAGATTACACTAGTACCCAAATAATGCAAACCATCAATCATCAACCAAAATGTATTAGTGCAACTACTAACACAATATCATGTCATATATGAATATACTAGTATCCTACAAGTCCATACAATAGACAAACAAAGTAGCCTACTATATACATGAATGTCTAAACAACTTGGGTAAGATATTCCAAATAATGTCCTTTAACTCCCAGGTACAATCTTCCTTATCGTCACTCAACTGGACAAGAACAAATTTAAAAACTTTGTTCCGTAACTCCTTCGTATCTAGCCCTACTATCCATTTCAGTCATCTCACATCCACCAAATCTATCTTTACAGATAAATCCCCTTTCACCCTCAATTTCAATAACGAACTTAGGTTATGCACACACTTCCTCAAATGCGATATACGAAAGATGATATGCACACCTGCCAAACTACTTGGTAACTTGACTCGATAAGTGAGTTTACCAATCCGCACGATCACTGGAAATGGTCCTAGATGCCTAGGTGCCAACTTCCCTGCCTTCCCAAAGCGCATAATTCTTTGCATCGGAGAAACCTTCACGAGTACATGATCCCCCACTGTGAACTCAAGCTCTTTCCTTCGCTTGTCGGCATAACTCTTATGCCTTCATTTTGACACGCATAACCCTACCTTCTCGGTAGCTTCTCTTACCAAACTATGTCCTAACACAAGTTTACCTCCGTGTCCATCCGACTTACCGGTGACTTACACGGCCAACCATACAGTGCCTCAAACGATGTCATCCCACCCAATACTCAATTGGAAACTTCTATTATAAGCAAAGTCTACCAGATGTAAATGATCTTCCCAAGATCCTCTGAAATTTAAAATGCATGCTCTCGACAAATCCTCGAGTAAACGATTCACCGTCTTGGTATAACCATCAATCTATGAGTGGTAAGCCGTGCTCAAGTTCAATTTCGTACTCAATGTATTCTACAAACTTCTAACAGTGGGTCTCTATCGTTAATGATACTACTCGGTATCCCATCTAGTCTCACTACATTATTCACTTATGATAGATAAAGCACTTCTTCACACATTCTTCTATATCTCTCTTCATCCCTTCCTAAAAGAAAACTCTCCTCATATCGTGATACATCTTTATACCCTCGGGATGAATAATAAATTTCGATCGATGACTCTCTTCTAAGTCTTCCTTCTTAAGGTCTCCAAAAATGGAACACATAGTCATCCTTTCTTTCTAAACCACCACTGCTGCCTCATATTCAACTCCTTCTAAAATAATAAGTGCTTGAGGGATTTGTGATCCATATACAACTCGTATTGTTTTCCCAACAAGTAATGTCTCTAGATACTCAGCGTGAACACCACCACTGCCAACTCTAAGTCATGGGTCGGATATCTAACTTCATGCAGTCTCAACTGCCTTAATGCACAAGCTATTATCGGCCATCTTTGCATCAACACCGCATCCTAACCTATTCCACAAACATCGGTATATACTACTAGATCATGGTTTCATTCAAGCGCGATCAACACATAAGCGTTCGTCAATAACCTCTGGAATGATCCTTCAAACTTATTAACCCACACAAATTTCTTATTCTTCCTAGTCAACTTGGTCAAGCATGCTGCTATATGCAAGAAATCCTTAATGAATCTACAGTAATAGCCAGCCAATCCCAAGAAACTTCTCATCTTCATGACCATTTCTGGCCACTTCCAACCATTAATAGTCTCTTTCTTCAATGGACCTACTACTAATCCATTACCGGAAACCACATGCCCAAGAAACATCACTTTCCATTTCCAAAAATGGCATTTCAAAAAATTCGCCTTCAACTTATGTTATCTTAGCATTTCCAATACCAATCTAAGATGGACTTCATGGTCTCGTTTATGTTTAGAATATACCAGAATATCCTTGATGAAGACCAACATAAATCTATCCAACTAATCATGAAAGATTCGGTTCGTAATATCAATGAAGAATGTAGAGGAATTGGTCAGTCCAAACGGCATTACTAACCATTCATATGAGTCATACCTAGTTCGAAATGTAGTCAATGGACCACTATCTTCTGCTACTATCAGTAAATAGAATCCCATCGCCAAGTCAAGTTGAGTGGAGCTTTGGTGTTCTCACAGCTACCAAGACCACTGCCCTCTGCTTTTTGACTCAGGCTCTAACCCAACCTCTAAGTGACCATTCAGGTTTGAATGCCTTTGGCTCCTTGAACCTTCTTTTGACGATTTTGTTAAGACATCATGGTCCCAAACCTCTCGGATTCAGTCGACTACAACTCGAATAGTTTTCAAACTCAGATCACTTAGAAAGCTAATCTGGCCTTGGGCCAAATCCATTTGGGGCTCGATTCAGACTCGCATTGCGGTGACCCAAGATAACATCCTGCATCTTAACATTCTGGAAGAATCCCGCCCCCTATCTGACTCTGAATCTAATCACCTTCGAGAACTGGAACTCGAATTGGACAGACTTATTAGGCAGGAAGAGATTGGCTGGAAACAACGCTCTAGAGCTAAATGGATTGAAGAGGGAGATAAAAACACTACTTTCTTCCATCGTCTTGCCAACGGCCGTCGCAGATCCACCTTCATCTTTGAAATCTGTTATAATGATACTGTCTTTTCCGACCAATCTGACATCCTCCGCCTATTCACTGATTACTACAGAAATATTCTAGGCAAATCGTCTCCTTCGCTCCCGCCCATTGACTAGAACCTCCTTTACCCCAATCCCACTCCGATTTCCATCGACCATCCCTTATCGGAAGATGAAATTTTGTCAGCCCTGAGGGATATGGCTGACGACAAAGCCCCAGGTCCGGATGGCTTTGGCCCCCTTTTCTTCAAACACTTCTGGGGAGTTGTCAAATCTGATATCATTGAAATGTGCTATGAATTTCAAAACAATCCCGCCGTAGTTGCTCGTATAAATTATGCTAACATCATCCTAATCCCCAAAACCCCAGGCTCAATCTCCCTCCCTTCCTTTCGACCCATCAGCCTCCTCAACACCACCTTCAAGATCATCACTAAGATCCTCGCCAATCGCCTCCAAAGTGTCATTGGCTCTCTGGTTGGAGTCGAACAATCGGCCTTCATCTTTGGCTGCAACATCCTTGATTGTGTGGCGGCCACACAGGAAGTCATCTCCTTCTGTCACTTCTCAAACACCCCTGGAGCCTTACTCAAGCTTTACTTCTCCAAAGCCTTTGACTCTGTAAACTGGAACCTTTTGCTAGCCCTTCTGAAACACAGAGGTTTTTCTAACACTTGGTGTAAATGGATACAGTGCATTCTCAATACAAGTCTTTCATCAATCTCCATCAATGGTTCGCTGGGTGGTCATATAAAGTCAGCTCGTGGATTGAGGTAAGGTGATCCCCTATCTCCACTTCTCTTTGTCCTCATCTCAGACGTGTTTAACAGCATGGTCAAGCTTGCAACATCCAACAATCTCTTAGCAGGCATTAAGCTCCCAAATTCGAACCTATAAGTCTCTAATCTCCATTTTGCGGATGACACCATACTGCTTGTTTCCCCTGAACCTGCTCATATTCACTATCTTAAAGTCCTTCTTTATGTCTTTGAACTTATCTATGGCTTATCCATAAACTTTAACAAGAGCTCCATCATCATGCTTGGTAACTCTTATCACCTCGGTCCCTCTTCCGCTTCACTGCTCAACTATAATCTGGGCCATTTCCCCATCACCTACCTTGGAATCCCCCTACATCCCACTAACCTTGTACGCCCGGACTGGCTCCCTCTTATTTCTAATATCGAGTCTCGCCTTGCGTCCTGGAAGGCTAAACCTCTATCAACTGCTGGCCGCATTGTCCTTGTCAAATCCGTCCTATCTGCCCTCCCGTCGTACTGGATGTCGTTTCATAGACTGCCAAACTGGGTTATTAATAAAATCGACGTTATTCGTCGATCTTTTCTCTGGAATGGCAATAAAACAAAATGTTTGATCAATTGGAAAACTGTCTGTCTGGATCAGGATCATGGTGGACTAGGCATTGCTAACCTCGACACTCTCAACACAGCTCTCCTATCAAAGTGGATCTGGCACATTATTACACCGGGCGATCTCCTCTGGAAAGAATGGATACTTCAACTCCACTACCACTCTAACCCTCATCTGGTCCTTCATTCCACCCCCCATCTCAAACCTTCTCCCTTTTGGGCTGGCGTCTTACGAACCATTCCACGTGTCAAATATCTATTTCATGTCCCTTTGGGCAATGGAGGTAGTTGTCTTTTTTGGCTTGACATATGGCAGGATAAATCTCTCCTTGCCCGCTCTTTCCCTAACCTTTTTTCCCATACCTCCCACTCCATCGCAACTGTTGGTGAGACCTCAAACATAGGCCTGCATGGCCTATGTCCCCATCTCTCTTTGATCTTAACACCTTGAATGAGCTTACATCAGCTTCAAACATGCTTCTCTCACTCTAACTCTCCAACATACCAGATCACTACAACTGGGCCTTATCTCCTGAAAAGGCTTTTCCGTTGCCTCATGTTACTCATTTCTCAACCATCCTGGGGGTCATTCTCTTTCGCAAGACTATGGAAATGTAAGCTCCCTCCCCACATTCTATTTTTCCAATGGTGCCTCATACATGCTCGTATCAACACCAAGGATACACTCAGGCGTAAGAATAATCCTGTTGACCCTCTGTGCGCCTTGTGCTCCATGGAAGATGAATCTGTCTCCCATCTCTTCTTTGACGATGACTTCTCCTATCACATTTAGGCCACGACCAGTGCTACCCTCCTTGGCCACATCCCTGTTCTTCGCTCGTTCTTTGATTATTAGCAGTATAACCCTCCGGACATGAATCTTGACTCCTTCATTGCCATCTACAGTTGGTGTATCTGGAAAGAAAGAAATGCACACATATTCAATAAACCTAACTGCAATATTGATGGGATATGTAACTGAATCTCTCACTTGTTTTCTCTCTGGACAGGTTCTACGCACAGGAGGCCTTTCATTCGGGTTCTGTCATCCAGGGACAATGCTAATGCGGAATAATCCACTCTATTGCTAAGGCAGAGGATAGGCCTCTTGTGTGTTTACCTTAATACTTGTGTAAAAAATGCTACCGTTCTTGTAAATATTGCACACTGGGTTGTGAAACTATATTTTGGCCATCGACTAGGCCTGTTGGTCGAACTCTATTTATTTCAGCTATTAACCGGCTATGTAGCCACGCGCTACACACCCGTTTCTCTCTAAAAAAAACTAATCAAACAATTCGTCCATCGTGGGCAAAGGATAATGATTCTTCATAATTAGCTCATTCAACTTCCTTTAATCAATGCACGTCTGTAAAGATCAATTCGACTTCTTTACGAATGTCGTGGACGCTCCCCATGATGGAGTGCTCATCCTAATAAAGCTTTTATTCTCATGTTTTACTAGCTATTTTTTCAATTCCTCCATCTCCTTGGGCAGCATTTTGCTAGGTGGTCTACTGACAGGTTGCTTCTTCGGCATCAATTCTATTCGGAATTTGATTGCTTTTCTTAGCGGTAATCCCGTTATTGATTCAAAAATATCTGCAAATTCTTCAACTACACGTACTCTATTGATCTCATCTTCTTAATCTTCCATAGCACATAGCATCAAATCCAACTTCTCCTTTATTACATCCAATGCTATCATAATTCTTTCTCCACCCTTTGGATTTCATATGGCGATAATTCTATCCATACAATAAATCCTAGCATCATTACGCACCAACCAATCCATACCCACAATCACCTCGTACCCTACGAAGTCAAACACATATGGTCCCACATAAACAGATATCCACACAAGTCAAACTCAAGATCAATGCACCTTAATCCGAGAGTGGTATACCCACCAATCGGATTAACCACACACAAGGACGCAATCAAATAGGATCTAACCTACAAACCATATCTCTCGAAATGAATAAATGAGTAGCACTAGTATTAAACAAAATAATCGATATACCAAAAATCAAAATCGTACCTCTAAGCACACCATTTCCATTCTTCTCAACAGTCAGCCTAGACGAAGGTCCTTCCGAAGAGTAAACCTTTGCTTGTTTTGCTTCTAGTCAATCTCTCTTCTTATGGCATGGCCTATTATTAATAAAGGCACTTGGCACTATCCTTGTTCTCTGGCTAGGTACACTTAGTGGAGTAGTGCCCCTTTTGGCCATAGTTAAAGCAGATAACATCAGCTATATTCAGCTTTTGAGCCTTTCCTCTAGAAGTTTTTCCCCTTTTGATTCTTTCCGCCCTTTTGATATAGATTAAATATTTTCTTCTATCCTCCCTTAGGTCCAACATCAACATTCTTCCCCTCTTGGAACAAGCGGTCATACCTCCTCTCCATTTCCTCCACCATGTCGAAAGGAGCCAATAGATGAGCCATCACCTTGTGATTTAGCCCCTTCCTCAAATCTTTTATGGACTTATCATTCTTTTTCAGTGAAGTATTGATATGCTCCATTCCATAATTCGATAAAGCATTAAAATGTGGAATGTACTCTACAAAAGTGATCTCTCCTTATTTCAAGTCAAGGAACTCCCAACACAAACCACATTCCTAAGATTTCGGGATAAACTAAGCCTCGAACCGCTCCTTAAACTGCTCCTAGGTTATCTCCTCCTCTGGGACTTTAGCAATCACTGCCTCCCACCAGTCTAATGCATCAACCTAGAGCTGAAGAGAAGATAACCTCCTTTTCAAAGCATTATTATATCCCAGGTCTCCGAAAATACGTTCACAAACTTTCAGCTAAGTTCAACCCTTTTAAGGAAGAATCCTTCCCGGTGAACTCCTTTTCTCCACAAGTCTTGTATTTTTTATTCATCTTAGAAAAGTTTGCTTCTATCACTATCTTCTGTCCCACCTCAATCGCTTCAGCTAGCTCTTGCCTCATCATCTCCGTCATAAACTTGCAGAATAAGATATTCATATCAGTTCCTCCTTAAGCCAGGGCAGGCACATGAGTATCGGTTTTGGTATGAACTTCCAGGTTCACCTCCCTCCTTAGCTATTGATTTGCGTATTGTCATCTCCTCTACTAGGATTCACACTCGCACTTTCTATGGTCAAACATTTATTACATATGTCCAATTTTTCCTTCTGCATAAGCAAGGGTTCGTAAGAAATAGAAGTAAAGAGAGTGAAATCCATCATGAGTGTAGGTATACTATCTCATATATCTGTATCAAAAATAGAAGTACATCGTGTATATATGTATATGTGTGTGCATGCACACACATAGTGCGTATACCCTTCTTCAAGGTGCGTTTTCTACTAATAAGTTTCCACCTAGCTTTGTTTTACTTAAGTGTTCCCCTAACTTAAGCTCTAACACCATATTATAACATCCCCCACTCCGAGTCTTGAAAATAAACGTCGATAATGTTGCACTCATCACAGAAATCATTTTCCAATGACAAAGTGAGTTCAGTAATATTTTACATAATATAAGTAAATAGAGCCGCTAAATAGTTTTTTTACTATATCAATTCAAATTACATAAGTTATTACATCATTTTAACCCAAATCATTGCCCGCATCATTTTAACCCAAATCATTGCCCACATAAGGGTAAATATAAATAAAATGTAGATAGAATAGTATTATGTCTGACATATAAAGATGATAACACAACACATAACCAGTTATATATCCTGGTTTTACACAGCAGAATTTCAAAATAACTTTTATTATAAACGGCAAGCCTCCTACTTCATCTTGGAATCTTTATTTACTCTTCAAAAGCAATCTGTCTAATAAATAAACATATCCTACTCGATTGAGTAACCGTGAATTTATAGGAAATAACAAAAACACAAGTCAGACATAAATCCTGGTATGAGTAAAAGATTACCCTAGTCATCCATAGTGAGACCACGTCGTTAACACGGAATGTGTTTTCCCCTCCCTTCATCATCTCATCAATATATATGTGTAACATCCCCCATTTTGAGGCCCAAAACTAACTGCTACAGATGGTGCAGTCATCCACAGTTATTTATTCTCGATGACAAAATGTGGCTATGTTAATCATATCAATAATCAAAAGCACATGAATATAAAAAAATTTCAATCACACATTTCATGTCACAAAGGATATTTCAAATTCATTACATACTCACATTCGTAATCCCATGTTCAGAGAAATTATAATTATTACAAAATAATATAAGAGCGACATATGAAAATGCCCTCTTGGTTGATCAGAGTAATATACATGGAAATTTTGTGATTACATCTAAATAGACAAAACCAAGCTACACAGCGGAAATAGATAAAAGCTCCTAATAGCTAGATTGTCTCTTACACGTCTCCGGAAGCTTATTCGTCTAACTGAAAACCTGAAATATCTTACTCTCAACCTATTCAAATTAATGTTTGAGCACCCGAGAGTTTAAGGGGAAAAACAAAAACTTTGAGTCAAACATTAGTCTGGTGTGAATAATAACCAACCATCTCGAACCAATAGATTCTGGTGAGACCACGCCGCTGAGCGAAATGGATTTTCCCCTCGCTAGTATCTTAACCAGAATACATTAACCATGTACTATGCTTCTGCATCCACAATTGTTAAAACATAATAATTTATGATGATATGCAAGAATGCAGTATACCCTGGATTACCCATCCTAATTTATCTGACTATCGTTCCAGATCTATTGTTTTTCTAGGGTCACTATGAACCTATTAGTTTTTATGGGCTGACTAATAACCATCCTATCATAGTTTTTATGGGCTTACTGTGAACCTACTAGATTCTCCAACAACATCACTCAAACCATAGTTTTCATAGGATCACTATGAACCTATTGATTTCTATCAATAACATCTCTCAAATCATAGTTTTCATGGGATCACTATGAACCTATTGGACACTACCAATAACATTTCTCACGTCATAGTTTTTATGGGATAACTATGAACCTATTATACCCTTCCAATAACCTATATGAATCAATAATATTTTGATCAGTTCTTGGCATCCTATACTTTTGATCTACCTGATCTCCTGGATGCAATTCTACTCACTCAGGAGTTAATTCTGTCTATACTCACTACTGGATCATCCTAGCTGGTTATTCTGCCCCTTAACACCCTAAAATGCAGCTATGGGCATAAATGATATGAGTGTGATAATAATAGCATGAATAATAACTGATCAAATAAACACAAGAACATATAACATCCATCATTTAGTATGTTCAATTAATAATCTCTATATGTCTCATAATTACTTAATCTAGTAATATCTTCTTTAGAAATTTCGACTCAAAGCTTAGCCTATTTCATAGTTAAAATCCTTGAAAACAAGTTCATATATGATTAATCCCTTTTTAAATCATATTCAAAACAAGGAAACGCTTAGCCCTTTAAATGGTTTAAAATAGATTAATTTTGACGCCATTTATGATGTCGACATAAAAGCTTAAGGCTCTCCACCTTTAATAAAGTAGGTTTAACTCACGCGGCATTAACCCATATTGACCTTCATCTAGGTCGAAGATAAAAACTTAAAACCTTTTATAAGTTATATGGCTCATTGCCAAAGATATAGGGTCGTTGACCCTTATAAACATAGGCTTCTTTGCCCTTCTTAAAATCAGTTTGAATTAACTTCGAAAACAACGTCTTTGGCATTAAAAAGATAAGGGGCGATGTTGTGGCCAAGTGGCATCGACTCTAAACTATAAAGTCATTGACCTTAATGCATATTGACCCCAAGACCCTCGATGATGTTATAAAACTTTTACACTTAAACCAATTCGGCTACTATGCCACTTTTTATAAAAAGTTGAAGACATAATAGCGGGGTTATTGCCTTGCTTTGGAAAACAAATGAAGAGATTCGCATCATTTAAAACAGTGATGAAGGTATGCGACGTCGTCAACATTGACACTAAATCTTTTAAAACATATAAGGAATCATGAAGTGCCATTACCACTTACAATATGATGTCGACGACGTCGACTTCGGCTTACTTTAAATCATTGCATAGTTACCGAAGTAAATGTCCTATGTTTCCTTTCACTACGAAGTCGACGCCCATGAATGCAGCCTTGTCTTATGCTCGAAGATGATAGGGTGGCATGGCGTTGCCGTAAATCTTATAAAAACTATTTTATTACTTCCTAAAGTAAAAAAAATTCACCAAATCACAATTCTTGTCCAATTTTATTAGATAAAAGAATCTTTTACAAATCCTTTTTAGAATTTCTACTGCCCTATACTTTCATGTTCCAAAATATAATTATCATAATAAATTAATATCCTTAGTTAATTTTTCTTTTTATATCCGTATCTAGCATAACAAATTCACCATAAATTGAAATCACTTAGGAAAAATCTCAAAAATTCATAGAAATTAAAAAATATGATATTATTTATCATAGAAAAACTTTAGGGCCAAAATCCATGTTTAATTGTTTTAAAAAATTAAAACCCAAAATTAAGCTATTTCCTCCTTAGGAAATTCATAAAATATTCTCTTTAATTTGGAAAAATATGAAACTAAAAAGTCATCTCCAAAATAATGTTTTGCTTAGCATATCCAGAAATTGGATCATTAGGAAATAAAAATCTTTGGTTTTACCCTTAAAACCGACATAAATAAATTTATACAATTTCCATAAATCATTATTTTACCCAAACAATGATATCATCAACATGATACAACACATCATCATAAATCAACCCAAACAAGATTTGAAATCAAATAGGAATAAAAATGAGATAGTCTATCATTATTCACCTTGATTTGATAATGAGAATTGAGACTTGAGTGAGTAGATTAGATTCTCCTTGCTTTAACTTGATTTTCTAAGTTTTCTTCCTATTTTCGCCTTGCCTATGGTCGACCTTGATTTTTTTTTATTCTTTTAGTTTGATAAAAACGTGAATAATATGGGAACATCATGTAACCACATATGCTAGTATACCCTACTAGCTACAAAGTCTATATATAACAAATATAGAAAATACTATCATAATAGCTTAGATAAGTATCTCTAATCTTGTCCTCTATCTCCCAAGTACAGGCTTTCTCGTTGTCACTCCACTAGACTTTCACTATTATGACTGTCTTGTTCTTTAATCTCTTCTCATATCTTGCTACAACTCAAACTATTTGTCTCACAAAAGTCAAATCCGGTTCTATTACTAAATCTTCCAGTTCGTCGGACCAATATAGTCTCTGGATCATGCATATACTTCTGAAGATGAGAAACATGAAATACATTATGGACACTCACCAAAATACTTGGTAACTCTACTCGATATGCATGTTTTTTGATCCTCTCTACAATAAGGACTGATCCAACATATCTTGTGCGAGTTTCCCTGACTTCCCAAATTGCACCACACCCTTCATTGGTGATAGCTTAACGAAAACACGATCTCCAACTGATAACTCTAAATCTTTACGTCCTTTGTCTACATTACTTTTCTACCTTGACCGAGCTTCTCTCATCCTACCTTGGATTAACCCAATCTTCTATATGGCTTCCCTTACCATATTTGGGCCAAGGACCAATCTATCTTCGGTCTCTAACCAACATACTGGTGATTTGCACGGCCTTCCAAACAAAGCTTCGAAATGTGCCATTCCTATACTAGTCTGATAACTATTATTATAGAAAAACTCAACCAAGTGCAAATGGTCTTCCCACGAGCCACCAAAATCTAGTATATAAGCTCTCAACAAATCTTCAAGCACCTTACTGACTCTCCCCTTCTGCCCATCCGCCTGTAGGTGTTAAGCGGTACTCATCTTAAGCTTAGTTCCTAATACTTCCTATAGGATCATATAGAACTCGCTATTAAACAATATATCTCTACCATTGACTATACTACTAGGAATCCCATGCATTCTAACAATGTTGTTCATGAATAACTTAGCCAGCACAGGCGCCATCCTAGTTGACTTAACAGGGATGAAATGGGCATTCTTGATCAATCTATCTACCACCACTAATATACTCTCATTTCCCTTATTTGACCTTGGCAACCCACCAATAAAATACATGGATATGGAATCCCATTTCCAAACTAGTATATCCAAAGGCTGTAGCAATCCACTTGGCTTTTAATGTTCGGCTTTCACTTGCTGGCAATTCAGACACTAGTTTACCCATAAGCCTACATCCCTCTTCATACCTTCCCAGAAGTAACCTCTGTTCATATCCTGATACATCTTTGTTCCTCCAGGATGAATTGTAATCTTCGATCGATGACACTCCCTAAGAACTTCCCTCCTTAGATTCAACGTCTGAAATACAAAACTGTCCCGTCTTTTTTAACCATCTCCTCTGGTCAAGAATAAAATATTTTAGATCATCTAGCTAGGTTCTACCTTCCGATCTTCGAATCTTTTCGGCTAACAATGGATCATCTCTCTGCTTAGAAGCAATCCTTTCGATCTACATTGATTGAACTTCCAAGCAAGATAACATGGTTATGCTTTGACTAGAACTAGTAGTCGATCTTAACTGCACACTACAAGTAGTCTAAGCCACTAAATCCTTCCATTCTACCAACAAAGCCAACAACACATTCATATGTTTCCAGCTAAGTGCATCTATAACTTTAGTTCCTTTCCCTCTGTATACTCGATACCAAAATCACAAGCTGCTAAAAACTCCAGCCACCTTAGTTGTCGCATAATCAACTATTTCTAAGAGAATAAATGGCTCAAAGACTTATGATCCATATACAACTTGAATCGTTTTCCTTAGAGGTAGTGTCTCACGCCTTCAATGAGAAAATCACCATTACTAACTCCAAGTCAGGAGTCCAATATCTAACTTCATGCGGTCTGAACTACTGCGAAACATAAGAAATAACTTTATCCTTCTGCATCAATACAACACCTAATCCAGTTCCTCATGCATCTATACACACCACTAAATCCTGATTTCCATTTGGAACTACTAACATAGGTGCATTGGTCAACAAATGCTTTAATTCAAGGAATGCTCCCTCACATTTATCAGACCAAATAAACTTCATGTCCTTCTGGTTAGCTTAGTCAAAGGTGCTACTATCCATGAGAAATCCTTAATTAGTCTCCAGTAATAGCCAGCTAATCTAAGAAAAATTCTTATCTCGGTCACCATCTAGGGCCTCTTCCAACTGTTGACAGCTTCAATCTTGGCTGGATCAACTGACAACCCTTTCTTTGAAACTACGTGACTAAGAAACTTCACTTCCTTCTTCCAGAAATGACACTTCAAAAACTTTGCCTTAAGTTGATGCTGCCTCAATGTCTTAAGCATTATTCTAAGATGAATCGCATATTCTCTTTCATCCTTAGAATATATCAAAATGTCATCGATGAACACAAACATGAACTTATCCAAGTGCTCTCGGAAAATCCAGCTCACCAAATCTATGAAAAAAGCTTGTGCAGCTCGTACGAACCATATCTCATTCGAAACACTGTCAACAGAATATTGTCCTCAGCCACTCTCGATTGATGGATCCCTATTGCCATATCCAACTAGGAAAATATTCTAGCTCCACTCAACCGATCAAATAAATCATCAATTCTCGGCAAAGTATATCGATTATTTATCGTCTTTTCATCCAAGTTGCGATAATCAATGCACAATCTTAACGACCCATCCGGTTTCTTCACGTACACTATGGCCGCTCCTTAAGGAGAACTTCTTGGTCTAATAGAACTCTTTCTTTCTAAATCCAGTAGCTGCACCTTTAACTCCTTCATCTATGTCAGTGTAATCCTCCTGGTGGTTTACTTACGGGGTTAGCTCCTGGTACAAGATCTATTCGAAACTCGATAGCTCTTCTCATTGGTAGTCTTGTAACCGGCACAAAAACATCTACAAATTCTCTTACAACTAAAACCAGATTCAATTCGTGTTCGACTTCTATGGCACCCAACAAATCACAAATTTCTGGACTCGAATTCTCAATTGAGTATATTATTCGGTCACTACTATCATGGTGTCTCAATTATATCATCCTATCCTAGAAAAATAACCTAGCATCATATTTGCTCAACTAATCCATACCCAAAATAATCCTAAAACCCGCAAAATCAAATACATACAAACTACAAGCAGATGTATAAACAAGCAACTCAAACTATAGATGGTCACATCTCATTCCCAGAGTTGCATACCCTCCTATTGGATTAGCTATCCTTAAGAAAGTAAGAAGGTATGATGGTTCTAAGTCTAAGTCATCTACCAAACACTGAGAGATAAATGAATGTAATGCACCAATATCAAATAATACTCTTACTAGTATGATATGAATCAAAAGCGTACCTTTCATCATAGACTTTACTTTCTTAACAACGGTTGGTTTGGAAGATGATGGCTCTTAAGCGAAAACTTTCCCTTTGTCAGCTTTGGCCGGCTCTGGACACAGATTCTTGTAGTGACCTATCTAGTCACAGTTGAAGCATTTCACGCTTTTCTTTTTTGCAACCTTCTTCCCTTTACCAGCCCGACACTCATGAGAATAATGTCCTTTCTTGTCCTATTTGAAGCAGGAAACATCAGCTTTCCCTTTCTTGGCAGCTCTACCCTTCTGAGCTCCTTTCTTCTTAAAGAACTTCCTCTTTTTTCCCCTTAGAACCATAAGTCTCTACTGACTTCTCCTTCTCAAAAGTCGAAAGCATTTCTTCATTCCGGGTAGCCATTTCCACCATCGACGAATCTCTAAGATGTGGCAAAATTGCCCCAGCGATCTCCGGCCTCAACCCCAGATGAACTTCTCATTCCTTTTAATCATGTTGTCAATAGTAGCGTATCCATATCTAGATAGCTCAACAAACTTAGTAGAATATTTCAATACCATCATATCCCCTTGCTCCAATTCCATAAACTTCCTTAGCAATGCGAACTTAGCTACTTCAGACAAAAATATTTCCTATAAAATCCGCCCAACTCAACTCCTCCTTAGGTACTCCTGCATTAACTCCATTCCACCAGAATAAAGCAGCTCCTTGCAACTGTCTTGAACCAAATCTCCTTTTCTACTCATCATTTAGAACCAAACCAGTAAAAATTCTTTCATAATGTAATAGGCAGTTCTCCACTTCTGTTGCATCCTCTATTCCCAAAAAAGGCTTCCCACCCAGACTAGTGTAATCTTGACTCAGCTTGGCATAGTTATTACCAACTAGCACTACGGGATTGACTCAACCTGCATTAGCAACAATTCCTCCAGCTGCTCCAGCTTGCATCAGATTGATGAAGAACTGATCATAGTCCCCATGTCTACTGGCGGGGATAAAACACCTACATTGGTATTTGCATTTTGATTAGCATTTGTCGATCAACCCTGATTCCTCCTGGTGTTGGGTCGAGCATTTCCATTAGTCGTGGTGCTTCCTCCACCTAGATTATCTCTTTAGTTTCCTGCCTCCATATATTTCTTTCTCGTAAATCTACATATGAGCCTTAGCAAGATATAGAAGAACGGTCTAAGAGAGAGGGGAGAATAGAGATGGAACACATACTTATATATAGCAAATACAAGTACGTTATTATAGCGTTATCCTATATCCCAATCTTGTTCTCTAATTCATTAGGATTATGTTTTCACAAACTCATTATTTTTAAAATTCTTTTAATCATAAACCTACGATCTGATACCAACTTGTAACATCCCTCATTCTGAGGCCTGAAACTAACTACTACAGATGATGTAGTCATCCATAGTTATTAATTCTTAACGATAAAATGCGGCTATGTTAATCATATCAATAATCAAAAGCACACGAATATGAAAAAATTTCAGACAAATCTTTCATTTCACAAAGGATATTTCATATTCATTGCATAATCTCATTCGTAATCCCATGTTCAGAGAAATTATAATTATTACAAAATGCTTGAAGAGCGCATATGAAGATGTCCCTTAGTAGACCAGGGTCATATATTTGGCAATTATACGACTTTTCCATTGCATCCAAATAGACAAAACCAAACAACACAACAGAAATAGATAAAAGCTCCTAACAGCTAGATTGTCTCTTGCACATCTCCAGAAGCTGTAACATCCCCTATCTTGAGGCCCGAAGCTAAGCACTACAGATGCTACAGTCATCCATAGTATTAACTTTCGGTGACAAAATACTATAATGTTAATGGTATTCATAGTATCAGAAGCACGTGAATATGAAATAAAATCAACAGAGATTTCAAAAACAACTTTTCTGATTACATTTCAAATCAATATTTCATATTCAGTTACATAATCCCAAAACGATTCCCAGGTTTTGATCAAATATAATTATTAAAACTATGCCAAGAGCGACATGTGAAGATGCCCTCTTGGATTATCATAGTACTAAATAGACATATCAGTCATAAATACATCACAACGGAAATAATATAAATAGCTCCTACATAGCTAGCTTTGCCTCTTGCACGCCTTCGGAAGCTTATTCGTCAAACCTACTAAACATGAAAATCCTTAACTCTCAATCTACTCAAATCAAATTTTGAGCACCCGAGATTTTAAGGGGAAAACATAAACTTCGAGTCAGACATAAAGCCTGGTGTGAATAATATTATTACATCTCGATTTACTAATATTAAGTGAGACCACGCCGCTTAGGGGAATGTGTTTCCCCTCACTAATATCATTTTAAAAAAAATATCTTTTGCAAATCAAAAACCTGCAATCAAGCTGATTATAATCATAATAGCAATAACATATATGCATACAAATCCGGTAATCGATGGATTTTCTATTCGAACAATATAGTTTTATCAAGCCGACTACTAACCACTGGCTGACTCGGGCCTACCAGACATAGTCAATAATCCAACTTTTGTTAGACACAATACTAGACGATCTGTCCTTAACTTACTTTTCCAAGGGTTAATTGATCCTAATGGTTTTGCGGGCTTACCAATAACCTACATCTACTCTGTGTATTCCTTTCTGTGTGTAAAAGCATTTTAGTCTTAGCTGTGACAAATCCCTACACACTGGAATTTAGGAATTATTTTAGCCAAGGGCTATTAGCTAAAGTATAGGGTGCAACCCTATACCAGTCCCATATGGTCTTCTAATCTTTGAGTCATTTACTTAGGGTTAACTACCCCATCCAATTTTCCTTAAAACATTTCTTTCAAAATGAGTTAACCCATTTTAAATCATACCTAAACAAGGAAAAATTGTTCTTTGCTTTACTCAATATACTTATACCATGATATATACATTACACAAAACAAAGTTGATGAAATCTAAGTCAAGGGTGTTTTCTATCCCATCAAAATAAGTTAATACTCCTTTCTAACTTAGAAAATTTAGGCCTTAAAGCGAAAGAAATACTTTCGAAACCCTTGCTTAAAACCTTATACAATCCCTTTCGAATTTATTGAAAGTACCCCTTTCAAATAAGTTACTACTTTAACCTTGAAAACATTAGGCCGAAAGGCCAAAACATACCTTTTGAATGTATTGAAAATAGACCTTTCATAATCATCACTTAGACCTTAGACATCCTCTTTTGAAAATATTTAAATAACCCTTTCGAAACACTTAGAAATAAAACTTTAAAAAAGTATTGGGTTCAAGTAAGAGTTTATGGAAACATAGCTTCGAAACCATTTAAAACTATTCCTTTCGAAACCTTTGGGTTTAACATATAGTATAACTACAGGTCATAAAGAACAGAGGTGAAAGCATTGTTTGTGAAAGCATTAATCCCAAGTAAAGGAAATAGGATAGTTTCGAAACCCACCCTTTCGAAACCATTGCCTCCAAAACCTTTTTGAAAGCGGCATTGAGAAGACGGATTCAAAGTAAAATTTGAAATCACCCTTTCGAATACATTGCTTTAAGGCTATAAAGAAAAGCGACCTTAACTAATTCGAAAGGTTTGAATGCGGTAGCATAGGTTTCAAATGAGTTCAAAAGCAGTTATCCTTTGGAAAGCTTCTTTTAAAAGTGGCAACTCATTCTAAAGCTCATTTCTAAAAACAAAGGCAAGTTGATTAATTTGAAAGCTAATAAAGTTGGCTTCAACCCTTTCAAAAGTATCAATTATAAATAGAAGTAATTAGTGGAGTCGAAAGCTTATAAGAATAATTTTACCCCTTCGAAAGCATGGTTCCGACACGGTCCCCGCCGCCTTTCTCCAATGCACTACTTATCAATTGCTTAATACCATGTGCATTGGTTTTGAATGGGTTCATAAGCAAAGGTATGTTGTCGAAAGCTAACGGATGGAAGTTGCCAAGTAGTAATTCCAAGCAAAACCGATTTTTAGCCTTTCAAGGACATTTCTTTTTACCTGACCTGCCTTATTTTTCAAAATGTAATTGGTTGCCATTTCTATATCAAAAACTTTTTTTAAAAGGCTATCGAATTCAAGATTAACAATTAAAACATTTTATTAGATAAGCCCTATCTCCTTAATAAACCATATAAGCATTTAAGTCCCTTAACTTAAATAATTTTATAAACATAATAAAACAGTTAGGAAAATTCACCAAAAATTACTATAATTCACTTTTAATATGTTTTCTAACATATTTAAATTTCAGGCCCAAATACATTACTTATTTGTCTTAATAATTTAAACCCAATGTTAACTATTTTCTTTCATAGAAAATTCATAATAAATCCACAATAACTTGGAAAATTATGAAACTTGAAACCCACTTCTAAAATAATGTTTTTGACCGTATATCAAAAACGCAAATCATTTGGATGTCATTTTATAGGTTTTCCAATCAAATCTTATAACAAAATCTATATGAAACACTATAAATCATCAACAAACATATATATACATTCAAACAAACATAAAATGGCATATTATTTGCAAAATTAATTCGGGTCAAACCTTGAAACTGAAATCCTTATGAAAAATGAGACGTAACATAATTATTCACCTAGGCTTGGTGTTAAGAAGGTTAAGATTTTCCCATTGATTAATTTCTTCAAGCTTTCTACTTGTTTTCTAGCTTATCTTCTTTCGATTCTTCTTAATGGTGGCCGGCCGAGCTTACTAGAGTTTTGGTTTTGTTTGTAAATGTTGAAATGAATGAAAAATGAAGGATAGAAGGGTTTATGGTATAAGAACAAAGACTATTCTTATTTTGCCCTTACCATATTCCACCTACCTATTTATTTTTAATTCTCTTTTGCTTATACATTCATTAAGGCACGACCCCTTATTAAATAAAAATCTCAATCCCTTAACCATCTACATTATTTCATTTAATTTATCTAATTAAATGTCCTAAAAATGTTACTCAAAATTAGGGTCATTACATAAGCTTATTCGTCTAACTAGAAATCCGAAATCCCTTACTCTCAACCTGCGCAAATTAATTTTTGAGCACCCAAGAGTTTAAGGGAAAAAACAAATACTTTGGGTCAAACAACTATCTGGTGTGAATAATAACTTAACATTCCAAACCAATAGATATATAGTGAGACCAGGCCACTAAGTGGAATGGGTTTTCCCCTTACTAGTATCTTAACCAGAATACAATAACCATATATTGTGCTCATGCATTCATAATGGTTAAAACATAATAATATATGATGATATGCAAGAATGCAATATACCCTGAATTGCCCATCCCAATTTATTTGAATATCTATCCAAATCTATAGTTTTTCTAGGGTCACTATGAACCTATAAGTTTTCATGTCTGACTAATAACCTTACAGTCATAGTTTTCATGAGCTTACTATGAACTTACTAGATTCTCCAATAACATCACTCACACCATAGTTTTCATGGGAACACTATAAAACTATTATTTCTATCAATAGCATCTCTCAAATCATAGTTTTCATGCGATCACTATGAACCTATTGGGCCTTTCCAATAACATTTCTCATGTTATAAGTTTTATGGGATCACTGTGAACCTATTGAACCCTTCCAATAACCTATCTAAATCAATAATCTTTAGACCAGTTCTGGGCATTCTATACTTTTGATCTACTTGATCTTCTGGATGCAATTCTACTCACACAAGAGTTAATTCTGTTTATACTCACTACCGGATCAACCTAGCTAGTTATTCTGCCCTTTAACACCTCAAAATGCAGTTATGGGTCATACATGATATGATTATAATAATAATAACAGCATGCATAATAACTTATCAAATAAACACAAAAACATATAACATCCATCATTCAATATATTCACTTAATAATCTCTATATGTCTCATAATTACTTAATCTTAAGCAATATATTCTTTGGAAATTTCAACTAAAAGCTTGGGATATTTCATAGTTAAAATCCACGAAAACTAGTTCATATATGATTAATCCCTATTTAAATCATTTCCTTAAGAAGGAAATGCTTAGCCCTTTAAATAGTTTAAGATAGATTGACGTCAATGGCATTTATGATGTCAACATAAAAGCTTAAGGCTCTTCGTGCTTAATAAAATAGACTTTAACTCACATGGCATTAACCCATATTGTCCTTCATCTGGGTCGAAGAAAAAAATAAAAAATCTTTTATAAGATATATGGCTCATTGCCAAAGATATAGGGCCATCGACCCTCATAACCATAGGCTTCTCCGCCCTTTTTAAAAAACAGTTTTAATTAACTTTGAAAACAGCCTCTTCGATTCTAAAACATAAGGTCGTCGATCTTAATGCACATCGACCGCCAAGACCCTCGACGACGTTATAAAACTTTTACACTTAAACCACTTCGGCTACTATGCCACTTTTTTTATAGAGTTGAAGACATAATAGCGGAGTCATTGCCTTGCTTTGGAAAAGAAATGAAGAGATGCGACATCATTTAAAACAATGATGAAGGTATGCGACATCGTCAATGCCGACACTAAATCATTTAAAACATATATAGAATCACAAAGTGCCAATACCACTTACAATATGTTGTTGACGACGTCAACTTCGGCCTACTTGGAAACATTGCATAGTTATCGAAGTAACTGCCCTATGTTTCCTTTCACTACGACATTGACGCCCATGAAAGTGGCCTTGTCTTAGGCTCGAAGATGATAGGGTGGCATGGCATTACCGTTAATCTTATAAAAACCGTTTTATTACTTCTTAAAGTAAAAAAAATTCACCAAATCACAATTCTTGTTCAATTTCTATTGGATAATACAATCTTTTACTAATCCTTTTCCGAATTCTTTCATCCTATACTTTCAAGTCCCAAAATATAATTATAGCAATTAATTAATATCCTTAGTTAATTTTCATCTTTATATCCTTATCTAGCATAGTAAGTTCATCATAAATCGAAATCACTGGGGAAAAATCCCGAAAATTCATTGAAATATGAAATTCTTTATCATATAAAAACTTCAAGGACAAAATCTGTGTTTAATTGTTTTAAATAATTAAAATCTGAAATTGAACTATTTCCTTCTTAAGAAATTTATAAAATTTTCTCTTTAATTTGAAAAATTATGAAATTAAAAACCCATCTCCAGAATAATGTTTTACTTACTATAACTAGAAATCAAATCGTTTGGAGAAAAAAATCTTAGGTTTTACCCTTAAATCCCATATAAGTGATTTCATACAATTTTCATAGATCATTATTTTACCCAACAATGATATAATCAACATGGTACAACAAATCATCATAAAATAATCAACCCAAAAATATTCGAAACCAAATAGGTATAAAAATGAGATGGTCTATCATAATTTACCTTGATTTGATAATGAGAATTGAGACTTGAGTGAGTATATTTAATTTTCCTTAGATTTAACTTGATTTCCTAAGTTTTCTTCCTCTTTCCTTCTTGCTTATGGCTAGCCTTGATTTTTTTTCTCTTTGATTGTTTTAATTTGATGAAAACATGGATGATATTGGGGTAAGGGTTTAAGGGATGAATGGTTTATTTATCCTTATTTCACCCATCATATGTATTCTCTTATGTTTAAAGTTATTAAAACCACCTTATCTATTTATTTAGTTAATACCTAACCTTAATATTTATCAAACCTCAATTCCCTTATCATAGTACATATTGTATTATTCTATTTAATTTATCTAATTAAATCTCTTGAATAATGTTAATCAAAATTACGGGTATTACAATATGTGTATAATACAATATAAACAAACATAATCATCATAGCAACCTTGTGGATATAATCAATCAATAATTGTACCCCACACTTGTCATCCAGAACATTTCATATATCAATTCATGTTATGCATGCCCCATACTCATCGTCCTAATATGAACCAACTCATATGATCATTCATCATTCAATCATCTATTGCCTAATCTCTTATTTTAGGCTTTCATTATTAAGTTATCATTAACTTATTTTAATGATCACCTCCCTTATCCTTCCTATCACTGATTTAATATTTTGCTCCAACAACATCACGTGGTGAAATGTAAGCACCCTAAATGCATTCCCCATGGGAGCCAACCCGACTCTCCTAAGAGATTGAATATAAGCACTCTGAATACATTCTAATAAGTGTCCTTACTGAGCATCAATACCTCCTCTTAGTCCCTAACTGCTATCGTTCGCATTGCCAAATTTATTTATTTATAACATCACCTGATGTTTTGCCACCCTGCCATGGCACCCTACCTTGCCCCTCTAAAGAGTTTTAAAAATGTTCTTAGGATAGAACCCTATCGTGGCACCCTACCATATACCTTTGGACTTTAGACTAATAGTCAAGGCACCCCGCAATTCAAAACTCAATGAGTTGGTATACTTTTACGATCATGATTCAACCCTTTTTCTTTAATTCATTAGTTGTGTACCCTACACATTTTTATAAAACATCTTTATCTTTCACTTAGATGATACCTTATCATCTATTAGCTTCTCTAAGCTTTCTTCCATTTAAAAAATAAGTTAACACAATTTTAACTTATGAAATCTTCCTTTATTTCATTGTTATGAAATAGTTCAACAACATTTGTAAATTATCTTCCGAAGTGACCTAAGTATTCACCATTTTACTGAGAAAAATAAAGTGTCCCATGCTTTCATGAGTTATCATTAGTCAGCTATCCCATAGTCTTTAGACATTTAGCCTAGCTATCGTGAAATAAGTATCCTATAGTCATCGCGGGTCATTTATCCTAGTATTTCACATTAAATATATAGTTATCGTCAGTTATCCGCTTAAAGGCCTCCATGTAGATAGCTTCCCAAGCTAACCACAATAAATCTTTAGCAACATAAACGGGTAATCTTCCACGTAGCCATCGTGTGTTATTCCCATTGAAGCCATCGCATGCAACCCACCAAGCCATCATATTGTAACATTCCCTATTCCGAAGCCCAAAACTAACTACTACAGATGCTGTAATCATCCATAGTTATTAATCATCAATGACAAAATGTGGCTATGTTAATCATATCAATAATCAAAAGCACATGAATAGGAAAAAAATTCAACATGGTTTAATAACAAAATTTTCACATCGCATTTCACAGATGATAATTCATATTCAATTCATAATCCTATTCGTAAACCCACGTTTAGAGAAATTATAATTATTACAAAATACTCCAAGAATGACATACGAAGATGCACCATTGGTTGATTAGAGTCAAATACTTGGCAATTATACGATTTTTCCACTACATCCAAATAGACAAACCAAACTACATAGTGAAATGAGATAAAGCTCCTAATAGCAAGATTGCCTCCTACACATCTCTGGAAGATTATTCATCTAACTAGAACGTGAAATCCTTACTCCCAACCTACTCAAATGAGTACTTGAGAGTTAAAAGGGAAAACAAAAACTTTAGGTTAGACAACAATCTGCCGTGAATAATAACCTACAATCTTGAACAAAATAGATATCTAGTGAGACCATGTTGCTGAGCGGAACGGGTTTTCCCCTCCAAAGTATCTCAACTAAAACATACCAACCATATATTGTGCTCCAGCAACCACGATGGTTAGAATATAGAAAATAGCATTTATAAACATGTAAAATATATTGAATTACCCATCCCAATTCAATAAATTATCCATCTTAATTTCAAATTACTACCCGTCACAATTTAAGCTGACTGCCCTTCTTATGTTAATCTACTACCCTTCTTACAATAATGTGGAATACCTATCTCACATATATGCATATTCAGAATTATGTGAACTATCCATCTTACATGTAATTACTACATGGATTACCCATCCCCTACCATATTGACTACCCATCACATATGGTTTAATTATTTAAAATTATGTGGACTATCCATCACACATATTCCATTTAACTTAAAATTAGGTAGACTCTCTGTAACATCCCCTACTTTGAGGCTGGAAGCTAAGCTCTACAGATGCTGCAATCATTTATAATATTAACTTCCGGTGACAAAATACGGTAATGTTAATGGTATCCATAATATCAAAAGCACATAAATATGAAATAAAATCAACACGGATTTCAAAAACAACTTTTCTGATTACATTTCAAATTAATATTTCATATTCAATTACATAATCCCAAAATGATTCCCGGGTTTTGATCAAATATAATTATTACAAATTATGCCAAGAGTGACATATGAAGATGCCCCTTTGGATGACCAGTACTGGATAGATAAACATATCAGTCATAAATACATCATAGCGGAAATAATACTAAATAGCTCCTACATAGCTAGCTTTGCCTCCTACATGTCTTCGGATGCTTATTCGTCCAACCGACTAAGCCTGAAAAGTCTTTAACTCTCCATCTACTAAAATTTAATTTTGAGCACCTAAGAGTTTAAGGGGAAAACATAAACTTTGAGTCAGATATAAAGCCTGGTGTGAATAATTCTATTACATCTTGGTGTACTGATATTAAGTGAGACCATGCCGCTTAGCGGAATGGTTTCCCTTCATTAATATCCTTTTAAAATCATATCTTTTACAAAACAAAATCCTGCAATCAAGCTGATTATAACAACAACGGCAACAACATATATGCATATAAATCAGGTAATTAATGGACTATCTGTCCAAACATTATAGTTTTACATAGCTGACTATTAACCATTAGCTGACTCGGGCCTACCATACATAATAAATATTCTAACTTTTGTTAGATACAATACTGGACGGTCTGTCCTTGACTTACTTTTCCTAAGGTCAAGTGATCCTAATGGTTTTGCGGGCTCACCAATAACTTGTCTCTACTCTATGAATTCCTTTCTGTGTGTAACATGATTTTAGTCTTACCTATGACACAGCCCTACACACTGGAACTTTGGACTTATATTAGCTATGGGCTACTACCTAAAGTATAGGGCATGACCTTATACCGGTCCCTTCCAGTATTCTAATATCTGAGCCATTCTTTTAGCAAATATCTGGGCTGACCACCCTATTCAAATTTAATTTCCTTGAAAACATTCTTTACAAATGATTTACCCTTGAAATCGTATCTTTTTAAAACGATGAAATTATACCCTTTGCTTACTCAAAATATTTATGCCATGATATATGGTTTACACGAAACAATGTTGATGAAAATCTAAATCCATAGGGTTATATATCCCTTTAAAATAAGTTAAAGCCTTTTTTAATTTTGAAAACATTAGGCTATTAAGCCACAACCTTCCTTTTGAAACCATTGTTAAGACCTCAAACAATATCTTTCTGAAAACATCCCTTTCGAAACCATTGAAAGTATCCTTTTCGAAATTATTGCTTAAAACCTTTGACATCCTCTTTCGAAACAATTTAAACATATCATTCGAAACTCTTAGAAATATTCCTTTTGAAACACTCAAATTATACTTTCGAAAGCATTAGAAACTTTTCGTTTGCAACACTTAAAACATACCTTTTGAAAGAATCGGTATCTTTCCCTTCGAAACAGTTAAAACATACCTTTTGAAAGCATTGGTATCTTTCCCTTCGAAACAGTTAAAACATACCTTTTGAAAGCATTAGGTTCAAGTAAAAGTTTGTGGAAACATAGCTTCGAAACCATGTAAAATTATTCCTTTCGAAAGAATTGAGTTTAATATTTAATATATCTATAGGGTCGAACAGAATAGAAGTGAAAGCTTTGCTTTTGAAAGCATTAATCTTAAGAAAAAGAATTGGAGAAGATGATAGCTTTGAAACAATCCTTTCGAACCCGTTGCCTCTGAAACCATTGATAAAAGCGGTTAAAAGGACCCTTTCAAAAGCATTGGGAAGGCGGCTTCAAAAATTAAAAAAGTCGAAAGCTTCCCTTTCAAATACATTGTTTGAAGGTTATAAGAAAAGCAGCTTCAAACCAAAACGAAAGGTATGAAAGCACCAGCTAGGTTTCGAATGGATTCAAAAGCAGCAACTCTTTCAAAAGCTTCATTTTAGAAACAAAGGCATGTTGATTGATTCAAAAGATAATAAAATTGGCTTCAACCCCTTCGAAAGCATGCCTTCGACAAAGTCCCATTCGCCTTTCTCCAATACACTATGTACCAATTGCTTGATACAATTTGCATTGGTTTCGAATAGGTGCGAAAGCCTTCTGGGCATGGCGACGAAAGCAAGCAATGGAAGCGATGAAGTTGTAATTCGAAACAAAACTGGTTTTATGCCTTTCAAAGTAATTCAATTTCACCTAACTTGCCTAATTTGTCAAAATATGATTGGTTATCGATTCTTTATCAAAATTCTTTTCTAAATAGGCTGCCGAATTCAATAATAAATAATTTAAATTATTTTAACAAATAAGCCCTTCCCCCATTTAAAACATTTAAGTCCTCTAACTTAAATAATTTAATAACCAAATTAAAGCACATAGAAAAAATCCCCAACAATCATTGTAATTCAATTTAAATATATTTTCTAACATATATAAATTTCAAACTCAAAAACAATGTTTAATTGCCTTAAAAAATTTAAACCTAACATTAACTATTTTCTCTCATAAAAAATTCAAAATAAATCCACAATCACTTAGAAAATTATAAAACTTGAAACCCACTTCTAAAATAACGTTCTTGACCATATATCAAAAACACAACTTATTTGGATGTCATTTAATATGTTTTCTAATCTAAAATATCATAAAATCCATATGAACCATATAAATCATCAACTAAAGCATATAATCATTAAATCGCTATAACATGGCATATACTTGCAAAAGAAAACTAGTTTACTCTTTAAATCAAAATCATTCATAAAAAATAGAGATATAAACTAATTATTCACCTTGGCTTTATGTTAAGAAGGTTGATATTTGCCCTTAGATTGATTTGCTTAAGCTTTCAACTTGAATCCTAGCTTTTCTTCTCCTTGAATCCCCTTATTGGTAGCCAGCCGAGTTCTTTTAAGGTTCTTAGTTTTGTTTGGAAAGTTTAAATGAATGAGGAATGAAGAAAGAAGGGCTTAGGTTATAAGAACAAAGGCTATTCCTATTTTACCCTTACCATATTCCTCTTACTTACTTATTTTTAATTCTCTTTTGCTAATACATTCATTAAGGCATGGCTACTTCTTAATTAACAAATCTCAGTCTCTTAACTATCCACATAATTTTATTTTATTTATCCAATTAAATATTCTAATAATGTTAGTCAAAATTAGGGTCATTACACTATCCATCACACATCCATAGTTTTCCTAGGATGACTATGAACCCTTCATTATTCTCGTAGTGACTATCCGCTACTAGCATGATGTGGACTATCCATCCCACGTCCTATAATTTTTCTAGGATTACTATAAACCCGTCATTTAAAATTTAATACATTTTACCCACATGTTTCAATTTAATTCATGTTAACCACATAAATCAATTTAATTCATGTTACCCACATGTATATCCTATGTCTATCAGTGTTCCCAATTAGGTTATCTCCCTTTAACCTTTTAACATCTTAAGGTAATATGCATTGGTATCCCCAATGATTAATGTCAAACTTAATAAAATTTAAACAATGGTATCCCCAAGGTTTAAAGTCGAAGTTAAAATCATATGGCTCACCACCATTAATTAAATTTTAAATTTAGATCAAATGTTGAAGTTCATCCACATTAGTGTCCCCAACGATAGTTTCGAAGTTTACAATTTAAAATGGCATTGGTATCCCCAATGACGACATCGAAGTAAAAAAACTTAGGCTCTCCGCCCTTTAATAATTTAGTATAGATCAATATTGATGGTATTAACAATGTCGATGTACAGGTCTAAGCCTCTCCGCTATTAATGATAACACACATGCGGTTTTAAAACAATGTTGACCTATATCCAAGGATAAAGAAAGAAAGTCGAAATTCTTTTAAGTATAATATTCAAAGTCGAAGATGATGTTATCGCCTTCATAAGCTATAGGTTATCCACCCATTAAAATAAAACTCTAACCTTTTATAAGTTATATGGCTATCTGCCAAAGTTATAGGTTCATCGACCCTCTTAAAACATAGGCCTCTTCGCCCCATTAAAACATTTTCAATTTATATAAAATGCAAGCCTCTTTGGCCTTAAATAGATGAAGTGCAATGCCGCCACCATGCTGCATCGGCAATAAAACAATGTGTATATGGTCACCGACCTTGATGCATGGTAGTATCAAGACCCTCGACGTCATTCTTAAATTTGTATACTTAAATTACTTCGGCTATAACAACCCAAATTCCAATGGGTCCGGATTTTTTGCATAATTGCTAAAATCCAAGCCCACTGAAGCCCGAGTTGGGTATCTGGTATCCTGCAAATAGGCAAAGAAAAATATATTAGAGCTCAATAAATATCTCACAGCGGATCTGACTAAAATATAATAGTAACTAAATACTCACCAATATAAGAACACTTTCTAAACAAGTGTCTCAAAGTTGGAAAGTCTCCGCCATCTACCTAACCTGTAGGATGTTAAGAGGAGGGGGTCAGAACTAAAGTTCTGGTGAATGGACAAATTATACACTTCTAAGCTTAATTCTACATATATCATTTTATTTCCATTTACTATTATATTAGGTTTATCGGGTTCATAATACTCTCGCCTCTATGCGTGAATCATACCCTTCTACTCCCTAGTAGATTAAAACCTAAAAACTAATATATATATATATATATGTAGCTATATGCCCAATGACCGCATCGGTCCTAGGTACCATCCATAGTACCTTCCGTATTGTAACACCCCTTCAAAATGGGAATAATAGTCCCACATCGCGGAAAAACACTACGAAGTGGGTACTTATATACCAAAGCCTTCACCTCATAATAACGTCGAGGCCTTTTGAGGAACAAAACCCCACACCTTGGCTTGGCCCATGAGGCGGAGGTGACTAAGTTGGGGACAATATCTGCGTTAAGTGAGGTGCGGGTTGTTACATTGGTATCAGAGCCATACCCAGCCGGAATTGTGGTTTGTACGTGTTACAGCCACGACGCCTGGGTGGTGTTGTGTTCATGAGCCAACGAGGACATTGGGCTCTAAAGGGAGGGAGATTGTAACACCCCTTCAAAATGGGAATAATAGTCCCACGTTGCGAAAAAACACTATAAAGTGGGTACTTATATACCAAAGCCTTCACCTCATAACAACGTCGAGGCCTTTTGAGGAACAAGACCGCACACCTTGGCTTGGCCCATGAGGCGGAGGTGACTAAGTTGGGGACAATATCTGCGTTAAGTGAGGTGCGGGCTGTTACATGTATTCTCCTCCCAAAGGACTCCATCGTCTTGCTCTTTAGCGTTCTGTGACTACATCTGTAAAGGACTGCCTCGTAAGGCCTACAATATAGATGTTCCGTCGTCTACTATGAAAATGTAAAACTATGTCTGCACTAGCCTATACTAATGCTCGGACATCCACAATGTACCACCCAGTGCATAGATTGAGGACTATACGTAATCGTTCTGTCAACTCCCTGAATCCCTCTTAACAAAGTCTACCTTGTACGGAACTCGGTCGGGGATTTTCTAAGTCTGTAAAGGACTGCCTTGTTAGGCCTACAATATAGATGTTCTACTTGGTCTGTCTCTTTTCTTATCGTGGCTATGGCCCCATGCAACCACCCCTCAACTAATCGAAAGACCTCTATAGAGCTAAGTGGTTGTGCCCTACTGCAAGCAATCTAAACATCCCATTGGTTGCGCCCCTCATCCAATGTCTCGATAGTGAAAGAACCATTGGCCTTTTAGTTTTACTCTAGCCTTTCCCGATCTCGCTTCTTGGTTTGATGCTGGCCCGATATCCTCATGCGACTATCCTTTTGGGTCATGCCCACTAAAACCTACTTGCAAGTCAAGTACGGTGTCATACAAATATCCTACTCCAAACATCAACCCCTTTTGACTGCCTACAATGGTCCTGCCATGCAAAAAGCAGTCAAGGCAAACTCTCTTGATAGAATACCTACAAACCTGCCTCTAGGGGACTGCTTCGCTATGCCTACCCCAGAAGGCCACCCTAGAGTACCCTCACGTCCCATTGAAGTCTCGTACGTCCTTTTAGCCCAAAATAACTAAGTTGGACGTGCTTCTCTGTGCTGAAATCTGTGATGAATTGCTTTGTTAGGCTCTTCATCCTTTGGGCTGCTCCAAACGCATCTTACTCTTTTATTAGACCCAAAGTCTAATCTTTTATTTTGCATTTAGTTACTTTTTTTATTATGTTGGCTACTTATTTACCCTAATTAGCATAATCTTGTCCCAGCCTAACCTAACTATTGTCAGTCCATCAGTTCGTGACTGAAAGGGAATGCCGTTGATATGGGCCACTTCTATTATCTTGCTTATTAACTTAATCCAAGATCTAAGTTTATTAAAATAAGCCTCTTCTATTATTTCTGCTCTATTTGCTTATTAACTTAATTTAAGTCTTAAAATAAGCCTTTTCTGTTCTTTCTACTTATTATAACCTATGTTATAATTTTACTTGCAATTGCCACTACTATATTCTTTTATAATCAATATATTATAAATATAATCACAAGCGTCTCTTTTCTATTCTAGTTTGTCTTCTTTTATTATGATATCGACTTCTCTTTAATTCTCTTATATTATATGACAACCTTGGCTTGGGACTATGTCCGACTATCACAAGTTTACTTATCATATTAATTGCTTTACTCTTATTCTATTATCTACGCAGTAAGTGCAGACCTATATACATTTTTATTAATTGCTTCTAGTCTTGTCTTAATTATTAACTTAATTTCTTCTTTACTTCCTTTAATTTTTCACTTTATTTTATTATATTCTAGGAAGTAGTTCTATTCTATTTGGTTGGTTACGAAAACTGTGCTAAAAATCCATTTACATACTTTAGTACTAAATGAAGCTATAAACAATAATCTGTAATTGCAAGATTTTCCTTTTATTATTTCTTTAATTTTTGGTTAGTGCAAAATAAAGTAGTGTCTCTATTTTACACTAATTCCCTTTTTCTTTCCTTTATTCTTGCAATTACGTTTATCATTATCTTTTAAATATTAAACTATGGATATTATTTGTACCAAAATTAGGCACAACGCTCTTCGGAAAGGTTTGAAGAGATAAAATGAAGAAGTTAAATGAAAAAAAGAGGATTATCCAACAAACACTTCAAAAACAAACAAGAAAATACACAAAAACACAGGGATTTAGAGTGGTTTGGCGTGTTGCCTACGTCCACTATGAAATGATTTACTTTTATTACTTTTGCTTGCTGGTTACAGCGAATTACAATAGTAAATCTCGAGTACAATAGTGAAATTCGAGTACAATGGTGAATTCGGCAGAGTCTCGACGTTAAAGAGCAAAACGATTCCTTTTCTGTAGGCTCCGGGATGCTATTTATAGGCGTAGGCTGCAAATATCTCGCTCGGATCTCAGGAGACCTCTTCTGGCATATGAGTGGGCCCACGCGATCGATCCCATGTGATTTGCATGCGGTCCGTGATCGATATGAACGAATTTCGTATCGATCAAGATTTGACACAATCGAGTCGAAATTTAGCACGAACATTCCTTTGGTTGTACGCAAGCTCCTATGAAAATTTGGTGACATTTGGACTTGTAGATTGTGAGTTATGATCGATGCAACCTTGGGTTTTATGTAGGCTGTCTTGTTCAAATCGATACCTTCGTATCGATCAATTCAAGTCGCATTTGAGCACGTGTATGCAAGTTAACGTGGCGCTAACTCCTCGGATCGATCCACTTTTCCTGCCATGTTGACTGCTTCCTTATTTGTATCCAATATCGATGCCTTGTTCGTATCGATCGTCTTCGGCCTTATTCGTATCAATGTTAGCTATTCTGTTCATATCGATCGTATTTGGTCCTGATCGTATCAATCGATTGATCTATTATATTCATACAAAATTGAGTGCTTGGTTCTGTTCGTATCGATGGGAAGTGTCTACTTCGTATCGATCTGTGGTTGATTGATACAAAGTATATACAATGTTTGATCGACACGAACTAGACACTTGTATTACAGTCGATGGATACGAAATGGGTAATAGCTGATCGATTCGAAGTGGACCTGCCTTCTAATGGATACGAAGAAGGCCACCCTCGATGGATACGAACAAGACAACTGCTGATCGATACGAAGTGGGCCTGCCTTCTGATGGATACGAAGAAGGCCACCCTCGATGGATACGAACAAGACAACTGCTGATCGATACGAAGTGGAGTTGTATGCTGATGGAGTCGAATAGATCGATATGAATAAAGCATATTCCCCTGATGGATACGAAGTAATGTGTTTCAATGGATACGAAATGATGGACGCGAAATGATGAAGACGGCCTAATCGATATGAAATGATGGATGCGATTGAGATGATTTCTTTGGCTTGCATCGATCATATCTTAAGCATATGAACTCGGATTGACTTGAAATTTGAACGTTGGTTTTCATAGCTTTGTTTGTCATGTCTTGTCAATTGTAGCTCGATCCGGACTCGGACAAAATTCATCGATATCCATAGTGAGCCTGCGTATAACCGATCTTCAGGATGGACTGTCTTCGGTTTCCAGTTAAGTTCCTAGTATCACGGCCTTGCCAAAAGGCGAGATAACATTTTCCCTCCAAAGTATGTCCTGTGAGAACACGTAGTGCTTTGAAAAGCTGCAACCTTCATTCTGAAAAGTTCCATCTGACTTGTTAAACGGTCGTTATTTTCTCGTCGAAAGTTGTAATCTTATATTGGTCCATAGAAACATAAATTATGAACTGTAGACTGCCCATTGTTGTACTGTGTACTGTTTTAATTGATCGATGTATGATAGTAATTTGTCGCTTGTTGTTGTAATTGTCACCAGACAAGTATTCAATTCCTGCGAATTTTAAAGATTGGATGTTAGCCCATTATGCATGAATGTATGTTAACCTGACTCCCGTTAACGTTCATACGTTCACGAGTCATTGTCAAGTTTTCAGTTTTTTTTATCGACTTTCACATTGATCCTCTCCTTAATCAATGTGAAATTTGAGTTGTAACAACGCTTGATGGTTATGTTCGTGTATCTCTTCGTATCGATCCTCTCCTGGATCAATTTTAGAAGTTGGAATGCATTCTTCGTAATAATGGCTATCGATACGAAATAGTTAGTTCTTTGAAACGCTTCGTATCGATAGTGGGAGGTCGATACGAGATCTTGTAGTCTTCAAGGGGATGGATACGAAATCAGCTTTCATATCGATGGAATCACTTATGGATCTGAACAAGTTCAAGCAGTCCTCAGTGTATGCTTCGTATCGATGGGTCGTCGATAAGTTCGAATGACCACGCTCTGGATCGATTCGAAACCGATGGTCATGAATTGCCATAGTATCGACCGATGTGGATAGATGGGTACGAAGGACCTTCCTCCTATCGATGTAGGCAGCCGGTTATCTCGGTATAATAACTGGGATACGAAACGCCTTTTTCCCTTTGGTTTCATACCCATATAAATACGCTTAGGACTTAGAAAATTTTTCACTTGCTTTCACTTACACAGACTGTATTCGTATCGATCCCAAGGCTAAGAAGAAAAGTACCCATCGTCTCTAAATCAAACGAAACCTTATTCTCTCGAATCGATTGTTTAAATTAGGTAATTAACTTTAATAACCCCTTCTAGAATGATGAGACTTGACATATTTCGCCACACTAGTCGTTCCCATGATCGATTCCGACATGGTGATATCGTGGATGGTCGTAATGGGTTCAGAGAAGGAGGAGATGACTCCTGAATGGACTTGGGGAAGAAGAGGTTCGAGACACGAAGGATTCGTGTAGAAACAGTTGAGCTCTGCTTTCGTTTCGATGATGGAGGGATGATGAGTCTTTCGAATCGATCTGGATAACAGGACTTCGAGATGGTGAAGTGGAGGTCTTCATATCGACCGATGATGGCGTTTCGGATCGACTCGAGATGATCGATGCAAAGGCTTCAAACTTGATGATCGATACGAAGAGCTTGCATTTGATCGACACGAAATCCAATATTCTCGATAAATACGAACTACGCGCCAGGAAATCGATACGAAGGTAGCTTAAATGTTCGATACGAATTTCATATCTCGATGGATACGAATAGCTTCTCTGATCGACATGAGCTAGGACTTTGGTGATCGATTACGAGTTGACCTTGATGAACTTAAAAACTCTTGCACATTTGAATACCTGACTCCGACGAGCTTCAATCTGGCATAATTGAACTTGACTGTTGGACTGCATATTTGACTGTCCTTCGAAGCTCGTCGATGGAACTGTAACTCAACAAAATCTTTATGGACTTTAACTCGGATCGGTCTCTAAAGTCTGGATAGCATGGTTGTGACGGTCAGCGATGACGGTCACTCCGATTAAATTCTGAAGTCTTGTCGTTTAAATATTTTCTCAAACTCTATAGAATTTCTCAAGTAATATGTAGCACTACACGGCACAACACACTTATGCACTTCACGCTGGGAAATGCACGGGCTTATTATCATCTAATGATGGTTTTTAATAAGTTGATTAACTATGGAATCCACAAGTTTACAACAGCAGGAGCTTCAGTGTTCATCCACTTTAGTCCTAGAGATTCCGACCGTCGTGACTGAAGTTAAAGACCCAACTCCGGATGAGCTTCCAGGAGCAACTTTTATTGCAAACCCACAGGATTCTGTACCATCCAATGTCTCCGAAGACATGTTGGGTCGTATATGCCTAAGGCACAGTTTGTCATTGGACGATGTTCTATTGCCGGGACCGAACGATACACCGCATGCTCCCCCATAGGGGTTTACGGCCTTTAATCGCCACACATGTACAGTGGGAACACTTCCTTCGTTTAACCAATACATTAGGGAAGTGTTGTCTTTTTTCGGAATCGCCCCATCACAGTTACATCCGAACGGATATGCTTTGCTCAACAGTCTGTTCAGTTTATTTATGGAGCATCTTTTCTGACCACCGATCCCAATCGAGATTAGATATCTATTTAATGTCAAGAGTCGGGGAGATAGTCCCTCGTTTACTTTTCTAGAGGTAGTCAGAAATTGTTAAGTTATGACCGGCTCATGGACCAGACTGAGTTACTTCAAAACCGAATGGTTCTATGTCTGATGCCCTCCAGGATATGCTAGCCGATGGTTAGCCAAACGTAAGTGCTTTGACTTTTCTGCTAGTCGACAAAATAATTGCAACTGTTATTGGGACTAATATGCTCTTTCTTTTGCAGCCGCAATTCCACGACCCGAGGGTGTGCATTTTAAAGAAATTGTGCGGGTCTTTCAAGAAGTGCCAAGCGAAATGAGAGATATAGACTCGGTGCTAACAGACCGAAACTTGAGAACCGTAAGGCTTATCGAGCGAAACCAGAGCATAAGGCTTGAAGGAACGCTGAGAGTGACTCCGACGAAGCGGGTAAAACGCAAAGCGCCCGGGGTCTTAATTGCTGAGGGAGGTGATGAAGAGAGAATGCCCACGGATGATGAACTTGATGCTGGGCCTTCTACCGGATTTCAAGTGACAGAAGGAAGGAGAAAAGGCAAGGCCGCTGCTCATAAACGCCCTAAGTCTTCGAGGTGGAAATCAGTTGTGGTTTCTTTTCCAGTTCCCGACCTTAGAATCTCAAAGGCTCCTCCCTCGCCAACAAAGAGTCCTTTTGAAGGGCTTGCCGATATTCAAATTCCGGACTTTGTGTCACTTCCACATGATACCGGATTGGAGGAGATTTAAAATGCTCTAGATTTAAGCAAGTCCCTACCCATCAGTGCGGCTGACATTACTGGTTGGTCGGGGGGTTGCACACACATAAACACTTCAACGCACCACACGGTTTCCAGCTTTAAGTTGCCTATTTCAAGAATTCACTAACTCCATTTTCCTTTTACTTTACAGATGCGATGAACAGACGAGATTCTATGCTCAGCAGTCTTCGTTCGGCATGCTAACCATCAGGCTCGTATTATGAGTTCCGCCGAAGGGAGGATGACAGAAACCGCGATCGCGGTTATTCTATTTAGGAATGTTGCGAGAAGGATAGAGATAAGGAATATAGAGAATAGAGATATCGATCCCGATCGCGTTCTCCACCCCCTCTACTCCCCACACAACCTTCGGGCCAGGGAAAACAACCGGTAGAGCCCCCTCGTCACAAACCATCTTCGCATGCTTCAAGGTCCGAGTCGCAATGCCACAGAACTGAGGTTGAGCCTCCAATCGTCGCTGAGCAAGCTATCACTAAGTCCACTGGGGAAGGGGCTATTAGAATTGCTCATCTAAAAAAATATTTTCGGAATATATGCTTTGACAGCTACATTTTCCCTCCTTACTTAAAGAGAATTCCCTTAGAGGCGGAGAACACAATGCATGATTACATTCATGATATCTATTCCCGGTACAAAGAGTGGGCGAAGGCTGCAGAGAAAGCGTCGAAGGTAGCCTTCAAGCGGGCTAAAATAATCAAAAAATTAGAATCTGATCTTTCCCAGAAGGACCGCATCGTCCAAGTGCTTAATGATGAAGCCGAGTCCTCTCGAAAATCAGAGATAGAGGCCACCAAAAAGGCCAATGAGGCGAACTTGGCCATGGAGAGGATGAGGCAAACACACTTTGCCTTGGTGGAACAGATGGGCCCCTGAAACACCACGGTCACAGCTGAACGGGACGCTGCTCTGAAAGAACTTGCTGAGCTTAAAGCTAAATTTTCCAAAATTATCAAAGAAAAGGATGATGCAAACAGAGCCGCCGAGGAAGCATGTGAACAGGCCGTTGTGCTTCGGGGCGAATGGGATGCGGCAAAGGCTAAGGTCGGGGTGGTGGAGACTAAGGTCGAGGAGAAGATTAAATCAGCTGAGTCCAGGCTAGAGATGGATATAGAAGATCTCTTGATAACTTACAACGCTAACGTATTGAAGCACGGAAACCTAGCCTGGCTCGACAACTACCCGACACATTTATACAATGCTGGGGCCGATTGGTTTAGGAGGAGAAGGCGGTGCATCTGGGTGAATCAATCGACGAGTTTGAGCTTGAAATTCGTATGCTAAATGAAGACGAACGAAAGATTCTCCATGAGTCGATGATTTCGCATGAAAAAGAGAGGCTCAGCACCCAACACTTGAAGGCCGGAGAAGGTTCAGGTGTTGAGCACCGCGATGCAAGTCCTGAAGTTCCTACGCCAACCCAGCCTGAATCTGCACCTGTGGTTGATTCCCAATCTGTTCCTGCTTATAATCTGGATCAACCGCAGTTATCTCTGGCTAGAGAGCAAGTTTCTGAAGCCGTTCAGCCGTCCACAAGCCAAATTGAGGAAGGTACTCTAAACATTTTCTATGCTTGTCTGAAATCGTAATCATCATCCGAAGTAGTTATTAACAGTTCTTCTTTTGTTTTTGTCAAGTGGTTGATGCTACACCGGTCGTGCTTCCTGCCACTCAAGAATCACATCATATGCAGGTGGCTATTATAACTGAAGCAACCACCACAACAACCGCGTCACTGACTGATGGAATGCAGGGAACATGCTTATTTTTGATGAGCAGATGATGGAGGTACTCCTCGGTCATCACAGCGATCCTTTTGCAGACCTACCATTTGTTATGGGTGGAAGAGCACCAGCTACTGGCTCTTCAATGCCAACCACTGATGCTCCCAGCGAGGCTCACGCGATTCGTGAGGAAGAAATATTAGCCGAAATCGACGCTGAAATGGAGGCAGCGGCTCATGGTGGTATTTTTGGAGGTGGGATGGAGGCACCTGGTTCGGCTCCGTTAAGGATGATATCACCTGGTGGCACAGTTATTGATACCAGCATGCCTATCCCACCTCCTATAGTCGATCCAGTTCCTTCGACTCCACCTTTAGGGAGCATTCCCATGCACTTAAGCTCGGATGAGGAAGTTGATATCATGCCCCCTACTAGGGATCAGCCGTCGAAAGCAAAGGTTCGAAATGAAAAACAAGTGGCAGCTCTAGTGGGTCCACACCGAAGAGGAAGCCAAAAAAGTAGAGAGAGTGGACGTGCTTCTTCGGTTTACTTTTGGTAGATAGATAGGAATCTACTTTCGTTTTTCTTTTTGTAGGCCGTGTGTAGATGCGGGTTCGGCCCCTGCTAGTAGGAATTTTGGAATCAACTTGTACATAATTTGTTTTTACAAATAGTTGAAATGAAACTTTATTTTGTTTTGAACTTGATGTGTGTTTATTTGCTTAAGTGTTCCAGGCATTTGAATTATTTGTGAAGTTCCAAATGTTGAATCTTGTTTGAGTTTACCTATCAAGTCCTAAAAGCATGACTACAAGTCATGATTGGATATTAAGTTGAACTCCGATGTTGTACTGCTTCAGTCAGCGATTGACACTTAAGTTTTGCCCCCAGTTTCAGGGATGAATTGAAAATTTCAGCTAGCGGTCGTATTTCATCTTCAGCACATCATGCTTAACATCGTTGAATTGATGCTGAAACAAGGAGAATTCGAGTGGTTGAATCACACTCACTCTTTTATCGATGAATGTATCCATACTCTGTGGATTGCACTTGTGCGTCGGTGGTCGGTTTCATCTGCTCAAGTTTTTAGTGCAAATTCGTACTCCGGGGAATTAAGTTATATTCACGGGCGATCAGCCACGTTTGCTTGACACTTAGCCTTTCGTCCACACTCTGGGGACTTAAATAAATTTGCGGGCGCTTGGTCACACCCGACCTGAGTTTATACTCCGGTCCGCGCACTGGGGACTAGAGTCGATTAGCATTTTATAATCCAGTCCATGCTCCGGGGACTTGGAGTTGGTTGACGTTTACTCTCCGGTTCGCATTTTGGGAATCCGGATCATTTTGATGTCTATACTCTGGTTCGCACTCTAGGAATCTAGAGTTAGGTGATGTTTATACTCCAGTTCACACTCTGGGAACTTATAGTTAGTTGATGTTCATACTCCGGTTCGCACTATAGAAATTCGGAGTTGGTAAACAGATGGTCAATCACATCTGTTGTGAGTTTTTGAATTTTGTTCGCACTCCGGGAACGAGAGGTGCATCAGGATCGTGGATGGTCGGATCACATCCACCCTGGGTTAACAAGTGAGGTCGTTAGATGGACGGTTACATCCTCCTCAAACTTGATTCGAATACAAGCGAAGTCGTTAGGTGGACGGATCCACCCTCTTCGGGACCGTATTTGTAAGTTTATACTCCAGTTCACACTCTGGGAATCCGGAGTTAGTTAAAGGATTGTCGTGTATTAATCCTTTTTTGACTCCAATGTGATGGCTTGTCCCCGAGCTCGGGTTTCACTTAGTGAGTGACCGGTCGTATCACAGTCACTCCCTATTTGAATAAATTCCACCGTACGATGGAACTTAGCTCTCCGTGCATAGTGATGGTCATATGAAGTATTTCAAGTAAATCACAACTCTGGCTCGAAGAGATTGCATTTTATTGCTGAAATAAGAAAATATGGCAAAGTCAGTTGCCTTATTACAAATTCAATTTCGAAATGCAGAAACAAATTGCAAATGAAAAATAGACTGAATAAATAAACAGAGCCTGTTATGTGTAGTAGCGACGAAGACTTTCGCTGTTCCAGGCTCTCGTAAGAGTGAGACCGTCAAAGGTCGATAATTTGAATGTGCCATCTCCGAGCTTTCGTTCCATAACATATAGTTGGCTTCATATGCGAAGGGACCAGATAAATTCTTTTTGAGTATGAGATTGCCAAGTTCAAAGGTTCGGGGTCGGACCTTGGCATTGTATAATCGGGCGACCCGACTTCGATATGCGGCTGCCCACAAATCAGCCTCTTCACGCTTCTCATCAAATAAATAGAGAGATTCAGCAAGTAATATGGCATTTGTCTTTGGATCATAGTATGTCACACGATGAGAAGGTACTTCTAATTCGACTGGAATAACAACTTCTGAACCATAAGAGAGAGATAATGGAGTGTGACCGGTCGCGGACTTGTGGGTTGTTCGGTTGGCCCATAAGGCCATAGGAAGTTCATCAACCCATTTGCCCTTGGCTTTTTCCAGTCGTTTCTTCAGAATAGACTTTATAACTTTATTAACAGCTTCAACATGTCCATTCGCTTAAGGGTGTGCAACTGTAGAGAATTTCTTCTGAATGTGAAATTGTTGACGGAAATCCTTAAATTCGGCACTGTCGAATTGGGTCCCATTGTTAGTGATGAAAGTACGTGGGAGACCAAATCGGTAGATGATGTTGTGCACTACAAAGTTGATCACCTTCTTCGTCGTGATTGTAGCAAGGGGTCCGGCTTCTGCCCACTTAGTAAATTAATCAACTGCTACGATGGCGTACTTCGCACCACCTTTGGCTAGAGGTAAAGAGCTAATAATATCAATGCCCCATACCGCAAATGGCCATGGGCTGACCATTTGTGTTATCTCGGTAGGCGGGACTCTAGGAATTCGTGCATGCTTCTGACACTTATCACATTTCTTGGCATAATCTGATGCATCACGATTTACAGTCGGCCAATAATATCCATATTGAAGTACTTTCTTGGCAAGAGCTTGCCCCCCAGTGTGATCGCCACATTCTCCTTCGTGTACATCATGCAATACTCATTTGGTTTCATCATGAGTGATACACCGGAGTAAAGGAACAGAGTATCCTCGTCTATACATGACTCCTTTCTGAATAATGAACCGCGAAGCTTTTCGAAGAATCTGTCTCTTTTCACTCCTGTGCTCTAGTAGGGTTCCGTGCTTGAGATAATTTCTGAATGGAGTCATCCACAACTCCTTCTCTGAAACGACATCAAATATCAAATCGGTTTCCATCTGATCAATGCTTGGCGAAGATAATGTCTCTACGGGAACAAGTCTCATTTGTTGTGCCTCACCTGTACTGGCTAACTTTGCTAACGAATCAGCTTTCTGATTGTGCTCTCGTGGTATGTAATAAATGGCATAATAGTCAAACTGATTCAATGTCTCCTAAACCTGAACAAGGTAAGCAGCCAGTCTTCGATCTTTGGCTTGGTACTCCCCTCGAACTTGACACACGACCAATTGCGAATCACAATAATTTTCCACAGCAATGATTCTTAGATCTCTGGCAAGTTTCAATCCAGCCAGTAGGGCTTCATACTCGGCTTCGTTATTAGTTGCACGGAAGTTGAACTTTAGAGCATAACATATTGATCGACCTTCAGGAGTTTCAAGTACAACCCCTGCACCTGAGCAACGGTCATTTGATGCACCATTTGTATGTAGCTTCCAGATATACTTGGGAGATTCACTTATTTTGGGTAAGTCCTTTGGTATGGTAAATTTAACTATGAAATCTGCTAGGACTTGTCCTTGGATGGCTCGCCATGGAGCGTAAGTAAGGTCAAACTGATTTAACTCGATATTCCATTTGAGTAACCTACTAGACCTCTCAGGACACGTAAGGACCTGTCGTAACGACTGGTCGGTGTAAACGGTGATTGGGTGAGCCTGGAAGTATGGACGGAGCTTTCTCGAGGCAATAACAGGACAATAAGCCAACTTCTCTAGATTCGGATAATTTCTCTCAGCTTCGATTAGCCGCTTGCTTTTGTAGTAGGCTGGCTTTTGTATTCGGTCTTCCTCCCGAATTAGGGCAGCACTGATTGTGTTTTCTGATACCGCCAAGTAAATGTATAATTCCCCATGATCGATAGGCTTTGACAAAATTGGCGGTGTGGAGAGATGTCGAATTAGTGCTCGGAATGCGCCCTCACATTTTGTAGTCCATTCAAAGTTTCATTTTCCTTTCTGGATCAGATCGAAGAAGGGAATGCATTTGTTAGTGGACTTTGAAATGAACCTGCTCGGTGCTGCTACTTTCCCATTGAGACTCTGGACTTGCATTATAGTTTCCAGAGTTTCAAGATTTCTGATCGCCTGGATCTTTTCGGGATTGGCTTCGATTCCTCGAGCGTTGCCGATAAACCCAAGGAATTTTCCGGATGCGACCCCGAAGTGACATTTCAACGGGTTGAGCTTCATTCTGTATTCTTGGAGGATATTAAACATTAACTCCAGGTCTCTGATGTGATCAGTGGAAAATCGCAACTTGACTAGCATGTCGTCCACATATACCTCTATGGTTTACCAATCTGGTTAGCGAACATTCGATTAACTAACCATTGATAAGTTGCCCCAACATTCTTGAGTTCAAAAGGCATAACTTTATAGGAATAGAGTTCCATATTGGTTACGAAGCTGGTATGCTCCTGGTCGGGCGTGTGCATGGGTATTTTATTATAGCCAGAGTACGCATCCATGAAGGATAAAAGTTCATGTCCAGCCGTTGAATCTACAAGTTGATCAATTCGTGGAAGTGGAAAACTGTCTTTGGGGCAAGATTTATTCAAGTCTGAGTAGTCAACACATGTTCTCCATTTCACATTTGGCTTTCGGACGAGTACAGGATTGGATACCCATTCCAGGAATAATGCATCTCGAATGAACCCATTCGTTTTAAGCTTATCTACTTCTTCTTTAAGGGTGGCAGATCTCTCTGGATCCATACCATGCCTTTTTTGTTCGACCAGGATGTGCCACGGGTCAATATTCAATGTGTGGCTTGTGATGTCTGGTAAGATCCCACACATATCAGAGTGCGTCCAGGCAAACACATCAAGGTTTACCCGGAGAAATTCAACCAATTCCTCTTGCGTTTGTTGGCTTAGTTGAGATCCAATCTTTATCATTCTTGCATCGTCATTATCGTCGATTGGAACATCGATCGTCAGTTCGGCCGGAGAAGCTTGACTGTCTTTACTTTCGTCTTCACTTTCGTTATCTCTCGGGTCAAGATCCCTTTGGAATTGGTTGGGGTGCCCATGCCCGGGCCCAGGTGCTAATTGTCAATTATCAGCAAAGCGGACGCAGAGAGATTCCTCTATGCCCTTCCCTTTCTCTTTCCGTTGCGCCTCGCGCAGCTCAGCAACATAACAGGCTCGTCCTGCAGCCTGATCCACTTGAACAACTCCGACACCATTGTCGGTAAGGAATTTCAAAGTCAAACACCATGGGGAAATGGCAGCCCGGAATTCAGCTAGGGCTGGTTGGCCCAAGAAAGCATTATATGGGGAGTTTATATCCAAAACAACAAACTGCAATATCCGGACTCTCCAGCGTTCACCAATTCCTAACTCCACTGGCAATTCCACCACTCCAGTGGGTATAGTTGCACTCCCGTTCATGCCATAAATACGGGACTGACACGGCTTTAAGTCTTTAGTCTCCATTCTCATCTGGTCATAGGCTCATTTAAACAAGATATTCATGGAACTTCCACTGTCTACCAAGATCCTCTTCATCCAAGCAGGACCTACTTGAGCTGATATAACAAGCGAATCGATAGTGGGGGCTTCGATCTTGTCGGCATCCCGACCTCGAAATATGATGTCATCTTCCATCGTTCTTTGTTGCTTGGCCGGAGCCCCATCTTCGGAATTACTACAACATTCAAAGTGCATATACCTGATAGAGCTGGCATACGACTCCATTTCCTTCCAGCTTCGGTCTGCTGGATGAGGACCACCACTAACAGTGTTTATCACCAACCTCCCGCCAGTACGAGCGGGTTCTTCCTATCTAGCCGGATTTAGTACATGATTTTGATTCGATGGGCCCGCACCTCCAGACTGCGTGCCCGCACAAACTGTTCTAACTTTCTTTCTCTTATCAACTTTTCGATGAGATCCTACAAGTGACGGCATTCATTTGTGATATGGCCGTAGCTTTCGTGGAATCTACAAAACTTCCCCGTCTGAATTTGCTTCTCCGATGACTGTTTCAGAGCAGGCTTCTTGTACTGAAATGTATTGCAGGTTTGTAGATATACATTCTCCAGCGACGTATTCAAAGGAGTATAATTATCAAACATAGGAGCTCTACGCCGTGGACCACGGTTCTGATCCAACTTTCTATTTTGGATACCATTGCTTTTTTGCTGATCTTGTTTATTCTGAATGTTCAATTGCACTTTTCCGGAACTCTCCCCGGATTGTTTAACAGCAATATTACTCTGAATTCCTCCCACACTAGGCCCCACACCATCCTTTTTCCTAGACTATTTCGCAGCCTCCCTTCTCAAGAATTGAGCTGCCTTGGAATAGAAACGGTCCAATGATGTAGGGAGTTTTCCGGCCAACCAGTTGCCAAACTTGGAATCGGGCTCAATCCCTTTAGTCAGTGCCATAAGAATTGAGTTATCATTTGGGTTGCTGATTTCAGCACATGCAGCATGAAATCTTTATAATAACGCCTGAGTGTCTCTCCAGGAGCTTGAGTGACACTAGATAAAGTATTAACATCCTTCGATCTCGCGACATGCATACGAAATTGCTTAATAAACTTTGTTGCCAACTGATCAAAGCATGAGATAGATCGAGGTGGCAGTCGGGTAAACCATATAGTCGCTATGCCCCCCAGAGAGATCGGGAAGCTTCGGCACTTGACTGCATCATCATCTCGTGCAGCATTCATCAACCATTCATATTTCAAGATATGCTGATTAGGATCTGAGTTTCCTTCATAAACGGGTAGAGTCGGGATCATGAATCGCCGAGGTGGTTCAACATAAAGTATCTCACAATAAAAGGAGTATGACTCCGGGAGATTCCCCAATCGTCATTAGTAAGACCCTGACTTTGACGGATCATCGTTGGCAGTTCGGGCATCTAGACATTGTGAGCATGTTAGGCCAAGGTGTGGTCGGGTTCCACAATGCGAGGAGGGGCTGGTCGCTGTCGACGGTCCATGTCTCGCCTCCTTGGTTCTATGTCCTCGGGGACGTAAGGCTCAGGAGTATGGTTGCGTTGATGGTGAGTCGGATCCGTTCGGTTCCTAGCGTCAACTCCCAAATCAGTAGCTGTTGCAGTACAGTTATCAGTAATATGGTGTGGGGTAGCGCCTCCTCGATAGGAGGGTCCAGTCTAATGGCTGGTTGATGGGCCCACTCTCACTTGCCCAACATTCAATGTATGTTGGTGCCCAGTGGCCTATGTGTAACTTTCGTCCAGTCGTGGTCGCATGGATCTATGATGATAATCATAAGAGGCTGAACTTTCAGTGGATGAATAGGAAGCCTGGTCCCTCTTGGATCTCTTTTGTCGTTGACGGTTCAGTTGGTTGGTTAGTTCCACGTTAGCACGGAGCTGTTGAGTGAGCTGTTGGCGGCTTTGGGTCAATTCTTGCATTAACATCTGAAATTCTTCCCTGGTGACAGGGCCTTGTTGATCTGATGGTCTGGTAGCATTCTGGTCGGCTGGAAGCGATTGTACGAGATTATGTCTGTCCCGTCCTTCTAGATCTGCAGCTGTAGAAGTAGTGCTTGTGTTAACCATGATGGATAGCGAAGCTCTTTCCTAGACTTGATGCAAATCTAAATAGGTTGGAAGAACTTTAGTCTTTGATATCTGGATCTTCTTCTTAGATTTGTGCAATCCAATATCGATAGTAGATCCAACGAGCAGGAGAAAAACTGTGTTTTCTCAGTGAAAGCACCAAAGTGTTTGTACCAAAATTGGGCATAACACTCTTCGCAAGGGTTTAAAGAGATAAAATGAAGAAGTTAAATGAAAATAAGAGGATTATCTAACAAACACTTCAAAAATAAACAAAAAACAAAGAGGATTATCTAACAAGCACCAAAGTCGGGGATTTTCTAAGTCTATAAAGGACTGCCTTGTTAGGCCTACAATACAGATGTTCTACTTGGTTTGTCTCTATTCTTATCGTGGCTATGGCCCCACGCAGCCGCCCCTTAACTAATCGAAAGACCTCTAAAGAGCTAAGTGGTTGTGCCCTACTGTAAACAATCTAAACATCCAATTGGCTGTGCCCCTCATCCAATGTCTCGATAGTGAAAGAATCATTGGCCTTTAGGTTTAACTCTAGTCCTTCCCGATCTCGCTTCTTGGTTTGATGTTGGCTCGATATCCGCATGCGACTATCCTTTTGGGTCCTGCCCACTAAAACCTACTCGCAAGTCAAGTATGGTGTCATACGAATATCCTACTCCAAACATCAACCCCTTTTGACTGCCTATAATGGCCCTGCCAAGCAAAAAACAGTCAAGGCGTACTCTCCTGATGGAACACCTACAAACCTGCCTTCGGGGGTCTGCTTCGCTATGCCTACCCTAGAGGGCCACCCTAGAGTACCCTCACATCCCGTTAACGTCTCGTACTTCCTTCTAGCCCAAAATAACTAAGTTGGACGTGCTTCTTCTATGCCAAAATCTGTGATGAACTGCTTCATTATGCTCTTCATCCTTTGGGATGCTCCAAACGCATCTTACTCTTTTATTAGACCCTAAGTCTAATCTTTTATTTTGCGTTTAGTTACTTTTCTTATTCTGTGGGCTACTTATTTACCCTAATTAGCATAATCTTGTCCTAGCCTCACCTAACTATTGTGAGACCATCAGTTCCTGACTGAAAGGAAATGCTGTTGGTATGTGCCACTTCTATTATCTTGCTTATTAACTTAATCCAAGATCTAAGTTTATTAAAATAAGCCTTTTCTGTTATTTCTGCTCTATTTTCTTATTAACTTAATTTAAGTCTTAAAATAAGCCTTTTTTGTTCTTTCTACTTAATTATAACCTATTTCATAATTTTACTTGCAATTGTCACTACTGTATTTATTTATAATCAATATATTATAAATATAATCACAAGTGTCTCTTTTCTATTCTAGTCTGTCTTCTTTTGTTATGATATCGAATTCTCTTTAATTCTCTTATATTATATGACAATCTTGGCTTGTGACTACGTCTGATTGTCACAAGTTTACTCATCATAATAACTTTTTGCTCTTATTCTATTATCTGCACAATAAGTGCAGACCTAGATAAATTTTTGTTAATTGCTTCTATTCTTGTCTTAATTATTAACTTGATTTCTTCTTTACTTCCTTTAATTCTTCACTTTATTTTCTTATATTCTAGGAAGTAGTTCTATTTTATTTGGTTGGTTACGAAAGTTGTGCTAAAAATCTATTTCCATACTTTAATACTAAATGGAGATATAAAAATAATCCGTAATTGCAAGACATTCCTTTTATATTTTCTTTACTTTTTGGGTAGTGCAAAATACAGTAGTGTCTCTATTTTACACAAATTCCCTTTTTCTTTCTTTTATTCTTGCAATTACGTTTATCGTTATCTTTTAAATATTAAACTATGAATATGTATTCTCCTTTCTAAGCCAACCAACTGATCTATCACTTACTTCTCTATCAAGTTATTAAATTTTCCCTTTTAATTTATTTTTCCTCATTTTAGCATAATTTACTCCAAATTTCTATTTTTCCCTTTTTATTTCAGCTTTTCTTATTTACATCTAATTTCTATAAATCTATTATTCTTCTATTTTAGCCTGTATTTGCGAATTCTTCTCTTTACTATTTTATTCGCGTAAAAAGGAATAAAAAGAAGCGAACATTTACAGTCTAAATTTCAACTATTAAAATAGTTGTAAATAATTGTAAATTTCTTATTTTTTTAGGCTTATGCCTTTCTTTAATTGCCAAGCTTAATATTATTCGTATTTAATTTGATTACTATTTTCCATATAAATAATAATTACAAATAAGCTCTCTTACACAATTTAGTCTCAGCATAACTAATTAACAGAATTAATTACTGAAATAAATACCGAATAAAATTATTTAACATGAATCTAACGATAATATATCATAAACATAAAAGATATATAATTAAATCCACTCACTTGTCGTCCTTAGCTTTGCTTGTGCTTAGCTTGGCTCCATGGTCTTCCTGGATCCCCTTCTTAGGTGTCAAATATTTTCATTGAGAAGATCTTCTCCCTAGAAATATTTTCTTTTTAGGGTCCAGCCTCAGGCAATGAACACATTTGGAAGAAAATCTGAATGTGAGAAAATAGCTAGGCTTAGGGTCCTATTTACAATGGAGTTCGGGGATCACAGACCGTTGGATTCTTGGATTGAATCTAAAGCCACCACGTCACAGGGTCGTTTGGAGCCATCAGATCTATGAACGTATGGCTTAGATCGCTCAAAAATCAATTTTAAGGAGTTCGACACGCATCTGGACGAATTGTCGTCCAGGATACTATGCAGGTCGACCCTAGGGTCGACCTGGCGGTCGACCTTGGAGGTTGTGGGTTGACCCATTTTTTTTTTATGTTTTCTTTGATTTTTTGTTTCTTTCATAATTTCTCCGTATTAACTCGGATTTCGACACGTTATATATGGAAATTGATCAGAAAATCGCCACGAACACAATGGTATAAGTTTCAAGGCTATATTCCAACAATTACAAAAACGTTTATTTTCACTATTCATCGTTATTTGATTATTTAATTATAAAAAAAGTGGGATGTTACATTCTCCCACCCTTTAGGAATTTTCGTCCCTGAACTTCGACAAGGGTAAAATTATGTAATTTCTGGCATCAATCACATCCATTTTATGTACATCCAACTTTGCGACCGTCCGTGTTCTTATGCAAAAGTGTTATTCGATACAAAATATATGCACGTACATCAATTTCTAAATGTTACCTCCTATATGAATGCTTTTCTTCTTTAGAAATTTATTTAAAATATGATGCACACACCCTAAATATACTTGCAATTTCTATATGAATGCAATCTTTTGAAAACTTAAAATGTTTTTCATCCAATTTTTCCCACCTTCCTATTGAATAGGGGTATATTTCAATGAATTTTTCATCAAAATCCTACCACACAACTTTTAATATTCGAATTTCTGAAAAATCTAATTTTTCAAATTCGATTTCTTATGTCAGAAAGTAGGTAAAAAACAGAAAAACATCACATTTCTCCGTCTTACTTTTGCATACCCTTTCCTTCGTACTTGAAACTTATGCATATAAAATCTCTATTTTCTTTCCCAAGCATGGTTTACATGAGAAATATTTTTGTTTTCAAAATTTTTCCCAAGCTTAATTTATGGGAAAGATGTATTTTTCTTTTGCAATTCTCATTTATTTCTATTGACGTTTCTGTTGCTTGCTTTAGATCTTACTGTTTTTCTTTTTGTTACCTTTTATCTGATTTTATTTTTCTTTTAATATAGCAACTAAACACTGCTATCATCTAGGGCTAGGAGGTTTAGGACCATGTCTACTCTGACAAAGAAAGGTCCTACTCTATGAATCCAAGTAACTCATATGCTCATCTTGCCGCCTATTACTTTTTACCAACTTATGTTGTCTTACTCATGATGAATCAGATCTATTCATCTCTTCTATTCCATGCTCAAAAAGGAATAACTAAGTCTCATTTATTGCAATGGATAAGGATTTCAATCTATGTAGTCTCTATCTAAAAAGGCAACTTAAGCTTGGGGAAATTCCCTCTTTAGCCTTCATTTTTCCCCAACTAAGGTCTACTTATCCCAACCACGTGTGTCTTATCATCTTACTAATATCATTTCACTATTCTTCTATAGTCTACACACATGAAGCAACATTTCTAGGTTTTCACCAGTGTCCTATACACCTTGTGGGAACTTTTATTATTATTACTAGGAGTAATTACTGTTATAGCCTTACACTTTTCCCGTTACACCTAGGAAATGATTCCTATCTACTCCATATTTAAAAGTCCGGTTTGGTTTGGTATTTATCATTTTACTTAAAAAATTAAAGCTTCTAAATTTTTGAAACATCTAATCCCAAAATTCTTGCCTTTGAAAGTGTTATTTTGAAGTTTTCTATTAAATTCAAAGGTACTTGGTTACTTAAAATTTTATCTTTCCAAAATCTTATTTGCTGTTTCACCAGACCATTTTTCTTTAGAACATGTCTTGCTTGTTCTTAAAACATTTTTCTTTTTCTTTTTTCTTGAATTCAAAAAAAATGTCCTCACACGTTTTCGAAATATTTTCTTTTCATAGATTTTCAAATTTATTAAAACTGGAGTAGATAAGAACAATTATTTTATCAAAAATCCCTTAACTTTTCTACTCTCCCAATTACTTAATCTTGGAGGAGTTTCTAACTTACTACACTTAATGGTTTTATACCTTAATGTATTGAATTACTTTCTCTTATGAGAAACCATTAATGCTAAAACCTTCTATGAATCCTTTAAAGGAGGATTTCATGTTTATGTGAAATTATAAGGAATTTATTTTATATTTTATCGAAATAGGCTTTACAAAATATGGTGCTTTCCATACCTTGTACGTCTCTTTCACGTATTCCTTATAACTTGCACAAAACATCTTTATTTGTGATTCATAGAAAATTATATCATTATTCATTTCATTCCTATAGATTAAAGTATGTTTATTCTATATTCACTTACATAAGATATTTCCTAGAAAAACCTTTCCTCCATAAACTTCCTAAGCAAGGCTGACTTGGCAACTTCAAACAAAAAGCTTTCCTCGAATCTCCTTTGAAATTCTGCCCAAGTCAATTCCTCTTCTGGTACTCTTATGGTCCCTCAATTCCATGAAAACAAAGTCTTAAAGCCAATCTCCTTTTCCGTTCATCATTCTAAGCCAAATCAGCAAAAATCCTTTCACAGTGTAATAGCTAGTTCTCCACCTCTATTTCATCCTCGGTCCCTAGAAAAGGCTTCCCACCCAGGCTGGTGTAATCTCGACTCAGCTTATCATATTTATTACCAACTGGCGCTATGAGATTGACTCCTTCCGCATCAGCAACGTTTCCTCCAACTACTCCTGCAACTGCTCCAGCTTGCATTAGATTGACGAAGAACCGATACATAGTCCCCATATCTACTAGTAGGGTCGCAACACCTACATTAGGATTTACATTTTGATTAGCATTTACATGTCTACCCTGGTTCCTCCTGGTGTTGGGCCAAGAATTTCCATTTTTTTGGTGCTTCCTCCACCTAGATTCGCTCTTCCGTTACATGCCTTTATATCTTTCTTTCTCATAAATATGCATACGAGCCTTAGTAAGATACAGAAAAATGGTCTAAGAGAGAGGGGAGAATACATACTTATATACACAGCAAATACCAGTATGTTATTATAACGTTATCCCATAATCCATCTTATTCCCTGATTCACTAGGATTATGTTTTCAAAAATTCTTTAGTTTTGAAATTCTTTTAATCATAAACATGTGCTTTGATACCAACTTGTAACATCCCCCATTCTAAGGCCCAAAACTAACTATTATAGATGCTGCAATCATCCATTGTTATTAATTCTCGATAATAAAAATATGGCTATGTTAATAATATCAATAATCAGAAGCACATGAAAAGGAAAAAAATTCAGTTTAATAAAAAAAATTCACATCTCATTTCACGGATGATATTTCATATTCATTACATAATCCCATTCGTGAACCCCGTTTATAGAAATTATAATTATTACTAAATACTCTAAAAGCGACATATGAAGATGCCCTCTTGGTTGATCAGAGTTAAATACTTGGCAATTATACAACTTTGCCATTACCTCCAAATAGACAAACCAAACTACATAGCAGAATTAGATAAAGCTCCTAATAGCTAGATTGCCTCATGTACGTCTCTGAAAGGCTATTCGTCTAACTGGTACCTGAAAGCCCTTACTCTCGACCTACTCAAATGAGTACCTGAGAGTTTAAGGGTAAAACAAAAACTTTGGGTTAGACAACAATCTAGTGTGAATAATAACTTACCATCACGAACCAAGATAAATATCAAGTGAGACCACTCCATTGAGTGGAATGGGTATTCCCTTCGCTGGTATCTCAGCTAAAACATAATAACCATATATTGTGCTCCTATAGCCACAATGGTTAGAAAATAGCATTTATAACCATGCAACATATATTGGATAACCCATCCCAATTTATTAGATTATCCATATTGATTTCAAATGACTACCTGTCACAATTTAAACTGACTACCCATCTTATTTTAATCTTACTACCTATCTTATAATCATGTGGACTACTCATCTCACATATAAGCATATTTAGGATTATGTGGACTATACATCTCACATGTAATTATTACCTGGATTACCTTCCCCTACCATATTGACTACCTATCACATATGGTTTAATTATTTAAAGTTATGTGGACTATCCATCAAACATATTCCAATTAACTTAAAATTATGTAGGCTATCCATCACACATCCCATAGTTTTCCTAGGATGACTATGAACCCTTCATTTTTCTCATAAAGACTATCCATCTCTAGCATGATGTGGACTATCCATCTCACATACCATAGTGTCTCCAGGATGACTTCATTTACAATTTAATTCATGTTGCCCACATGTTTTAATTTAATTCATGTTACCTACATGAATAAATTTAATTCATGTTACCCACTTGTTTAACCTATACTTATTGGTGTCCCCTATTAAGTTATCTTCCCTCAAACTTTTAACATCTTAAGGTAATATGCATTAGTATCCCCAATGATTAATGTTGAACTTATAAAAATTTAAACAATGGTATCCCTAAGGTTTAAAGTCGAAGTTAAAAGCATATGACTCACCACTATTAACAAATTTTTAAATTTAAATCAATATCGAAGTTCATCCACATTGGTGTCCCCAACGATAGTGTCGAAGTTTACAATTTAAAATGGCATCGGTATCCCCAATGACGACATTGAAGTAGAAAACTTACGCTCTCGGCCCATTAATAATTTATTATAGATCAATGTCGATGGTATTATCAATGTCGACATAAAGGTCTAAGGCTCTCCACCTTTAATCATAATACACATGCAGTTTTAAAATAATGTCGACCTCTATCCAAGGTCGAAGATAGAAACTCAATTTTTTTTTAAGTATAATATTCAATGTCAAATATTATGCTATCGCCTTCATAAGCTATAGGCTTTCCACCCATTAGAACAAAACTCCAACCTTTTATAAGTTATATGGCTATCTACCGAAGTTATGGGATCATCGACCCTCTTAAAACATAGCCCTCTTCACCTCTGTAAAACATTTTCAATTTATATAAAAGCAAGCCTCTTTGGCCTTTAAAATATGAAATGTCACATCACGACCATGCGACATCGGCACTAAAACCATGTGTGTAAGGTCTCGACCTTGATGCATAAAGGCACCAAGACACTCGACGTCATTCTTAAATTTGTGTACTTAAATTACTTTGGCTATTATTCCTCTTATTATCTTTATAAGGTCGAAGTCATATGAAGCGACATCACTGCCATAGTCTTGAAAACAATCAAAGTGATTAAGTGCAGCATCATTGAAAATAGCGATGAAGACATGCGACGTTGTCGACGTCGACATTAAGCTTTTAAACTCTTAGTTGAATTATGAGAAAGCTATGCCGCCATACATGAGATGCGGCCGTTGTCTACTTCAAAGTAGTTGGAATCACTCCGTAACTACTTAAGTAGTTATCCTGTGCTTCCTAATTTGTCGACGTCGACATTCATGGAGGTGTAATTCCTTTAGGCTCGATGAGGATATATGTGGCATGGCATTAACACAATTATAAAGAAAACTGATTTATTTCTAATAAAAGCGACAATTTTTACCAAATCTTAACCTTTTGTCCAATTTCTGTTGGACAAAGCAATTCCTTTACAAATCCTTTTCAGAATTACTATGACACTCAGTTTTTAAAGTCCTAAACACACTTCATATTAACTAATTAATATCCTTAATTAACTATTCCTTTAAATGCTCATCTAGCATAATAATTTCATAATAAATCATAATTACTTGGGAAAAATCCCAAAAGTTCACTGAAATTAGAGAATACCCTTCTTTTACCATATAAAAATTTCGAAGCCAAAAACATATTTAATTATTTTAAATAATTAAAACCCAAAATTAAGCTATTTCCTTCGTAGAAAATTTATAAAATAATCTATATAACTTGGAAAATTATGAAATTAAAAACTCATCTCCATTATACAACATAGAGACAATCAAAGCATTTGGAGATTGTTATCCAGCATTGACCCGGCTATATCCGAGTTAACTGGACTGGTTAGAGTTCATGATCATCAAGGCAAAAACCTCGGAGAGATGGTTACTAGGATTGGAGATCGATTATGGACAAGTCTATGGACGATTGCCAAACGGATTCATATGAATCGCATTCTAGAATTGGCTAAGTATGAATTTCACACTTCAACTGAAAATACGATCGAGCATGATCATTTTTCACAATAGATCGGCTATGAAACATCTCCAGTGTGGATCGACTATGATCCATCTCCAGTATGGATCGGCTATGATCCATCTCGAATATGGATCGAATATGGAACATCTTCATTATGGATTGGCATGAATCGATATGGATACGAATAACATGAATTAATAGTACAAATCAACGATGATCGATCAATATCTCACAAACGCGAAGTCGAAAAGGCATGAGACTTCAGAAACAGGAAGGAGAGGATAAGGGGACCCACCGTATCGATCGCTAGGCCCCACATGCAAATAAAAATGATCGACATCGATCGTTCTTTGGTGTGCGATCGATCCCAAATTTTGTGGGTCGGGTCATTTAGCTCTGGAGGTTCTTCTGGCGAATTTTCAGCCCGATCCATACATGGCTTCTCCTATAAATACAGTGGCCACTCTCCATAAAGGGGATTTTTCTTTCGACTACCCAGGCTCTGCCTTTTTTATTCTTTATTATTGCACTAATGGATCCTTGTTGATCTAAACTTTCTTGTAATTATAATCAAGTGCAAGATTAATAAAAATACAAAGTGGACATAGGCCAAGATTGCTGAACCACTATAAAAATCTGTGTGTTCATTTACTTTCTCTGCTATGTTTTATTTCATTCATTATTTAATCTCTATGAGATTCTATTGGATGCTGATGCCAATTTTCGAGGTCAAAATTTTGGTGCTTTCACTAAGAAATGAATTCTCAACTTGATTGGATCTCATCATCTACGTGTGGATTCCCATATTTGTGAGATAGATCCAGCTTTCTACCGCCAAGTTTCCTACTCTAGTCAAATTTGAAAGAAATATATATGGGAACCACATACAATGTCTCCTAGGAAGCCAAAGGTCATGGCTACATCCTCATAACCTAGCGAGGAAGCAGTAGAGAATACGATGATCGGTTATAAACAATGGATCAGATTGGGTTAATAGAGTGCTCGGATTGGCAGTACAAATCGACGATGATCACTCCATAACTCGACGAATACAAGGGTAATCGATGAAACGACTTTGGAAACATAAGGTAGAGGCATATGGGGACCCACCCTATGGATCGCATGTGCTAAATGACACTTTCAATGGATCGGGGAAGATCCATATAGAAGCATATGATCGATCGTTGCTCTAAAAACTTCAATGGCCGATCGTTTCAATAAATGCAACTGATCGTTTCAACACTACCAATCGGTCGACCGATCGCATACATCTTCAATGATCAAATATTTCAACTATACTGATCAATCCCTCAACCATCTGCACACTACTTATCGTCCTATCCACTACCGATCCATTTAAGCTTGAAATATGGTTAAGTATCAACATGAATATGACTCATGCATGATCCATTCGTAGTGGTTCCATATCCATTGCTACTCCAACATCTTCAGCAATCAATCGTTTCAACAACTACAACTGATCATTTCAACTACAACTGATCGATCCCTCAATAGCATATACTGCAACCGATCATTCCAGCTGATCACTTTTCCACTTGATCGTTGATCCAACATCTACAATTGATTGGTCATATCCATATCCATTCTTAGCCCGATATTTTGCTAAGTATCCAAAAGAAAATGGATCGGGTATGATCCATTCTTAACGGATTCATACCGATCCATCATAAAAAAAGACCCTAATTTTTTTCCATGTGCTAAGCACTTGAACCCGTACCGTAGCAAAGTGCCCCCGCATTCTGGATTCGTAACTCAACTTAAAAACAGTGCATTATATCCACTTCCCTTACGTCCCATGGCTAACTGGGGTGTAAGGGATCCAGCGGCAACTGCTGAATTGCGGTCAAAGAATGGGCAAGGAACTGCTACTCAAATGATACTCCCAAAGACTGGAGAACCAACGTGATATGACTCGAAGCATGATCTACATGATCTGACCAGAAGTCAAACACTGGTAATCACTGATTCAACCCAAAGCAAACCCAGGAAATTTCTGGCCCAAGGTCAAACTCGGGTAAAACTAAGATTTTCTCTAATCAAACACCAATATGACTCCAAGAACCATTCGTCACCAACCTAGCACTTCAAATTCAGCAACTCCAAGCGAACTAGGGGACGGCTCCAAGAAAATAGCAATTTTTCTTGGGTCAGACTCCAAGTAAATTATCACCAATCCGTTAATACCAGTCCATCCTGTTTTGGTTATAACTCGAGCATACAGACTCCAAATGACTTGAAACTTGGTGTGCAACCTCAAGAGGCCTCCCTTACTGCTTTATATGGATCGCACCTCAATTGGGTGAAAGTTTGGTTACCATCACCGATCCATAACCCCATCCTAACCGATTCATCATTCGATCGGCCTTCTCAACCATCAAACGTTGGACAACCATGCATACAACATTCACAAGCATTACAAATAGCCATAACTTGAAAACGAACTGGACTGACGATGATTGGAGTATCTTTCCTAGTCGAAACCTATTCATCGAAGTTGTTCAGTGCGTAGAATATCCGAGGAGATTCAATGTGCAGACCAAGTCAGCATATTCTGTGAATATAGACCTACACCAACATCTCATGAAGTGTGAGTGGCACATGGATTCCACCAGAGCATTGGATGCCATCGAATGCGGATGTTTTCCCATATTCCTCGAAGGAATAATGATCATGTGGTTTACGCAGTTACCACCCAGACCCATCTCCTCATTCGATCAACCGAATCAAAAGTTTGTCGAGCAAATTAGGATGCATGTGACTCACACCAAGGACGTGATATCATTATCCAATTTATTCCAAGCACCAAGTGAGCTGCTCAAAGACTTCTTATAGAGGTTCAACGTCGTCATCACTAAAGTGAGCAATCCTAGTGAGAATATTGTACTGATGGCGTTGATAAGGGAAACCGACTACATGACAGACGTTGGCGACTGGTAAGCTAGAGAGCCTCCTACGGCCTTGGATCGATTCTGTTACAAACTGAACCAGAACCTAAACAAGAGGAGGTAGAGCAGACTATGGGAAAGAACGATGCAGGCCCGTTGGTTGAAGGAATTCAAAGTGAGGGCAGCATTGAGGCCAAAAATGAGGACTCAGATTCTAGAAGACGACCCAGAATCCCAAAATTTGACACATACACTCCTTTAAATCATTCAATCGAAAACATCTACTTGGAGACTCAAGATTCAGAGCAGTACTGGAAACCAACCTTGAGAGAGTCCACGGAAACCTAGAGTAAATTCGAGAATGTTGTATATTTCAAGACACACGCGGTCATAACACCAGCGATTGTAGACACCTCCAAGATGTGATTAGAAAGCTGATCCGAAAAGGAAAGTTTCAACAATATGTGCAAACCTCGCTAAATGGTGGGTAAGGAACATTCGACCCCTATCAATAAAGTATAGGGCTGTTAATGGATACTTGAAAAATCCAAAATCCGTCTGCATCTAAATCATAAAAGCAGATATATATATCTGATATTCAGAAAAACGGATGCAGATGCGGGTATAAAGACATCCTCATTCGAAAATTATCCGTCTGATATTTTTCAAGATTATAGATAAAATTATGTATATTTTAGTACAATGAAAAATATTTACTTATTGTTTTATTAAGTTAGAAGTTTATATTATACGCATTAAATGTATATTAATTTCTCAAAGCTATTTATTATCATCATATTTGTTTATTTTTAACACTTTGATAATCAATGGGATTGATAAAAGTTTATGTTAAACTAAAATTTTCTATTTATGTTTCTTGATTTATCGGTCGTTAACGGATATGATAATTATCCGATATCCGTCTGTATCCGTAGATGTGGATATTCGGTATCCAAAAATGATTTCGGATGCAGATGCAGTTATAGCACTATCCACATCCAAAAGTTCCCGTGACAGGCCTAATAAAGAACTATGATTATCAATTGGACCACATACGGTTGACTTCCAATTGAGAAGGGCTAGGGCGAAGTGGAATATTGAGCATACGACGCTACTTCACTTATCCATAAGATTTATTTTAATTTCACTTATGTTGTGAACTACGACCAACTTAACTAAACTACTTCCAAATGATGTAGGTAACCAATTGCTTAGAATTGGGCACCAACCAACCTCCACGGACCATGATCGGACCTTTGGAGGATCATCAAGACGAGCTTGATTCAACCGCTCATCAGCTACCATGGCAAGGACTCAAAATGGAAAAGCCTGAAAAGGTCAGAATCCAATACAAAGTGGACACGGCTGACTATCCACTCATCAACTTCCGTGCTTTACTTGAAGACCAGAGAAACACTTAGAGTGGATGCAACCTGACTATCCACTTCAAAGCTCATACTTGAAGTTCACCAAAATACGTATGTCTCTCCTGAAGCTCAGTAAGACCGAGGCCCAACTAAATTGGAATTGATTTAACCGTCCATAGATTGAATCCTGCTCTAGACACAAGAGGCAGTCTGGGAGCTCGACTTAAAGTAGGCATGATTGACCTCTACTCATCAACCGTTGGCTTCGGCATGAGGACACGACTGCAACGTGAAGTGGATGTAACTTGACCGTCCATCCAATAACTGTCTCCCTTGAATTGCCAGGAGGAGTATGAAGCAAATTGGACAAGACCTGACCATCCAACCCAAATATAGAACATGGATGTGGTCCAACCATCCATCGCTTAATCACCAAGTGGACATGAATCAACCATCCACTCATCAACTTTTTCCCTCAATAATGGGTGCAGAATTCTTTCCCACAAATGAACATGACTCGACAATTCATTCGATAACTTTTACCTTGACCTGACAAGTGGAGTATAGATCAAAAATGGGTGTGACTTACCACCCATCATAAAACTTTGTTCCCCGGAGCATGGGCCAGAGTATAAATACAAAAAGATGGACAAGATTCGACCATCCATTGATCAACTCTAGTCCCTCAACGTGGTTTGGATTATAGATACCATAAAAAGTGGACACGGTTCGACCATCTGCTCATTAACTCTTGCCCTTGACTTGGGGAAAACACACGACTCAAAGTGGATATGGTACGACCATCTGCTCAAGCTCAAGCTGACCATCTGCTCCTCTACTCCTAAGGATAAAATTCGACCATCCACAAACTAACTTTGCTAACTCATGACTGGGGACAGGAGTACGAATTACTGACAACTGAATATGGTGGCTTACTATAGTTTCGGCTTGGTGTTCTTTACGACTTAAGGCAATGACTTCTTGGAGGCTTTAATACAAATCCAATCGAAATGACATTCGAAGTTATGGTAGCCGACTTTATCATGCCATCAGATTTACAGGCAATATCAATCTAAACATTCTATATTATGTCGTTGGATCGAAGGTCAGTATGAATCTGCACTAACCATAAATGGTTAAGATCCGAACGTCCATCAAATGGCTCCGATCACCAGAGCGTGGATAGGATAATGATTCACGAATAAGCATGACTCGACCACTCCTAAGCTATTTCTATCCCTTGGTTCGATAGGAGAACATAAATCAAAATAGACTTGATTGACCGTCCAGCTCCAAATGAATGTGACATGACCATTTATTTGCTAGCTCTGACCATGATTCGACTAGAAGAGCACTTCAAAAATGGACATGACTTGACCATCCACACACTGATTCTTGCCTTTTGTTTGACAGTGGTAGCAACAGAGACAGATTGGATGTGACTTAACATTCATTCTTTGGTCCTGGCCTAGAGCATGGCGACATCTGCATCAAAAGTGGATGTGATTGACCGTCCAATACTCGGCTCATACCCAAAATCCAATAGGGGCATTGAAGTCTTCCCTGGGGAAGGAAAAGCAAGAATATAATCCATAATAGGCGCGACTCATCCTTCCATCAACTAACTGGATCCCACAAATCGATGGGAAAGAGTGTAAAGCCAAAATAGATGTGACATGCCCATTTACTTATCAACATTTACCCCTGACTTAGGGGGCACGAACGAGAATCATGATGAATGTAAATCGACCATTCATCGATCAACTCTAAGTCTTTGGAGCTTAGGTGGGAGTATAAACATGACTAGGACGAGACTCGACCATCCATATAGCATATTTATCAACCCGAGACCGGGGGTAGAAGCATGATCATCCAAAAAACTGACTACGATAGCTCAATACTGTGACTCATAACTAGTGTTTACAACGACTCAAGGCTATGACCAAAAGGATGTCTAAGGGTAAAATCATATAATCGATGCCCAAGCTCATTGGCATCTGACCATCACTCCAACTCGAACAATGAGTAGAGGATCATGAATACATTGAATGGAAAGCACGTTACTCGAATATACACCCAGATTCAAACTCAAATCAAAAGCTAGCTATGTATCCGCATGCAACACTAGACTAAACTCTACTTGGTGTTTGATTCAACGCTCCTTTAAGCCTAATCTTCAACCATCGTAGATAATCACTAAAAGCATCTTGAACCCATCACTATCAGACTCAATAGCACATGATAAGATTATGGGATTCGACCAGTGACCATCATCATTGACCATCCTAATTGGATTTCAAGTTGATTGTTACGTGAAACAGTCATGTTTGAACTCAACGATCGACTATCGGTATATAGGAATATGATGTTCGTATTCAATTTATTCAGGGAAAATGCTACAATCCATACAAGTACAAATATGCTAACCTATTCAAATATTAAGTGGTAAACATCTGATTCAAGGCCATATGCTAGTTCAAGTATGCAAGTCATATATGGAATACCCCATTTTTCGATTTCAAGTTCATATGGTCTAGTATGTTCATGTCAAACCTAAAACTGCTTAAGTCATACAAGGGATCAGAACTAACCCCACTTCTTAGGTAAATCCACTAAAGCATTTTTTATCTCACAACATAAGGCCAATATCAAGCAACAACACCACAGTCGGTTCTATAAAGATATAGACCTAAAAGATAAAGAAGGTGAGCCCAAAGAATCCAGCACTACACCTGCTGAGCTAACGATCGACATTATGGTCAGCCACGATGACCCATTATGGACCCTGAAGATCGGATCACAGCCTAGTGCAATGATGATGAAGTAATTAGTTAGCTTTCTCTGAGCGAATCTTGATGTGTTCGCTTGGACCCATTCTGACATGTGTGAAATCTCACTAACTAATGTGAGCCATGCATTAAATATTGACCTGGGGCATGTCTTAGTGAAACAGAAAAGGCGTGGCATGGATCCGAAGTGATCTGTCGCTCTTAAAGAGTAGGTGGATAGGCTCAAATGCAATAGGTTTATCCATGACGTCCTCTACCCGAAATGGGTAGCCAATCTAGTTCTTGTGAAAAAAGCTAATGGAAAGTGGTGGACATACGTCGACTACTCTGACTTGAACAGGCCATGCTTGAAAGATAGCTTTCCACTTTCGAGGATCGATCAGCTGGTAGACTCAACCACTATATATGAACTGCTTTCATTTAGGGATGCGTACTCCAGATACAACCAAATCTCGATGCACGTCCCAACCAGATGCACATCAGCTTCATTACCGATCTGGCATTATATTGCTATGTTATGATGCAATTTGAACTTAAGAATGCTAGTACTACTTATCGGAGGCTGGCCAATCGAATATTCAAAGACTAGAACGGTAATCAATGGAAGTATATGTGGATGATATGCTTGCAAAGTTATGGAAATCAAACAACCACCTCGATGACTTGGTAGAGATATTCACTATTCTCTAAAGATGTGGAATGAAACTAAATCTCTTGAGATGCTTTTTCGGTGTTGCGTCAAGGAAGTTCTTGGATTTCATGCTAAACTCTAGTAGAATTGAAGTCAATCCTAAGAAGATTGGCAGACTTCATAGTTGAATTCACTGCACCAGATGATTCTCCGAAGAGCAGTGGAGAACGGACCAACCGATGGAAAATGTACACAGATGGAGCATCCAATGATCATTATTTTGCAACTGGAGCGTTACTAGTAATTCCGGAGGATCGATCAATTTGCTACATTTTGAAGATTGACTTCCCTGCAACAAATAATGAAGCTAAGTATAAAGCCTTGATCGTTGGGCTCAAACTTACTAGGGAACTGGGAGTTACAAATCTTTTGTGATCCTGGTTAGTAGTATGCCAAGTCAAGGGAGATTATCAGACTAGGGGTAGTAACGTGCTCCTTAACTCGGCCGGTTCTAAGAGCTACTAGTAGACTTCGAGTATTATGCCATTACCCACACCCCCAAAGAACAAAATGAGAAAGCTGACTCACTGTCTAAGCTGGCCAGCTCCGGGAATGCACAACAGATGGGCATGGTCTTGTTGAAGTACTAAACGCTCCAAGCATCGACCAGATGGAGATTGATTGGGTTCTAGATATGGAGCCGGAAATTGAGCCTGGATGACTCCTATTAAAGATTACCAACAATGAGGGATCCTTCCCGAAAAGAGGAATGAACAACGGCAGATCCTCCTCAGAGCTTCATGTTGCATCATCCAAGAAGGGGTTATGTATAGAAAGGGTTTCTCCATTCCTTTGCTTCGATGTATCACCCATGATGAAATCAAATAAGTCTTGAGAGAAGTCCATGAAGGAGAATGTGGCGATCAAACCAGGGGGCATGCCTTGACAAAGAAAATATTCCGCTATGGCCATTACTGGCCAACTGTCAATCGAGATTATGCTAGACGATGTGACAAGCGCCAGATGTTTGTAAAAATTCCGAGAGCTCCACCGATGGAAATTACTCAAATGGTCAGTCCATACCATCGTAGTAGTAGATTACTTCACCAAATGGGTTGAAGCTGAACCTTTACTCGCGATCGTGATGAAAAAAGTAATCACCTTTATTTTTCAAAACATCATCTGTCATTTTGGTCTTCCTCATGAAGTTGTAGCTAATAGCGGGACCCAATTCCATAGTGTTGAATTTAAAGACTTCTGCCACTTGCATTATATTGAGAAAAGATTCGCGACAGTTGCTTACCCTCAAGCTAATGGAAAAGTCAAAGCTATTAACAAAATCATAAAGTCCATTCTAAGGAAGCATTTGGAAAAGGCTAGAGGAAAGTGGGTTGATGAACTCCCATCAGCATTATGGGCATACAGAACCACCCATAAGTCCACGATTGGCCATACTCCATTCGCTTTTGCTTACGGCTCCAAGGCCGTCATCTTTATAGAACTTGAAGTACCTTCTCATCGAGTGACTTATTACGACCCATATTTCATTATAAAAATAATAAACAAACAAGGAATTGTAATCCAATTGCAATTAAACTACAATGAATTGGCAACGACCTGCGAGTACACAATCACATCTGGGAGAACGACAGGAACGTGTACATGAACATGCATGTGTGCATCCCAAAAATTTGATTTCTTGAAATTGACGGAAATTGAATTCTCACCTAGAGTTATTTGGGAAAAGATTGGATCAGATAGCCAAAGTTTACTAGCCCCGTAGAACTGGACACAGATAGCAACTGATAGAATACAATCCTGAATATATACTATTGGAATCGGCCAAGCGTCATGACGATAAAAGAGAGATCTGACACTTTGGGAAATAATTCAATAGAAGGATGGTGACTACTCAGAAAACTGGATGGATTTCTTTTAGTGGCTCTAACTTGCTTTGATTCAAAGCACGTTATGTTCGATACAAGACATACTTTGGAGGCAAGTGTTATCCGGAGTTTTGTCCTGGCTATATCCGAATTAACTGGACAAGGTAGACTTCATGATCATCAAGGTAGAAACCCTAGAGAGATGGTTACCAGGATTGAAGATCGATTATGGACAAGACAATGGAAGATAGCCATAAGGATTCATGCGAATAGCATTCTGGAATTGGCTAAGTATGAATTTCACACTTCAACTAAAAAACAATCGGGTATGATCATTTTTCACAATGAATCGGCTATGATCCATCTCTAGTATGCATCGGCTATGATCCATCTCCATAATGGATCAGCTATGATCCTTCTCCAAAATGGATCGGCTATGATCCATTTCCAATATGGATCAGATAAGGAACATCTTTATTATGGATCGGCGTAAATCGATATGGATACAGATCGCTTGGATTGACAGTACAAATCAATGATGATCAATCAATTTCTCACAAACACAAAGTCGAAAAGGCATGAAACTTCAGAAACCAGAAGTAGAGGAAATGGGGGACTCACCATATCGATCGTTGGGCCCCACGTGCAAATAAAAACAATCGGCACCGATCGTTCTTTGGTGTGCGATCGACCCCAAATTTTGTGGGTCGGGTCATTTGACTCTGGAGGTTCTTCTGGCGAATTTTTAGCCCGATCCATACATGGCATCTCCTATAAATAAAGCGACCACTCTCCACAAAAGGGATCTTTCTTTTGGCTGCCCAGGCTCCGCCATTTTTATTCTTCATTCCTGTACTAATGGATCCCTGCTAATCCAAACTTTCTTGTAATCATAATCAAGTGCAAGATTAATAAAAATATAAAGTGGACGTAGGCCAGGATTGCCGAACCACTATAAAAATTTGTGTGTTCATTTACTTTCTCTGTTATGTTTTATTTCATTCATCATTTAATCTCTATGAGATTCTATTGGATGCTGATGCCAATTTTCGAGGTCAACATTTTGGTACTTTCACTAAGAAATGAATTATCAACTTGATTGGATCGCATCATCTACGTGTGGATTCCCATATTTTTGAGATAGATCCAGCTTTCTACCGCCAATTTTCCTACTCTAGTTAAATGTCCTGGATATTGTTTAACTAAAAATATGGGTGTTGCATATGTGTTATTTTATTTAAGGCCATTGTGCCTTATCTTTATAGCAATCATCGCATGTTATTCCACTAAGCCATCGCTCATCATTCTCATCATAGCTGTCATGATTCGTTCCTTCTATAGCCTTCGAGATCTATCCCTTCCCTAACCATCGCATGCTATCTCTAATAGCCATTGTGAGCTAAGTTATAAGCTTATATTTCGTATATAAAGCTCGAAGGAGCTTTCGTTGCTGACCTTCCCAAGGCGTCGCGGATAATGGCTCTAGGCTATCGCATATAAATCCATATATGTATGTATATGTGTGTGTGTGTGTATGTACATATATACATATATTCATAGTCACGTTGGTTTTTTCATTAGTTAAATGTGTAAATATAATTATTTTTAAAACTGATTCATTACCTTTTAAAGTTGTCACTTTACCCCAAATCCCATTTGTTGTTGAATTCCCATTCGCTGATGTTCTTCTCTATAGTTTACCTTTTCAAAAATGGTCACGAACATGGTTAGTTTAATTAATTACTCCTTTCCTTAGCTATTTAATTCATAAAAAATTGAAACTTGATGGGAAAAATCCCAAAAATTCACCAAAAACCAATTTTAACATATTTTATCGTTTTCCAAAATTTTAGGTCAAAATAATTAATTTACCTGAGATTAACTATCATCTCAACTTAGAAAATTCATATTGATTCAAATTAAATTCAAAAAATTATGAAATTTAAATCCCATCTGTAATTCATCTACAAACATAATATTAAATTTTCATAGCATTTACATATGATTTAATCATGTTTTACCCTAAAACATGAACAAGATTATTTCATTTAAATTACAAACACAACAAACCATGTTTCAAACATCCATACAAGTTTTAACATCATTGAAACAATCATATAAAATCAAACCTAAACCCAATAGGTAGGAAAAGTTTGTAGAGAAAGATTTTACTCACTTTTGATCCTTGAAAAACTTGGTTTAATCACCTTCTCTTTATAGTTAAAAACTTGAATGTTTTTTCTAGCCTAGTCACACTATTACATTTCCCTTAACACTAACCTTCTCATCTAAAATTATAAATATATTTTCATTGACAAAACTAACTTTAATTGCTCTAATTACTCTTGGTTTATTAAATTAACTTATAATTTCCCACACTTAATTAATCAAATTTCTTTTCCGCAATTCTTGCAATTAAATTATCATATTTATTTCTTTAATAATATCTTCTTATTGTTAATTTAATTTAATTTCCTATATTATGGGCCCTTCAAAATATGGGGTGTTACAGTAAACATGAAAGTTATAGGTCATTAAAGTACTTTTCAGTAGCACTTGGTTGAGTCAAAAATATTAAACACAACATAATATTAAAAGGGGTTTAAATAGTATGATATATAGATTAAACATATTATAAGTAACACAACACTTCATGGAATGACTGTATTTTTGAAATTAGATATTTTTCTTCACCTTGATGATTATAGTTTCGATGCGTAGTTTAACTCCTTGGCTTTCCCTAGAATCTTCCTTGTTTTCTTACTTCTATTTAGTTTTTAGATTTATGGAAGTATGAAAACCAAATGAAATTACCATCCTATTTGTATAAAAAAAAATTAAGGCCAATTTATTCTTTTTAAATTGGACGCTTGTCCTTTTATTCCATGAAAATATTAGTGCAAGGACATATGCCCCCTTGGTTGTCATCTTAATAAATAAGGTGATTTTACAAGCTTACACATATTAACCTATGTGTCACTGCCTCCTTTAAATTCCATACTTAATGCCATCTCATGCTTTGACATATAGAATTTCGATGTGGTCCTACCCATCTATATTAAATTTCAAAATTTTGAAAGAATCTGAATAAAAATGTAAATTTAAAAGGTTTTATGAGGTTGTGACCATTATTTTCTCGTTCCTAAACTATATGAATATAATTTTGATATTCTATTTCCAAAAAAATTTAACCTTCCAAATCACAAGGTTATCTTTTGTTCTTTGAAGCCAAAACTTATTATTTCATCTTTGAAAATATTATATTATCATTTCATTTTGATTTACAAATTTTACAAACATGCAAGAACGTAAGTTGATCTGGTTCTTTCATTCCACCCCCATAAAAGAAGATTTCTTCCTTGAAATCTAGATGTCAAATAACTTTGGATAATCATTAAGAATTTCTAATCCAATTTCCCATGACGCCTCATTTTTTTCATGATTACTCCATTGAACTTTTACCAAGGGGATTTCTTTTGTTCGTAATTCTTGACTTTTCCCTCGAGAATTCGGATTAGTTGTTCAATGTATAAGGTATCCTTCTTGAATTCGACGTTACCCAAATAAACCACATGTGATGGATCATGAATAAATTTTTGTATCATTGGTATATGAAAAACATTATGAACATCTAATAATTTTCATGTAATGCAAGCCAATATGTAACTTTAACTATTCTTTATGTGATTTGAAATGGTCCAATAAATCTGGGTGACAATTTTGCCTTCTTATTTCCAAATCACATTACACCCTTTATTGGAGAAATATTTAAAATAATATTTTCCCATAATTCAAATTCCAAATCTTTCTTTCATTGAGCTGCACATTCGATGTTGCAGATTCGATGGTTTTATATGTCATCTTGGAATATAATATACGAGATCTCTTGAGGTCATTTGGAACAAAATGTTCAAATTCCCTTAAGATCACTTGGAATAAAATATTCGAAAATATATATGGTCCTTAGGAATAGGGCACTCCAAATCTCATGTCATATATCTAAAGGAGAAAAAAGATAAGGGGTAAGTATGTGAAATAGCCCATTATGCATATTAATGAACTAATTTAATAGCGCTTATGTTCATAGTACAATGTCCATATGTAATAGTTAAGATAGGAGATATGCATATAAATACTAGTTTAGACCGAAGCTCATGTAGATCCATGTAAAATAGAATCTCAATTGCCTTGGGTCTAAAGAACTTTATTATATACATGTTCATGTCCAATAATGTTCAAAGTGCACAATCAAGGTAGTATATATGTCCAAGTCCTTGTTCATATAAATCAAGCATGATTACAATCAGATTAGAATTGTCCCCAATTCGATTTAGGTTTATAGAAGTTTAATTTTGGGATTTGAGAAAAGAAAATCAATGTGCCCTCTCCGTGATCCCTAGGTCTATATTTATAGGGGTGGGTGCGCAACATGACGCATTGCTTCGGGACGCTTGGCTTCAACAACATCAATGTGGCATGGCGTTGGCTTTGTTTAATGATGGCATTCGGCATCCTTTATTAAATAGCAAGACTTTGGCACCATCTTAGAAGTATTAGCCTTCGGCCTTGATAAACTTATGCATTGAAACGCTCTCAGTTAGTTGTTAACAGCATTGGTTGGAAGCGGCATTAAACACTAGTGAAGAGCGGTGATGATATAAAGTAGTATTGATAAAGAGAACAAAGCATTTCCACAGATATTGATGACTCCCGGCATGAATATCGCACTTATAGATGTGTAGCATCCCCTAAAGATTGATGAAACGTGCTATCATCAAGATGCAACGCTGGTTATGAGTGGCATTGTCTTATGAAAATATCATTAGAGTGGAGTCATCCATCAAATAGCTTTGGTAGTAATATCATATGACATCAGTGTATAACAATCTTGGTATTATGCGGCATCGTTTGACAAGAAACATCAATAAAACATCGGCGTTGATGAAGGGCGACATTGAAAGAATGCAATATGGATTACATGAAACATTGATGAAGTGCGGCATTAAATTTAGCATTGACATAGAGCGGCATCTTTATAGAGGAGCATCTACTTTGATAGTCTTCATGGACATTAAGAATATTTATCATCAATATCGCTTTAGAGGTCTCCAGTGACATCTCCAAAGTGTGGGGCTAATGTAATGCGGCACCGATGATATATGTCATATGTGGAACGTGGCATTGAAGTAAGGCGACATGAATACGAGCGACATCGCTCTGATTTGTGGCATGCTTCTTATTGACAAGGTGTGGTATTGATGAAGCACGGTACGAATGGAACGCGACGTTGCATGAGAAGCGGCATGGCTAAGCTGCAACGCTACACGAGATGTGGTACTATAAGCTTTCCACATTGATACATCTTCATTCATTCGGTCATTTGTTCACTAATATTCCTTCAACATTGGTCTTAACGGCATTGATATCTTTGTGACGCCACCGCTTATAACATTACCATCGGCACTGAAATTGTGTGGATAACATTTGCCCCTCCTCCTGTATAGAAGAAGCGTTTTACACTTTAGTGTCAAACTAAGAATTTCTTTGCTTTCTCAATTCCTTGTGAGATTTCCTTTCCAATCCCCTTTTCCTATAAAACGTAAAGTGAATGAAAACTTTCGTTATTAACTTTAAACTCAATATAAATTTCAAGCAATCCTCTTTAGGATTTGATTATAAAATAGGTACATATTTTCTATATTATCTGTATGAGTTAAGATTATAATTTTGCTATAAGTGATTAATAAATAACAATAAGTTTACAAACGCAAGCCTTGAAGATTATCTATTAATATATTAGGAAGGAGCATCCGAAATTTTCTCTGGCAATATCATGAATAAAAGGCTAGAAACCTATCTGGCAGCTTTTAACTAGGAAGCTAGGAAGTTAATTGAAAAAATGACCTGAAAATCCATTTAAATAGAAGGCCAGAAAATTGTCTGGCAATAAAGAAAGACTAGAAAAACCATATGTTAATAGCAATCCGAATGGAAGGCCATAAAACCTTTTGGCAATAATAGAAGACCAGAAATCCACTTAATGATAATGGATGACCAGAAATCCCTCTTATAATAGAAGACCAGAAATCTATCTGATAGTTATAGAAGGCCAAAAATCAATCTGGCAATAAATGAAGACCAGAAATCCCATTTGATAATTATAGAAAATCAGAAATCTATCTAATAACAATAGAAAACTGGAGGTCCGTTTGGCAATAATAGAAGACAAAAAATCCCACTTGATAATAATAGAAATTCGAAAATCCATCTGATAACAATAGAAGACCAGAGATCCATCCGGTGGAAATTTCGCCTTCCTCGACGCCTTCGTGTTTTAGTTCCATGTTTTCTACGGCTCCGGCCCCAGGACTTGGAACTGGGGGTAACTCAAGATCGACTTTGCCTCCTACAGGTGGATTGCTATCATCATTATCATCACCTTCAACCTCAAAGTCGACCACTGGAAGAATGCTGGTGTTGCAGCCTTCCTCTAATAAGCCATAGCAAGAAGATTCTCGTATGTCAATAGTTTTCTTATATACCTATCCTCGACTGGGATTTCCATAAGAGTACTAATGGTATCCAAAAGTGATCCACCGCTAGGTTTCGCCGAAACATCTGTACAACAGTAAAAGATAAAATAAGAATGTAGACTATAAGGCAAGTACACGGATGGTGTTTGGAATAAACTTACATCCAAATATCCGTTTACGAGCGAACTCGGGTGGACAGCGCATACAGAACCATTTAGCCTTAAAGTAATTTAGCTTTGTTCCAAGCCCCGGAGATGATTTTGCAACCCCTCGTTGACTCTAAGTAAATAAGAGACGGGTTTTCCTTGCAGCTTAAAGCTATAAATGTATCAAAATTCTTTATCGCTAGGCACTCGACCAAAGGGCTCACTCAACCAGAGGGCTCACGATCCCCGGAAGGGTACATAGCTTGCAATAGATACATGAGCCTGGTGGGTTGCATCCCACTATTTAATCAATTCGTTCATCCAATCTTAAACTTTATGAGACTGGCTCCCACACAACTGCATCCATATAGCTACGCCTTTCTGTTGAGCACTTATTTGGTTTTCTCTGAGCATTTGAACCGAGTGCCTAGCGATGAAGAAATTTGATACATTTATAGCTTTAAAAGCCGCAAGGAAAACCCATCTCTTATTTACATAGAGCCAATGAGAGGTTGCAGAATCATCTATGGGGCTTGGAACAACCTGACTTACTTCAATGTTGAATTGTTCTATGTGCGCTTTCCACCCGGGTTCGCTTGTAAATGGATATTCGGATGTAAGTTTTATTCCAAACCCCATTCATGTATTTTCCTTGTAGTTTATATGCTTAATTTATCTTTCACTATTGTATAGATGTTTCGATGAGACCCAATGGCAGATCACTTTCGGATACCATTAGTACACTTATGGCAATCCCAGTTGAGGATATGTATATAAGAACCCTATTAACGGATGAGAACCTTCTCGCTTATGGCTTATTAAAGGAAGGCCATAACACCATCATAGTTCCAATGGTCGACATTGAGGATGACGATGATGATAGTAATCTGGCAACAGGAGGCGAAGTTGATCCTGAGTTGCCTCCAGCTCCAATTCCTAGGGTCAAAGCCACAAAAAACATGGAACTAGAACACGAAGGCACCGAGGAAGTTGTACCGAGTCCTAAGAACTTCCACCCCTGAGTCAGAAATAAGCAATAAAATCATTATGTGGACGCAGGCCAGAGTTTTCCGAACCACTATAAAACTTTGTGTGATCTTTTCATACTTGTTTTACTTTTCGTTCTTCACTTTTATCTTTACTACATTCATTTGGGTATTTGGGCCATTTTTGGTTTAAACATTTTGAGAATAGAAGACCAGAAATCCCACTTGATAATAATAGAAAACCAGAAATCCATTTGATAACAATAAAAGACCACCATCTCATAATTATAGAAAACTAGAAATCCCTATTTGGCAATAATGGTAGAAGATCAAAAATCCTTATCTGGTAATAATAATAGAAGACCAGAAATCTTTATCTGGTAATAATAATAGAAGGCCTAATATCCTTATCTAGTAATAATAGTAGAAGACTATAAATACTCATTTGGCAACTGAAGATTATGTTTGTTAAGGAGAAAAAATGGTTCATATTCAATGGATCTTCCTCTAGAAATTATTAACTTGGAGTGCTAACAAACTCTGATTATTGATAGGTCCTCCTCTAGAAGATTGATTGATCTGGAGTGCTACATGGCTCTAATTTTGATTGATTGGTTTGGCACTATCTTTGGTAATGATCTCTACTTGGATCGAACTTCTTATCACCGTCTTAGGTGATGATATAGATCTGTTGTCCGGTGCATTTGGTTTGCTACTCTTAAGCAGAACCAAAGATCAACCTGACCTCCTTCTAGAAGGCGCTTCATTGAGGTCTTTGATGATGGCACTGAAGGCTGGCACGATGCTCTAGATTACTATCTTAAGCAGAACCAGAATCTCACTCGATCTCCCTCTAGGAGACACTTTATTGAGGCCTTTGATGATGGCACTGAAAGGTTAGTCCGACGCTCTGAGTAGCTATCTTAAGAAAAATTAGAGACATACCCGACCTCCTCTAGGAGGCGCTTTAGTAAGGTCGTTGATGATGGCACTAAAGGCTGGTCAGGCACTTTGGGTAGCTATCTTAAGCAGAACAAGAGTCTTACCCGATCTCCCTTTAGGAGATGCTTCGGTTAGGCCTTTGATGATGGCACTGAAGGCTTAGTCCAATGCTCTATGTAGCTATCTTAAGCAGAACTAGAGACTTACCTGACCTCCCTTAAGTAGGCGCTTTAGTGAAGGATTTTATGATGGCACTAAGAGCTTTTTTATTTGTTTAAGGAGAGGCATTCTCTTGATCCAACAGACATTCTCATCGCAACTTCTTTATTCATCCAACAGGATTAGTCCAATGCTCTATGTAGCTATCTTAAGCAGAACTAGAGACTTACCTGACCTCCCTTAAGGAGAGGCCTTTTTAGAATGATCTTGCTTTTACTTTCGAGTTACAATACTTAAATATCTTTCGTTGGTATTCACCTGTCTGTATGGCCACTTCATCTCTTAACTCATTAATTAGATCTAAGGATTCTTTCCTCAATTCTTGATTTGGATCGAACGCATACATAATTTTTCTATGAGAGGGAACCTCTACCTTAATTGGGACCATTGCTTCACACCTATATGTTAATGAATACGGAGTATGTTCTATTTTTGTTTCAGTAGAAGTTCTATAGGCCCATAATACCAAGGTAGCTCTTCTACCCAGTTTCCTTTCGCTTTGTCTAATTGTTTCTTGAGAATGGTTTTGATTGTCTTATTGGCTACCTTAACAGGTCTATTAGCTTTAGGGTGGGCTACAAATGAAAAGCTTTTAAGATTTCATTCCTATTGCAGAATCAAGTGAATTCTTCACTTTTAAATTGAGTTCAATTATCAAATATTATCTTTTATAGGATTTCGAATCCGGTGATGATATTCTTGATTACAAACTTGAGTACTTTTCCAAATGTGATATTTGGTAGGGGTTTTGTTTCTACCCACTTAATGAAATAATCAATGGCTATTATAACGTATTTGGCTCCTCCTTTAGATTTAGGCAGTGGTCCTAATAGGTTGATTCCCCATATGTTGAAAGGCCATGGGCTTGAGATTGAAATTAATTCACTTGGCGGCAAATATGGGATTTTAGAGAACTTTTGGCACTTGTTACATATTTTCACATTGTCAATGGCGTGATTAGTCATTTGAGGCCAATAGTAACCTTGTTTCATGACCTTCTTAGCTAGTTTTATCCCATTAGAATAACCCTTGCAAAATCCTTCATGGGCTTCTTTCAATAGTTCTAGTCCACTTTCTAGATTGACATGTCGTAAGTAGGAAAGAGAGTATCTCTTCTTTTAAAATACTCCGTCAATTATAAGAAAAGTCGAAGCTTAAGTTTAATCCTTCTTGCCTTCTTTTTGTCAGTCGGTAGTGTTCCATTTACAAGGTATTCAACGATGGGTTCATCTAATTATTCTTATAGTGATATATTGTCTCTAGATGAGAGAATCTCTCTTGTGGGATCTCATCTTTATCTTCTCTTTCCTCCTCTTTATGTGCAAGAGCTTGAGGTCAGGTAAATACCGTCAATTCTTTCCCTGATTTAGGAATATTTTCTTCTATGCTGAGACTTGGCTAATAGCCTACTGGAAAAATCCGAGTTCCTGGCGCTCTCCGCGAACTGACTAGTTTAGCTAAAGAATCAGCTTGAGTGTTCTTTCCACTTGGTACTTGGTGTATTGAGGAATCCTCAAATTGGTTCAACATTTTTAATACCTTCTTTACATGTAAGACTAACTTGGTGTCTATTGTCTAGTATATTTGTTTCAACAAATTTAATATTAGTTGGGAATCGTTGAAGATTTCAATTCTAGGAATTTCAATTGTAAGGCCAAAATGAGTCCTGCCACCATTGATCTGTATTCTGCCACATTATTTGTGGCCAAAAATCCCATTTCATTGCATAATGTAAGTGATGTCCATCGGGGATGATAAAGATATATCCTGCTCTAGCACCTTGTTCATTCGAAGCTCCATTTACGAATAGCTACCATTTGGGTTTTAAATCATTTTCCTTTTCTTATTGCTCTTTGATGAAACCCATACACTCAGTAACAAAATCAACTAAAGCCTGATCTTTGATAGCTGCCCGAGGCCGGAATTCAATGTCATATTGACTAAGCTCTATGCTCCCATTTTACCAATCTTCATAAGGCTTCTAGTTTGTCAAAAACTTGGTTAAGTGGAAAATTGGTAAAAACCTTGACTGGATGTGCTTGAAAGTAAGCTCTTAATTTTCGTGTTGTGAGCATTAAGCAGTATGCTAGCTTCTCTATGACTGGATATCTAGTCTCTGCATCTTATAGTCTTCTGCTTACATAGTAAATCGAAAGCTGGATTCCTTTCATTTTCCTTTATCAATACAGAGCTAAATGCATGTTCAGAAACTGTCATGTAAAGATAAAGGTTTTCCCTTTCTCGGAACTAGACAGGATTGGTGGTTTCCCAAGGTGTTCTTTCAACTCCTTGAAAGCCTTTTTGCAGTCTTCTCCCCCTACGAAGTTTTTTTTTTCCTAATCACGTCGAAGAATAGAATGCATTTGTCGATGCCCTTGGAAATGAACCTATTCAATGCTGCCACTCTTCCGTTTAGACTCATTACATCTTTATTTGTTTTGGGCTCCACCGTCTCTTTAATAGCGAATCTATCAGGGTTAGCTTTAATTCCTCGGGCACTAACAATGAATCCCAAGAACTTTCCAGACTAAATATCAAAAGAACAATTATGTGGATTGAGTTTTATTTGATACTTTCCCAATACCCAAACATCTCCTTAAGGTCTTTAACTGGCTGCTCCTTTCATGAGACTAGACTGATATATCAACCACATATACTTCCATATTTCGGTCAATTTGCTCTTTGAACATTCTACTTATCAATCTTTGGTATGTAGCGCTTGCATTCTTTAACCTTAAGAGTATTACCTTATAATAATATGTTCTCTAATCTTTTATAAAACTAGTGTTCTCCTTGTCTGGCTTTAGCATGGGAATATGATTGTAGCCAGAATAGGCATCCGTGAAAGACAAAAGTTTGTGACAATTGGTTGCATCAACCAACTGATCTATTCTCGAAAGGGGGTAGTAGTCCATTGGGCATGCCTTGTTTAGATTAGTATAGTAAACACACGTTCTCCACTTTCCATTGGATATCTTGACCATCACTGGATTGGCAAACCACCTCGGATAAAGTACCTCTCTGATGAACCCATTCTCAAGAATTTTTTTGACTTCCTCTGTTATCCCGCCTTTTGGCAAGGCTGTGACACCAAGGACTTTACTAGAAACCATAGACACTCCGCCCCGAAGATCGGTTATACACAGATCCACTATGGATACTAGCAAATTTGGTCCGAGTCCGAATCAAGCTACAATTAACATGGCACGACAAACAAAGCTATAAAAGGCAACATTCCAAATTTCAGGTCAACCGGAGTTCGTATGCTCAAGTTATGGATCGATCAAGTTTCATATGAGACATGCTTAATTCATATCCATCATATTCGTATCCATCAAACTCCACATCCATCCCCTTCGTATCCATCAAGTATAGGCATCGCCCAGAGTTCATTTTTTCGGCCCTTAACACTCTTCATATTGATCCCCCATTCACATATTTCATATCGATCAGTCAGTACATCGATACGAAGGCAACAGCCAGCTATCGATACGAAGAAAGTAACACATAAGCATCGATAAGAAGGAGCATCCAAGCATCAATACGAAAGGAATCACACTAGATCGATACGAAGAAGGCATGTTCAAACCAAGAGAAACGGTCACTCGGCATGAAAATCAGATCTCCACGTGAACGCCGCTCCACGTCATAGATGCATAGCCTATCGATACGAAGGAGTATCGACACGAACAGGGATCGATACGCAGCCAGCAGCATACTTGTAAAATCAATCTTGGTTCGATAATAACTCAAAATCTATAAGTCCAAATGCTATGAAATTTTCACAGGAGCTTGCTTACCATCTTAAGAATGCATATGATCGATTGCAGCTCAAATGGACACAATATAGATCGATACGAAAGAGATGGGGATCGATCCAAATCGATCCCAAATGACCCCTGATCGATCTAGTGGGCCCACCCATGTGTGAGAAGGAGTACTCCAAGTTCAGGGGCAGATATTTCAGACCTACACCTATAGATAGCACCCCTACGCCTATAGAAAAAGGACTTTTGGACTCTGCTACGCCGTTACTCTGCCACAACTCCATCAATAAACAGCAAAACATTCCAAGTGGAAGTAGGCTACAACGCCGAACCACTATAATTTCTTGTCTTTTTCTATTTCTGCATTCTTTTATTGGTGTGATTGTTAGATTATTGGTCTCTTTTTCCATTTTACTTCTTCATTTTAATCTCTTCAATCACATCCGAAGAGTGTTGTGCCTGATTTTGGTACAAACCCTTTGGTGCTTTCATTGAGAGAACTCTATTTTTCTCTGATTCTTTGGATCTACAACTGTTATCCCGCCTTTTGGCAAGGCCGTGACATCAAGGAATTGATTGAAAACCAAAAATAGTTCATCCTGAAGACCAGTTATACGCAGGTTTGTTATGGATGCTGGTAAATTTTGCCCGATTCCGGATCAAGCTACAATTGATATGACACGACAAGCAAAGCTATGAAAGCCAACATTCCAAATTTCAAGTCAATCATGATTGGTATGCTCAAGATATTATCGATGCAAAATCAAACAATAATCTCGTTCGTATCCATCCAAGCTCGCAGGCCTCGTTCGCATCCATCAAAATCATCAGTTGGCATCCATCCAAGGCGGCCTCCTCCGTAACCATCGAAATCAAACATATTCGTATCCATGGGAAGAAGCGGTTCATTCAAATCGATCAAGTTCGTATCCATCCTATTTGTATCCTCGATAATCGTATCCATCGAGTATGTGTTGCTTCGTATCGATTCAGAGAGCGCCATTTCGTATCCATCACATTTACCCCATTCGTATCGATCCATCGATACGAAATGAACTCAAACGAGCGACACGAAGAGGATAGATCTGGATCGATGCGAAGTGGAGCATGGTCGACCAATACGAAAGGAGGGTTGACCATCGATACGAAGTAAGCAAAAAGGGATCGATGCAAATGAGAGCGACACGAATGAAACAAAGCTTAGAGCGATGCGAAGGAGACACATAAAGATGGAAGACTCAGTCACTCGGCATGAAAAGTGGATCGATCCTAAAAGATAGCGCCATATCATTGGTTAGCACATGCCTGGAAGCGATGCGAACTCGACAGCCTTTAACAAATCCAAACTTGCATCGATCATAACTCGAGATCTACATGTCCAAATGCCACCAAATGCTCACAGGAGCTTGCCTACAACCTCAAGAATGTACCTGACAAATTTAAACCCTAAAGGACCATTTATGGATTGATACGAACTCGATTCATATCGCTCCCAGATCGAGTCGAAATCTCCTGAACTTGCTCTCGTAGGCCAACTCACGTGAGAGAAGAAGTCTTTCGAGATCTGGGCGAGATATTTGCTGTATACGCCTATAAATATTGACCCTAGACCTACAGAAAGGGGACTTTTGGCTCTTCTATGTCCAGACTCTGCCGAAATTACTATTGTACTTGTATTATACTATTGTAACTCATTATAACCAGCAAGAGAAAATCAATAAAAGTCAGCCATGTCATAGTGGACGTAGGCCATACGCCGAACCACTCTAAATTCATGTGTCTCTGTGCATTTTCTTGTTTGTTGGTTGGTGTGTTTGTTAGATCTACCTCATTTTACATTTATTTTCTTCATTTTATCTCTTCAAACACATCCAAAGAGTGTTGTGTCCAATTTTGGTACAAACACTTTGGTGCTTTCACTGAGAGAACCCAGCTTTTCTTCTACTCATTGGATCTACTACCGATATCGGATTGCAAAAAATCTAAGGAGAAGATCCAGATTTCAACCCCAAAAGTTCTTCCATCATATTCAGATTTGTACCAAGTCTAGGAGAGAGCTTCGATATCCACCATGGTCAACACTAGGACTACCTCAGCAGCTGCAGATCCAGAAGGACGGGACAGACAAAACCCCGTGCAACTTCCTCTTACCGACCAAAATGATGTCTGACCTTCGGATCCGCAAGGCCCTGTAACCAGGGAAGAGTTTCAATTGCTAATGCAAGAGCTGACGCAAAGCCGCCAGCAGCTTACTTAGAAACTCCGTGCTAACACGGAATTGACCAATCGACTGAACCATGAAAGATGAAGGAAATCCAAAAGGGATCGGGCTTCCCATTCATCCATTGAGACTTCAGCCTCTTCTGAATACAATCGCTTATCTACCCGCCCATAGCTGGATGGAAGCTATAGGCAGGCTACCGGACATCAGTGCACTTTGACTATTGGACAACCGAGAGTTGGTCCATCAACCAGCCACCGGACCGAACCCTCTTCCCGAGGAGGGACGGTTCCTTATCATGTTACCAACAACTACGCTACTGCCACAGCCAGAGAGTTGGAAGCTGACGCTCAGAACCAAACAGATCCGAACCTCCACCGGCGTGATTATACTCCCGAACCATATGTCCCTGAAGGCCTAGAGCCAAGGTGTTGAGGTGTGGACCGTCGACCGCGCCCGACCCATCCTCGCATTGTGGAACCCGACCACACCTTGGCTCAACATGCCCAGAATGTCTAGATGCCGGACATCCCGACAATGATCCATCAGATGATCCATGAATGTCAGGACCTCACCAATGACGACTGGGTAATCTCCCGAAGTCATACCCCCTTCACCGATGACATCCTCTACGCTGAACCACATCGATGATTCAAAATGCCAACTCTACCTGTTTATGAAGGGAGTTATGATCCTAACTAGCACATTTTAAAGTACGAATGGTTAATGTATGCCGCACGAGCTGATGATGCGGTCAAATGCCGAAGTTTCTCAATCTCCATAGGCGGTATAGCAACTATGTGGTTTACTCGTCTACCACCTCGATCTATCTCATGTTTTGACCAGTTGGCAATGAAGTTTATTGAATAGTTTCGCATGCATGTCACAAGGTCGAAAGACGTTAATACCTTGTCTAGTGTCACGCAAGCACCCGGAGAGACACTTAGATGTTATCTGGAGAGATTTCATGCTACATGCGCAAAGATTAGTAATCCTAATGACAACTCAATTCTGATGGAACTAACTAAGGGGATGATCCCGATTCTGAATTTGGCAACTAGTTGGCCGGAAAACCTCCGGCGTCATTGGACCATTTCTATTCCAAGGCAGCTTAGTTCTTGAGAAGAGAGGATGTGAAACAGTCTAGGAAAAAGGATGACGCAGGGCCCAGTGTGAAAGGAATCCAAAGCAACGTCGCTGTAAAACAAACCGGGGAGAGTTCTGGAAGGTGCAGTTGAACATACAGAATAAACAAAATCAGCAGAAAGGTGATGGAAATCAAAACAGGAAACGAGACCAGAATCGCGGGCCAAGACGTAGAGCTCCTATGTTTGACACTTATACTCCTTTGAATACATCTTTGGAAAATGTGTACTTGCAGACCTGCAATACCATTCAATATAAGAAACCTGCTCCGAAGCAATCGCTAGAAAAACAGATTCAAACGGGAAAGTATTGTAGATTTCACGATAGTTATGGCCACAACATGAATGAGTGTCATCATTTACAGGATATTATTGAGAAGTTAATCCGAGAAAGAAAGTTGGACCAGTTTGTTCAGGCGCCGCAGTTTGGAGGTGCGGGCCCATCGAATCAGAACTAGATACCAAATCAGGTTAGACCGGAGGAACCAGCTCGTACCGGCGGAAGGTTGGTGATTAATACTGTTGGTGGTGGTCCTCATCTAGCAGATTGGAGTTGAGGGGAAATGGAGTCGTATGCCAGCTCTATTAGGCATACGAGCTTCGAATTTTGTAGTAATTTGGAAGATGGGGCTCCGGCCAAACAACAGAAGACAATGACAGACGACATCGTATTTCGAAGCAGGAATGCCGACAGAGTCGAAGCCCCAACCATTGATCCACTTGTCATTTCAGCTCAAATAGGTCATGCTTGGATGAAGAGGATCTTAGTGGACAGTGGAAGTTTGGTGAACATACTTTTTAAGTGGGCTTATGTTCAAATGAAAATGGAGGCGATAGATTTGAAGCCTTGTCAGTCTCGTATCCATGGCTTCAATGGAAGTGCGACTATACCCACTGGGATGGTGGAGCTACCAATGGAGTTAGGAGTTGGAGAGCGCCGGAGAGTCCGGATATTACAATTCATTGTATTGGATATTAATTCTCCATACAATGCTTTTTTGGGCCGACCGGCCCTTCTTGACTTTAGGGCTGCTATTGCCCCGTGGTGTTTGACTTTAAAATTCCCTATTGACAATGGAATTGGAGTCGTTCAGGGAGACCAGGCTGTTGGACGAGCCTGTTATGTTGCTGAGCTGCGGGAGGCGCAGCGAAAAGAGAAGGGAAAGGGCATAGAGGAATCTCTCTGTATCCACTTTAATGATAATTGACAGCTAACGCCTGGGCCAAGGCCCGGGCACTACAACCAATTCCCAAGAGATCTTGACCCGAGAGATACTGAAAGTGAGGATGAGGTCAAAGACAGTCATGCTTCTCCCGCAGAGCTAACGATCGAGGTTCCAATCGATAATGATGATGATTCTAGAATGCTAAAGATTGGATCTCAGCTAAGCCAACAGATGAATGAGTAATTGGTTGAATTTCTTCGGGCAAACCTTGGCGTGTTTGCCTGGATGCATTTCGACATGTGTGGAATCTCCCAGGACATCGCAAGCCACATATTGAATATTGACCTACGACATGTCCCGGTCAAGCAAAAAAGGCGTGGTATGGATCCAGAGAGATCCGCTGCCCTTAAGGAAGAAGTAGTTAAACTCGGGTCGAACGGGATTATCCGAGATGCGTTATATCCGGAATGGGTGTCCAATCCTGTACTTGTCAGAAAACCTAACGGGAAATGGAGAACATGCGTTGATTACTCAGATTTGAATAAAGCCTGCCCTAAAGATAGTTTTCCACTTCCCCGAATTGATCGGCTCGTAGATTCAACGGCTGGACATGAACTCTTGTCTTTCATGGATGCATATTCCGGCTACAACCAGATACCCATGCACTTACCCGATCAGGAGCATACCAGCTTCGTCACTGATCTGGGACTTTATTGCTACAAAGTGATGTCGTTCGGACTTAAGAATGCCGGGGCAACCTACCAACGGCTCGGAAGAACCATGGAGGTATATGTGGACGACATGCATGTGAAGCCGCTATTATCCACCAATCATATAAGAGACCTGGAAATGATGTTCAACATCCTCCGAGAATACAGAATGAAACTCAACCTATTGAAGTGTCACTTTGGGCTCACTTCTGTAAAGTTCCTTGGATTTATCGTCAATGCTCGAGGAATCGAAGCCAATTATGAGAAAATCGGCAATCGGAAATCTTGAAACTTCACGAACCATAAAACAAGTCCAGAGCCTCAACGGGAAAGTAGCAGCGCTGAGCAGGTTCATTTCAAAATCCACCGACAAATGCATTCCCTTCTTTGATCTGATCAGGAAAGGAAAACAAAATTTTGAATGGACTACAGAATGTGAGGGCCAATTCCGAGCACTGGTTCAACACCTGTCCACACCGCCCATTCTGTCAAAGCCTATTGATCATGAGAGATTGTAATCTACTTGGCGGTGTCAAAAAACGCAATCAGTGCTGCCTTAATTCGAGAGGAGGACCGGATACAATGGCCGGTATATTACATTAGCAAACGACTGACCAGAGCAGAGAGAAATTATCCGAAGCTGGAAAAGTTGTCTTATTGTCTTGTCATTGCCTCGAGAAAGCTCCATCCATATTTTCAGGCTCATGCTATCACTGTATACACCGACCAGCCATTACGATAGGTCATTACGTGGCCTGAGACGTTTGGTAGGTTACTCAAGTGGAATATCGAGCTGAGTCAGTTCGACATCACTTACACTCCAAGGCGAGCTATCCAAGGACAAGTCCTAGCAGACTTCATCGATGAGTTCACTATCCCGGAGGACTTGCCTGAAACCTGTGAATCTCCTAAATATGTCTAGAAGCTACATACTGATGGTGCATCGAATGATCGTTGCTCAAGCGCTGGGGTTGTACTCGAAACTCCTGAAGTCCGATCTATTTGCTATGCTTTAAAATTTGATTTCCGTGCGACTAACAACGAGGCCGAATACAAAGCCCTGATCGCCGGACTTAGGCTTGCCAGAGATTTAATAATTATTATTATGGAGATTTACTATGATTCAAAATTGGTCGTGTGCCAAGTTCGAAGGGAGTATCAGGCCAAAGACCGAAGGCTGGCTGCTTATCTTGCTTGGGTTCAGGAAATATTGAATCAATTCGATTATTATGCCATCTATTGCATACCCCGAGAACGCACTCAAAAAGTTGATTCCTTGGCAAAGTTAGCCAGTACCGGTGAGGCACAACAGATGGGACTCGTTCCCGTAGAAACATTATCTTCCCTGAGCATTAATCAAATGGAAACAGACTGGGTATTTGAAGTCATTCTCGATAAAGAGTCATGGATGACTCCATTCAGAAACCATCTCGAGTACAGTACCCTTCCGGAGCGTAGGAGTGAAAAAAGACAAGTTCTTCGAAAGGCTTCGCGGTTCACTATTCAGAATGGAGTCATGTATAGAAGAGGATACTCTGTTCCTTTACTCCGGTGTATCACCCACGATGAAATCAAACGATTATTGCATGATGTACATGAAGGAGAATGTGGCGATCACACCGGGGGCAAGCTCTTACCAAGAAAGTGCTCTGATACGGATATTATTAGTCGACTATAAATCGTGACACATCGGACTACGCCAGGAAATGTGACAGATGTTAGAAGCATGCTCGGATTCCGAGAGCCCCGCCTACCGAAATAACTCAAAAGGTCAGTCCCTGGCCGTTCGCAATATGGGGCATTGATATTATTGGTTCTCTACCTCTAACTAAAGGTGGTGCGAAGTACGCCATCGTTGCAGTTGATTACTTCACCAAATGGGCAGAAGGTATGCCCCTTGCTACTATCACAATGAAGAAAGTGATCGACTTTGTTGTACGCAACATTATCAGGTTATTTGGCCTCCCACATACCATCATCACTAACAACGGAGCACAATTCGACAATGTTGAATTTAAGAATTTCTGTCAACGATTCCACATCTAGAAGAAGTTCTCTGCAGTTGCACACCCTCAAGCGAATGGGCAGGTTGAAGTTGTTAATAAAGTTATAAAGTCCAATCTGAAGAAAAAACTAGAAAAGGCTAGGGGGAAATGGGTCGATGAACTTCCTATGGCCCTATGGGCTTATCGAACAACCCACAAGTCCGCGACTGGCCACTCTCCATTTTCTCTTTCCTACGGTTCAGAAGCTGTTATTCCAGTTGAGATGGAAGTACCTTCTCATCATGTGATATATTATGATCCGAAGACAAATGCTATATTACTTGCCGAATCTCTGGATTTACTGGATGAGAAGCGAGAAGAGGCTGATTTGAGGGCAGCCGCATACCCAAGTCAACTCACCTGATTGTACAATGCCAAGGTCCGACCCCAAACATTTGAACTCGGCGATCTCATCCTTAAGAGAATTTACCCGGTTCCTTCACATATGAAACCAACATGGGAAGGACCGTATGTTATTGAACGAAGACTCGGAGATGGCACATTTAAATTATCGACCATTGACGGTCTCACTTTGCCGAGAGCATGGAATAGCGAAAGTCTTCGTCGCTATTACACATAACAGGCTTTATTTGTTCATTCAGTCTGCTTTTCATTTGCAATTTGTTTATGCATTTCGAAATTTGAATTTGTAATAAGGCAACTGACTTTGTCGCATTTTCTTATTTCAGCAATAAAATGCAATCTCTTCGAGCCAAAGCAGTGGTTTCTAAATCCTTCATACGACCATCACAATGCACGGAGAGCTAAGTTCCATCCTAGGGTAGGACTTATTCAAATAGGGAGTGACTGTGATATGACTGGTCACTCGCTAAGTGAAACCCAAGCTCAGGGGAAAGTCATCACACTGAAGTCAAAAAAGGATTGATACAAGACAATCCTCTAACTAACTCTAGATTCCCAGAGTGCGAACTGGAGTATAAACTTACAAATGCGGGATCAAAGAGGGTGGATCCGTCCACCTAACGACTTCGCTCGTGTTTAAAACCAAGTTCGAGGAGGTTGGACCCGTCCATCTAACGACCTCACTTGTTAACTTAGGGTGGATGTGATCCGACCATCCACGATCCCGATACATCTATCGTTCCCAGAGTTCGAACGAAATTCTGAAACTCACAACAGATGTGATTGACCGTCTGTTAACTAACTCCAGATTCCCAAAGTATGAACTGGAGTATAAACATCAACTAACTCTAAGTCTCCAGAGTGCGAACTAGAGTATAAACATCAACTAACTCTAAGTCCCAAGAGTGTGGATTGGAGTATAAACATCAACTAACTCTAAATCCCCAAAGTGTGGATTGGAGTATAAACACAAACCGGGTGTGAAACGACCACCCGTAGGACAACTCCGAGTCCTCAGAGTTCGGACCGGAGTATAAACGCAAATCGGGCGTGGCTGACCACCCACGAATCAATGTATGTCCCTAGAGTGCGAACGAAACTCTAAATATCAAGCGGGTGTAACCGACCGCCGACGAACAAGTGCAATCCCTAGAATGTGGATGCAATCACCAATGGATGAGCAGGTGTGATTCGACCACCCGAACTCGTCTTGTTTCAGCCTCGATTCAACAAAGTTAAGCTCGATGTATTGAGGGCGAAATGCAACTGCCGACCGGTCTTTTCAATTTATCCCCGAAACTGGGGGAAAAACATGAATACCAGCTACTGATTGAGACAGTGCAGTATTGAAATTCGACCTAACGTTCGATCATGACCCAAAGTCGTGGCCTCGGGACTTAATGACTAAACTCAGGTCTGATTCGAAGACTAAAACTTCACAAGTACATCAAATGGAAAATCGAATGCTGAAATACTTAATCAAACAAATACAAATTGTGCTGAAGACAAAATGGAATTTTATTTTAACTATTCTTTAGAAAAGAAGGATAAGTACAAAAATCTTTCCAGGAATTACTACTAGCGGGGGCCGAATCTGCATCTATACATGGCCTACAAGAAGCAAAAAGAAATTCCTATTTGTCTACCAAAAATGAGGCAAAAACACATGCCTATTCTTTCACTTTCTTCTTCTTCCTCCCCGGTGTTGACCCGTTGGAGCTACCACTTGGATGCCTCTTCGAGCCTTTGCCTTTTGGTGGTTGGTTTCCGGCCGGGGGAATTGTGGTAACCTCTTCCTCCGAACTCACATGAATTGGAATATTTTCTGAAGGTGGAGTCGGAGGGGTAGGATCGATGTTGGAAGATGAGGGAGGCACACCGGTGTCAACGACCATGCCACCCGAGGAAATCATTCGCAGAGGGGCTGGACCAGGGCCCGCCATCCCACCTCCAACACTACTGGCCTGCACGGCCGCATCAATCTCAGCATTGATCTCAGCTGTTATCTCTTCTTCATGGATTGTTTTAGCGTCTGTGGGGATGTTACCAGTTGGGCCCGAGGAGCTAGCCGTGGGTGCACCTCCGCTCATGATAAATGGCAGATCGGCAAAAGGGTCGCTTTGGTGTCCAAGAAGTTCCTCCATTATCTGCTCATCGAAAGTAAACGCGCTCATCTGTGCTCCATCGGTTGGTGCAGTGGTCGTAGTGGTGGTCGCCTCTGTTATAAGGGCCTCCTACTCATGATGCGACTCTTGGGTTATGGGGGCACGACCGGTGCGGCTCCTATCGCTAGATAAAGATAAGAGAAAAAATGTTAATAACAGCTTTGAACAAAGCTCCTTACTTCGAGTAGGTGCGAGAGATGTTCAGAATACCTTCCTTAGAATGGCTTGCGGGTGGAGCCGGAACAGCTTCAGTGACCTGCTCACGAGCTGGAGATAACTGTGGTTGATCAGGATTGTATGCGGGCATAGATAAAGGATCAACTGCAGAAGTGGATTCGGGCTGGGATGGCATAGGAATTTCGGAACTCGCATCATGATGCACAATGCCAGAACCCTCTCCAACATCCGAATGTTGAGTATCGAGCTGCTCCTTCTCGAATGTGATAGTAATGTCATGGAGGTATCTTATTTCTTCCTCATTCAGCATCTGATTCTTCAATTTAAATTCATCAATAGATTTAGCTTGATGCTTTGCCTTTTCATCTTCCACCAAGCAGCACAAAGCATTGTATAGGTGTGACGGATAGTTTTCGAGCAAGGTCAGATTTCGATGCTTCAAGACGTTGGTGTTGTATGTGATAAGAAGATCTTCGATGTCAGTCTCTAACCTGGCCTCCGCCGCTTTCACTTCAATCTCAACCCTGGTTTCGGCTTCCTAAACTTTGAGCATTGATGCATCCCTTTCATCCCTAAGCACCACAGCCTGTTCACATGCTTCCTTGGCGGCTTTGTTTGCATCATCTTTCTCTTTGACGATTTCAGAAAATTTGGCTTTAAGCTCTTCAAGCTTTTTAAGCGCCCCGTCTCTTTCGGCCATAACTGTGGTGGTCCGATGTCCCATCTCCTCAACCAGGGCTAAGTGTGTCCGCCTCATCTCTTCCATCCGTCGAGTTGCCTCATCGGCCCTTTTGTTGGCCTCTACCTCTAAATTTCTCGCGGACTCATTCTCATCATTAAGCACCTGGATTATGCGATCCTTCTGAGCGAGTTTGGTCCCTAATTTTTCGATTGTCTTCGCCCGCTCTAAAGCCACCGCTGATACTTTGTCTGCGGCCTTCATCCATTCCCGGTATTGGCCATAGACATCATGAATATAGTCATGCATTGTTTGTTCTGCCTCGATAGGAATTCGCTTTAAGTGCGGGGGAAAGACGAAGCCGTCAAAACAAATGTTTTGAAAATATGTTTTCAGCTTAGCAATTCTAATCACTCCTTCCCCGGTGTGCTCTGTGATAACTTGTTCAGCAACGACGGGGACTTCGGTTTCGATCCTCCGACGCTGTGGGTCGGGCCTTGATGCTTGAGAAGATGGTATTTGACGTGAAGGTTCCAGGGGTTGTTTGCCAGAGCCTGAAGGTTGTGTCGGACCCCTAGGTGGCCGGGAGCATAACCGGGAACGGCGCTTGTACTCCCTATCTCTATCCCTTTCCCTTTCATATCGCTCCCACTCCTGGCTAGAGTAGCCGCGATCGCGATCTCTATTGGCCTCACGCCTGCGAGACCCATAATATGAACTAGAGGAATGGCGTGCAGAATGAAGGCTGCCAATCATAGATCCTCGCTTTGACATCGTGCCTCTAAAATAAAAAGAGAAGTAGAGTTGGTAATCTCCAGAAATGAATAGCTTATGATTGGAAATCGTGTAGTGCCGTGAAGTGTATGTATGCATGTGCAAAACCCCCCGACCAACCGGTTATGTCGTCCAAACTCGTAAGAAGTAACTCGCCTAAATCTAAAGCGCTTTGAAGCCCTTCCAATCTGATGTCTTGTTGGAGCAACACATAGTCCAGAATTGGAATGTCACCAAGTCCTTTGAAGGGATTCTCCATTTGTGGGGGAGGAGCCTCCGTGATTCTAACACCGGCGGCTGGTAGGGACATAACCATGGATTTCCATCTTTAAGACTTGTGAAGCTTATGAGCAACCGCCTTGCCTTTTCTCTTTCCCTCTGAATGTCGAGGGCTATCTGAGGGCCCAACTATGGGTTCGTCTTCGATGGGCGTATCATCTTCAACGCCTTGCTCAGCAATTACAATCCCAGGCACTTTACACCCATCCCATCTTGTCGGAGCTGCCCTAAGAGTTCCTTCAGGCCTTATGCTCTGGTCTTTATCAATCAGCCCAACGGCCCTCAAATTTTCATCCGTAAGTAACGAGTCGATCTCTCTAATCTCTCCCGATACCTCTTGAAGAATCCGCACTATTTCTTTAAATCGGGCACCTTAGGGTCGTGGAATTGCAGCTGTAAAGGAAAGAAAATGTTAGACTCAACATCGATTACAACTATCTTGTTAGTCACCAGAGAAATTGTGGCACTTACGTCTAACTAACCACCGTCTAGCAAACCCTGGTGGGCACCGAACATACAACCACTTAGTCTTGAAGTAGCTAAGTCTGGTCCAGGTTCCAGTCACAACTTGGCAATTCCTGACAGCCTCTAAGAATGTGAACGAGAGATTATCCCCCCGACTCTTGACGTTGAACAAGAATCTGACTTCTTCCGGAGTCGGGGGCCGTAAGAGATGCTCCATAAAAACAATGAATAAGTTGTTCAACAAAGCATATCCATTCGGATGCAACTGTGACGAAGCGATCCCTAAGAAAGCTAACACTTCTCGAATATATTGGTTAAATGGAGGAAGTGTCCCAGCTGTACACGAATGTCTATTAAAAGCAGTGTACCCTTCTGGGGAGTATGTGGCCTGTCGTTCGGCCCTGGTAGCAGAACATCATCTAGCGATATCCCATGTCTTAAGCAGATTCTCCCCAACAGATCTTCGGAGACATTAGATGGTACAGAATCTTGTGGATTCCCAATAAAGATTGCTCCTGGTAGCTCGTTCGGAGCTGGACTTATGACTTCGGCAGTGATGGCCGGCATCTCTATTATCAAAGAAGGTGGACTCTGAACTTCATGTTGCTGTGAATTCTCGGGTTCCATAACTAATCAACTCATCAAAAATCATGGTTAGATGACAATAATCCCGTGTTTGCCCCAGTGTGAAGTTCATGAGTGTGTTGTGCAATGCAATATTGTAAAGTACTTAAGAAAGTTCTACAGAGATTAACAAGGTGCTCGAACGACGAGACTTCGAAATCCAATTGGAATGACCGTCATCGCTGACCGCCACAACCGTGCCATCCTAACTTCGATGATCAGTCCAAGTTAAAGTTCGTCAAATTGGTTAAGTTACAGTTCCACCGACAAGCTTCGAAAGGCAGTGAAATATGTAATGAAATGATTAAGTCCAATTATGCAAGGCAGAAGCTTGTCGGAGTCAAGTGTTCAAGTATGCATGAAGTTTCGTATCCGTCGAAGTCCAAACTTGGATCATTCCTCGCAAAGGCCTTAACTTCGTATCGATCAAGGAACCATCACTTCGTACCAATCAAAAACATTCACTTCGTATCAATCTAGAAAGCCTTAACTTCGTATCGATCGAAATCCACTGACTTCGTATCGATCAGGTCACATTGACTTCGTACCGATCGGGTTACAACAGAGTTCGTATCCGTATCCATATCGATTCGAAGTGATCAATGCAAAATCCAGGAATCAACAATCGATATGAAATCCAAGGCAGGTGACCGATATGAAGTTCCCGGTTGAGGTTCGATGCGAAATCAAGTTTCTTTGTCCCTTCATCGATATGCAATTAAGGCCGAACAACCTTCCACCAATTCCTTCGTATCCCTCCTCGCTCCTTCTTCTCCAATCAACACAAGTGCCATTACCACCTTCCATCGGACTCCGGCATTACTCCATCCAACCTCTGGCGTCAATGCCTCTGAAAAGCAGCCAAGTTCGAGTAGGATAGTATTGGATATCGAATCTCATCGTTTTGATGTGAATTAATTAATCAATTACCTAGTTAAAGTATCGATGTGAGGGGTTAAAATATTGTTTGATTCGAAAGCAAGGATGGTTTTTCTTCTCTCAAGCTTTGAACAATGTGAAAGGGCTGGAAAACAAATGAAAACGAGTAAATTTTTCTAAGTACAGAAAAGCTTTTATATGGTTTCGAGAGATAATAGAGAAATGACGATTCGACCCCCTATAGCTTTGACCAGTTGGAACGAGCCTCCTCCCTAATCGATACGAAGAGTACAAATCAAAACCATGCATCTTCTATCCAGAGAAACATTCATTCTTATCCATCACTCTGAAGCCTACTTCGTATCCGCCCATCATCCGTTTAGTGCCAACAAGATCGTATCCAGTGACTAACCGAAGCGATGTTAACCTTCTTGAATCCTATCGATACGAACCAAGCCCAGTTTGGCCTACTCGACTCCATCGATACGGAATGCTAATTTCGTATCCCTCCACTTGAAGATCCTAAGATTCGTATCCATTGATACGAACGACATTACAACGACAACCAAATTCGTATCGATCGTCATCGATACGAACATGATATTTTAACTTCTCAAATCGATCCAGGAGAGGATCGATACGAAAAGATACTGCAAAACCACCATCCAACCTTGTTATAGCTCGAATTTCACGTCGATTCATGAGAGGATCGATACGGGATTCGATCCAAGAAAACTAACAACGACTCGTAAACGAACGAACGTTAACGAGAGTCAGGTTTATATACGTTTTATGTTCCATAAATCAACATATAATTTTCGAAATTCACTGGAGTTAAATGCTTACCTGATGACAATTACAACGACGAATAGAAGGCTTCCAGCACTCAACACTCAGTTACAACAGTTAGCTATGCAATCGTTGATAGTCAGTAATCCAGTATTTATATTGCTAGGAGTTAATCAAAAGGTTGCATCACTTGACAAATAGGACAGCAACTATTCAGCGAATCAGATAGAACTTTTCAGAATGAAGATGGTAGCTTTTCAAAGGACGTCATGTTCACACAAGATGTACTTTTGGGGGCAAATGTTATCCCGCCTTTTGGCAAGGCCGTGACATCAAGGAATTGACTGAAAACCAAAGATAGTTCATCCTGAAGACCAGTTATACGCAAGTTCATTATGGATGCCGATAAATTTTTCCCGAGTCTGGATAAAGCTACAATTGATATAACATGACAAGCAAAGCTATGAAAGCCAACATTCCAAATTACAAGTCAATCGGGATTTGTATGCTCAAGATATGATCGATGCAAAATCAAGCAATAATCTCGTTCGTATCCATCCAAGCTCGCAGGCCTTATTCGCATCCATCAAAATCATCAGTTCGCATCCATCCAAGGTGGCCTCCTCCGTAACCATTGAAATCAAACATATTTGTATCCATGGGAAGAAGCAGTTCATTCGAATCGATCAAGTTCGTGTCAATACCATTTGTATCCTAGGTAATCGTATCCATCGAGTATGTGTTGCTTCGTATCGATTCAGAGAGCGCCATTTCGTATCCATCACATTTACCCTATTCGTATCGATCCATCGATATGAAACAAACTCAAACGAGCGACATGAAGAGGATAGATCCGGATCAAGGCAAAGTGGAGCACGATCGACCGATATGAAAGGAGGGTTGACCATCGATACGAAGTAAGCAACAAGGGACCGATGCGAATGAGACGACACAAATGAAACAAAGCTTAGAGCGATGCGAAGGAGACACATAAAGATGGATGACTCGGTCACTCGGCATGAAAAGTGGATCGATCATAAAAGATAGCGCCACGTCATTGGTTAGCAAGTGCTTGGAAGCGATGCGAACAGAAGCGATGCGAACAGAAGCGATGCGAACTCGGCAGCTTTCAACAAATCCAAACTTGCATCGATCATAACTCGAGATCTACAAGTCCAAATGCCAACAAATTTTCACAGGAGCTTGCCTACAACCTCAAGAATGTACCTGACAAATTTCAGCCCCAAAGGACCATTTATGGGTCGATACGAACTCGATTCGTATCGCTCCCAGATCGAGTCGAAATCACCTGAACTCGCTCCCGTGGGCCCACTCACGTGAGAGAAGAAGTCTTCCGAGATTTGGGCGAGATATTTGCTGCATATGCCTATAAATAGTGATCCTAGACCTACAGAAAGGGGAATTTTTGCTCTTCTATGTCCAGACTTTGGCGAAATTACTATTGTACTTGGATTATAATATTGTAACTCATTGTAACCAACAAGCAAAAATCAATAAAAGTCAGCCATTTCATAATGGACGTTGGACATACGCCGAACAACTCTAAATTCGTGTGTCTTTGTGCATTTTCTTGTTTGTTGGTTGGTTTGTTTGTTAGATCTACCTCATTTTACAATTATTTTCTTCACTTTATCTCTTCAAACACATCCAAAGAGTGTTGTGCCCAATTTTGGTACAAACAACAACCGTTGTTGGATTGCTAAAATCTAAGGAGGAGATCTAGATCTGTCTTCCAGTAGTTTCTTCCATTCTATTCAGATTACTCAAGATCTAGGAAAGAGCCACATCAATCATGGTGAGTACTACTAGAACTGCTTCATATGCTGCAGGTCCAGAAGGGAGGGATAGGCAAGATCCCGCGCAGTTGGCCGCAGCAGGCCAGATATCAGTTGGAGCTCCATATCCACAAGATCCTGTGACTACGGAGGAGTTCCAAACCCTCATGCAAGAGCTTGCTCAGATCCGTCAGGAGCTCACTCAGCAGATCTGTGCCAACACGGAGCTCGGAAACCAATTGAACAAAGAAAGGCGAAGGAGATCTAGAAGGGATCATGTCGCTCATTTCTCAACCGAAAGCTCGGCTTTATTTGACTTCAATCACAGATCTACACGCCGTTTGTTGGATGGAAACTATGTAGAAGCCTCCGGGCATCAGCATGTTGTGAATCTCGGACAAGCCAGGATTGATCCTTCTACCAGGCACCAAGCTGGACCCACCTCCCAAGGAGGGGCACTTCCTTATCACACCACTCACGACCACGCAGCTACTGCTGCTATAGATCTGGAAGCCGAGATCCAGAACCAACCAAATCTAGCTCATCTCCAACACATTCATGCTCAAGACCCTCACTTCCTTGAAGGTCGGGAACCAAGTAAGCAAGGAACGGACCATAGTCAGCAACCAGATCGTCCCTGCAACGCATAACCCACCGATGCTTTGGCCTCGAACATCCAGATGCCTGACATTCCAACCATGATACGCCAGATGATCAGAGAAAGTCAAGGCCTTACAAACGATGATTGGGGAGTCTCTAGAAGTCATACTAAATTCACTTATGACATCCTTTATGCAGAGCCACCTCGTCGATTCAAGATGCCAACTCTGCCAGTGTACGAAAGAAATTCGGATCCTAACTAACATATCTTAAAGTATGAATGGCTCATGAACGCCGCTCGAGCTGATGATGCGGTTAAGTGTAGAAGTTTTCCTATCTCTTTGGGAGGCATTGCAACTATGTGGTTCACTCGATTACCACCCAAATCCATCTCATGTTTTGATCAATTGGCCACAAAGTTTGTCGAACAGTTCCATACGCATGTCACAAGGCCAAAGGATGTCAACCCCTTGTCCAGTGTTACCCAAGCTCCAGAAGAGACTCTTAGATGTTATTTGGAAAGGTTTCATACTGCTTGTGATGAGGTCAGCAACCCCAATGATAATTCTATTTTTATGGCATTAACTATAGGGATCGATCCCGATTCCAAGTTAGGCAATTGGTTGGCTGGGAAACCCCCCGCTTCGTTGGATCGTTTTTATGCTAAGCAGCCCAGTTTCCGAGGAGAGAAGACGCTAGATGATCTAGGAAGCAGGATGATGCGAGGCCTAGTGTTGAAGACATTCAGAGTAATGTTGCTGCGAAATAGACCGATGAGAACTCCGGCAAAGTGCAATTGAGTATTCAGAATAAGCAAGGTTAATAGAAGGGTAACGGAGGTCAGGGAAAGGAGAGAGACCCAAATCGTAGACCGGGACACAGAGCTCCCATGTTCGACCAATATACTCCCATAAACACATCACTAGAAAATGTTTATCTGTAGATTTGTAATACCGGACAGTATAAGAAGCCAGCTCCGGAACAATCATCTGAGAAACAAATTCAAACCGAGAAATTATGTGGATTCCATGATTGTTACGGCAATAATACTAATGAGTTCCATCATTTGCAAGACATCATCGAGAAATTGATTAGAGAAAGGAAGTTGGAACAGTTTGTTCGGGCTCCGTAGGATAGAGGTGCGGGCCTATCTAACCCAAATCAAGGTCAAGGCTAAGCTAGGCCCGAAGAACCCATGTGTACTGGTGGGAGGTTGGTAATAAACACTGTGAGTGTTGGTCCCCATCCGGTTGATCGGAGCTGGAAGGAAATGGAGTCATATGCCAGTTCGATTAGGCATGTGGACTTTGAATGTTGTAGTAATGTTGATGACAGGGCCCCGGCAAAACAACAGAGGACGATGACAGACAACATCATTTTCAGGAACCGTGATGCTGACAGATTCGAGGCTTCCACTATCAATCTGTTGGTCATCTCAGCCCAGATAGGTCCTGCTTGGATGAAGAGGATCTTGGTCGAAAGCGGAAGTTCTGTCAATATACTTTTCATGCGTGCTTATGACCAAATGAGGATGGAAGTGAAAGACTCAAAACCGTGTCGGTCATGAATTCATGGTTTTAATGGAAGCGCAACTATACCAGCTGGAATGGTAGAATTTCGATTTGAGTTGGGTATTGGAGATCGCGGAGAGTCCGGATGTTGCAGTTTGTGGTGTTATACATACATTCCCCCTACATGCTTTCTTGGGTCGACCGGCCCTTGCGGAATTCAGGGCAGCGATTGCCCCATGGTGTTTAACTCTGAAGTTCCCTACTAGTAATGGGGTCGAGGTAGTGCATGGTGATCAGGCGATAGGACGCGCCTGTTATGTTATGGAGCTGCGAGATGCGCAGCGGAAGGAGAAAGGGAAGGGTGTAGAGGAATTTCTCTGTGTACGTTTTTCAAAAAATTGACAACTAACGCCTGAGCCTAGGCTCATGCGCCACAACCAGTTCCTTAAGGACCTTGATCCCAGAACCTTTGAAGTTGGCGATCTCATATTTAAGAGAATTTATCCAGTCCCTTCACACATGTAACCGACATGGGAAGGACCGTATGTCATTGAACGAAGACTTGGAGATAGCGCATTTAAACTATCAACTGTTAACAGTCTCACGTTACCAAGGGCATGGAACAGCGAGAGTCTCCGTCGCCGTTACACACAACTAGCTTTTATTCATATTTAGTATGCTTTTCGTTTGAAGTTTGTTTATGCATTTTTTTAATTTGAACTTGTAATAAGGCAACTAGCTTTGCCGTATTTTTTTATTTCAGCAATAAAATGTAGACTCGTCAAGCCAGAGTGGCAATTCTTGAAATGCATCATGTGACCGTCACGATGTATGAAGAGCTAAGTCCTATCCTACAGTGAGACTCATCCAAATAGGGAGTGATCGTGATCCGACCGGTCACTCGTTAAGTGAAACCCCAAGCTCGGGGGCAAGCAACGATATAATCAAGAAGGATTGAAACACGACAATCCTCTAACGAACTCCAGCTCCCAGAGTGCGAGCTGAAGTACAAAACTCCAAAATCCGATGTCAAGGGGGATATGATCTGACCGTCCACAACCTTGATCAACTCTTTGTTCCCAAAGTGCGAACGAGGTCCTAATACTTAAATAGACGTGACTGACCACCCATCGATCAACTCTGGTCCCGAGAGCGCGGACTAGAGTATAAACACCAAATGGGTGTGATTGACCACCCATCTATCAACTCTGGTCCCGAGAGCACGGACTGGAGTATAAACACCAAATGGTGTGACTGACCACCCATCAACTAACTTCGATCCCGAGAGCGCGGGCTAGAGTATAAACAGACTCTAGTCCCGAGAGCACGGACTGGAGTATAAACGCCAAACGGGTATGACCGATCGCCCATAAAAATAACTTAAGTCCCTAGAGTGCGGATATAATTCTAAGTATTAAATGGGTGTGACTAACTACCCGTAAAATAACTTAAGTCCACGAAGCGCGGATATGACTTCAAACATTAAGCAGGCATGACCGATTGCCAGAATACAAGTTCAATCCCTAGAGTGCGGATAAAATACCATCAAATGAGCGAGTGTGACTCGACCACTCAAACTCATTTCACTTTAACTTTGTTCCGACTTAGTTAAATTAAAATTAGCAAAGGCGGAAAATGACTACCGAATGACTACTTCAATTCACCCTAGGACTAGGGGCATAACTCAAGTACCAACCGCTGACCGAGATAGCGCAACGTTGGGATTCAACTCGATGTTTGATTATGACCCAAATCCATGACTTCAGGACTTAGCGACCAAACTCAAGTTCGACTTATAAACTAAAGCCTCACAAGTACATTGAAAATGGAAACACGAGTGTTGAAATACTTAAACAAATAAACACAGAGTTATGCTGAAAAAAAATGAAGTTTTATTTCCACTATTCTTTGAATAAAGTTAAGTACAAAGAACTTATTCGAAGAATTCCTATAAGCAGGGGCAAAACCCGCATCTATACATGGCCTACAAAACCAAAAGAAAAAGCCTATTCTAGCTACCTACAAAAATAAAAGGCAAAAGTGCATGCCTAAGCCTTAGATTATTTATCCTTCTTGCTCTTCTTTGGCGTAGACCCGCTTGTATTGCCACCCAGTCCTCTCTTCGAGCCTTTCCCTCCCCGGCCTGCTCCAGTTGGCATGTCTCCAGCCGGGGGAATCGAAATAGTCTCTTCCTCAAAAATCACAGGGATTGGAATGTCCTCTATGTGCGGAACTGGAGGAATAGTAGCACTCTCGATGTTAGAAGACCGAGGAGCGCCCGTATCAATGACTGTGCTACCAGGAGAAATGACAAGTATCAGGACCGAGCAGGACCTGCCATGCCACCAACTCTATGACTCAGCTCAGCCTGCTCCATCTCGGCCTTAATCTCCTCCATTATTCGATCAGCCCACTCCATGCGAATTCCCATTGGAATACTGCTGGTTGGACCAGAGGATCCAGTTATGATCACGTCTTCGTTTAAGTTGAAAGGCATTTCAATGTTCGGGTTGCTTTCATGACTAAGGAGTGCTTCCAGCATTTTTTCATCAAGCATGCAGCTGCTTTCATGCATCCCTCCAGTCGATGTAGCGACCGTTGTAGTTGTGGCCACCATCACTATCGCCTCTTGCTCATGGTGCATTTCTTGGGTTGCAGTAGGATCAATTAATGCAGAATCTTAACTGAATAAAGATAGGAGAAAATGTTAATGACATCTTCTGACAGTGCTCCTGCATTTGGACGAATGGAAGAAGTGTTCGGAATACCTTCCTCAGATTGGCTCGCGTGCTGGGTCGATGTGCCTTCAGAGCCGCGTTCCTGTACCAGAGATAGGTGCGATTGGTCAGGGTCATATCCCGAAACAGCTGGAGGGTCATTAGAAGAAGCAGGCTTAGATTGAGAGATTGGGGGTGCTTCAGAACCTACTTCATGATGCTTAACTCTGGATCCTTCTCCAGCGTCCGGATACTTAGTGTTTGTACCAAAATTGGGCACAGCACTCTTCGGAAGTTTTTGAAGAGGTAAAGTAAAGAAATTAAATGGAAAAAGAGGAATTATCTAACAAAAACTCCAAATCTCAGATATGAAAGTAATTAGCATGCAAGGAGACACAAGAATTTAGAGTGGTTCGGTGTGTTGCCTACGTCCACTATGAAGTTGATTGCTTTATTGATTACTTCTTTGATGATTACAAGTGAATTCAATGAATTACAGCAAGTAATTATGATTCGCAGCAGTGAATTTCGTTGGCAGCAGCAGCAATGGAGTTCAGATCTGGATCCGGCAAAGTCTAGGCGTTGAAGATCTCAAAGAGGAAGAGGAACACCTTTTTCTGTTGGCTTTGGGGGTCTACTTATAGGTGTAGGAGGCTGATATTTCTCTCTGATCTCTGGAGACCCTCTCTGGCACGTGAACAGGCCCGCGCGCCCAAGCCCGTGAAGTTTCGGTCCGATCTGTGATCGATACGAACAGATTTCATATCGATCAAGATTTCATCCAATGGAGTCGAAATTTGGCGTGGACATTCTTCAGCATGCACTTAGTCTCCTGTGAAAATTTCATAGCATTTGGACTTGTAGATTAGGAGATACGATAGATACGAATTGGGATTCTCGGTTGGCTGTTTGGTTCGACTTGCTCTGTTCGACTCGCTTTCGTTCGACTCGGTAACGTGGCGCTTGAATCTTTGGATCACTTCTGCCTTTGATGTTGTTTTGATCGAGTCGAACTATGCATTTATTGAGCGAGTCGAAGTGGAGCGTCCTGAGGGATTCGAACAGTGGCTTTGCCAATGGAGTCGAACTCGATGGAGTCGAACAGTGGTTCGAGCTGAGCGAGTCGAAGACGGAATCTGATGGAGGCAAAGCGGATCGAGTCGAAGAAGGCATCTGATGGAGGCAAAGCGATGCGAGTCGAAGTAGACATCTGATGGAGGCAAAGCGGAGCGAGTCGAAGTAGGCATCTGATGGTTGTGAAGCGAGTCGAAGTTGTCATTTCTGATGGTTGCGAAGCGGTTCGAACGGAGCGAGTCGAAGTAGGCGCTTCTGATGGCTGCGAAGCAGAGCGAGTCGAAGTGTGCACTCCTGATGGATTCGAACTGGAGCGAGTCGAAGTATGGCTCAAAGCGGAGTGAGTCGAAGTGCGCACTTCCGATGGATTCGAACTGGAGCGAGTCAGAGAAGGCTGTTTTTACTCAACTTTGCATCGGTTGTAACCTGAGCATACGAACTCGGATTGACTTGAGATTTGGAAAGTTGACTCTTATAGCTTAGCTTGTCATGTTATATATTAATTTAAGCTCGACCCGGACTCGGACAAAATTCGTCGATATCCATTGTGGGCATGTGTATAACTGATCTCTGGGATGGATCGACATTGGTTTACTAGTCAATTCCTTGGGGTCACGGCCTTGCCAAAAGGCGGGATAACATTTGCCCCCCAAAGTACATCTTGTGGAAACATGATGTGCTTTGAAATGCTGCCATCTTTACTATGAATAGTTATTGTCTTTTTGATGAAAGCTGTAATCTTCGACTGATTTTCTCGATAATGTAAACTGTTGACTGTCGACTGTTGTACCCTCTACTATTGAAACTGATTGTTGTATGTTAGTGATTAGCCATCTGTTGTTGTAATCGTTATTAAATGAGTTTCTGATTCCTGTAAATCTGGAATATTGAATATTAGTCCGACATACATGCATATATGTTAACCTGACTCTCGTTAACGTTTGTACGTTCACGAGTCATTGTCAGTTTATTTTATTTTTGAATTCCGTATCGATCCTCTCCTGAACCAATGTGAAATTCGTTGTAACAACGCTCGATGGTTGCTTTTGAATGTTCCTTCGTAACGATCCTCTCCTGAATCGATGTGAAGGGTTGAAACATCGAAGACGATTTTCATTGAATTTAGGGATGTGAATTGAATACTTTGAATCGATGGAGTTGGCCTCTGGAAGCCGTGATTCGATGGGTTCGAACTAACTGTTCGTATCGATGGACGCAGGGTTCGATGGATACGAAACGCTTGTTCGACTCGATGATGGATTCGAACTGCTTGTTCGACTCGGTCTTGGATTCGAACTGCTTGTTCGACTCGGTCTTGGATTCGAACTGCATGGGAGTCGGAGTCGAAACGCACAGGAGACGGATTCGAAATGCACAGGAGACGGAGTTGAAGGTGATCGAAGTGTGGTTTCGTGTCGATGGAGTCGAAATGATTGCTTGTATTGCTGGGTCGGAGATGGAGTCAAAGATAAGCGATACGAAGAGGAGCTTTGCATCGACGCACTGGAGATGGAGTCGAAAAGCGTGTTCGAATCCACCGTGATGTGAATCATTTATTTCTTTTGCTTTCGAGTCCATATAAATACTCCGTACTTAGCCATTTTTCCACTTTTCACTTTCTACTTTCCTGCCTTACCTTCGTATCGCTCAAAAACTCGAGAAGAAAAAATAAACATTCTTGCCTTCAAATCGATTCTTAATCATTCGAACTAACTGCCAGTCTTAGGTAATCCCCTAAGCGAATGCAACGTGTAGACGATGAGACTTGATTCTTAACACCAGATCAACCAGAGTCGTGATCGATCGAGATTCCTTTGCGATCGATCGAGATTCCTTTGCCTCAGCTTCGCGTCGATCTGGAGTAAGGGCTTCGAGATGGTGAGACGGAGGCCTTCGTATCGATCGATGGTTAAGCCTTTCATCGAATCGAGTGCTTTGAATACGTAGATTGATACGGAGGGGTTGCGTCTGATCGATTCGAAATGATAGCCTTCGATCGAGTCAAAGTGGACGTTTGGGATCGAGTCAAACTGGAGGCTTGGGATCGTGTTGAACCGGAGGTGTGGGAGCGAGTCGAACTGCGTAGTCTTGGGAGCGAGTCGAATTGCGCTCTGATCGATCCGAAATTCCCAGCCTCTTGATCGAGTCGAACTTGCATGCCAACCTTCTGACCGAGTCTAACTCATACGCAGATGACCATAACTAATCGATGCGAACACAGCTCTCGTGAGCGATACGAATTGATCATTAAAAAATTTAAAACTCCTTGCACACTTGAACAATTGACTCCAACGAGCTTCAAACTTGCATAACTGGACTTAATCGTTTCACCGCATATCTGATTGCCTATCAAAACTCGTCGATGAAACTGGAACTTATCAAAATGATAACAAACTTTAAATTGGAATGATAGCTAATAACTGGATGGCACGGTTGTGATGGTCAGCGATGACGGTCCTTCCGACTGAATTCCGAAGTCTCGTTGTTTACATGCTTTCTTCAATCCTGTAGATATTCTCAAATGATATATAATACTGTACTGCACAACACACTCACACACTTTACACTGGGAGATGCACGAGCGTTATTGTCAGTTTAACAATGATTTTTTATAAGCTTGCTAGTCATGGAACCATCAAGTTCTCAGCAGCCGGAACTCCCGAGTTCTATTCCTCCAACCATAGAGATACCAGTTATTGAAGCCGAAGTTATAGAGCCAGCTCCGGAAGAGCGTCTAGGGGCTCGGTTTATTTGTAATCCAAAAGATTCTGTGCCGTCGGGTATCTCCGAAGATATGCTAGGACAGATTTGTTTAAGGCACGGTCTGTCGCTTGACGACGTGTTACTACCTGGGCCAAATGACAGGCCACATGATCCCCTGGAGGGGTTTACTGCTTTCAACCGTCACACTTGAACAACGGGGACACTCCCTCCCTTCAATCAATATATAAGGGAGATGTTATCATTCCTTGGAATAGCTCCATCCCAGCTACATCCCAACGGGTATGCTTTGTTGAACAGATACTTCATTCTATTTATGGAGATCCTCTTTCGACCGCCGAAGCCGATCGAAATCAAATATTTATTTAACGTCAATAGCCGTGGAGATAGCCCTTCTTTCACCTTCCTGGAAGCGGCCATAAACTGTCACATTGTAATGGGCTCCTGGGGAAGGCTAAGTTACTTCAAGACCGAATGGTTCTACATTCGGTGCCCCTCTGGGTTTGCTAGGCGATGGTTGGATAGACGTAAGTGTTGTCATTTTTCTCTTGAATCATCGAGATATTATTAATTGACTTTAGAACTGACATACTTCCCCTCTTTTATAGCCGTAATCTCTCGACCTGACGGTGCATACTTCCGAGAGCTAGTTCGGATCCTTCAAGCGTTTCCGGGCGAAGAGAGGCATATCGACTTGGTTCTGTCTGAAAGAAATTTGAGGACTGTTGGGCTGATAGAACGGAGGCAGAGCATACAGTTGGAAGGGACACATAGAGTGGTCCCGAAGAAACTGGTGAAGCGCAAAGCGCCTGCAGTCATGATAGCCGAAGAAGTTGATCCAGAAAAAACGCCTACCGATACCGAGCTCCCAGCTGGGCCTTTTGCCAATGTCTAGGATTCGGGAGGAAGAAGAAAAGGCAAGGCTGCTGCTGATAAACGCTCTAAATCTGAGAGATTTAAATCTGTGGTCGTGTCTTTACCTTTCCCGGGGATTAGAATTTCGGAGGCTCCTCCTCCGCAAGTAGAGAGTCCTTTTGCAAGACTCGTTGATATTCCGATTCTGGATTTTGTGTCGTCTCAACATGACGCCGGGATGGAGGAGCTTGATAATGCTCTCAAACTGAGCGGGTCGCTTGCTATGAGTGCGGCCGACATTTCCGGTTGGTCAGGGGGTTGCACATGCATACACTTCACTACACTACATGATTCACAACTGTAAATCATCCAACTTAGGAAATCATTAACTCTTCTTTCGTTTTTCATTTTCAGGTACTATGTCTGGAAAATGATCGATGCTCGGGAATCTTCATTCGGCCCGAAAGGCCTCTTCTTATTTTGATTCCCGTGGGAGGAATTCGGACAGAGATCGCGATCGCGATTATTCTAATCAGGATAGGTATAGGCGTGATAGGGACAGGGAATATAGACATCGGTCCAGATCACGCTCTCCTCCTCCTGGACTTCCATCTCCACCTCCTGTTCCAACTTCAAATCCACCAGAGCCTCCTCGTCACAGGCTGAGATGACCAGTGGATCGATAGTGGGGGCTTCGACTTTATCAGCGTCTCTGTTCCTGAACATGATGTCATCTGCCATCATTTTCTGTTGCTTGGCTGGAGCACCTTCATCAAAACTACTGCAACACTCGAAGTCTGCATGCCTGATAGAACTGGCATACGACTCCATTTCCTTCCAGCTTCGATCTGCTGAGTAAGGACCACCACTTATTGTATTGATGAACAGCCTCCCGCCTATACGAGCGGGTTCATCGTGTCTTTCCTGATTTGGCGCATGATTTTGATTTGATAGGCCCGCACAACCAGACTACAGCGCCCGCACATACTGATCCAAATTCCGTTCACGTATCAGTTTTTCAATGAGGTCTTGTAGGTGACGACACTCATTGGTGTTATGGCCATAGCTCTCATGGAATCTACAAAATTTTCCTGTTTGGATTTGTCTTTCAGTTGGCGGTTTCGGGGCAGATTTCTTGTACTGCATGGTATTGCAGGTCTGCAAATACACATTTTCCAATGACGTGTTCAATGGAGTGTAATTATCGTACATGGAAGCTCTATGTCGTGGGCCACGATTCTGATCGTGTTTTTTGTTTTGATTTCCATTGTCCCTCTGTTGATTTTGTTTATTTTGGATGTTCAACTGAACTTTTCCAGAACTATCTCCGGATTGTTTAACAATGATGTTACTTTGGACTCCTTCGATGTTGGGCCCTGCATCATCCTGCTTCCTAGACTGTTTCGCATCCTCCCTTCTCAAGAATTGGGCTGCTTTGGAATAGAAACGGTCCAGTGATGCAGGTGGTTTTCTAGCTAACCAATTTCCGAACTCGGAATCAGCATCAATCCCCTTAGTCAATGCCATCAGGATAGAGTTATCATTGGGATTTCTTATCTCCGCACACGCAGCATGGAATCGCTCCAAGTAACGTCTAAGTGTTTCTCCGGGAGCTTGTGTAACACTAGACAGAGTGTTAACGTCTTTAGGCCTTGCCACGTGCATACGGAATTGTTCAACAAACTTGGTTGCCGTCTGATCAAAAATTAGAAATGGATCGTGGTGGCAAACGAGTAAACCACATGGTAGCGATGCCCCCTAGGGAAATGGGGAAACTACGGCACTTTACTGTGTCATCAGCCCTCGCAGCATTCATTAGCCATTCGTATTTCAGGACGTGTTGATTGGGATATGAACTTCCTTCATAAACTGGCAAAGCTGGCATCCTGAAGTGCCGAGGTGATTTAGCATATAGTACATCATCGGTGAAAGGGGTATGACTCCGGGAGATTCCCCAGTTGTCATTACTGAGACCCTGACTTTCACGGATCATCTAACAAATCATTGCTGGTATATCTGGCATCCGGATACTATGAGGTTGCTGAGCCAAGGTATGGTCGGGTTCCACGGCGCGAGTCTGGACCAGATGCAGTCGACGGTCCGTGCCTCGCCTCATTGGTTCAACATCCTCAGGGACATAAGGCTCGTGAGTCTGCTCTCATTGGTTATGTTGAGGATCAGCTTGGTTTCTAGCATCACCCCCTCGTTCGGCAGTGGTGGTAGTAGCAATGTTGTCGGTGACATGGTAAGGAGCAGCACCTCCTCGGGATGAAGGTTCTGTACGGAGACTAGCGGATGGTCCAGTTCTAGGTTGCCCAAGATTCTAAGCAGGTTGGTGTCCCCTGTCTTGGGTGTAGCCTACACCTAGCCGCGGGCGTGTGGATCTGGTTTGGCCATCAGAAGAGGCTGAACTCTCTGTGGAAGAATAGGAACCTTGGTCTCTTCTGGATCTTCTTCGCCTTTGGCGATTTAGCTGGTTGGATAACTCTGTGTTGGCGCGCAGTTGTTCAGTTAGCTGTTGTCGACTCTGGATCAACTCTTGAAGCAACGTCTAGAACTCTTGTCTGGTAACCGGACCTGTTGGATCAGATGTTCCGACGGCATCCTGGTTTGATGGAGGCAATTGCATGGGATTTTGTCGGTCCCCTCCTCCTTGATTAGCAGTTGTAGAAGTGGTACGTGTGCTTACCATATTGAATTGATGAAGTCCTTTCCTAGATCTGATGCAGATCTGAATAGAATGGGAGGGCTTCAAAGTTTTAGATCTGGATCTTCTTCTTGAATTTGTGCAATCCGATATAGATAGGAGATCCAAAGAGCAGGAGAAAAATTGGGTTTTTCTCAGTGAAAGCACCAAAGTGTTTGTACCAAAATTGGGCACAACACTCTTCGGAAGTTTTTGAAGAGGTAAAGTGAAGAAATTAAATGGAAAAAGGGGAATTATCTAACAAAAAATCCAAATCTCAGATATGAAAGTAATTAACATGCAAGGAGACATAAGAATTTAGAGTGGTTCGGCGTGTTGCCTACGTCCACTATAAAGTTGATTGCTTTATTGATTACTTCTTTGATGATTACAAGTGAATTCAATGAATTACAGTAGGTAATTATGATTTGCAGCAGTGAATTTCTTTGGTAGCAGCATCAATAGAGTTCAGATCTGGATCCGGCAGAGTCTAGGCGTTGAAGATCTCAAAGAGGAAGAAGAACCCCCTTTTCTGTTGGCTTTGGGGGTCTATTTATAGGTGTAGGAGGCTGAAATTTCGCTCAGATCTCGGGAGACCCTCTCTGGCACGTGACCAGGCCTGCGCGCCTAAGCCCGTGAAGTTTCGGTCCGATCCGTGATCGATACGAACAGATTTCGTATCGATCAAGATTTCATCCAATGGCGTTGAAATTTGGCATGGACATTCTTCAGCATGCACGTAGTCTCCTGTGAAAATTTCATAGCATTTGGACTTGTAGATTAGGAGATACGATCGATACGAATTGGGATTCTCGGTTGGCTGTTTGGTTCGACTCGCTCTGTTTGACTTGCTTTCGTTCGACTCGGTGACGTGGCGCTTGAATCTTTGGATCACTTCTTCCTTTGATGCTGTTTTGATCGAGTCGAACTATGCATTGATTGAGCGAGTCGAAGTGGAGCATCCTGAGGGATTCAAACAGTGGCTTTGCCAATGGAGTCAAACTCGATGGAGTCGAACAGTAGTTTGAGCTGAACGAGTCAAAGACGGAATCTGATGGGGGCGAAGCAGAGCGAGTCGAAGAAGGCATCTGATGGAGGCGAAGCGGAGCGAGTCAAAGTAGGCATCTGATGGAGGCGAAGCGGAGCGAGTCGAAGTAGGCATCTGATGGTTGCGAAGCGAGTCGAAGTTGTCACTTCTAATGGTTGCGAAGCGGTTCGAATGGAGCGAGTCGAAGTAGGCGCTTCTGATGGCTGCGAAGCGGAGCGAGTCGAAGTGTGCACTCCTGATGGATTCGAACTGGAGCGAGTCGAAGTATGGCTCGAAGCGGAGCTAGTCGAAGTGCGCACTTCCGATGGATTCGAACTGGAGCGAGTCGGAGAAGGCTGTTTTTACTCAACTTTGCATCGGTTGTAACCTGAGCATACGAACTCGGATTGACTTGAGATTTTGAACGTTGACTCATAGCTTAGCTTGTCATGTTATATTAATTTAAGCTCGACCCGGACTCGGACAAAATTCGTCGATATCCATAGTGGTCATGTGTATAATCGATCTCTGGGATGGATCACCATTGGTTTACTAGTCAATTCCTTGGGGTCACGGCCTTGCCAAAAGGCGGAATAACACTTAGCAGCTAGCTTTTCTGTTTCATGAGCGATGATAGTGTTGTGGAGGATTTTTGGTTCATCTTTGACAAGTTTTTAATTTTCCAGTTCAAATTCGTCGATGGTTGTAGTGGTGCGAGTTATCTTCTCGTCCTCCACTAGGCGGCTCCAGGCCTTGTACAATTGAAAAGGATAATCTTTGTCGATCCAGGTTAGATTGGGGTTTCTTAAGACGTTGACATTGTATGTGACCAAAAGATTTTCAAATTCATTCTCCATCCTGGCCTCGACCGCTTTAATTTCATTCTCAATTCTGGCCTCGGCTTCCTGAGCCTTTAAGTTTGTCGCATCCCTTTAATCCTTGAGTATCGCTGCCTATTCGCATGCCTCTTGGGCAGCTTTGTTGGCATCATCCTTTTCCTTAATAGCCTCGACAAGTTTTGATTTTAACTCGTTGAGCTCTTTCACTGCAGCATCTCTTTCCTCCATGACAATGGTATTCTGATGGCTCATCTCCTCCACTAAGGCCATATGAGTGTCGCACTCTCTCCATGGATTGTTTAGCCTCTTCGGCTCTCTTGGTGGCCTCCATCTTTGATTTCCTTGAAGATTTGGCTACGTTATTAAGCACTTCTATTATCCGGTTTTTCTGAGCAAGGTCAGCCTCCATTTTCTCAATTATCTTGGCCCGTTCAAAGGCTACCACCGAAGCCTTTTTTGTAGTTTTCACCCACTCCCGGTACTGACTATACACGTCATGCACGTAATCATATACCATTCTTTCTACATCATTGGGGATTCGTTTTAAGTTCGGAGGGAAATGGAAGCCATCAAAGCAGATGTTTGGGAAGTCTTTCTTTAGTTTGGCAATTCTGATGGCTCCCCCTGTAGGCTCCATAGCCGTTGGTACGGTGATAATGAGAGCTTCTGCTTCAGTTCTATGGTGCTGATACCCGAACTTCGAAGATGGAGGTGGCAATACTTGGTGTGCAGTCTCAAAAGATTGCCTACCAGAGCCGGATGGCTTTAAGGAAACTTTGGGTGGTGGAGATCGTGACCGAGAGCGACACCTAACTTGGTGAGGCTTTTCTTTTTCCCTTTCATAACGCTCACGTTCTTGGCTGGAGAGGCGGCCGCAATCGTAGTCTCTTTCAGTTTCACGCCTATGAGACTCGGAGTAAGAGCTGGAAGAATGGCACGAAGAACGAAGACTGCCAAGCACAGACCCCTGCCTCACCATCGTGTCTGTAAAATGGAAAGAAAAGCAGAATTAGTTATCTCCTGAGATTGGGAAACATGTGATTAGAAGTTGTGTGGTGCCGTGAAGTGTGTGCATGCATGTGCAAACCCCCCAACCAACCGGTTGTGGTAGCTTTGCTCATAGGATTTGGCTCCCCTATATCTAAAGCACTTAAGCCTGCATCAGTTTGCGATGGTGAGTGAAGCCCCTCTAATCCAAGATCTTGAAATGAAGTTAAGTCATCTGGAATAGGGACTTCCGCCAATCCTTTCAGTGAACTCTCCATTTGTGGAGGAGAAGTCTCCAGACTTATAGCAGTTGTAACGGACAGAGATATCACAACAGTTTTATGCCTCTGGGATTTGTGGGCGATAGCCTTGCCTTTTCTTTTCAACTCTGATGATCGAAGACTCTACGGAGGCGCAACTGCGGGCTCTTTCCCAGCGAGCACACTCTCGTCATCACCCCATTCAGCGATTATGACTCCAAGAGCTCTCCTTCCTTCTTACTTCATCGGAGCCACTCTGAGAACTCCCGCTGATCCAATGCTTTGGCCTCTCTCTATAAGCCCTACAGCGATCAACTTTTCGTCGGTAAGAACTTCATCGATCTCTCTAAGCTCAGTTGACACCGATTGGAGAGTCCTTACTATCTCCTTGAATTGCTCTCCTTCGGGCCATGGAATCGAAGCTATAAAAGAAACGCAGTATTAGACTCAACATCAACTTATATTATCTAGTTAATTGACAAAGAAGTTAGAGCACTTACGTCTTACTAGCCACCATCTGGCGAATCCTGGTAGGCACCAAACGAAGAACCATTCAGTCTTAAAGTAGCTTAATTTACTCCAAGCGCCTTCCACTACTTGGTAGTTTCTGACTGCTTCCAAAAAGGTAAACGAATGATTGTCCCCGCGACTCTTAACATTGAATAGATATCTGATTTCCTCTACAGTCGGGGGTCGAAAAAGATGCTCCATAAAGATAATGTATAAACTATTGAGAAGAGCGTATCCGTTCGGATGCAGTAGAGATGGCGCAATCGTCAAAAAGAGCAGCACTTCCCGAATAAACTGGTTAAACAGGGGCAGCGTTCTGGCTACGCACATGAACCTATTGCAAGTAGTATACCCTTCTGGGGGATTGTGGACTCTATCTTCTATGCTCGGTAATTGTTATCCCACCTTTTGGTCAAGGCCGGAATATCAACAAATTGGCTGGAAAGGATGGATATCGGGATTGGAGATCGATTGGAAACAAGGTTATGATGGATGTCGACCATGTTCGACCAAGCTCCGATCGAGGTGAAATTGCTAGAAAATGAAAAGCAAGGCTAGATAAGGCTATGTTTCAAATTTCAAGTCAAACGGAGTCCGTTTGTTTGAGATATTAATGGATGCATGCTCAAGGAAAGCTTGTTCGTATCGATACCCATGGATATGAACAAGATGTTTGTATCGATCAGGGAGAAAGATTAAGTGGATTTCGGCTCGATGGCCGTGGACTTGGATTGAACAGATAGGCACCTGATGTTTCGTTCGACTCGAGGTAGTTGGACTCAATGTGACTTCATATCGATCAAGCCTTGTGATCGATGCGGATTAAGGACACGAAGAAGATTGCCAAGACTGATATGAACACGTCATTCGTATCGATCAAGGAGAACGGATGGAATGTAGCAGTATACTTTGAATCGGTGGACTTCGTATTGATGCAATGCGAATCGGTTGGATGGATACATAGATGTACTTCGTATCGATCGTTGCTAGATCGATACGAAGGGGAAGCAATGGTTTTAGGACTCCAATTGGACATTTCGTATCGATCGCCTATTGATCGATAACGATTAAGGTCAATCTTTTCTGTGGAATCATGAATAAAATCAGGACCTAAAACCAGCTTCTCACCGGCTTCAAGCCAACACGAAGGAGATCGGCATGGCCTTCCATAGAGTGCCTCGAAAGGTTCCATACCAATACTAGATTGGAAGCTATTATTATAGGAAAACTCAACAAGAGAAATATGATCTTCCCAACTTCCACCAAAATCAAGAACACATGCACGAAGGAGATCTTCAAGAGTTTGATTCACACGCTCGGTTTGTCCATCGGGCTTAGGATGATAAGCGGTGCTAAAATTAAGCTTTGTTCCCAAAGCTTTTTGAAAACCTTTCCAAAATCCACTAGTAATTAATGGATCACGATCGCTAACAATGGAAGTACGAACTCCATGCAATTTAACGATTTCTTTAACATAGAGTTTGACCGAAAGAGGTACGGTCCGATTGGACCGAACGGGAATAAAATGGGCGGATTTTGTAAGTCTATCTACAATCACCCATAGACTATCATGACCCGAACGAGAATAGGGAAGACCGTCAATAAAGTCCATGGAGACTTGATCCCACTTCCAAACTGGAATATCCAAAGGTTGCAATAACCCACCGGGCCTTTGATGCTCGGCCTTTACGAGTTGGCAAGTCATGCAATGCCTAATGAAGTTAGCAATATCAGATTTCATCACATCCCAATAATAAAGTCGCTTCATGTCCGCATACATTTTACTACTACCGGGATGAATGGTAAATTTAGAACGATGAGAATCTTCTAAAATGTCTTTACGAAGATCACAAATATTTGGCACCATAAGTCTACCAAATTTTCGAATACCTCCACGAGCATCAATATCAAAGTCTTTCAAACCATCAACCTTATTTTGATCCCTACAACTTTGGCTAAGAAGAGCCATTTCGGGATCTTTCTTTTGAGCTTCAAGGATGCGGTCCAAAAGAGAAGGATGAGCCTCAAGGCTACATAAAAAAGAGATGAACATGAATTGGATTCACGATCTCGAATCTCACAAGTGGACAAAGTCTCGAGATCATTCCATTCGGATATCATCATGGAAACAACCGCTTGTTGCTTATGACTAAGGGCATCGGCAACACGATTTCCCTTTCCGAGAGTATAGAGAATATCAAGATCATAAGATGCAAGGAATTCGAGCCAACATTGTTGACGCAAATTGAGTTCCTTTTGAGAGAAAAAATACTTTAAAGATTTATTATCGGTGTAGAGAACAAATTTCTCTCCCAAAAGATAATGATGCCAAATTCTAAGGGAGAAAACAATAGCTACGAGCTCTAAATCATGAGTGGCATATCTAGTCTCTGCAGGCTTTAATTGTCTAGAAGCATATGCGATAACACATTCCATTTGCATGAGAATGGCTCCCAAACCAATACCACTAGCATCGGTACAAACAGTGAAGTCTTGGTTCCCTTCGAGAATCACAAGAATAGGAGCATCGGGAAGGAGTTATTTTAAATGATCCTCTTTCCCGAAAAGCTAAGACATTCAAAATTATAATGAACTTTATGTAATCATCTTGTTAGAAAATTTTACATATTACAAGTCAATTTACTGTATCTGACTGTCTCATCATAGCGTTTAGGAGATTCCTATCGATAACGTTGATCATGCGAATTGACCAGAATTCTTAAAGCACTCAATGGGCAATACAACACAAAATCATCTTATTAGAAAGATTTGCAAATTTTAAATTGTTGTTTTCATCCATAATCAATGAATGCAAGAATGGACTTATCGAGATATTCATAGAATACTCGATTCATAAGATGGATGAAATAAGCTAGACACACCGAATGACATCATGAGTCACTCATAGGAATCATAACGAGTGAGGAATGCGGTAAGTGGAATGCTACCCTCCGCAACTCATAGCTGATGAAAACCGGTGGCAAGGTCGAGCTGAAAAGACTTTAGCACCACTCAATAGATCACTTAGGTGGTAATCCTAAGACAAGCTCAAAAATACGAAAAAATTCACAAACTGCTTGAATGAGAGAAATAACATTTTCCTCATCATGTGGGTTTAAAGAATAAAATGATGGCACCGAATTGGAATCGAAATCATTAAGAAAAATTAAAAACCTGCTTAACAGATTGAGAGTGTCGAAGATGGATAGGCCTCTCGGGACATAGGATATGGGCTTCATAATGATTAAGCCAATCCATTCCCAAAATCATTTTGAAACCTAAGTAACGCATAATATGCAAATCGGCACGGAAAGCATAATCACATAAAATAATCTCGACATCTTTACAAAGTAAACTGAGTGTTGCGGATCCACCAACCGAATTCGCAATTCTCAGTGAAGTCATCAAGCCCATAATATTTAAAGAAAAAGTATCAACAAGTTCTTTTGATATAAAAGAAAGAGATGCACCTGTATCAAAAAAATTTGAATAGGATAATCACGAAACAAAATAATGTCATCAGAATGAGAAATACCTTGACCAAGAGAAGTGTTACTAGAAGCTTGCACAACATTCAGCTTACCCTCTTTCTTGCCTTGAAGTTTGGAACATGAAGATAAAAGATGACCCAAACTTTTGCAATAGCGACAAGTAAGGGGCTTTGGACACTTATTTGCATAGTGGTCCTTAGAACTACAATTGTAGCATATTCCATGATTAGGGATTGGAGTCTTTGCTACCGAAGTTGCTTACTTTACTTTCTTGTTGGGATTAGGACTTTTGAACTTAATATGCCTCTTCTTGTTGATGTTGAAGTTTTGTTTGGCATCCACAACTTCAATATCACTTTCTTTATTGGCCTCTTCTAGTCGAAGAGTGATATCTACAAACTGGTCGAAAGGCACTTCTAATTTTAGAGGTAAAACCTTTTTGGGGTTCTTACTCAAAGCACAGATAAACCTTTGATTCTTTACAAGATCCAAAAGTTGTTGGGCAAACATGAATACGCCATCCAGAGAAGGACTAATGGATTGACCAGCGCTAGGACTGCCAGATCTAACCATTTCTCTTCTACAAGAAATAAAGAAAGAAGAGGAAAAAGGTTATTCTCAGAATGAATATCAAACAAACTTGATTGATAAAACAAGGCATCATAAAAGAAAATAGGATAGAACGGGTACTATGACTCGAATTAAATCCTAAGGCACGATTCCAAAGAAAGACTTAGGACAATGATCCTTGCTGGATTATTCTACATTATTCCGAAGTTTGGCTCTGATACCAAGCTGTGACGCCCCACCTCTATACTCACACTAGCCAAGGACACTACGAGGTAATGCCGTCGACTAGCGCGAAGAATAAGGCTGTTGAGGAGCGACCATCTATGTAATTGCTTTGTGCGAGTACCGATATGTCAGATAGTATGACATGCATTTCATTTCAAGAGGAAATCTGACATATCAAATACAAACTCAAAGCTACCACACAGTGGCTATGTGGCCTTCGGAAACAAATATAGAAATAACCATAACACAAATCAATCGCAGATATTCATATCACAAAGGCGGAAACAGATATGAATATAACACATAGAAGTGTACATCAAAGTAGTGGTCATAAAAGATCCACTACATCACCAAAGAATAGGTACAAGTGCTAGACAAAAGAATAAGTATACATCAAAGAGTCTCTATCTCGAATGTATAAAAGCAAAAACTAATAATCTAAAGTAGTTAGCCAAAAAATCAGATGATGGTCTGTTAGCACCAAAATTGGTCACTAATCCTCTTTAGAAAGATTGTGTAGAGAGATAAATGAAGAAGATAAATTAAAATAGAGAGATATAGACTAAATTAACTGCAGAAATCTAGAACACCAGATTTATAGTGGTTCGGCGTAACTACCTACGTCCACTTTGAATTGTAATCTTTATTGCTTTCCCAAGTAGTTAAATACAGATACAATCCGTACAATAAAGGCTTGAGTACAAGTTTGAACTGAAAAGAGTGAGTCTTGAAAGCGGTAGAGTCTCCCCAGTGTTCTCCAAAAAAGGTCCATTTCACTGTGCCCCTGCCCTTCTATTTATAGACGAAGATGGGTTGGACTTCCCTCACGGGCCTAGGAACAAGGTATCTCGGCCCACAATAGGTGACCCCAGCACACCAAACCAGGCATGCCGAACGAGCCATGCCGAGCGAGGAATGCCGGTCAAGAACCATTTTTGGTTGACCATCGAGTAACTTGAAGTAACCACTCAAGAGAACCAAGGCAAGTAGTGAGTTGAAGCGAAGTGAAGCTATGCCGAAGCCCTTACGTTGTTGTGGACTTAACAGCTTGTTAACATCCCTCATATGCACCGAACCAGGGATGTCGAACGGCCTCGTTGAGCAACTTTGCTAATCGATGTTGCTAATGGATGTTGGGCGAGGGAAGATGCCGGTCGAGGCCTGGGATGCCGAGCGAGGGATTCACGCCAAATGACATTCGTATGTCGAGCCAGGCAACATGCCAAGCGACCCAATCATGTCGAACGATGCTCGTATGCCAAGCCAGGCAACATGCCGAGCGACCCTGCTATGCCAAGTGAAGTAGAATGCCGAACGACCTTGCTATGCCAAGCGAAGTAGAATGCCGAACGGCCTTGCTATGCCGAGCGAAGTGGAATGCCGAACGGCCCTGCTATGCCGAGCGAAGTGGAATGCCGAACGGGAAGAGTTGTGCCGAACGAGGCCGTATGCCGAGCGACCTCTTAAAGCCGAACGATGCTAGATGCCGAACGAAGGGAGGTGTGCCGATCAAAGTCTCCATGTCGAGCCTCTTGTTACATGGTCAAACAACCGGGTAACATGGTCCCTGATAAGAAGTCAAGTAGAAGCACCTGAAATACCTTTGTCTGACCCGAGTATTATTTAAGAAGAAAAATAATAAACGGATCGGTCTAGCTATAAATATCATATAAAATGAGATATGATAAGAGATATGACAAAAACGTATGATAACAATAATGCCATACTATGACGAGTATACATCAGATAACAACAAAAATCATACAATATATCAAATATTCTCAAACACTAAAAAGAATGTCATATTCTTTAAATTATTCACCAAAACACAAATATTGACAAAACATATCAATGCAAATCACAAAAATTGGTGAAACACAAATTCTAGAAATCATCAACTAGAAATCCAGAAATCAGAAAAAAGGGGAAGGCCTATCACAAATGGGAGCATGAAAACTCACAATCACGCGTATCACAAATGGGTCGCTATCCCATAAAATGAGCCGGAGCTCCTCCAAACAGGGTATAGTCCCCCCTTGCGGACTATGAGCCAAAGCTCCTCCTATGAGCCGAAGCTCCTCCAAACAGGGTATAGTCCCCCCTTGCGGACTATGAGCCAAAGCTCCTCCTATGAGCCAAAGCTCCTCCAAACAGGGTATAGTCCCCCCTTGTGGACTATGAGCCAAAGCTCCTCCTATGACCTATGAGCTGAAGCTCCTCCAAACAGGGTATAGTCCCCCTTTGCGGACTATGAGCCGTAGCTCCTCCTAACAGGGTATAGACTCCCTTTTTCGGACAAAGAGACATCGCACATCGCTAGTCTAAATCACCAAAGGATCATCATTGATCGATAAGTATAAATTACACTAAGCTGGTAAATAAATGAGTTTAGCTTCATGTCTCATAACCATTGGCTTAACTTAAATATTTACGAACAAATTGTAGATTTCCACTCAAAAATTGTCACGAGAGTTCAATCGAACAAGTCCAAGGATTAACCGACGAAGTAAACGCAAGCGTTTCATACGACTTGTTTTGCTAAGCCATTTAATTAGATTTCTCATACAAATTAGTTAAAGGTTTGTATAAACTAATAGATTGGAAAATGGTTTTAGAAGCGAGCTTTATATTTAAAATAGTGTCGAAATCGTTTTAATGAAAGAGTTTTAGTATTTACTACTTGTATAGAAACCTTTGTATTTTAAAGTGACAAATCACAAAAATGATTGTAAAAACAATCAATCACCAAAAATTCACATATGAGAATGTGAATTAAATCCATAAAAATCGATATCAAATCCATCAAATGAATATTCTCAAAAATCCACAGAAAGAAGTCATCAAAGTCGATAATAAATGATAACAACTAACCGGATCAACAAAAATTGATAAAAATTGGAAATCCAATCAAAAACAGCCAAAATAGTCAAAATTGGCAGTTCCAAACGTCTGGGGGTTCATCCAGACGTCTAGATTTGGGTTCTGGATATATTCTAAAAACCTACCAGACGTCGGAACTCTAACCAGACGTCTGAAAACTAACCAGACGTCTGGTAGGTTTGGACCAGACATCTGGTCCAAGTCTCTGCCATTTTTTTCTTTTCTGCCGTATATTTTTTTTCATCTGCTGCCCTAACCAGACGTCTGGAACTTCCAACCAGACGTCTGGTTTCCTTTTCTGGGCAACAATTTGCCCAGGCCAATGATGGCCAAAATGATTCGGAAGCGATCGGACAAGCGACGGAGGCTAGGGATTTATGCCAAGCGACAACCCAGTCCTATAGGCTCTTCGATACACCCCAAATAACACGTCCAAATATCCAAGATAGGATCTTTAAAGATTTTGACTTCAAAACACCAAAATTTGGAAAATTCACCAAATCAATTCAAATCAAAAGCAATTGAACGTGAATAGATGTTAGGAATTCATACCTAACAACAAATGAAAGCTATAGACATAGATGTGAGTTCAAGAACTCACCTTTAAACCCAAAATAACAAGTGAGAAGCTTTAAAACAAAGGAAAGATCAACCACACTTCAACTTCAACTCTAGAACTCCAATCTAAGATCATAAGAAAATATTTCCTAAGTTAGGTTATAGGAAATTTCTGAAATTGGAGAGAGATTGAGGTGGAGAAGAAGAAGGAGATGCTTACCTATGCTTCTCCTTGATTTTAGAGCAAGAACTTGAATTTCCTAAGAGAACCAGGGCTTAGGAATTTTAATTCCCCATTTTTCTTTAGCTTGAAAGTGTTAGGAAATGGAATGAATGAATGAAGAGGAGTGGAGTGGAGTTAGGGTATTATGTTGGGTTAGTGGGCTGAAACCCAAACCCAAAGCCCAAAATAGAAAAATAGCAAAATTCTACTCAACTCCAAACATATCAATGTTTATACTCAAAAAAGTTGTAAACGCCATTTTGGACTCAATGGAAGTGGTCTCGAGTTCTAATTCAACTGTTTACAAAAAGTAATATTTCGGACTTTAATCCGATTAACGATGATATATTTAAATAAAACATTTAAATATATATAATCGTGAAATATGCGGGTTGTTACAGATTGCCTTGGTAATGATGCTGCACCTTAGAGATCCATTTAATGTTGTTGTATATATGACCCTGAGAATAATAAGTCTGTGGAGACTATGGGTTCCAATGTAAGAAAAGGAATTTCTTTAAGAAGGAAGCTCAGAAGGGTGGAATTTTAAACAAAGGGAAAGTCTGACACGGTTTGTTCCAAGTGTGATAAAAATGGGCACTTTGTTAATGAGTGTCGTTCTGGTGATAGCAAGAAGGCTATTGACAAGAAAAGTGTGAGGTGTTATAATTGTAACAAGATGGGACATTTCTATTGGGAGTGTCCTGAATCGGTCAAAGCTGAAAGAGGAAAGGTTTTTGCTGTACAACCTACAGCTCCCGAACTGACTGTTGAAGGGAACAGAAAGATTGTGATATGAGGTACACTTTCGATACATGGTGTACCTGTAAAGTATTGTTTGATACTGGATATCTTTTTTTATCTCTAAATGTTTAGTAGATAAGTTATACCTAGAACCAACATATCTTATCATTTCTTTGACGGCTGCAAATCTGATAGGCTGCTATGCAACTCTTGGAATGAGATGTGATTGTTTAAATTTTGATTTTTTAGGTCATGTATTTGCATGTATTTGATTTTTTTTGAGTTTTGGGATAATTTTGAGTATGGATTGGTTAAGCTGATATGACACCAAGATATTTTATTGATATAGAGTAATATCCTTAAGACAACTGATTGCCGAGATCGAGTCATATACACATTAGAAGACCCGAGTTTCGATGTGTGTGCAATGTTGTGTGCTATGGAAGGCATGGAGGGTGAAATAAATCGGGTTTTCATAGTAATGGAGTACACTGATTTTTTTGACGGTTTTGGGACTACCTTCGAAACATGCCTTGGAGTTTCGAATAGATCTCATACCAAGAGCTAAACCCACTAGTAGACCACTTACAGGATGAAACCTACTAAAATAAAGGAGTTAAAGGTGCAGCTAGTGGATTTTGAAGAGAAGAATTTTATTCGACTAAGCAGATTGCCTTAAGGAGATGTGGCAGTGTTTATGAAGGAATCGGATGGGTCGTTGAGATTGTGCATTGATTATAACAAGTTGAATGAGAAGACAATAAAAAATTGGTATCCTCTTCCTAGAATAGATGATTTGTTTTATTAGTTGAGTGGAGCTAAGGTGTTCTCGCTGTTGAACATAGCAGTTGTTTCCATGAATTGAGAGTGGCAGAAGAAAGTATACCGTCGACAAAGTTTCAAATAAGATATGGTTCATATGAATGGTTACTCATGCCTTTCAGGCTGACCAACGTAGCTGCTTTCTTTGTAGACCTGCGTTTTGATAGATTCTTGTTAGTGTTTATTGATGATATCTTGATATATTCTAAGAATGAACGAGATTATGAGGTTCATTTTATAATAGTGCTAAACATGCTAACGCAACATCAGCTAAATACGAAGTTTTCAAAATGACATTTCTGTTAAAAAGAAGTAAGTTTCTTAAACATGTACTTTCGAAGAATTGATTGACTACCAATCCATCCAAGGTCAAAGCTATTAAAAGTTGGAAAAGACCCGAGACCATGATTGAGATTAGAAGTTTCTTAGAGTTAGCTGGCTACCGCTAGAGATTTATTAAAGATTTTTTTCAAGTATCAGCACTATTGAATAAACTAACAAGGAATGATGTGAAGTTTGTTTGGACTGATAAATGTGAAGAAGCATTTCAGAAGCAAAAACATTTGTTGACCAATTCATCTATGTCATAATAGGAGATGTTAGTTGCTTCTCGACAGCTTCGACCGCATGAGGTTAGATATCCTACTAATGATTTGGAGTTAGCGGCAGTGATCTTTGCATTGAAGTTATAGAGACACTACTTTTCAGAAGAACGATTTGAACTATTTATGGATCATAAGTCCTTGAAGTATTTATTCCATCGAAAGGAGTTGAATATGAGGCAAACAAGGTGGCAATACTTTTTGGCAACATATGACTTTGGGATTAAGTATATGATGGGAAAAGGAAATAAAGTTATTGATGCACTTAGTAGAAAAATGATAATGTGGTTTTGGTGATGCTATCTCTATGGAACGATTTAGAGGCATCGCCTTCTTGTGGAGTTAGAATGAGATCGACGGCCACTTCTAGTCAGAATACTGCAATGATCTCTTATTAGGAAGCTAGACCAGTTTTGATCGAAAAAATTGCTATAAGGCAAAGAGATGATCCAGTAATAGTCACAGATTAACAGAGTAGAAGTGGGAAGTGAAATTGATGATTTGAAAGACTTTACACTTGACCAAAGGGGATGGGTTAGAAAGAAGGGACGATTATGTGTTTTAAGTGAAGATAATTTAAGTGAAGACTAACCAATGGTTAACAAGTTTGAAAAGTTATATGTATTATGACTTTTGTTGGGTCATTCTTTTCAAATGGCTATTTGACCAACTTCTAATTGGTAAATTTCGTGTATTTGACCATCTTTCTACGGATTGTTTTTCAAGCATACATTTTCTAGATGGTTGCTTTGCCCTGAGGCAAGTGGCGGAGCCAAAGACTTGCATAGACCACCATCAATATTTGTCTATGAATATTTTAATATGTGCATTTGCAACGATGATTAAGAGCTTCCCAAGTTTATTGTTGAGTGCATTGGAACAGTTCCCAGGGATTTACATTACTAGGTGCAATGTTTAACTTTACCTAAAATATCTTACTAGCCTCGTCAAACAAAAAAATTATTTAAAATCGATACATCTTGCACCAGAAGCCACCTCATCATGGAGTTAAATATGGAATAAGAGGATAGATTAATTCTCAGTAACATAAAAACGGGATCATGAACTAAGGGAACAAATTTAAATCTTTCTTGAGATGGACCTTTCTTACAACAACTCTTGTCCATTATATCGAGAAAAGTTTTTGAAATCTGAATTTTGTAAAGAACTTTTCTTAGCTCAATTCTAAACTGATAAGCTAAGAAAGATTTTTGAAAATTGAATTTTGTAAAGATCCTTTCTTGACGCGGTTCTCAACTAATAAACCTCTAATTACTGAACATTTGAAAATCTAGTTATCTTCTATTTTGCAGGGTTTTTTTGGTAAGAACTTAATTTATTTTTTAGAAAACAAAAAAGAAAAAGAAAGCACAAATCATTTCACGATTGGCAAACTAAATAAATACCGTGCAAAGCCTGAGAACATTGTGAACTAAATGGTTTCATTTGCCTAACAACAAGTATATCGCAAACGCGGGTTAAGTCCTTTTTGAGTGTCTCGTATCAGGATGGACACAGCCTTTAAACATGCTAAAATAGCTTTCGAACAAGGATTGTTTCTACCGCAAAGATTGAAACGAGTGATTTAAATCGACCTCAAAGCAAAGAAAACCGATGGGCTATTTTCGCTGTTGTGGAGTGGAGTAACCATGGTTTCAGTAGTTATTAGGAGTTCCTCTTTAGCTACCTGGGACCGTTCTTGAATGTGGCACGAAAACCTATCCAGGTCGACAAGAAAAAGAGATGATGAAGATTGATTTTCATTGTCCTCCGGCACCACCTGCTTACTAAAGAAAAAGGTACAGAAATTGCACGCTAGAGACACGTATTCACACTGTATCTTACTGATCATCAGAGTATAATATGCAAATGAATTCTTTTACATTTCACATTATTACACTATCGCATGTATAGCACACTATCGCATAACTAATTCCAATTCAGATAAGGAACATAATTCTTGCTATCTTTCTTTCCTTTTCCTGTGGTTTCTATTTTCTTGAATACAGACAGCATTATCACTTAAATCTTAAATCGATGTTATGGAACAGAAACACGATATGGAAACAAGTAACGTGATGACGATATAAAATTCAAACTAATTCCTGAGAACTCTGTTTGAGCTCAGGACAAAATTTTCCTCGCCTGCAATAGTAGAATTAAGCCTACCTGCTGCCCACCCATTATTAATTGCTCGAGCAGCATTTTTTGCAGGTTCTCCAATTACACGGGTACCATCTACCAAGGTCTCGTATTCAGAAAGACCTTTGGCTTTTCTCTCTTTTCTTATTCTGCGGTCTTCGTTTCTTTCTTTTCTCAGCCAACTCTCTACTGTTCTCTGTGATAATTAAATACAAAGGGATGTCAGCATCCTTCGGTGGAAAAAAATGATAAGCAGCCACTCTTTTATTATCAAAAGCAAAACAACCCATATTAATTTATACTCTCATCATTAATGGGGTAAAAAATAAATGTAAAAATGAACATATGGCAACATGTGGACACGACAAATATGTTACTTGACCTATAGATAATCCCAAGGCGTCATAAATAATGAGAGGATAAATCTATCGATTACTTGAAGTATTTACGTCATACAAGAGAAAAACCACTAACGCTGGCATCAATATTCCATCATCGCTAGGGAAGATAAATCCATCCTAAGTCCCCTTAAAATAGTCTGAAGAAACACATCTGCTACGTTTGTTACAGTGAATAATAGAAACAGTGAATAATAGAGGAACATGAGGAATTGGAGGAAATTGGAGGGCTGTATTTAATCAAAATAACATAAGTTACTAAGATTCATGTTATTATTATATTTCCTAAAGTACTTCAGTATGCCACATCTCAATGTAGCCAGATTTTTTATTTGGCAACGGTTTTTTAACTTACGCGCAACCAATGTACTTTTTGTTAAGTCGGTCAAACAGTTTCATCAGTTAAATATGATACAGCCTGTGTTAAACGGTTAAGTTGGTATGATACAATAAGTTAAAGCAGTTAAATTTATTGAACTAGACAAGCATCCACCCTTAGTTTGAACTCGTCCAAACTAAAACATATGTTGAATTAGAAAGTCATCTAAACTTAAACATATCCAAACAATGTTTAAACTTGTTTGTCTAAATAACATTGGAACTTGAACATATATTAAATAGCGAAACCGTCTAAATCAAAACATCATCTGACGTAAGTTTGGAGATTTTGATATATGTTCAATTTCGAACAATGCTCAGAATCGTCCGGATGATGATCAAGTTGGAACAATTTTTCTATTTGATTTATTCTCAAGCTCAAACGATGTTGGATGGACCTCTCAAATGAGTTCTGATGATGATCAAATGTGTTTGGATGAAGGTTCGGTTAGGACAATTTTCCTGCATAACATATTTTCAAACAAAGAAGATGTGCGAACGAGTTCAGATGACATGTGCAACGACCCGTAAATTTATCAATTTGATATATTATATTTATTTTAAATATTCAAATATAAGATTTTTTTTAACATAGATTATGATGTTTTGAACAATAAATAATGGTAGTAATAAGTATTTACAAAAATATATATTTTGGAAAAATAGCGATAAAATGACCAAAAACCGTTTTATCGATAAATAGCTCTATAATCGTCAAACGTCATGTACGGAGCTGGATACATACACTCATATATCTATATGAGTGAGAATATGAAACAAAGTTATTTATTTTATTTTGAAAAATAAAATGTATTTAGGACATCATCGGTGAGGCCATATATTTAATAATTGATTTATAAATTTAAACTGAGAGTTAATGATTTAATAATTATTATAATTATTCAAATAATTGTTTTTAAATGATAATAATTCATTTTAAATAGTTATGAAGCGATAATAAATCATTTATAAAAAGATATATACTTGAATTGAAAAATATAAGAAAATGGACATCGTTTTATCGATATGATAGCACTTTTTGTAAATAATTGTTCAACGTTGATTTATGTGGTTTTATAATTCAAATTAGATCTTTTTAATTAATTAATGATAAGAAATGAGTTTTCAAATTTTGTTTACATTTATATATAATTTAAATTATAAGTGAAAATCTGACAGAAAATCGGCTTTTCGATTTTCAACGGTTTAACAAACGAAAGTCGTTTCAAGTCATTGCAACATTGTAAACACTAACACGTATTTATATGCATTTATACATACCACATACTCACATATACATACATATAACATATATACAAATATATACACACACACACACACATTTTGAAAAATATATTTTCTAAAGACTTCACCGTTAAGCAAACTAAAGTCGAACCCACATGCATAAATGGATGGCTTGAAAGAGAGTGAATTGATGGAGGCACATGGAGGGTAGGGCAACGTGTGGAACATGATGGAAAAGGAGGGGTAGGTGCACACGGTGATGGTGATGGATAATGATGGTGTTTTAGATATTTTTTATAACACTTTAGCTTATAAATACAAGGTCATATCCTTCATAATTCTCACACCATTCTTCACATTCCTAAGCTTCTTCTTCTTCTCCATATGCTCTCTAACGGCCTCCTCAAAGTGAAAAGAAAATACCTCAAAATATTGGCAAAATATATACATACACACTTCATCTCGATTCACTTTCAAAACTAGTGCAAACACCTCCATATCCCCTCTATAACTCACGCCACCCCAATATCCAAAGATAATGCCGAGCACCACTCATCCAAGGTCAAGGCCGAGAGCACCAAAGGAGAAGGAAGCAAGTCGAGGAGCTCCGGAAAAGAGGAGGAAGTGCTGCCGAAGTGTCGGCGGTTCGATTTAGAAAGCTATGGAAAAGTTTGGTGGAGTGGATATAAATAGTGAGTACTCAATCTTAGTTTTATTTAAATAAAACTTAAAGTGATAATATACATGTTAAATTAGAGATAAATATGTTGTATATGAGTTGATATTGGATGATAACCTAGTTGACTACTTGTTTGAATATTTGGATATTAATATGGATGATTACTTGGTTTGATAAATGATAAGAGCAATGGTTAGTAATTAGCCATAGTTAATTAAATGAGAATTAAATCCATATAAATATGTGTATGGAAATTATTTAGCCTCTTAATGATTTTAAAATATGTAAAAAAATTGAGAATGATATTATAATAATATAATGGAATGAAATGAAATATGAGTTCGAAATATGAAAAATATTGTTTAAAATGAGTTCAAAATGATTTCTAAGTGTTTTATAAACACTTAAACTTGTTTCGACAAAATTTAAATAGAAAATAGTAATTGAGTCAAAATTAGGCGCGCCGTGTAATGGTAGTTCGCGATTTCGCGCCGTAAAGTCGAACGAGTATATATAGAATGGAATATAGTTCGGAATTCTTTGAGATAAGAATTCTCTCGAACTATTATATCCATAGCTTTCAAATGAAGAAAGATAATCAAGATGTCATCCTGTATATTTTTAAAAAAGTCCAAAATAAGTTTTCAAAATAATTGCGGTTTTGCAGTTCCAAATCCGTAAAGGGGAATTCTTTAAAAATATGGAATAAATTCAATAAATCTTTTAAAATGTTTTAAAAGAGATTTGAGTTATATAAATGAATTTCCAAAAGATAGAAAAGTCGTTTGATCAATATAGCTTTTAAAACACTATTTGTAGCACTTTTTCGCAGCACTTTTTAATAACTTTTGCAAACAATGGTTTTAACTTGATTATTCTTTCCCGAATCTTTTATGAACCTTTTCAAATAAATAATTAAGTAATTTAAAGATGATTAAGGGGTTTAAAAATGAATATGCAGAAACGACTAGTACATTTGTTCCATTTGTGAGTGTCACAGAAAATTCGACCGACGGATGAAACAGATCGAAGGGAAAGTCAGAATGCTCTAAAATAATTAAAATTTAATTAAGTATGTTAAAAGATTTAGAGTCGATCAGATAACTTGACCACCTTATGAGTGACAGAGATGTAGTCTCTAGGCTTGCGTTTGAAAAACCAGTTGTCTGCCCTCCCTAGCTACCCGGACTGGCCCGACGGAGGGGATAGTAAATTTGATTTACTCGGATCAAAATTTCTCAAAGTATAAAAGATGTAATTTTCCAAATTCGAATAACTTGGATTGCACATAAACGTTCTTATGCTTGGTATTAAATTCCGAGAAGAGAATCCGTACTATCTGTGTGAATTTAGAAGGTGATTTCTTCGTTATTCGATGGATTATAAAGGTTGAATACGAAAATTGATATTGAGTAGAATTAGTATAATTTCCATGATCATTTTTACTCAGTAATGTTTTCCAATATGAGATATAAATAAATGATTTGAAAATATTTTCCTAAATAAAAGATGAAACGATTTGGAATTATTAGAAGATTCAAAAAGATTTAATTAACCAAATGATTTGATAAATGAGGCATAATGATTCCATATACTGTTAAGAAGATAAATGAAATAATTTAAAATAATGTCTCTCTGAGATATTTATGAATGAATAAAAAGATGAATTAAATTGAATGATGATTGATAATCATATATGAACTTAATATTTTTTTAATCGATGATTGGCTCGGAGGAACCGATGTCGGAATTGGGTAACTCCTATCCGAAAACCACTTCAAACCAATTTATATGTTCGGAAGTGAAAACATGATGAAGATGATTTTTGAAGATGGGGATCTTCATGATAAAGGGTTGTTTGCCACTAGTTCCTCGAGGAGAAATTTATCATATCAATATATTTATGGTGGCAGTGGTGCTATGTTATGAAAATCTTCATTTACAAGGACTAATTGCTACTAATCCTAGGGATAATTCCCGACATGATGTAGTAGGAGGACTGTCATCAGTTTCGTTCAGTCCCAAAACGAACTTGTATGGACGAATGTCTGACATTGCATTTCTAAGATCACAACGTTGACTTTTACAAACATACATCTGTTTGGTGGCGGAGAAGGCAACTTCTCTTAGCTTGACACCCTTCTCTGATATGTACGAGCTCAGAGGTTGTATGTTCGTGAAAGTCAATGGTAATCGAAGAAATGACAATGTGGCATTCAAAGTGAAACATGTTATGATCAAAGCGGGGCTTTGTGAAAAACCATGGCTTTGCGGAACGTAACCTAACGAGCTTTACATCCCAGGAATGATACGGGATACTATGTGATCTAAATGACAAATTTTCAGGCTATTATTGGAGGAAGATGTCCCGCTAGGCACTTGTTGCTTTATTGTATGAATGGAAAGGTACGAAGGCTGATGGATATCGTGTAAAGCCACTGAGTAATACTATGTTCCATGGTAGTGTAGCAGTATAGTTCGGAGGCTGACGGAGATCGTGTAAAGCCACTGATGTGAACTAGGATTGTTATACATGGATTTTCGAGTCTGAATGGTCACTGATTCTCTATCATGTTGGTCCAAAACGTTGCCTTTACGGTTTTGATTGTAGAACCTACTTTTGTAGCAAATTTAATAAATGTAACAATTTCGGCTATTCTGATAGACTATTTGAAAAGTGTTTTCAAAAGAGTGTCATTAAAGATAATATCAAATTATTTTGGTATAAAAGTGTTTGATTATCATAAGGTAAAAACTCGTCTGTATTTATGTGTGGACGTGGTCTTATGAAATACCCTTATTTTCAAAGATTTTGATTGACATCAGCATGATCTATACATTTAAAAAAACTTCGAGTATCTCATGTTGGTTTATCAAGCCTGATCCGAGTATTTTTAATACTCGGGTCAGATCCGAGTAGTTTCAGGTTTAATTGAAGACGCTTGGAGTTTTCAGAGGAGAGCTGGAGATCTTCATATACGTATGGACGTATTTTATTATCCATTGCATCATTGCATTTGTTTTTATTTTTCAGCATTTGTAAGGACAGAGGGTTTATAACTGTCTAGGCTGAATCTAAGTTAGACTCTGATATTGTATTCAAATTTTTCCGCTATGAAGATTATTGTTGAAATAATATATGTTGTTTCATTCCTATGAGATTATGTTCTATCTTTATTTTCTTTTTCCCCTAACAATCGGGTTTTCTGACACTTGGATTTACGGCATGTGAATACCGAGGAAGTATTAGTGTCGATTTTCGAGAGTCGAAAATCTCGTTCGTTACATTTGGTATCAGAGCTTAGGTTGAGCGAACATTTAGGCTTAGTTGGGGTAAGTCTCATTATAGATAGGGTTAGCAATACCCTAGGATGAGTGACTCATTGGAGATAGGGTTAGTAACACCCTAGAATGAGATTTGAGAGTATTATATATGAGCACGTATTTGTTATTTGACATAAATGTTTTGTGGTAATTAATATGTTGAGTAGTTTATGAATTATGGTTAGTGCATGAAAAGCTCCATGGGGATTCCAAATGCTTAAACAAGGCGAATCGACACACCGTTCTAAAAGGAGTATATTTTATATATACAGAAGTATAAATATTTATGTGATTTGGAAAATTTATAAGATGTTATCCCTTTAAAAAGTTTCAAGAATAAGGTCTTGATCTGTTTGGTGATGGTGGGAATAATCTTCTAAAAATCAATCGCATGTTGCCTTGGGCGAACGGTATCGAACACTTGGTAAATTATTCTTCTTATCATTATAAAATCAAGGCAAGTTCAAATCCGAACAAGTATGAATCAAGTAATTTGGATAAGTCAAGAAATAAAATTAGTTTGAAACTTCTGATGATGTTTTGGTATATCACTTAGGGGCAGGATGACTTCTCATATGACGGGTAATGAGTTTTGGTTGACTCCAAAGCAGGCACATCGAATATATGCACAAAATGAGGCAGAAGAGAAATTAAAACTAGGATCTTATGTCGGCATCTTCTGTTACAGATGTGGTATTATGCAGTTCTATGTAAGGATAGGAAATGAAAGGAAAGGGATAAAAGGAAAGCAGAGAAAAACAAGAAAGAAAAATCTTTTAGGGTTGATATATTTTGTTTCAAGTGTAAAAGGCAAAGACATTTTCTACATGAATACCCTAAAACAAAAAAGAAACCTAGAATTCGGTCAGGAAAGACAAAGGGTTGCTACCGTTGCAAAGCACTAGGACATATAACCAAAGAATGTCCCCGAACTTGCATTTGGTGCTTCCAAGGGAAACACTTAATGAAAGACTGTCTAAAAATGAGGGTAGCCGACTTAAGCCTCAAAGATAAAGCATCGTCTACCTCAAAAGGGACCCTAACAGTTCTAGTATCTGATGTATGATAGGTTGTATTCCCTAGGGCTTATCTCTAAAAAGTTTGTAGCACAGACTATGATTTGTAATAAATGTATAAATATAATGTTAGTTAATCATTCTCTTTGTGCATTTCTTCTATCTTCCATCAAATCAATTTAATAAGATATTTAGAAATAAAAAAGTTTAAAGGAATATTAGAAATGGCTTATTAAAAATGCTAAATTAAGAAACTTATTTAAGAATATATTTTATAAAGGTATCTTTTACAAAATAAAGGGTGAAAGATATATGTTTAATAAAAAGGAATTTTAAGAACTCCTATCCTAATCTTTTGAAAATTTAAAGGGAAAGTTATCTAAATAGAGTTATTGAAAAATAATAATAAGAGGTAAATCATCTTTTAATTTGAAATGGTTTTTTTTCGAAAAGGATAAAAGTATTTTGTGAATAAATATTTAAAAAGAATAAATGGTTTTTTTAAACCAAAGATAAAAGTTTCATAAAAGGTTTTTAAATATATATGTTGTACAGGGATCACTTCGTCGCACGATTTTGATCTAACGATTCGAGTACAGAACTTTGTGGTGTTTACACTGTCCCGAAAAAGGATTTATCACTCGATTCCTGACGACGAATACTGATGAGGGTTATGATTGAATACTTGAGTTTTCTATCATATTTGAGGGCTATGTAAGAATAACGAAGTTTTCTGATCAATAAGCCTTATTAGAGTCCGCGCTAGAGGATTGGAGGATCAATACTAGTTCGGAAGTAAAGTTGCGGATTCGAATAGTAGATCGATCAGATATTACGTTTGGATGATCTATATTCATCGAAAAGGTGTAAGTTAAAAAAAATAAAAAATGTGTGCAAATACTTTGGGTTTTGCGTTGTAATTCGAGGCGAAATTCTTTTAAGGGGGGATTCTGTAACGACCCGTAAATTTATCGATTTGATATATTATATTTATTTTTAAAATATTCAAATAAAAGATTTTTTAACATAGATTATGATGTTTTGAACAATAAATAATAATGGTAATAAGTATTTACAAAAATATACTATGGAAAAATAACGATAAAATGACCGAAAACCGTTTTATCGATAAACAGCTATATAATCGTCAAACGTCGTGCACGAAGCTGAATACATACACTTTATATGAGTGAGAATATGAAATAAAATTATTTATTTTATTTTTGAAAAATAAAATGTATTTACGACATCATCTGTGAGATCATTATATTAATAATTGATTTATGAATTTAAATTAAGATTTAATGATTTAATAATTATTATAATTATTCAAATAATTGTTTTTAAATGATAATAATTCATTTTAAATAGTTATAAAGCGATAATAAATCATTTATAATAGTTTTATAAAGATATATACTTGAATTGAAAAATATAAGAAAATGGACATCGTTTTATCGATATAATAGCAATTTTTGTAAATAATTGTTTAACATTGATTTATGTGGTTTTATAATTCAAATTAGATCATTTTAATTAATTAATAATGATAAGAAATGAGTATCCAATATTTTTTACATTTATATGTAATTTAAATTATAAGTGAAAACGTGACTGGGAATCGGCTTTCCGATTTTCAATGGTTTAACAAACGAAAGTCGTTTCAAGTCGTTGCAACATTGTAAATGACACTAACACATATTTATATGCATTTATACATACCACATACTCACATATACATACATATAACATATATACAAATATATATATATATATATATACATGTAGGAAAATATATTTTCTAAAGACTTCACCATTAAGCAAACTAAAGTCAAACCCACATGCATAAGGACATGATGGATGGCTTGGAAGAGAGTAAAGTGATGGAGGCATGTGGAGGAGGGGACAACATGTGGAACATGATGGAAAAGGAGGGGGTGGGTGCACATGGTGATGGTGTTTTAGATATTTTTTACAACTCATTAGCCTATAAATATAAGGCCATATCCTTCATAATTCTCACACCATTCTTCACATTCATGGGCTTCTTCTTCATATGCTCTCTAATGGCCTCCTCAAAGTAAAAAAGAAAATACCTCAAAATATTGGTAAAATATATACACACACTTAACCTCAATTCATTTTCAAAACTAGTGCAAACCAAGGTTCAAAATTCCGTTTTCCGTTTTTGTTCCGTTCATTGGTAATTTTAAAATTTACGGTTCCGTTCCGGAAATTTCGGAAGTTCCGTTTTAATTCCGATTTTCTAATTTCGGTACTTTTTTTGCTTTAATTTGCTATTTACACTAATAAATATCCAATACTATCATAAATTTATATTACATTTTTTATATTACATATAAAATACACTTCAATTAAAAAACCATTATTTAAGATTCTATATTATTCATTTGAGATTTTAAAATTTTGGTCAATTTTTGAAATTTATATTATGATTCGATCTAAATTAACAAAAGTATGACAACTTTTTTGTCCATAAACGTGATTTTTTTTGTCCATTTATTTCTTGTCATATTTAATTTGTTTTACTTTTTTAATTACTACATGTTTATTGTATTTTTGTATTTTTTATAAAAAAATTTCAATATTTGTAAAGTAAATCCGAAATTTGGACCAAAACCGGAATTTTGACCGGATTCCATTCCGGTTATGAGCGGAACCGGAACAGAATCACCGAAATCACCGGAATAGCCGGAATTCCGCCGGAATTTTGAACCATGGTGCAAACACATCCCTATCCCCTTTACAACTCACGCCACCCCTCATCCAAAGTCAAGGCCGAGCACCACTCATCCAAGATCAAGGCCAAGAGCACCAAAGGAGAAGGAAGTAAGTCGGGGATCTCCGAAGCAAGTAAAAGAGGAGGAAGTGCTGCCGAAGTGCCGCCGGTTCGATTTAGAAAGCTACGAAAAAATTTGGTGGAGTGGATATAAATAGTGAGTACTCAATCTTAGTTTTATTTAAATAAAACTTAAAGTGATAATATACATGTTAAATTAAAGATAAAATGTTGTATATGGGTTGATATTGCATGATGACTTAGTTGATTACTTGTTTGAATATATGAATGATTACTTGGTTTGATAAATGATAAGAGGAATGTTTGGTAATTAACCATAGTTAATTAAATGAGAATTAAATCCATATAAATATGTGTATGAAAATTATTTAGCCTCTTAATTATTTTAAAATATCTATTATAATAATATAATGGAATGAAATGAAATATAAATTTGAAATATGAAAAATATTGTTTAAAATTATTTCTAAGTGCTTTATAAACACTAAAACTTGTTTCGACAAAATTTAAATAAAAAATAGTAATTGAGTCAAAAGTAAGCACGTCACGTAACGGTAGTTCGGGATTTCATGCCGTAAAAGTCAAACGAGTATATAGAATGGAATATAGTTCGGAATTCTTCAAGATAAGAATTTTTCCAAACTATTATATCCATAGCTTTCAAATGAAGAAAGAAAATCAAGATTTCATCTTGTATGTTTTTAAATAAGTCCAAAATAAGTTTTCAAAATAATCGTGGTTTTGCAGTTCGGAATCCATAAAGGGGATTCCTTTAAAATGATATTTTTAAAATTCTTTAAAAATATGGAATAATTCTATAAATCTTTTAAAATGTTTTAAAAGAGATTTGAGTTATATAAATGAATTTCCAAAAGATAGAAAAGTCGTTTTGATCAATATAGCTTTTAAAACATTATTTGCAGCACTTTTTCGCAGCACTTTTTAATAACTTTTGCAAATAATGGTTTTAACTTAATTATTCATTCCCAAATCTTTTGTGAATCTTTTCAAATAAATAATTAAGTAATTTAAAGATGATTAAGAAGTTTAACAATGAGCATGCGGAAACGACTAGTACCTTTGTTCCATTTGTGAGTGTCACAGAAAATCCGACCGAGAAATGGAACAGATCGAAGGAAAATCCTGGATGCTCTAAAATAATTAAAAGTTAATTAAGTATGTTAAAAGATTTAGAATCGATCAAATAACTTGACCACCTTATGGGTGACAGAGAGATAGTCTCTAGACTTGGGTTTGGAAAACCAGTTGTCTGTTCTCCCTAGCTACTCGGACTGGTCCGACGGAGGGGATAGTAAATTTAATTTACTCGGATCAAAATTTCCCAAAGTATAAAAGATGTAATTTTCCAAATTAAAACAACTTGGATTGCATAGAAATGATCTTCTTATACTTGGTATTAATTCCAAGGAGAGAATCTGTACTATCCGTGTGAATTTAAAAGGTAATTTCACTATTATTCGATGTATATTAAAGGTTGAATATGAAAATTAAGATTGAGTAGAATTAGTATAATTTCCATGATCCTTTTTACTCGATAATATTTTCCAATATGAGATTTAAATAAATGATTTGGAAATACTTTCCTAAATAAAAGGTGAAACGATTTGGAATTATTCCAAGATTTAAAAAGGTTTAATTAACCAAATGATTTGATAAATGAGGCTTAATGATTTCATATATTATATGGACGAATGTCTGACATTGCATTTCTAAGATCACAGAACGAACTTGTATGGACGAGTGCCTTTGGTTTCGTTCAGTCCCAGAATGAACTTGTATGGACGAATGTCTGACATTGCATTTCTGAGATCACAACGTTGACTTTTACAAACTTACATCTGTTTGGTGGCAGAAAAAACAACTTCTCTTAGCTTAACACTCTTCTTTGAAACGTACGAGCTTAGAGGTTGTATGTTCGTGAAAGTCAATAGTAATCAAAGGAATAATAATGTGACATTCAAAGTGGAACCTGTTATGGTCAAAGCGGGACTTTGTGAAAAAACATGGCTTTGCAGAACGTAACCTCACGAACCTTACATCCCAGGAATGATACGAGATAATATATGGTCCGAAGGACAAATTTTCGAGCTATTATTGGGGAAAGATGAGGTGGAGCCTTGACGCAACGGTTAGGTCACCTGCATGGTGATCTGGACGTCTAGGTTCAAGTCCGGAAATAGGTTCTTCGCAATGCGAAGGAAAGGCTGCGTACATTATCGACATCCTCAGAGTCCACTATCGTACGGGAGCCTCGTGCACTGGGTTCCGCCTTTATTATTGAAGGAAGATGTCCCTCTAAGCACTTGTTGCCTTATTGTATGAATGGAAATGTATGGAGGCTGACGGAGATCATGTAAAGCCACTGAGTAATACTCTGTTTCATGGTAGTGTAGCAATATAGTTCGGAGGGTGACAGAGATCGTGTAAAGCCACTGGTGTGAATTAGGATTGTTATACATGGATTTTCGGGTCTGAATGGTCACTAGTTCCCTATCATGTTGAAAATCCAATTTCAATATGTTACCTTTACCGTTTTGATTGTAGAACCTACTTTTGTAGCTAGTATGCAGTCAAATTTAATCAATGAAATAATTTCGACTTCTTTGATAGATTATTTGAAAAGTGTTTTCAAAGAAATGTCATTAAAAATAATATAAATTATTTTGGTATAAAAGTATTTGGTTATCATAAGGTAAGAACCCGTCTGTATTTATGTGTGGACGTGGTCTTATGAAATACCCTTCTTTTCAAAGATTTTGATTGACATCAGCATGATCTATACATTAAAAAACCTTCGAGTATCTCACGTTGGTTTATCAAGCCTGATCCGGATATTTTTAATACTCGAGTCAGATCCGAGTAGTTTCAGGTTTAGTTGAAGACGTTTGAAGTTTCCAGAGGAGAGCTGGAGATATCCATCTACGTGTGGATGTATTTTATTATCTATTGCATTTGTTTTTATTTTTCAACATTTGTAAGGATAAGGGGTTTATAACTGTCCAGACTGAATCTAGGTTAGACTCTGATGTTGTATTTAAATTTTTCTACTGTAAAGATTATGTTGAAATAATAGATGTTATTCCATTCGTGTGAGATTCTGTTCTATCTTTATTTTCTTTTTCCCCTAACAATCAGGCTTTCTGACGCTTGGATTTGCGGCACGTGAATATTAAGGATGTATTAGTGTCGATTTTCGAGGGTCGAAAATCTCATTTGTACAACATGCGGATGAGTCAAACAACATTCAAATTTAGATTCAAAAAAATTTACTGAATACATGTCATGTTCCGAAGCCGTTCAAATGAATTCGAATTAAGGATGCACGATTATTTGATTTAGCCAACTTAACCACTCTACCTTATTGAACCAAACTAAGCCGACTCAACCACCAAAATGTATGAAGGCTTTAGCCGACCATTTATGATTTGGTTATAAGATAATAAAATTTGATCTGTTGGTTAACCGGAATGACTACTTCATTGACATAAAATCCCACATCCAAAGCCTGCCTAGATTGTTTTTGTGATAATAATTAGTAATCCCCGCCTAAATTCGCTTTTGGTGTACTATAAATTTTCAGAATGTGACTATTTTCTGCATTATTAATTTTCCAAGCATGGATTTGTTTTCAAAGCATAAATTCAAGCCTTAATTCATTTAAATCAATTAACACTAGTTAATGTGTGGACTAAACATTTAATTAAGAAGTTAAGTTTGGACTGCTCGATGGTTCAAAACAACAGGTCTATTAATTGAACTGATTATTTTTTTGGTTGGATTAAAACTTTAACTGACCGGTTTAGTTAACCATCTGTGTATATCCTAGTTCAGAACCACTTTTCTGTCAATACAATTTTAAGTTCGTACAATGTTCGGATGATATATAACTATGTGTATTTGTTTGTATTTGTTAACATGTCTACGGAAATGCATAACCGAATCGCATAACGGAAACTACATTGACTATAACATAGACTTTAATTGTATCAATATCTATTCATAAGTTACCCTTAGTTATCAAAAACGTTGCCAACGAAAAATCCTAGCTTTAAAGTGAAATATTTTATACTGAAGCATTTTTGAAATCTAATTATAACATGAACACTAGCAGCTTCAATCAAATGGTTGTATATTAAGTAGCAGGTCCAACAGTTCCTTTTTTAACCACTGTAATAAAAGTACCAGATACACGTCTATGAGTGCAACTTTTAGTCTCTTTTGGAGTGACTGACTGACGGTAGCAATTCTTTAAATATAAAATGACACTTTCCACTAAAATCATATATTGTTATGATTTTTCTTACTGCTTAATAATTTGTTTTTCTTGCCCTAACGGTTACACTATCACAAACACCTACTTGTTAACCACCTTACAAGCAAGGACGGATAAAGAAATCAAGTGATGGGTAGGATGAATTTCAACATGACCCTTTTTTCTTTATCTGTAGCATTTATTACAATTCTACTGCAAAACACTGACAAAAGGAGCAAAATACTTTATGCTACAAGTTTAAGTAGTAATGATAAACAGAAATTTCATTCGAACTAAATAGCAAAAATTATTTTTACAAAGAGCTTTTTTTCACTGCAAGTTAACTTGTGTAATCGTCAAAGTCTTTATAGTGTGTTTTACTTTTTTTAATCCATTGTGCGTTCACAAGCAGTTTTTTTTTAACTCTTTTTTGCAGTTTTATAAACAAATCAGAACTTATTACAGATATATTCAATATATCGACTGATTCCATTGCAGTAGTAATAATAATACTACTGTGATACCCGTGTGTCGCACACAGTTATGTTGTAAAAGAAGTTATCAAATATACATGATTATATAGTTGACATGCAATGCAATATATAGTGTAAGTCATCTGATTCAATAATTGTATATATGTTAGTTCGTAATAAAATACCAATTTCAAAAGAAAATTAACATAAACTTGAGTGTAACTTGGTTAAATGGAATCAAATAGAACTTTCTAAACAATTCACAAATTATACTTTTAAATATAAAATAGTAAGGAAAGCTAAAGAGAGCTTTATCTATAAATTAATTATAACATTTGATTAATTTACATGTATTTTAAATGAGTATATAAATAAATTAACAGAAAATTAATATTATTATTTTTGTACCTTTATGTGTTAAAATAATATTTTTGTTGTAGTAAAATAATATATTTCAGCTAAAGTCAATTATATTTTAAATATCATACTTAAATAATTTATGTATCTTATTATTTTATATTCTAAATATTCAAAATGAAATATTTCATTTTAAAATAGTTTGAAAATAACATTTTTTCTGAATTCAGTAAGTTATATTTTAAAGGAAATTTTACCAATATAGGCTTATTTTAGAAAGTAATAACAAATTTAACCCAGTTTTAAAATTAATTACAGAAATAGACCACTTTTTTTTTCTGATCTATTTAGTTGGCGATTTTTCAAAAATCGCCCAAAGAAAAAAGCTTTCCTACGTTGGCGATTTTCTAAAAGTCGCTAACTAAGAAATATGCTATTTTCTTTGGGCGATTTTTGAAAAATTGCCAGTTGGCGACTTTTGAAAAATCGCCAACTAAATAAACCAGAATAAAAAAAAGTGGTCTATTTCTGTAATTATTTTTAAAACTGGGCTAAATTTGTTATTACTTTCTAAAACAAGCCTATATTGGTAAAATTTCCTATTTTAAACTATATGAAATATTCCAAAAAAATGCTTTAGATGAGAGAATCAATTTGCAATACACACACACACATCGACCAAGGTTAGTATTTTTTTGATTTATTGAAATCGTGAGAGGCTTAATGACAAAATAATAGTGAGAGTCAAGAAGAAAAATTAAAAAGATAGAATTATAGAGAAAAGGTGAATTTCCTTTACTTCACTATTATTTAAGAAATCAATACATAGATAAACATAAAGATTAATTAATTAATATCTCTACTATTAATAATGAGAATTCGATGAATAAAATTTCAACCGCATCTTTCTGAAATTCCGAAAATGCCCTTTGTCCACCAACGGAATCTTACCGTCCGTTTACAACCTCCACCACCATCCTCTTTCCTAGCACTCTTAAAATAATTTCACTATAAATTTGCATCTGACACCATCAACGTAACTTTTTGAGATAAAAATGTTGTGACCACCAAAGCTATCGGATGCACATACGTGCGATTTATACTAGTATCAATAGAATAAATTATATGTAATTATATTTTTCTCGGATTGTATATATCTAAAACAATACATTTGGATTATAATTTGAAATTTAAAACATTATTATGCATAATATTTCATTGATTTATATTTGTTAACTAAATATTGATGAATTTAAAAAAAATCATTATTATTTTCAAATTTTAATATGTTAAAATATTATGTTTTATTATAAAATAATATAAAATATTAATTTTGAAACCTAATAATTTATACGTAAATATCACAAATAACTAATTTATATCAAGGTTCAAGAACTCGATTTCAGACATTTGAATTTTTGTTAGTTTCGGACGATTTCGGAAGTTTCGGTTTCGGTTTCGGTCCTGGTTTCGGTTTTATTAATGAAAATTATACTAAATACTATTAAAACTAAATTAAGTTAAACCCTGAAACTAAATTATACTAAATACTAATTAAAACTAAATTAAAGTATACCAAATACTAATTAAAACAAATACTAGGGCATCATCATTTAATACCAGCCCAATACTTAATATTTCAGCCCAACACATTTCCAGCCCACAAATATTTCTGCCCTTATACTTATCAAACACACACGTGTATAGTTCAACCCACAAAAACATACATGCTAGTCAAACACAGGCTACAGAAGAAAATAACACCGCTGGGTAGAAAAAAAGAAAAATGCACGAACACAAAGACAAAAAAACGCTAGGCAAGGTCGATGTCACTGAAGAAGAAGATGACGCTAGGGCAAGGTCGATTTGAGGTAGGGCAAGTCGATCAATTTGCTGATTTGCCGAAGCTAGGGCAAGTCAATTTGCTGAAGCTAGGACAAAGTCAATGTGCGATTTGCTGAAGCTAGGCAAGTTTTTTGCGATTTGCTTGGTTTATTGTTTCGTTTTCTTATTTTAGCCCTAACCAAAACCGATTTTGTTGTTCGATCTACAACGGTACCGGTACGGTACCTCCGAAATTTCAAAGTACCGTCCGGTACCTCGTACCATGATTTATATACTATTATTGGTTATAAATAATCATATATTTTATTATTGTCTGATCCTAACTATTCAAAATGATATATTTTGTATTAAATTAGTTCCCAAATAATATTTTTAAAATTTCAAAATATTATATTTCAAACATAATATTTTATTGATTTATACATTTTAAATAAACGTGAAAAATTCCAGAGAGATATATTATTGTTATTTCCAAAATTTTATGTTTTAAAACATTATCTCTAATTTTAAAATAATTTTAAATAAAATTTTCGAAACTTAAGTTACTATATACTAAATATAATATTTGGCTGATGTACGTAAATATGTGAAATATTTGCACGAATTTATTTATGTAGTAAATTTCAAAGTATTAATGTTGAAGTAATATTTTGTTTTTTGAAACAATGTTAAAAAAACTCATGATCATGTGTGTATTTATGCGCATGCGCAAGCATGCATGTGTATGATGATGGTTTTAGATATCAAATTACAAAATCAATTTTGATAAGAATCTAAAATTATACATTAAAGCTGTTATTATTGTTTATTGTGTGATGTATATACTTTTATATTTGAATGATAATTTATTTTTACCGTTTTGTTACTATGAGTGTGATATACCTGCATTATTTTTAGGATTTATTAGACAAATTAATAGATAATAGGTAATTAAATTTATCAAAATAGATCGTACTTAAGTTTATTTAACTAAGTTAAATATATGGACTTAAATGTGAATTATATGTGAAAATCGAGAAGGGTTTTGAAAATAATAATAGAAATAAAAAATTTGTAGGCTTTTGAATGTAAAACGATAGTAGAGAATTAATAAAATATCGTAAACAATTGTAAAAAATCATAAATTTTATCGGGACTTTAAAATAAAATATCAAAAAGTCCTAGAATCAATGTGAGTGGAAATTCTTATGCTTTACTGTTATTTAATAGAATGGATAGATAAAATATTTTTACTTTGTTTTATATTGGTTACTAGTGTGTAACTCATGCGTTACATACGGTAATAGTGTAAAATATAGTATTTATATTATTAGTGTTAAAATTAGAACTTTGTTATGCAATGAACGATAAATAGCTGTAAATTAAAATTATTATTATTAATTATGTATAATTAAAATTAGAACTTTGTTATGCAACATACCAAATTCATATTAACAAAAATGATATGATTGTTTTTATTACTTAGTTATAAAGATGTATAAACTACATAACATAAATCATACAAACTAATTAAAGGTAGAATCCAGTGCACGAGGCTCCCGCACGATAACGGGCTATGGGGAGGTCGATAATGTACGCAGCTTTTCTCTTGCATTGCGAAGAGACTATTTCCGAATTCGAACCTGGGATCTGGCGTCCAGGTTCGAGTCCGGAAATAGCCTCTTCGCAATGCAAGGGAAAAACTGCGTACATTATCGACCTTCCCATAGCCCGTTATCGTGCGGGAGCCTCGTGCACGGGGTTCCACCTTTATTTATTATGTATAATTTATGTTATGTAGCATATACATCTTTATAACTAAGTAAAAAAACAATCATATCATTTTTGTTAATACGCATTTGGTATGTTGAAATAGACATATACTAATAATTTATTAGATGAATTAACAAATATATTTTATCGGTTTTCTTAAATATGATAAATTTAAAATCACGTAATAAGTTTGAATATTTGGATCTAAAGGTAAAGAGTAGGAAAAAATTGAGAATGGTTTTTGGAAATTTTAATGCGGAGTTATTTGAAGTTGAAAACAGAATTGTGTAATACAGCATAAGATAAAATTTTGAGATAAATGATTATAATTATTTTACAAATTAAATTTTTCGTTATTGTTTATGTACGTAATTTAATGTATGTTATATGTATACATTTATACTTGAATGCAAAAAATAGTACGAAAGGATCATTCGTTGGACGTGTACAGATAAAAATATGAGCTAACTTCTTTTTATTATACAATAATATGAAGAAACATGCACAAAACCTCATATTATATTTTTTGTGCAACAATGTTATTGTATAAAGAGTAAACAAAAACAAAAAACAAAAAAAAAATCTACAGAAAATTTAAGGAGACGGATGCATGACTTGAAGTGAGTTATACTTCAAAATTAATACAATAATCAAATTACTTAAAAGAAATGATTTCATAGATAACCTTAAACAAATTTACGGACATTGGAAAAAAAGAAGCGTGGAAAACTCTAACACATCCAACAATCCATTGTGATTTTTTATTTATTAGAAAAAACAAAAAGAGAGGCGTAAAACATGATATGCATGCTGCAATTATGCATGAATGGTATTCTGGTAACTTCAAAAGCTTAAAAATGAACCATTCACGTATATTTATATATATATATATATTGACATATGTTTTTAGGATTTATTAGAAGCATAAACTAACTATTCACTGAGATTTTATAAGTAGTTTAAATTTGAGATTTTATAAGTAGTTTAAATGCATGGATTTAAATATAAAATGTTAAGGAAGAATTTAGGGAGGGCATAAATAATTGTAGAAAATTTAAAATTTAGGTATTTGAAACTAAAAACAGAATTTTACAATGCAATGTATGATAAATTTATTAAGATAAACGAATAATAAACTAAATTTGTTAATATTATTTATGTATATTATTTATGTTATACATATGATTTATATATCTTTATATTTGAATGAAAAAATAATTTTTACCACTTTTGTTGATACAAATATGGTATACATATTAAAACCATCATATTTTAGTAGACAAATTAACGAATGTTTACTAATTGAATTTATTCAAATAGTCTAAATTCAAGATTACATAATAAATTAAAATATACCGGTTAAATGTACTAAGGAGGGTTTTGTAAATAACTATAGAAATTTCAAAATGTATATACTTGCCGTTAAAAAAAGAATTTTATAATGCAATACAGAGTAAATATATTGATATAAATGAATTATAAATTAAATTTGTAATTATAGTTTATGTATATAATTTATGCCATGTGATTGATGTATTTATATACTGAATGAATTTTTATACCATTTTTATTAATATCAATAGGGTATCGATTGAAATTTTCATATTTTATAATTTATTAATAAATCAACAAATAATAGATTGCTGAATTTGTTTAAATAGTTTAAGACCACATAATTGGCTCTAATATTTGAAGTTAAATGTAAAATATTAGAAGGGAACAAAGGATGATTTTGTAAAAGATTATAGAAATTTTAAAATAAAGGTATTTGATGAAGAAAAAAAATATAATGATGTGATGCACTATATGATGAAACTATTTAGACAAATGAATTATAAATTGAATTTGTTATTATTATTTTTGTATACTTATCTTATGTGACTTATGTATCTTTATTTTAATGAAAAAGTAATTTTACCATTTTTGTTAATATAAGTATGGTGCACATATTGAAATTTCATATTTTCGTAATTTAGTAGTGTTTATTACAATTTCTGCAGCAAAACATTAACAAAAGGAGCAAAATACTTTATGCTATAAGTTTAAGTAATAATGTAATAGAAAATTTATTCCAACTAAATAGCAAAACTATTTTTACAAAGAGCTTTTTTCACTGCAAGTTATCTTGTGTAATGTCGAAAGTCTTTATAGCGTGTTTTAATTTTTGAATCTGTTGTGTGTATTTCACAAGTAATTGTTCTTTTTTAAAACTCATTTTTGCATTTTTATAAAAAAGAAATCAGAACTGATCACAAATTTATCCAATATATCGACTGATTCCATTGCAGTAATAATACTAATATTGTTTTAATTGTATGATCCATAACAATACTAGATAATAATTAGCCATCAATTTGATCCATCGGTTTGCATCATTTGATTCAATCAAAAGCAGAGTTCTCTGAATAAAAAGGGAAAAGGTATAAATAATTTCAAAAAAGAACAAAATTCTGGATCAGTTTCCATGCTGATTTTCTCCTTTAAAGTTCCATTAGCCTCCTCCATTTCTAACTAGGCTGATGTTAACTTATTAAGCATAAGAAAGAAGTTTGAATCTTGGATGTAATCTCAGTTGTAAAAATCCTTCTGGACCCCCCTCTAGGCCTCGCCTAAGCGCTAGGCGAGGCTTATCGCCTAGCGATCCGCCTAGGCCCGCCTAGGCCCGCCTAGACGAGACATACCACATCGTCTAAGCATATAAGCACTTTCTAGGCAATAGTTAAGGCTTGATGTCTCGTTTAAGCATCTACATGCAAGTTTCAAGTGGTGTTGCTTTGTTGGCAACTCCCAAGCCCATCCAAACTACTAGATTTTCATTTTGGATTAATTAAATTAAAAAATATATTAGAATTTTATCAAAATACACAAGTTTATCAAAAACGTCTAACTCCGATTAATCCCCGCCTAAATGATTAATCCCTAGTCCATGTTTGCCGCCTAGCACCCGACTAGCAATTTTTACAACTTTGGATGTAATGAAGGATTAACTCAATCCAGCGGAGACAGCAACTCTGAAGACGGAGATGACTCAATAGGCGGAAGAGGCAGACAGAAGGCGGAGGCAGCGTCACTCGTGACAATTGGATTTGTGAGGCAGGAAGAGAAATAAAACCCTGCTAGGCACAAGCGAATGGGAAGATGTAAAGCAAATTTATGGTTATACATGAATAAGTTGTGCTCAAGCCTGCATTTCTTTTATTTTAATCTTAATTTTTGGAGGCAGCCCTTTATTTATTATTTATTATTTATTTATTTTACCTTGGGCAACAGCCCAGCTGGACCCAGGGCTAGGACCGCCGTTGTAACGACCCAAAAATTTAAGTGGTTTATTAATTTAATTAATTGAATTTTTTGAAATTTTAAAACAATAATATTTTGAAATAAAAATTTAATATTTGGAATACGTCTATTTAAACATAGTAAATGGTAAATTTTCATCAGATAATATGGAAGTTTATTTTATTGTGTAGTTTTATTTCAATTTAATCAGTTAATATTGATGAAAATAAAATGTTTTCGAAACCTAAATATTTTTATATAGAAAATTTGTAAATCATCTTCTGAGTGAGACGTCATATTTCGTTTCTCCAAATTTTGACTGTTATTGCTCCGTCGATCTTATTTTCGACGAAATAGCAGCATTTTGGTACCGATATCGATTTTGATCGGAGGATCGTACCACTGATATTTGTATGCCGCTTTGATCGTCTCGTCGTGCTGATCTCTGTGATATATTCATTTCTGTTTTTCGAATCCCGGTACATCACGAAATCTATAAACGATTACTGTATCGGTAACCGTTTTCGGACCTTTTGACTTCCGTGGCCTTTATTTTTATTTTATTTTCTACCGCTGAAATTAAATAGGCACTTGGTATTTATTTTCACTGAATTCAACTCGTGACTCTTTATTTCCTACCTTTTCAAATTTATATCTACTGTTTCGTTTTATAACTTCGGGTTCGTTCTTTTATTTTCAGTCTTTTCCCCTTTCTTCTATTCGTACTGTTAGGAAGAAGAAAAATTTTTGTATACAAATTATATTTCGCGTGAAGACCTCTGGCTTCAGCAAGTCTGAAATTCTCTTCGTCTTTGTTCCCCTCAAAAACTCGACCTCCTCATCCTCTACCCACCTCCCCCAAAAATCTCCTACTTCCTCTGCTTATCCACGTGAAACCGAGCCGCGTTTCACTCTCCACCATGGCCGACATCCACGCTCCTCCTTGCTCGAACCACGAGCACGCCAATCCATCAGCCTATGCTTGTAGATCTGAGCCACCTCGACCCCGACCCGCTCGACCAAGCGAGCCTTTCCCCTCCTCTCATCTCTCTGTCATTCGTCGGGCCTCCGCCTCTGCATGCTCCTCTAGCCCGCGGCCTTCCCTTCCTCAGCACTCTGCCGTGCCATCAGCAACCTTCGGCGAACAGCAGGCGCATTTCCTCCTCTCTTCTACATATAAGTACTATATAAAGATTATATTGAGTTCATATATATTACAGTTTGTATTAAGTTTATATATACTACAGTTTATATATATATGTTTCGAATGTTGTCTGCATCAGTAAGTACATATGATAGTTTTTATGAAGAGGTTCTGGTGTTGTTTCATATATATACAGTAGAGAGAAAGATTTATCTATTTTACGTTATATGGGATGTACGTTGTTTTTAAGTGTATATATATATGTAAGATTTTACATTAGCTTATATATTAATGATATTTTATATTATGTGTTTGATTTTTTTGACAACTTATATATATTCTAAGTATGTTTAACAGTGCATATATATGGTTACAATATATATTTCTGTTGTCTTATTTGTATGTTAATCTTTTGATTCTTATAATAGCATATATGTTATACTATTAATGTATTTACAGTAATATATAATATATAAGTATATATAGGATATGACAGTCAAATGTATTTAGTTGTATATATAAATGGTAAATTGCAGTTTTATATATATTATATGTTTATATATATTAGCTTATAAGCTATTGTGTATATATATATATTGGTTATAAGGTTGCAGTGTATATATATAATTTTCTGATTGTATAAGTTTATATTAGCTTTTGCGAATATTTAAGTAAGCTTTGCCTGTTAGTATTTTATGTGTTGAGTATATATAATATTAAGCTAGTGTATATACAGTATTTTATTTTAGCTTGTGTATATTGTATATATATAGTTTTATATAGTATATGTTAGTTATATATTATACATATGAGTAAGTTTTAAAGTTGTAATCGTTGTTTTAAATATCAAGGTTGTATATAGTTTATTTTGACAACATATATATATATATATATTGTACAATCTGTTTATATATGTGTGTGTCTAAAGATTTTGGTGAAGTCTGCATCATTTAGTTTTTACCTGCTACTTTATGTTACTTTATAATGACTCTGGCTACATATAGGTTTGGTTTCAATGATATATATTGTGTTTGCTTGTATATATGCATTAGCCTGTAAAATTTTAAAGTATATATTATGTTTCAGGTTGCATAAAATTTTGACTTTTATGATATATACATTGTTTTAAATATGTATGTAAGTTGTATAATGTAAAGGTCATATTAGTATATATATATAACTGTTAAGTTTTACTGTATTGATTCAAAATTTATTTTATATATATATATATATATATATATGTTTGACTTAATACATGAGTTTACACTAAAGCAATGATTTTGAAACACACATACATACATACAAATATATATATATTTAATTTAGTATATGCTTAAATTTAGAATATGATTTTATATAAATAGTTATATATATACATGTTCACTTATATCATTCATCTTCATTCATCCAGTTCTGATCGATTTCGTCAATTCCTATTTATCAGCTTCGTTCGTCGATTCGAGTTCACTCTCGCCTTGTTTTGAGATTCGTGCCTGGATTCGTAGCTCATTTCTTAGTCAAATCTATCTAGCATCGAAAGGGGAGCAATCACTCACGAGTAACGTTCTTATATTTATTAAATTTGATTTCAATAAAAACGACAATTGAAATATGCTGTTGTTAGTCATTTATATTGCTATATATATGCCACTATCTGTATCTGTTCACCTGTGACATCTGACACCATTATCTGTTATTTATATTGCTATATATATGTCATTATCTGTATTTGTTCACCTGTGATATCTGACATCATTATCTGTTATTTATATTGATAATATATGCATGTTATGTTATTATTATATCTGTTATCACTCTGCAAGTTCCATGTTAGTATAGAATTCACTATGGGTTGAAATGATACATACCCGAACGATCTGTAGAATAAGAGAAAATCGTTATGGATTGAAATGATAAACCCAAGCGATTTTCATTGTCATTGAATTTGGGATTGCGGGTTGAAAAGATATATACTCGTATATATATTTAAATTGCGGATTAAAATGATAAATATCTGTATCACTTGACCATAGGGTAGAAAATTATATACAGACACCGTTGGTCTATATATAAATATTTTGAAAATGATTTCTATGGTTTTGAAAAGAAATATATGGTTTTGATAATTATTGATTTTAAAGATTTATTATAGTTGATTTATTAAAGTTGATTTATTAAAGTTGATTTAATAAAGTTGATATATAGTATGTAAGTATTTATTTAATATATATATTTCAAATATAGAGTTTATAATGATTCAGGCTGGAAAGATAAATTTGAAATTGATTTGAAATTATATTTATTTAAGAATTTTACTTAAATAAGTTTGATTTGAAATTTGTTAAATTTGAAATTTTGAAGATATGTTTTATAACTTGAATTTGATTAAAAGTGACTTAAATGAATATTTCAAATTTATATAAATTGAAATGGGATATTTTGTTTATTTTAAATTTGTAAATTGAAGTTGTATTTAGATGTTATTGAAATGATTAAGTAAATATTTCAAAACTAAATAATAGTAAAGTGAATTTGATATATATATGAAATTATCGAATTTAGTTTTGAAAATGTTGAATATTTAAAGCTTTGAAATATATTGAAATTGAAATGACTTATTTTATGGTTCAGTATTTGAAATTGATAATTTGAAATGATTATTGAGAAACTGAATCGAGTTGAAATTGATGATTTGAGATTTGATTAAATTTGAAATTTGGAATTCGAGTTGATTTGAATCGATTTGTGAAATTTGAGGAAACTATTTTTATATAAAGTATTTTAAAACTATATCTAAAACTATTTATATTTTACTTTATAAATTATTTTAATATAAACTATTTTAATATAAATCATTTTCAATATAAATTATTTTATTATAAACTATTTTTAACTTATAACTATTTTATATAAACTATTTCTATTTTATAAACTATTTTAAATATACTAATTATTTTAATATAAATTGTTTTAACTTATAACTATTTTATATAAATTATTTTATTTTGTAAACTATTTATTTTATACACTATTATTAATATCTAAACTGTTGAAGGAAAGTGTTATGATTTCAAAGTGTTATGATTTCCAAAGTTATGAATTTCAAAGTATTATGATTTCCAAAGTATTATTATTTCAAATTGTTTTAGTTTCGAAAGTATTATATCTTTGAAAGTACTATGATTTTGGAAGTGAATATTTTTGAAATGGAAATGATATCGTATTGATATGTTTTTGAAATGGAAATGATATCGTATTGATATGTTTTTGAAATGGAAATGATATTTTGGTTTTGAAGTATAAACTATTTTGAAATGACCGCGGTGTTATAATAACGATTGGTTGTTAAAGAGACCGGGATCGAATATGGGCATACTCTCTGTCGATACCGAAAACCACTTTAACAACTGTGTATGCGGTGGAGATTCCATAATGAAGTAGGATGGTGGCGACGATCCTATATGAGGTATATACGTGGACCCGACTCCCGTGAGTTGGCATAAGGTGGCTAAAACAGGAGCAATCGACGGGCTAATGAGGTAGCACCTCTGATCGGACATATTCCATCGTATGTCATTCTATTACTTTGTGATTGATTTGGTGTGCACCCTTGATTCGGAAGTGTGGCTCGAGGTGGGCGATTGCTGCGGCTCTGCGTTACCACCGGTCCGGAAGTGTAATTGGTATATCTACCCTGGCATTGCCTAGTTGTGCAGTGTCACCTACCATAACATGTTTTCCTACGAGTTTGTTTTATACCATACCTATGGAGTGCTCTCTGATGACACCCATTATGGGGGAGATTACGGTACTGTATAGACTATGGGAATATATAAAATGTGTTAAGGAGATATGGGTAACGCCTTAACGCTATTTTGATAGTTTACTTTACTTTAGACATTTTATAATAGCGTATATTACTACATATTAGATAGTTTAACAGATCCTTAGAGGATGATTATCCCAAACATCCTTTGAGTTACTTGTATTTCAGTTGATATTTCACTTGAGTTGGATTTATTGATATAAGAATGTTAATCCTGACTCGAGTGTTTTGTGTTTTGCTTTACGCTCGGGTCAGACTGAGTGATACAGCATTTGAGACTCACCTTTAGAGTTGGAGCTTCGCTTGGAGATCCAGCTATCTATCAATTCTGCTTTCAGTTATTCAGTTGATTCCAGTGATGTATTCAGATATTGTATTTGACTATTGTATTGAGGTATCTATGTATTCGTGACTTCTGTTGTATCTTATTTAACTCTGTTATATATATATAGTAGCTTCATGAACTACTATTCTTTTGTTTCCGCTGCATTATTGTTATATTACTCTATGTGTGATTATTTATTTACTGTATATGTTGAGTTTTGTCAAATTTTAAATTAACAATCAGATATTTTGAGCAATTCAAATCCGACATGTATGGATGCGAATGGTTGAAAATTTCAGACTGTTACAACCGTGCTTACAAGGCCTTAAAGCAAAATAGATCTTCAAGTTTGCTTTAAGTTCACAGCAAGTCCAAACTCATCATTTTTATTTTATTTTGCTTTTGTTTTTTTTACATATATATGTATTTTTCTTTATTTTTACTTTACTTAGTTACTATTATTATTAATTTACTTATTTGACTTTATTTTATTATTGCTATTGTTATTGTTATAACTTTTAAATTAGCTTTGTCATTTAGTTTTGGGTTCCATCTCTAGCCGACCCCGACTTATTTGGGAATAATGGCTTTGTTGTTGTTGTTGTAGATATTTGAAGATACAGTGTACCGTAATACCTCTGATACCTAAATATACTAATCTTATTTAGTAATAAGGTGAAAAAAGGTGGCACCCTACAATCTCATACCATGCTACATAGTATTACCAACAGATGGAATTTTATTGACAATAATTTTGAGCTTCATTATGTTATACGATTCAGATATTCAAATTAAATATCAACAGTATGCAGTTTTTCTTTGCAGTTCCAGGCCAGATAGAAACATATTCGTTGAATGAGCATTTTTAAAAATGCCTGCTTACCATCAGTGAGAGATTGCTCATATCCTTTAATTTTTCCAGAGGCAACACTAGTTGTAATTTCCCGTGTGCAACATAAGCCTGTTAATGAAAATCCAATCAATGTGATGCTCTATATGTAAATATGATATGGGAATCATGGGTTGGTAAGTACCAACTTACAAGATGTGTTGGCCAATTTTCCAGTCCATCAAAAATATGTGTTGCATAAATAATAGTTGCACCTCTTTCTTCACATTCCTTCCTTAAATAGTTCAACAGGTTAGCCCTTGCCAACACATCTAGGTCAACCGTAATCTCGTCTAGGAGAAGAACCTGAGAAAACTAGACAAATTACAGACTGAATTTATTTTGTATATAGGTGGCTATTACTAATCTGAAACTTGGACAAACCTTAAATGGTTTAAGGAGACCCATACATATTTGCACGCGTCTTCTTTGACCATCTGATACCTTATGCAATCTCCATGACAGATCTATCTCCAGTACCTGTAGATGTTAGCGTACATCAGACATCATGTTTACATATTTTGAAACCGTTATCAACTACTGCGAAAGATATTGTTATTGTTACAACTTTGGTAAAAATAGGTTCTAAACGCAACATCAACTTAAAATTAAATGAAGACCTGTTTCTGTATCCAGGATCATTTGTAACACTTCTGATCTTGTGGGTGTATTTTTATCCAATTAGTGTGTAACCATGTATTGCACATGGTGGTGTCTTAAAATAAATATTAAAATTTTGCATATATTGTTCAAGGGTCTAGTTTTTGTTATATGATTTTGAGTTATATGCTTTTATAAATAAAAGTTAATTAGTTATGTTGTTTTTGTTAAAATAAGCAAGTCATATATTGAATTTATTATTATTGCTCTAAAATTTAATATTTGTTACATGAATAGCAAAATAAATTAATTATGATGATTTTAATTATTTTCGGCTTTTCTTTATATAAATATATTTATTTAGATAAATCTTGAATTTGCTAGTCGGTGTATATTAAAAAATTAGATGAATGATGCATAGATGGGTACCGATCGATATAACTCAGGGATTTTGGCACATCGATGATTAAAATGGCTCTGGAGCTATCATAAGGAGCATTCTTTTAAAGCAACGTGAATCAAACAATCAACAACGAAGGCATTTTTGATGGAGTCATCGATCTATACCAATACATGGATGGATAGGAATCGATCCATAAGTTAGAAGAATTTTGAACTGGAGAACTTTAAAAAGAAAGGAGGATCGATCAGCAAAGTAACTGGAAGAATATTGCTAAATTTGATTGATTGGTACCAACTGATAGGTATATATCGATCCTCGATAAGAGCTCAATCATACGAGCTGATTCAACTTTAACCTAATCCCCAGCCTGGAATCGTGGGTTTCAACCGTTCTCTCTCTACCGAATATCTAGATATATTTTGGACGATATGGGGTTGCTAAAGCCTCAACTACACCTATAAATACAAGTCTTACACCATTGGAAAGGGAGATAATGTTATTTCATTAGGGACAGACTTTATCGGATTTCTAATTCAAATCTCTCTGTAATTTCGAGTTATACATTTGTAATATCTTTGGAAATTGGTGAAATATCTTATAAAGTTGAACTAGGTATAGCCAAAGCACTATAAACCTTGTGTTCTCTTTTTTACACTTTTCTTGTTTTTGACGTATTATGATCCGAAATCAAAATAGGTAGGATTCTAAACATATGAACAAGAGGTTCACAATCCATAAATAACACTAACTCAATGATTACATTCTGAATCACTGGTTCTCCTTGACCTGAACGGGATGTTAAGCCAATTTTCAACCTAACAAATAAGATCCAAACCCCTTTTTTGTAAAAGGAAGTCAAATCTACATTATGGAGCCTTCTCATTTCACTTTTTTTTTATTTGTTTCAGTTAATCCACTTTGAAAAAACGATTACTGATACAAAATTTTGCAACTTTATCTTACAGGCATAACAATCAAATTAGACTAAAGCTTGATTTGATAATCATTCGATCATCATAATGGCATGATAAATTTGATAAAACCTGATCATTTTCATTTTACATTTCTTATGCTGAAATGAAATTAAAAATTATCCTAATAACATTATTTTTGTCATATTATAGACCTCAATGAATCGATATGACCAAACTATTTTTCCATTTATAATGTTTGAACATATCTTCAATACCTTCTTATTGACGCAGTTTTAATTTTATTTCTCCTCTTAAGGAAAACAAAATAGATTATTAAAACAAATTTATGCAATTTCATCTTGTTGTCATATCATTCAAGTTACTGATCAACCTTTTTTTAAGCATGGTTAATTGAGTTCAACAGGATTCATTCCCACCATATCTAGATAAACAATCTAATGACATACCATTGTCCCACATGGGACATGCACTAATCAACTTCGTAGATTACAGTTGAATATCAAATGTCAAATTTTATTTTCAATATAAAGATTGTGTTACTATAGCGCCTAGGCACATGTCGTACACTACTAGTCAATATGCTAAAATGGTTAACAAGCATATGATTTTTTTTTAAATGGTACTTTATATACAACATGTCACTATGACAACATATCACATGTCAATAAAACGTTCGAATCACGCTACGCAAGTTTCGAACTTTTGACCTCTCGCACCAAAGCCGAATCACTTAACCAATAAATATAAGTAATGCAATTTGTTAAAGAAAACTTAAAAAACCATATATCGAATGAATACCTTGATTAATTCCTCTCTTCTTTGAGGATCAATGCCAGCAACCCCATAAATCATCTTTTCTGCTGATATGTCCATTTGTATTGCAACCTCAAAACCGGCAAAAGCGACATCTCTTCTCCACTGGAAAAACAACAGAACGCATGAGTTCCATGCATTATAAATAATATTTGATAAGAGTACTAATTTGTATTGTCTAATGCTATTTGTCATTGCAACCAAAACAGTAACGGTAACGACCTGCCTTTTCGATCCTCAGAAGTCGGCACTAATACATCCATGGTATTCACGTGTCGAACATCTAAGTGTCAGAAAGACGGATTGTTGAGGAAAAAGAAAAGACGGAATAAAATCTCACATCGTGACGAGTAACATATAACATACAATGGATCTTTACCAAAGAAAAACCGTAATATACATACCATCAAATCAGAGTACACTATACAATTTATCAGCCCGAACAGTTATAACAACATGTCCTCACAACTACTGATAAATAAAACAACTAATGCAGCAGAAAATAAAATATACGTGAGTGTCATGGAGGCCTCCAGCTCGTCTTCTAAAGCTCCAAAACATCCAACTAAATCTGTAAATATGCTCGGTCTGATCCGAGCATTATAAGAAAATAACATCTGGATCAGTCTGCTAAACCAGCGTGAGAAACACAGCTCAAATGGATTTTAATGTTATAAAACCTTTCAAAATAAAGATATCTCGTAAGACCACGCCGAACATAAACATGAACAGATTTTTATCTTATGATAACCAAAATATATCATAGGAAATCTTCTGATATTATCATTGTCTAACGTTTAAAATAAATATTGAGTATAGCCGAAATTGTTACATTAATTAAATTCCAGCATAAAAGGTATACAACTAAGTCTGAAGGCACTTATTGAAGAATGGATTTCCATACAATGACAAGGCACTGGGTACCACCTGCCACAGTACACCTCTAGATAAATGTACCGAGGGTCTCACATTGACCCCCTGCGAATCAGGACCGACCCTACCATTTACTGAATAGTTCCGAAATTTCATTATCCCGGTTGCTTTTGCAACATTTTCCGAGAGCTCTCATGCACAACATAATCTATAAATGTATATATCTTGAAAGGATGATGACAATACCCTAATGGTTGTGACCCACTTAACCCTGAAACATATCTCATGTTTTAGACATTCCCGGTTGTTGAGGCTAAAGGCTACATTTTACCTTTTGAATAGCAGTCACACTTGAAATGTTAACACTGCCCTTCAGGCAGCAATGCAGTATCACCATTCGTTCATACAAGTTGTTCAGAAAGCGAACAAACTGAAAGCACTACTTCCACTACATCCATTTTGGAATCATCCTCGAGATTAGTAGCAAGTAGTCATTGCACTTCAAAGAGCTTTTGTCTTCGATTATCTTCAAGATATTCTGATTTGAACGCTTATGTCGGTTCAAAGTGGTTTTCGGATAATATATCTGATCCCGATAATCGACAACGATAGTTTAAAATTGGCCAAATTCGATAGTCGGCTATTTAACCATCAAATAAAAACGACAATCAAATCAGGGATATTTCCATAGGGAAACCAACATTGGTTGAGCACATAAGCAACCACTATCCTCTTTAATTAACCATTTCATTAATTAAAATTATTTTGTAAATTTTTGTATCAAAATACTTTTACAAATATATATTAACAAACCCTTTATACTTCTTTCAATACTTGGAAAAATATTCATATACTTGTCTCAACGGTACAAGTATATTCATAAAAACACTACACTTTCCCTACATAGAAAATGTATTCATATACTTATCTCAACGGTGTAAGTATATTCACAAAACATTATGAAATATTTCTTATTTCGAAATCATATCAAAAGGAGTAAACAAATATTGTTTTTAAAAGAAACTGAGATAAGGATAAACCTAAACATTATTCCTTTGGTGTTAAGCATGAAACGAATGTCTACTCCAACAAAATTAAGAAGGTCAATTTGGAAAAATCCAATTTCAGTTTCTTTTATAAATTTCTTTAATAAATCCTTTTAATAAATCTCCTTCATTTATGAACATCTTCTTTACTAAAATTTCAAATCCATTTATAAAACTCTTAATAAATCACCAAGTTTATTTATAAAACTCTTTTATAAATATCCAAAGTCATTTATAAAATCCTTTTACAAATATCCATAGTCATTTATAAAACTTCTTTTATAAATATCCAAAATCATTTATAAAACTTCTTCCCAAAATTTCAAGATCTCTTTTCAAGTTACAAAACTCCCTTATTAATCTCTAAAACAATTTATAAAACCCTTTTATAAGTATAAGCTCTAAATTCATTTTAGAATTCCTTTCATAAAATATCATTTATAAATTCCTTTGTAAATATATATATATATATAACATAATTATAGCCTACTTTAATAAATTCCGAAATTTTAACCAATGTCTCCTTTATAAACATCTTTTGTGTTATTTATAAAATCTTTTATAAAACTTTCTTTCTTAAAAAATATCATTTATAAACTTGTTTCATAGATCCCCGACTTATTTGCAACTTTTTGATAAAACTCCAAATTCATTTATAAAATCCTTTTTATAAATTTTCTAAATAAAATTACCAAAACTCCGTTTTAAAACAAAACCCCAAATATAACACCAAACTCCAAATATAGTCAAATTCCCAAAAATCATTATAAAACTCATATACTTTCCATAACACGATCTTTCCATATATTTCAATAGATTTCTAAATGGAATTTATTGCTCTAATTTTATCAAAATGATATTGATTTCCTTTTATAAATTCATTTCAATTTGTAAAACACCGCTTATACCTCTCCAAATTTATCACACTTCCAGTTTCCAAAATAGATCCAACTACTTTCTCTAAAACGATCATTCCACGTATTATTATAAATCCACAAATGTGATTTATTTCTCAAATTTATCAAATGGAAATATCTTCCCTTTTTATAAAATATCACTTATAAGACTCGTCTTAAATTTATAAGATACCATTTATAAATCTATTCTTTCATTTACAACATTTTATATAAAATGTCTCACAAATATTTATTTTCACAATATTTCCATCTTCTTTAACACAAAAATTGTTTTTAAATAAAAGATAATCCATTTTTATTTACCTTTGAATAAAACCATTATTATTATTATTATTTTCTATTAAAACAAATACTTCCAAAAATAATTATTAAAATATTTACTTAAATATATATATATATATATTAGAAAAGAAAAATGAAAGAAACTGAAATAAAATAGAAAAGTTTAGAAACTCATTTAAATTAAAATATCAAAGAAATTCCAAAAAGGTCAAATTTAAAATCATTTTCCCAAATCAAAAATCATTTCCAAACCAAATCAACAATTTATAGTATTTCAAAAGACTATATCGAGGCCAAATAGTTACTATAGCACTTAACTAGTGCTATAACTACCTTTTCTACTAAAAAAGTTCGATTTTCGCATACATCGGTGTCACATCCAAAATTGCCAACAATCAAATTCAGCATTTAACAATCTATATCACAGATATATAACTAAAATAAATCGATAGGTAAATAATTAAAAATAAAAATTAACAATATCGAGAAATTCGGATTTCTCCATAAAATTCATGTATTTCAATTTTAAATACTAATTGCTTTTCAAAACAGATATTTTAACCAATCAGCCAATAATTTCAACCAAACACAAATAGTAAAATTTTATCTATTTTATGATATACTGATTAACCAAAGAGGTTAGTTATACTCACCGAAATTCCAGTTGGCGCCGAAGTGTTTCGGTTTGAACTAAAATCGAGCGACGTTCGATTTTAGTTCAAATTTCCATATTGCTCCAAATTCAACCAACCAATTCCATCGCGCAGCTTTCGCCATTACGAGCGCAATGCAAAAAGTTTCGCCTCGATTGGACGTTCGATTTTTACTTTTAGCTTTGGAGCTCACTGGCATGATTCTGATGGAACCTTACTAGAGTAAAAAGAAAGAAAGATGTTGAATATGCTAAGTATTTGTTTTAGTTTATATTTCGAATTTTGGCATCTTGCCGTATACATTTTCGTTCGCATACGAATCGCGAAGGACAAAACAAAAATACGATCGCGCTCAAAACAGCGATGCGACCTCAAAACAATAATAATATACACCGGTTACTCGATTTCGTAAAATCACAAAAACAATGTCGTTTGCTGATAAATCGTCAAACGATTATTTAAATATTTTCCAAATTAAAAAATTATGTAAAAATCAAATAAATTAAATTAAAAATATGTCAAAAAAATCGAGTTGTAAAAATAAAAATAATTTTTCTTATTATTTTTTTGAAATGTTTATTACTGCAAATAAATTTACAAATGAATTCATCGTTGTTGTTTATTAAACAAAAAGAGTTAAATAAGACCATTAAATCCATTAAATTAATATTCAATTCATAATCCAAATATTTAATTAAGTATTCAAAAATTAAATTTCACAATTTAAATATTTTAAATAATCGTTATATTTCAAATATTTAAAATTTATTAAATACTGAAAATCAAGCTACAAAATTCTGGATCGTTACGTTCTCCCCCCTTAAAAAATTGTCCTCGAAATTCAAAGGTAAGAAAAATGCCTTCAAACCCTTAAACTTTTCAAAATCAATTAGTTGAAATGGATTATTAAATGTCTTTTAAAGTTACGGAAAATTTCGACAGCGTCTTCTTTGCGCGGCTCGATTGAAAAACTACAGATTGCCACCACAAGATCGAACCAACCAAAAGAAAATAAAAGCCAAGTGGTCTTCCATATCCAGGTCATAAAATCATTAACCAAAACAAAAATATAAACATGTACCTATTTGTCGAGCAAACCAACTTTACTCATGAAACCAAAAGCATCAACTAGCCTTTGCTTTCATATACTTGCATCTTACTTACAAATAATATCCAACCCTATAACTTACATTATCTGAATAAAGAAACACACAATTTACTAAGCCCATAAGATGTACATATACCATATATACGCAATATCAAATCTAATTGCTCGCTCGATCACACGATTTCACTTCTAAACTAGTATCGTTTGCTCGACTTCTATAGTGCGAACTCCGATCCGGTTCTTTGATTAGAAACCTCCATTCTTCTTACATAGCCAACAACTATAATAGAAAACTTCAGAATCCAATCAAAAATCCATACCAAACGTTCGTCGTCACTGATCGAGTGAAAAATCCTAACTCGGATCAGTGTAAAACACCTCGAAACCGTGTACTCGAATCTGGATCAAACAACTGTGCGAATAAAATGATTTACGTACAACTTACGTACATATTCCACTGGTTTCTCTTAACAATACAAAATTCTTTTTATTCACATTCATGTTAAACCATAATTGATTGCACCAATAGTATTTCATTTAATACTAAATTCATTTATGAACAATTTCATAAAATTATTAAAGTTTATATATCTTATAAAACCCAACTTATGTTTATTATCGCTTCAAAATTTTAACTTCATATTAATATAATACTCTCCTATGTCCACTTATACACAAAATTTCAGATTTGTTTTTAACTTGCTACTTCTCAAATTTATAAGATACCAAAGCTTATTATCTTATATTTTCACCAAAAACACTTAGCTTTTATTTCCAATTTAACTCGGGAGTTTTCGACCGTCCAAAGTCGCCGAAAATCTCATTTCATTTTAAATAAATGAAAATTTCCGAACATCATCTCAAAACGAGATGCACAAACCCAACTGTCCAAATGGATAAAGATACATGAGTCTATATAATAACTTAACTGAAAATTTCAGAGTTTAAACATCCGGGTTTTATTTCAACTCATTTTTGAAATAATAATAATAATCTCTTTTGTATATCAAATCATACTTTTGGAAAATTTTAAACAAATTTATTTTACCCAAAACAAAAGTTCTATGGCAAATCACTATGGTAGCAATCTGTCGCTTTAGAAACTCGAAAATGAATACCGATGATGCTGCAGTCATCATCAGAATTATTTTCCATCGATTGAAGTGAGTTCAGTGCTTTCTATCTCATTTAAAGATCCCTTCAAAATATTTCTAGTCAAAATACTTCCAAATAATACCATTACTATTTTCTCAAAACTTTGAAAAACAATTTCCAAAAACACCGGATTCTCAAACTCTCATTTTAAATCCTTATTTATTTATAAAGCTCATCTTTACAATCAACTTATATAAAGTTACTTTTTATAATAAAACATTTCACAAACGTATATCTTTGTTTGAATTATAATAAACAACTTCCATTAAAATTTAAATTTTAACTCAAGATTATCACCGAACGCCTTATAATCAAATTGTGAAACCAAATTCACAAGGTATTCGTAATTAATTTAACCAAACAATCAATGCCCATAAACTACTTGAGCACAAAAAAATAAACAATAAATGATAATAATCAAATATTATCATTCTCTAACAACCAAACATCATGTATAACTATATTAATTTTTGAAAATTATTTTATTTATATATATATAATATAATCTGGTAAAATTGTTTCATTTATCCAATTTCAAAACAATATTGTGTGGGTTTGCCTATTCAAGAGTTTAGAAACCCTTATCGATATAGTTGTTCCTTCTGTAGCAACGAGAATTCATGAACCACTCAATCGATAAATCAACACAATATAAAATATTTTTATATCACTAACAAATACGCGCTCATATATATAATACACTCAAAATCATCATATGGTCTCACTTACTCTATTTCAAATGAGTCTACCCCACCAAAGCCTAGGTGTTCGCTCAATCTAAGCTCTGATACCATGTGTGATATTCCTCTAAACGGGTGGTGCCTACACAATGGTAACCTCGAATCTGATTTTACGGCCAGTCTCTCGACTGTAAGCACGAAGCAAACCAACCCATTAATTTCAGGGACGTGTAGGGGTAAGAGTTTAAGCTTCGGCACAGTTCACAAAGCGAGAACCCCTGTCGCGTTAAAGCAACTTTGCAAACAGATCTGATCCCGGTCTTCCGGAACTGATAACGATAGTTCAAAACTGTTCAAGTTTGGCCAAGTTTGATAATCGGTTATTTAACTATCAAATAAAAACGACAATCAAATCAGGGATATTTCCGTATGGAAACCAACATTGGTTAAACACATAAGCAACCACTACCCTCTTTAATTAATCCTTTTATTAATTAAAATTATTTTGTAAATATTTGTATCAAAATACTTTTACAAAGATATTCACAAACCCTTTATAGTTCTTTCAATACTTGAAAAAAATATCCATTACTTATATCAACGATATAAGTATATTCACAAAAACACTACACTTTCCCTACTTAGAAAATATATTCATATACTTATCTCAACGGTATAAGTATATTCACAAAACATTATGAAAGATTTCTTATTTCAAAATCATATCAAAAGGAGTAAACAAATATTGTTGTTAAAAGAAACGAAGATAAGGATAAACTCAAACACTATTCCTTCGGTGTTAAGCATGAAATGAATGTCCACACCACTAAAATTAAGAAGGTCGATTTGGAAAAATTCAATCTTAATTTCTTTTAATAATTTTTTCAATGAATCCTTTTAATAAATCTCTTTCATTTATGAACATCTCCTTTGCTAAAATTCCAAATCCATTTACAAAACTCTTAATAGATCTCCAAGTTTATTTATAAAAATCTTTTACAAATATTTAAAGCCATTTATAAAATTCTTTTACAAATATCCAAAATCATTTATAAAACTTCTTTTATAAATATTCAAAATCATTTATAAAACTTCTTTTCAAATTTCAAGATCTCTTTTCAAGTTATAAAACTACCTTATTAATCTCTAAAACAATTTATAAAACTCTTTTATAAGTATAAGCTCTAAATTCATTTTAGAATTCCTTTCATAAAATATCATTTATAAATTCCTTTATAAATATATATATATATAACATAATTACAGCCTCCTTTAATAAATTCTGAAATTTTAATTAATGTCTCCTTTATAAACATCTTCCATATTATTTATAATATCTTTTATAAAACTTCCTTTTTTTAAATATCCTTTATAAACTTATTTCATAAATCCCCAACTTATTTGCAACTCTTTTATAAAACTCCAAATTCATTTATAAAATCCCTTTTATAAATTTTCAAAACAAAATTACCAAAACTCCCTTTTAAAACAAAACTCCAAATATAACATCAAACTCCAAATATAGCCAAATTCCCAAAAATCATTATAAAACTCATATATTTTCCATAACACGATCTTTCCATATATTTCAATAAATTTCCAAATGGAATTTATTGCTCCAATTTTATCAAAATGATATTAATTTCCTTTTATAAATTCATTTCAATTTGTAAAACACCGCTTATACCTCTCCAAATTTATCACACTTCCAGTTTTCAAAATAAAACCAACACTTTCTCTAAAACGACCATTCCACATATTATTATAAATTCACAAATGTGATTTCTTAAATTTATCAAATGAAAACATCTTCTCTTTTTATAAAATATCACTTAGAATACTCCTTAAATTTATAAGATACCATTTATAAATCTATTCTTTCATTTACAACATTTCATATAAAATGTCTCATAAATATTTATTTTCAAAATATTTTCATCTTCTTTAAAACAAAAATCACTTTTAAATAAAAGATAACCTCTTTCCATTTACCTTTGAATACAGCTATTATTATAATAATAATTTTCTATTAAAACAAATACTACCAATAATAATTATTAAAACATTTACTTAAATATATATATTAGAAAAGAAAAATAAAAGAAGTTGAAATAAAATAGAAAAGTTTAAAAACTCTTTTAAATTAAAATATCATAGAAAGTCCAAAACAGTCAGATTTAAAATCATTTTCCCGAATCAAAACCATTTCCAAATCAAATCAACAATTTATAGTATTTCACCATCCTATATCGAGGCCAAATAGTTACAATAGCACTTAACCGGTGTTATAACTACATTTCTACTAAATAGGTTCACTTTTCGCATATGTCGATGTCACATCCAAAATGGCCAATAATCAAATTCAGCATTTAACAATATCACAGATATATAACTAAAATAAATCAACGGGTAAATAACTGGAAATTAAAAGTAACAATATCGAGAAATCTAGATTTCTCAATAAAATTCATGTATTTCAATTTTAAACACTAATTGCTTTTCCACGCAGATATTTTAACCAATCAATCAATAATTTCAACTAAACACAAGCAGTAAACTTTTATCTATTTTATAATATACTGATTAACCAAAGCGGTGGGTTATGCTAACTAAAATTCCAGTTAGCGCCGAAGCGTTCCAGTTTGAACTAAAATCGAACGATGTCTGATTTTAGTCCAAATTTTCATATTGCTCCATATTCAACCAAACTAATTTCATCACGTAGCTTTGCCATTACGAGCGCAATGCAAAAGGTTTCGTCTCGACTAGACCTCGTGTGAACAAGTTATTCAATATATAAGTTATTCGGATTAACTCATTTCATTAATTCCGTAAACAACTTATTTAACAAATTAATTACCATTTTTTTAAATCCTTCTTCCTTAAAGCAAATACATTCCCTCCAAAACAACTCCATTGTCACCTATACACAAGAGCATCGTGCACCTCCTCCCCTTCGATCAACTTTACGACGAGCCAACTCCGCAGACGAGTCCCCCTTCACTAGCTCCACCTCATCCATCTAGAAACGACACCCTCGGCACCCTACAACCCATCGCGGCCTGCTACTGACGACCTCGATACCCAAAATGACGGGGCGCCCCATATGTGATCAGACATCACCAAAGTTTGGTTGCAGGTGCTCCTCTCCCATGAACGCGAATCCACACTCCGAGTCGTTGATCGATGCTCAAATCTCCAACGACACTAAATCCTAGCCTCCTCTTCAAAGTCGGCCCCACCCAAAACACGATCGCACCCACATTCAAGCACACCGACATGTAGATATTCCCCTCATGAATCCAAAGAATCAATCTTTTAATTTTTTCGTTAAGTATTTCACTTGTATTTGATTTTTGAAATTTTCTTTGTTTTACTTTTAGCTTTGAAGCTCACTGGCATGATTTTGATGGAACCGTAATTGGGTAGAAAGAAAGAAAGATGTTGAATAAGCGAAGTATTGGTTTCAGCTTATATCTCAAATTCCGACATCTCGAGGCACAGATTTTCGTTTGCGTACGAATCGCGAACGACAAAACAAAAATACGATCGCGCTCAGAACAACGACGCGACCCCAAACAATAATAATATACACTGGTTATTCGATTCCGTAAAATCATAAAAACACTGTCGTTTGACGATATATTCTGTAAAATCACAAAAACACTGTCGTTTGCCGATATTTTCAAACGATTATTTAAATATTTTTCAAATTAAAAATTGAAAAAATCAAATAAATTAAATTAAAAATATGTCAATAAAAATCGAGTCGTAAAAATAAAAATAAATTTTCTTATTATTTTTTTGAACTGTTTATTACTGCAAACAAATTTACAAATGAATTCACCGTTATTATTTATTGAACAAAAGGAGTTAAATAAGACCATTAAATCCATTTAATTAATATTCAATTGATAATCCAAATATTTAATTCAGTATTCAAAAATTAAATTTACAATTCAAATATTTTAAATAATCATCATATTTCAAATATTTAACATTAATTATATATTGAAAATCAAGCTATAAAATTTCGGGTCGTTACAGTAATGTTATTAACTATAACAATATGCACTACACCACTAAAAATGGTTAGATACTAATAATAATATATCATATTTCATGAATAATATCCAAAATTAACGATAATGATGATTTGAGGATAAATATTAGTATATTTAATATAGTAATTCCTATCTTGAAAGAACTTAAACTCAGTGTACAACATTGTTAGCACTTTTTACACCCTTTTTATGCCAGAGGCACTCTAAAATATGATGTACAAAGAATTTTATGCCCTCTTTGCCATGAATATCAATTAGGTTCATTATATACACCATCTATGTTATAGGAAATGTTAAATATCTAGATCGTTATTTCAAGAAAACGGAGAGTAAACAAGGACATAATGAGTCGAATAAACAAATAAAACAAACCGGTGTCATTTTATGTGACAAGAAAATAACCTACAAACGAAAAGGAATTTTTTATCTAATGTGACTGAATGAACTATATCAGATGAAGCGAAACGTTAGCCTTTAAAAAAGAAACACAAAATAAGATGAATATAGAAGAAATGAGAACGTTACATGGATGATTGAAATCATTACTACAAAAGACAAAGTTACAAAAAGGAGGGAGAAATGAGAAGTGATGCATATTAATGAATTGTTTTTTAGAAAAGTAGACTTAAATGGTAATGCCATTTACTTAGAAGAGGGAGTGGCACAATTGTAATGAGAGTAGATCAAATATTTACATAGAAAGAAAAAGAAGAAGAGCTGAATTACATAGAAAAAAAGTGTTTAAAATTGATCTGAAAAACCAAAGTTTTAAAGTTTTACTTAATATATGATTCAAAATAGAAACTTATGCAATATGAGAATAAATGTGGAAAACCCTGATTATTTGGGAAAAAGACAACCATGTTGATGCTAAGTATTATTTCAACTTCTATATCGTTATTGACTATAAGCACGTTCTTGATGAAGGGAAAAGCGCATCCAAAGGAGAAAAGGAAATGGATAGAGAAAAGAAAGGAGTATTTGTGTTTTTGTGATTTGAACGGGGTGGGAAAAGAACGAGGAAGAAGTTGCTAATTTATAATTAGATCAATGTTATGCTCCTTTATGTATTTAAGGCAAAACTTAAAATTTAACAAAAATAATTAAAATTTGTATTTGATCGAGAAATGTACCGTTTTCTTAAAAAAATCGTGCTTACAAAAAAAATTGTAATTATTCGTCAACTAATGTATTTTTAGATGTTGTTATTCGCATATTTAAACAAACCAAAAAATAATGTATTATCTGTGTAAAAACTGAAATTTAATATTTTGCTAAAAAATACATTTTCAACGAAAAATATTTTTTACAAACAACATATATATACTATCTAAAGAAAGCATAACGTTAAAAAATCGTAACTTTTTACAAAAAATTAAGAAAACTAATTGAAGTTTCACGTTCGAATCATACAGCGCTTTTAATATGATAGTGAATGCAAGGCTAAAAGGAACAACTTTAGTAAGTTTAGGGAAAGTGATAACTTTTTGGTTCGTATACGAAGCTTCCAACGTGGTCTCGGATGCAAAAACTTGCTCACAAACGCACCATATGTTTGTGGAATATACATCTACCAATGCTAGTGAATATGTATACATGAAAAGTTTATCACGGTTAAATGGTTCCATTATATGAATTAGGGAAGCTAGAAAGTTACCTACTACATGCAAGTAGAATTATATTCCCTGAGGTATTTAAATAGTCAATCATACATCTATTTGATTTGTTGCACACAAATAATTCTTTGAGAATTGTTACACATTCTTAAAAGAAAGTGAAAGAAAAAAGTTAAACTAATATGAAAATCTTTGTACACATAAATTCATCAAGAATTATGCTAGGAGGTCTGAAAGTAGGAGTGCGGATTTGAGTGGGTTTCAGCCGAATTCAGGGAGAGTCGTTGCTTCTGAAAGATAAATCCCAGCTACTAGATCACTTTCAGGCCCAAAAAAAAAAAAAAACCTGTCTTAATTTCAGGCCTTTTAGCTTTATTGATTCATAAAATGCGTAACACGACGATAGGTTAATAAAGGGAGAAACGGACCTATAAGGAGTATGAACACAGAGAGAATTTTCTTGTTAATTATTATTTTTTAAAATATGAACCAAATAATTGATTTTTCCCACACAAAAATGATGAACGTTTAGTGATTTGTCCTTTCTTTATCGATCTTTTTATCTTTTTCACTTACTATTATTCTTCTTCGTTTCGTAAAACCTTTTTCTATGTTTTCTCACTTCCAAAATCACTATATTAGTTCAATATTTCAATTTTAATTTGGAACAGAAAGTTCATAAAAGTTGAACAAGATAATAACGAATATTCGTTTGAACCTCAATCACCATCTCCTCCAGTATAATTAGTCTTTGGCGATTTTCACTTTAAAAGGAGATTTTAACACTTTAGAATCAGGGGTGTCAAATTTGAAATAGGAAATTTTGATTTTGGGAAAAGAGGTTATAAAAGGTGTAACGGTGGGAGGGAGTCGGGAGGAGAGAGTAAACGACGACCTACCGGGGGAGCTAGCGGCAGCAAAACGACAGTGGATAGGGAAAGTTACAGTGATGTTTTGCTGAGAAACTGATGAAATTGAAAATATTGAGAATTTGAGAAAGCAATAAGGGTATTCTGCAAATTAAGTATATAATATTTTATCTTACAACAATTCTCCCTTTAAAGTTCTCCCCTTATGCATTTTATGATTATTATTATTTTCAATTCTTTCCCTATCCAATATAGCCCCTATCTGTTTTGTTTCGCCCTTTACCAATTCCGTAATCAAATATCTAATAATTCAATAGTCATTGACTGCATGACTTGATTCCCTAGTCCCTTTAGTTTTATGCAAACTGTAAGTTATTAGTTTTCCAGCGTCTATTAAGTATAACTAACTATTCTATTAAGTATAACTAACTAATCTAGTTAATAGCACTGCAATGACTATTAGATCTGTGCTCCGTTAAATTGAAGAATGAGTTTCATGGACAGAGTTGAAATTATTTGCACTCCCTTTTGACAGGACTTATATCACCACAAGTCACAACTCATGATGAAATATGTTACCTAACACTGTATCATGTATGGCATAAAAATAAATTCTAGTATATGATTTCCAAACATTCTTCGACTCCTGTATCATAAGTCATTATATCCTAAAAGGATCAAAATTAATAACATGCTCGTGCCCAGAAACATTAGATTCTGATCACTACAATGTACAACTCAACAGTAATAAATAGAACTCGAAATTCAAAACCGGAATAAAACTACCTCTCCGCCCAAATAAGACATATCGCCAGATGTTGTAAGTGAAGTATCATGAAAGGCAGACTTTCCCAATACCCGAACCATGTCTATCCCCACCATATGTTTCCCGCCCAAAATTTTCAAAATCGTGGTTTTACCTGCGAGATCCTATCACAATCAGATTCAAATTCTACGGTGGACGACATCCGACAAAAATTATCCAGTATTAAAAAAAAAATCATAACTCACCCGCGCCGTTGGACCCGACCAGCAAACACCGATCGCCAGCGTTTAGCGTAAGGTTAAAATCGTCGATCAGAGGCCGCGCTCCAGGAGGCGGGTAGCCATCAATTCCCGGGTACGTGAATTGCAGATTCTTTATCTCAACCGTCTTTTCCTTTTCTCCCATATTCAAAATCTTTATTTATTTATTTTTGGAATTATTGGATTAGAAATGGGATGTACATCGAAAAATTAGATGTTGCTACCTGTTGACGGAGGATCTGTGTATGCTGCTCTAGCAGAAGCATTTTTTAGGTGACGTGGAAGCATTTTAACCGTGAGTGTTCGAAAATTGTTTCCCGGAATTAGACGGAAAAATTATCAAATGCGCATGATATAATGATAAATTCTTGTACAAAATTAACCCAAGGATTGAAGTGAATAAAAATTACAAGTATTATTTACAATAGCAAAATAGGGATTGATGCCAATAAAAAATAGTAGTATTATTTACAAATAGTAAAAGAGGATGATGGCACAAGAAGAAACTTCGGAATAAATTTAGGTTGCAATACAGCATTTTTTTTTACTGAAAGTCCATATTAATTATATCCAGCATTATGTATAGTATTAAACTGAATATAATGCTAGTTATAACTACCATTCTGTATGGTGTACAAATTGAATATCATGTTAGTTAACTAGCATCTGTATTTCAGTCCAAAAATAAAATTTGATGTGTTTAAACTTAAAAATTTTCCAAAATGTATCATTCTCCCTAATGCCCTCTATTTACAATATTGTAGGTTTTATGACTGTATTTAAAACTTATCATGGTTAATTTTTAAAATAATTCACTAACATAGTCCAATTTTGGTCACATCAGCACCAAGCTGTATCAACATTATAAATGTCATTATTGTTATTTTTCAATTTTCTATTGACGGATTCTAAAATGTCACCAGTTATTTGAAAAAAATAACAACAACGTCTTTAAAAAACCCGCCAATTAGCCTTGGCTGGTTAATTAAATTGAAAAATATTTGACAACTTTTCAAAATGTGCATGTACAAGTGTTGCTCTTGGTGTTATTTCAAAAGTCACCAGACATATAGTTCCCTTAAAACAACACTTTTCTCTTTCTCTCTTCTCATTTCCACTTAGTAAAAAGATCCAAAACGCTAGCTCTCTATTGTTTCTAGATTTTCAACCTCTTTGCATCAAAATCAATCAAAACTACTCTTTTTTTAAATCTAGTTGAAGGATATCCTCTCTTTGCATTGTTTCTATAAAGGTATAACTTGTAAACTATAACAACCCGTGTTTTACGTATCGTGGGATCGTAAAATATTACTATTTAATTTTTATGAGATCGTATGACTCTATAACTCTGGGAAATGCCTAGTGACTTTCCTATCTTTAGAATTTTTTCAAATGATTTTACCATTGGAAAGATTGTAACGACTATAGCTTTTGATAGAACTCCAAATTACATCCGAGACCACTTCCATTGAAAAAATAAGATGGTTTCTCTTTCCATAGAGTAGTCGTAATGGCGATTTAGACTTTTTGGCTAGGAGATACGGTTGTTTGAAGGTTAGAGTTTTAGATTTTATGTTCGGTAGTTGATTAGTTCAGGGGGTGAGGCGGTTCGGTGGCCGATCATGGAAACCTATTCGGGGGTGCTCTGTTTGGGGGTTGGTCGGTTCGAGGAAGGGTAGGTCCAAAGCTTCAAGGGGTGCTAGGTGTTTTTCCTATAAATAGGTGAGCCTCTCACCCCAAATCATTTATTTCCTCCACTTCTCATATAAGCCCCAGCCTCCATTATTTCACTAAAAACCCTTTTTTTCACGTCCAAGTCTTGTCCAAACCTTAGATGAGTAAAGGGATTCATCAAAGAGCTTCAGATCTACATCTTAGGGAAGAAAAACCATAACTTTGTTGTTCATTCTCATATTTGCATCGGTTTGCGTGCAAATCTCCACTTTTTGGGTGTTTGGAGAAAGATGATATACCTTATTATATATGTATCTATAGGTTGGCATGTTTTAAACTTATTTTTAAAGTCAAAATAATGTTTTGGAACTGTTTTCAAGTGAAACCTAAAGTAAAAACGAATTTAAAATATTTTAAAGTGTTCTAATCCTGTTAATTTGGTGTATGATTGTCTTGATGTGTGTTAGGCTATGTTAGAGACATATTATAGGATGATTTTCCATGAATTGTTATATGTTTGCATGTTGTTTGTTGCATGTATAGTGTTTGCTTATATGGTTGAAAACACTCATTAGAGCGACTTAGAATAAGAACCGTGAAATCAGACTTCGATGGATAGACTTGAAGAGGTTAGGAGTTGTATCAATGCATACGGAAGGCGTGTAGGTTGATCAACGGAGCATAGCGGTCGATGCAAAATTATGATTCAGAGACTCGACATTATTTTGGTTCGGGGGTAGTTTAGTCGACCCTAGGCACAATTCGGGTTTGACTCAGGATTGGCTCAAAGCCAGATGAAAATTCTTGGTTAGGGGTGTTGGCTTGGGTCTTGCTCGAGGTCAGTAGTGGTTTGGCTCAGAGCCGACCAGGAATTCTTACTCGGGGGAAGGGGGTGCTTCGGGTCATGCTCGGGGATTTCGGCAAGTGGGTTGGGTCTGCACCCGAGCAAGGAATTTGGTTCGGGGCTTCTGGGGTGCTTCAGGTTGCGCTTCAAGCTTTTCCAAGGGTTGCTTTGGGCCTGATCTAGGCATACCCGGACTGAAACTTGAAATTTGGAAATTTTGGTCGTGGCAAAGCGAAACTTCGAGATTTCTTTAGGACTTGTTCCAGGGGTCTAGTGGATGACATGGAGTGAAGTAAATAACTCCAAACGGCTCGGAATGGCCTTGGATTTCATGTGGCGACAAGTGAAGCCATAGTGTAGTGCTTCGACAAGATGATGCCAACAACGATGGCGATGACTTTGGAACTTCAACATGATGGCTCTATGACTTACGATGGGTATCTAGAGACGTTCTGAAGATGATGACTTGACGAGAGGAGTCGTGGCAGCGATCCACAAGGGTAAGTCTAATGATGGGAACTTGCGAGTGGGATTTGCGACTGTGTCCTACCATAGAGATAACCGGGATGGAATAACGATTGAGTTCCATTATGGAGACGCGTGCAAAGGGATCATTGATAACTCCAATGTTTCTAATGTGCTCGTAAAGAAGGGGTATGTGGGTAGCTCCCATTTGGATTTGTGATTATGTCTGGATCTTGCAATAGTAAATTACCTTAGGCTTTGCAATTATAGGCCTGGTTCCTAGCCTTTCAGAGTGGCATGGATTCGAGCGCTAATGGAGTCGGGATTTCGATTGAGTCCCTAGTTTGTAATTATGCCATACGAGTTATCATATATTCAACACACATGAGTGATGTTGAGGATTGTTTGATGGATTCTTTGTTTGTCATCATTGTTATCGCTCTAGGGTGTCACATGATGTAGGTATTTTTGATCGTATATCTAGACGATGGACATTTTACTTCAACTGTAGTATACTTATATGGTTGTGGTAGTAGATTAGCATATATCGACTGTTATGTGTTAACTCTTTTAATGTAGGGACAGGTCAAGTATGGTTATTCATACCCTATGTCCATATTTACTATATACGATTTTTATAGTATTTTTGAGATGGTGTATCACTCGTACCAGACTATTGTCTGACCCGAGGTTTTATGTGTTGCTTCTTATTATCATTGGTACTCTTAAACGAGTAGATTAAGGATGAGAGGTCTGGATAGTGCACGGAGCTATATGGAGCACGAGCAAGTGGCTGTGCTTTCATATATCTATATTTGGAGCTTACTATCGCTGATATTCCATTGTGCAGTACTATAGGGCTATGTCAGTACTTGTATTTTGAGAGACGGTTGTAGAATTTATTTTGGAGTTTTGGGATATATAAACTCTATTATTTTAGTTTTTGATTAGTTTGTGAACCTAATGCACTATGATGTTCTTATTTATGATTCATTTGATTATATCACTATCTTACTCGTTTTACATTTATGTTGTTATATTATATTTTTATCTATGCACTATGAGATGTTTTACAAGTTCTATGTTTGGATTTTCTCTACTTTTCATTCTTGGCTACCATCCTGCATCGGCCGAGTACCTCCACAGCATTCAGGTATATTGGGTACCAAAGGTGTAGGGTTGTCGTCGCATTTGGTATCAGAGCTTAGGTTGTGTTGAAGACCTAAGTTGATACTTGGATCCATTAGAGATAAGGAAGGAGCTATCGCCTTAGAATGGATCAAGCGATATATGAGAGAGCGTACTTATTATATTTTTCTTTTCAAAACTATATTGTATTTAAGCCACATGCACAGGAGTACCATAGATGTAGTTTTCTTTATGAGAGACTGATCATTCTTGTTACACATCAAGAATGAGCCGACATACTAGAAATACTATAAGGAACTCCGCCTCTGGAGTTGAAGGAGGAGCAGATTTGGGGGCTGCTATCCCTGACTTGCAGAACATGCTCACTGGGATGGTGTGCAACATGGTTCAGAATGCCCAATTGCTCTTGTTGCGGCCATCGGTGGTGGTGCTCCAGTGCAAGCATCCAAAGACTTTGCCAAGCTGAATAAGGACTACTCTAGTCTGGGGGGCAAACCATTCCTTGGAACGAAATCGGCTATGGAAGTGCAGGACTGATTGGATACCTGCGAGCGCTTCTTTGAGGATATGGAATTGGAGGATGCGATGAAGGGGAAGTTAGCCTCTAGGCAACTTTAGGGTCAGGCTATGCGATGGTGGAATGCTACAAAGATTGCTACTCCCGAGGACCGGTTTACATAGGAGAAGAAAGCCCGATTCGAGGAGAAGTTCATACCGGACACCCAAAAGTTAGTATTGCTTAAGAAGTTTCTTGAGTTGAAATAGGGAGCGAGGACTATTTCTAAGTATGTGGTAGAATTTGACATGTTGTCGAAGTACGGTTTGTCCTTTATAGACACTCCGTTAAAGAAGAATGAGAAGTTCATAGTTGGCTTGAATGAGTACTTTGGTGAGAGGATGATCAGTCATATTGATGAGACCTTTGAGAGGGTCATGGAGAAAGATTTGAGGCATGAGAGCCTGTACCCAAAACTAAAAGCTGAGGTTGCTACTTCTAAAGGAGAGCCAAAGCCACAGGTGGGTGGAGGAGACAAGAGAAAGTGGAACACCAATAACAGGGAAAGAAGCAACCTCGGGAAGGAGAGGACTAGAAGAAGGCTAAGTGGGAGCCGGTGTGCTTTAATTACAATGAGAGGGGTCACCTTAGTAAGCACTGCAGGGCCCCGAAGAGTGGGAAGAGGAAGTGCTTCAACTATGATAGAACTGGGTACATGAAGAGATTGTTCGAAATCGTTGAGGAATAAGCAGGTTATGTCTGCTTACACTTTGAATGTTGTTCCAGCTTCGTCGAGTGTTCCATCAGCAAAGGAGAAGGAGAAGGGCGTTATTATCAGAGGTATCCTTTACATTTGTACTATGCCTATATGTATTTTATTTGATATAGATATGTTAGACCCTTTCATCCAGTGACTTAATGCGCAGGTTAGGGTTGTGTCCTAACCTTGTAGGCGAACCTATAGTTGTTTTAAACTTGGTGATAGTTTGATCAACTTAGGTGTAGTTCATTAAAACTTAGAGTATTGAATTATGGATGTTTGTTTTCTAGTGATTGCTTTGTTTGGATTCGTTGAGTTTGATATCATTTAGAATGGAGCGGCCAAAAGGAACGGAGATATGGTGATAAGGGACATATTTGGATCAGTCATAAGTAGATAACGTGAGATTTTCTTTAGTCGAATTTGGGCCATGCATTGGGAAAATAGTGGTTGCTTTGGATCAAGGGTAAGGAAACTCTAGGAACCAAGTGAGGTGTTCTGAACTTTGACATATCGATGGTGAGAATCGTTTTAGGTCGAGTATTTCGGGTGGGAAGTGTATGTGGACTGCTAGTGTCCAGGAAGGCACGTTCGACAAGGTGAAGCGATGGGGCAGGATGTACTGTGTCCTAGTATCGAGTCATGTTTAGAAGAAAAAACTGATAACTCTATGTGGGATAGGTGTTTCGTAGGGCAAGGGTATGTGAGGATGCTTACGTGTGCACCCTAGACCTAGGTGATGGTCCAACTTGCCTTGGCGATGGCAGTACCTTGGTGATGGTACATGATCGAGCACTGAATCCCATTGTGACATGGTGTGTCACGGACCTTGGTGATGGTCGTAAGAGTTGTTAGGTATCTGATGGTGTAACGATCACGATTTTTCGACGCTCGAAAGTCGACATTAATACGTCCACTTTATCAAATATCGCGCAATCGAATGCCGGAAAACCGAACCATTAGGTTTAAAAAGAAGAGGTAGAAGAAGATAGAAGAAAAGAAAGAACAGAAACACAGAAGCAGAAACAATATCAGAATCTCACATTTCGCAGCGGAACAAAATATAATAGATAATCATTAGTCTTTTAAACAAAGAACTATATCAGTTATACAATACATCATCAGAGTCAATATACAACTCAACACAACAATGGACAATTATATAAATTTGTCCACATACAGAATACACAACGGAAATAAATAACAAGTACGGAAGTACGTCTCGCCATCCAGCTTATCCCCAAAGCTCCAGAATATCCTGATAAAAATAACTCTAGGCTGCCCGTGTGGAAAATTATGGGCACCCAGAGTTTAGAAGGGAACAATAAACTCCGAGTCAGTCACGGTGACTGGTGTGAGATCGTAAAACAATTATTTTCACAAAGAAAATAAAATTAATTCGCAATGCTTTTGGAAAATGAAACTACCATAAGACCTCCCGCCACACACACAATGCAAACGCAGAATTGGAGGAGATTTCTTCTTATGATAGTCAAAGATGCTTACTACGCCAATCATTGGATTTTATTATTAATGTCTAGTGTAGAAAACATTTCGAAAGTATAATATTAATCTTAGCCAGCATAGGTACCATTATACTATGCCTACTATAGCTGTTATATTAGATAGCAGGTTCTACAACTAAAACCGTACAAATTTCGTATTTGGGAAATGGATTTCCAACAAATGGTCAGGCTAAGGAACTTCCTTTCCTATGCCACATGGGATCGCCTCTGGTTGGATGTCGCGAGAGACAAACTGCTCTCTGCCAAACAAGGGCGGGTTACCCCTGTAACTAGGTAACTCACGAATATGTCATCCCCCGGTCCTTTGGGACCTTTATCCGAGCGCTCGGTAACCAACATCACACATAATAAATAAGGTGTGTCCACATGAGTAAGTATCTGGGCTCCATACCATGATACCACCCCTTTCCAAAAGGAAATGACATACCCTAAAGGGCGTGACCCTCATAACCTTGCCGCAACATTCCTGTTTCGACCATTTCCGGGTTGTTGAGGCCCTGATAAAGTCTCGTCCACAAAGCTACGCTTTTTCACAAAGCCGTGCTTTGATCACAAATGATCAATAAATGATCATCATTACAGTAACACTCAGCATGCCACATTACCAAATTGGGAATATATCGCTGATAACCTTCAACTACATAACCTCTGAGCTCGTACGTCTCAGAGAAGGGTGTTAAGCTAAGAGAATAAATTCTCCACCACCAACAAAAATGTATTTGAAAGAAATCAGCTTTACATCTCAAAATGTAATGTCAGACACATAACCATACAAGTCTGTTCCGGGTTCGAACAGAACCGAAGGCACTTCCAAAGAAGCCCTTGCAAATCCGGATATTCACAATCCCGATAAAACTTCCTATCACAAAGGAAATCTCAATACCGTAGCTAACGGTGCAGAGACAATCGATAGGTCATCCTATCGTTTTCACAAATACCCGGTCTTCATCATCGGTCTTCAATACGATCCATATCGTCGTATAATTATTCGGAATGGGTTTTTCTGACACAAAGGTCCTTTCCCGGCTAAACCGAATAATAAGCGTTTGTTTTAAAAAAAAACAATTTCAAGTGCCATCTCAAAGGCAATATTGATAGTCGGTGATTTAACTATCAACAATATTCACAACAATCATCAGATCCAAATAATTTTCCCAAATTATTTATTTCCAAAATATCTTCATAAGATATATAATTTCCACACTTCAACTTTTGAAAACCAGTTTCAAATCACTTTTCACCTTTTAACTTTTGAAAATCAATTTCAAATCAATTTCCTTACACGGAATATATTTCCAAATATATCTTTTAAAAACCCACTTAGAACTTTTAATTTATATTTTAAAAGCTACTTTGGAATGTACTCGGTTTTTTAAGGAAAATACACTTCCATTTCAAAATGGTCCATTTAAACCAATTTAATAAATCTTTATCGATTTATTTTAAATTTACGTTCCAAATCCGTAAATTTACTTTCACACTTTAAAATAAATCAGCGTTTTTTTAAAAACAAATTCCCCTTTCATTTCATAAATTCCATTTTGAATTTACATTTCCAAATATTCATTTTTTAACACCAAATCAACTTTCAAATTGATTTCTCAATTTTTATTTCAATATTAAATCGATTACAAATGCAAACGTAAGTTTTATTCCAATAGAACAAAACATTGCCAATTTATTTCTAAGTTTAATTCCAAATAATAAATCATTTGCAAATCGACTTCCAAATTCATTTTTCAAACACCAAATCAATTTCAAATAAATTTTACAATGATTTATTTTCCATTACCAAATTAATTACAAATTTGATTTCTAAATTTATTTTCAACTCCAAATAAATTTCCAAATCGATTTCTCAAAGGTTCATTTTCCAATACCAAATCAATTTCAAATTGATTTTCTAAAAGTTTATCACTTTTAAATAAATTCCTTTATTCCTTCCAATTATTAAAAATTCCCTTTTTTATGAATTCTTCAACTTTTTAACAATATTATTCAAAATTCATTCATTAATATCTTTCCCATACTTTGGAATTTATTCGGTAAGATTTCGAAAATTCAATTTTAATACTTTAAAATTCCTTCTTTCAATAAATTCAATCCTTAACAATAAATTCACTTAAAGTTTCCACTTTAATTTCAAAATCCAATTTATATTCATTTCTGGTATCGAACGATACCAAAAATACATTCGGCTAAATTATAGCCTTCACAATTTCAATTATCAATAAATCATCTACAGATTATCAATAAATCACATCATTCACATATGAAATAATATTCAAACAATTTGAGGAATCCAGTTGGATCCCTCCAACCTGTTTCCCTGCATCCACAGATGTTAGCACAATACCAATTCCACTTCGAGGTGGAATATCGCGGTATATGGGATTTATAAACTATCATCCGCTTACTAACGGCGCAATAAGGTCTCATCCGCTATATAATGCGGGAAATCAATCAATCCAATATATACATATGCCAATATGTATATATTGCTATATATATAAATATATCCTACTATATCTAATATCACATCCAAACAGTCAATCAATCAAATCAATAACTGTAAAATCCAATTTTCATTCGAGTGAGAAAATCTCACCTTTGCTTTTTATTTTGCAATCCATTTTCATTTCTAGCTTGATTTCACGGTTTTTAAACCTTGTGTAGACAATTTTATACAATTCATTAATATCTGAGATAACATACAATAATCTTTCATTCATTAAATTAAATTGACCTATAATTTAATTTATACTATCATTTGGTTTTAAACTAAATTCCCTTTTATTTTCCAAAAGCTTATTCATACATATATAGAATGATATTAGACAGGTTTAAACTTCATTGTTGAAATTTTAAAATGGCAATACATAATTTTCCTTTTACTGTAAAGATTTTATTTTCTGCATATCCATATCAAATAAAAATCAAATTTCTCACTGTGAAAAATCATTTTCTAATACATAAATATATTCGAAACAAAATTCTTCTTTACAAACCCTACAAAAATTTTATCTTCAAAATCGCATCTTTATATATTTTTTTACAGTTAATAAATTCAGATAAGTAAAATAAATAAATATAAAACTATACCTCATAGTTACCTCTGTCTATCAGAACCCTAGCCATGCGACCCTCCCACGATCGCCTTCCATCCTCTGGGCGAAGCCAGCCTTGCCGACCATGCTGCCAATAATGCATCGAACTTCGAGCCAACACCTACCCTTACGAGAACACGAGGACTTCGAGACGGCCACATGTTGCAAGCCTGACCACCGCCCAGATCGTTGACCCAACCACGTCTCGTGCTCACAATCGCGATCCCCCTTCCTTGTTTTCGATTGCTTCAATTCGACTGCGAGAACAGCTGAACTGCTTCGAGATCCATAAGTTGCTCGAAAATGTCACCACGGACTCGATTTCGATTCGAATTCGTCTTTATATTTAGTGCAGCAGTTCGTTTTCGTTTTTCTTTTGATTAAGGAACGAGATGATTTTGGTCGCCATTTTTTTTATTTTTTTAGGGGGATTCCCTTTGATTTCGAACGAATGGGAAGAGGGAGAGATGAGCTCGTTCGATTTGAACGGGAAGAAGTATATATTTTTTCTCTGTTTGTTGTAAAGGAGATCGGCCATTAATTATTTTTGAACGAGATATTTTCTTTTGTTATCTGGCTTCAAAACGAAGAAAATGTTTCATTCGTTTTGAACGAATGGAGAGGAGACAAGAGAACGTGACTGAATAGAGAAAAAGTAAGTCGGCTGATGGAAAGTTGATTAAAATTTTATATTTTTATATTCAAAAATATCCCGTTATATTATATCAGCGCGTTTGCTTATCGTACGATCACACGATAACTCTGATCACTACGAAAATTGAAATCCGATAATAATACAATATTACGGATCCAATGGAACTGGTTTCGTCGAATTCCGAGATTGTGCTCCGGAACGCTATTTTTAAATATCGATTAAACGATACAATTTCAAAACTGAACAAATCACTTTCAAATCAAATTCTGAAGCTTCCATTGTCTTCAGTATTATCAATATGAATTTTACAAGTCTTTGAAATATTTTAAATCAGCTTAAAACTGAAGATTCAATTTTTTTTTACCCAATTGCAACAATTAAATTTACAAATTAAATTGCCAATTTCATATTTACATTTGTTCAAGTTAAATCAACATTCAAATATTTTAATTAAATTTAATATTCTATTTCAAATGTTCAAAATTTCTAGGTCGTTACAATCTTCCCCCTTAAAAGAATTTCGTCCCGAAATTACAAGTTAAGAAGAATGCTCCAATCCCCGTTAACTATTTTCTTAAATCCAAATAGTTTTATCAAATTTCAAAACAAATCTATCTATTAAAGATTCGTTATCACTTCAGCTAACTTTCTAAATACTTTCATAGTTTTCAAACAACTTTATTCACTTCACAATTCAAATTCAAATTCAAATTTAAATTCAAACTGTGAATTCAAAATTTTCCTAACTCTCTAAATTCCCGAAAAATTTCGCTAGCGTCTCCTTTGCGCGGCTAACACGGTACAACTACAGAACGTCCCTACGGACTCTCTGATCTCAAAAGAAAACAAAATGCCAAGTGGCAAAATCAGAATCACATCAAATCTCATATTGGAATTTTAAATACATACCTTTGCCGAACAATTTCAAATTTCCTTCAAAATCAAAATCCAATCTCAAATATCCTGTATATTTTACTTAACAACAATATCCAAATTTACTTATTGGATTTCCATTATCGATTTACTTAAGAATTTCATTCATTCATTTCTTAAGTGTAATATAAGTATTTCTTATATTCGTTTTCACTTCACAAACAAAGTTATATATTCATTTCCTTATACTTTGCATTTTCAATTTCATTTGAATTCAACTTATCTTCAATTCAATTTGAATTCATTTCATCTTCAAAAGTTAAAAATTCACTTTTCTAGTTCAATTCTTACACTTCCCTTACAATTTGAAGATCAAATTTTCGTTAACAAAAATTTTCCAATTTTCTAACTCTCAAAATTTTCAGAAAATTTTGGCGGAGTCTCCTTTGTACGGAGGAGCTTTTGCAATTTGACAAAAGATATAAATATATATACATCGACCCACTCGGTCGGAAAAGCAGAAAAACAGTTCATATTTCCTATTTTGTATTGCGTAGGCGTACCTTTTTAGCATTCTAAGCAAAGCAGTTATTTTATTAGCATTTACGCAACCCAAAATGCAGCCAAACGGCTTCAAAAACCTGCACATACTCAATTTAAACAGGTAAGTGACAAATATAGGAAATCTATTTAACAATTCACTTATTTCAATAACAAATATATAGATTTCATTAGCCATACATCCAAAATAAATTTCATTAGCAATTTATAAAATTTCAATACAATCTTTAGTTGCTTACGACCAATTCACATACCATTTTTATTCAATTTAATGGTTTACAATTCATTTTCTTCCATTCTATTCATTTTTAAATGAATCTAATTCATATCTATTTCAATTGATACAAAAATCAATTTCTATTTGCTTTTATTAACTCATAGAATTTATACAATCTCGTTTTTATCAAACGATAATTCTTTCTATTCAGATTTGTTAATATTCATGCACCTAAATGATTACTTAAGCTAACAATCATTTAAATTGATTCCATTCAATTTAACTTACATTCCATATTCTCATTCATTTCATTTGAACCATTTCACAAAAAATTTCTTAAGTCGAGCATTTATTCAATATTTACTTAAGCTATTTCACTTTAAAATTCAATTTCATTTTCTTGTAAACAATTTCCAATTTCAATTCTTAATGTGATTTTCATTTATCAAATCTATCCCATTTACTAATTTAATTCAATTAGTATATTCACTATTCATTTTAAATTTCACATTTCCATATTCAATTCATCGTAAATTCATTTTATCAATAACAAGGAAAATTTTCAATTTATTTTTACTACCCACTTGAATTTATATACAAATTCAAACCATTTTAATTTTAGCTTACAACTCAATTTTAGTTTAACCAATTCAATCTCCAATTCAACTTCAATTTAATTAATTCAACTTCCAATTCATTCTTTCGTGAATTAATAAATTATCAAATCAGTTTACTTAAACTCAATCCATTTTATTTTATTTTATTTTTTTCCAAGTTTGGATTTTTATTCAACTTTATTCATATCAAGTTTCATTCCATTTCTTTAATTCATTTATTTACAAATATAAACTCATTTGTTCATTCACAAATTCATTTCTTTTCAATTTGAATCTTATTACAAATCAACTTTCACTTAATTTAATTGATTCATTTATACTTTCTTTAATTTAACTTCATCCTTTAAGTTAAATTTATTCTATCAAAATTCAAATACTATAAGTTATCAACTCATTTATTATTCCATTAATGAATTTATTTTCAAATATTCTCTCTGGAATTCTATTTCTAATTATAAATTACATTTGCAATTTACCTTTTACAAATCTCATTTGTATATGAATTCAATTCCTCATTTTTCAATCCATATTTATAAATTTCATTTGTTAAATGAATTTATCTCTAAATCTTCTGTTATACCATTATATCTTATTCAATTTTTTTATATAACAGTGATAATAATTCAATATTATCTTTTCTTAACAACCAAGCATCCATATACTATGATAATTCATAGAAAATCATTTCTTTTCTATATAAAAATAGTTTTGGGTAAAATTATTTCATTTACCCTATTTTAAAACATATTGTGTCAGTTTATCTTGTTTAAGAGTTTAGAAACCACTATCGATTACAGTTAGCTAAACTGCACCGACCAGAATCTATAAACAATCAACCGATAAGTCAACAAAATACAAAACAAATTTTTTATTCACTAACAAATACGCGCTTATGTCTATTATTACACTCACACTCATTATAGAGTACTACTGACTCTATCTCTAATGAGTAACATCCAACAAAGCAGGGTTGTCGCTTAACCGGATGCTCTGATACCACATGTAACAAACGAACCGTCGGCGGCCACCGGTAGGCTTTGCAACCATCCCAGTCCCATCGTGGCTTACACTGGCACCTCGCATTTACTTTTACGGCCAGCCTCTCGACTGTCACGGCCTCTGCCTAACCAACCCATCCCTCTAAGGGACATGTAGGGGTAAGAGTCCCCCGTTCGCCACCAAACCGCGAAGCGAGAACCCCCTATCATGCTGTAATATAGCAAATGCGATCCATATCGTCGTATAATTATTCGGAATGGGTTTTTCTGACACAAAGGTCCTTTCCCAGCTAAACCGAATAATAAGCGTTTGTTTTAAAAAAAAACAATTTCAAGTGCCATCTCAAAGGCAATATTGATAGTCGGTGATTTAACTATCAACAATATTCACAACAATCATCAGATCCAAATAATTTTCCCAAATTATTTATTTCCAAAATATCTTCATAAGATATATAATTTCCACACTTCAACTTTTGAAAACCAGTTTCAAATCACTTTTCACCTTTTAACTTTTGAAAATCAATTTCCTTACACGGAATATATTTCCAAATATATCTTTTAAAAACCCACTTAGAACTTTTAATTTATATTTTAAAAGCTACTTTGGAATGTACTCGGTTTTTCAAGGAAAATACACTTCCATTTCAAAATGGTCCATTTAAACCAATTTAATAAATCTTTATCGATTTATTTTAAATTTACGTTCCAAATCCGTAAATTTACTTTCACACTTTAAAATAAATCAGCGTTTTTTAAAAACAAATTCCCCTTTCATTTCATAAATTCCATTTTGAATTTACATTTCCAAATATTCATTTTTTAACACCAAATCAACTTTCAAATTGATTTCTCAATTTTTATTTCAATATTAAATCGATTACAAATGCAAACGTAAGTTTTATTCCAATAGAACAAAACATTGCCAATTTATTTCTAAGTTTAATTCCAAATAACAAATCATTTGCAAATCGACTTCCAAATTCATTTTTCAAACACCAAATCAATTTCAAATAAATTTTACAATGATTTATTTTCCATTACCAAATTAATTACAAATTTGATTTCTAAATTTATTTTCAACTCCAAATAAATTTCCAAATCGATTTCTCAAAGGTTCATTTTCCAATACCAAATCAATTTCAAATTGATTTTCTAAAAGTTTATCACTTTTAAATAAATTCCTTTATTCCTTCCAATTATTAAAAATTCCCTTTTTTTATGAATTCTTCAACTTTTTAACAATATTATTCAAAATTCATTCATTAATATCTTTCCCATACTTTGGAATTTATTCGGTAAGATTTCGAAAAATCAATTTTAATACTTTAAAATTCCTTCTTTCAATAAATTCAATCCTTAACAATAAATTCACTTAAAGTTTCCACTTTAATTTCAAAATCCAATTTATATTCATTTCTGGTATCCAACGATACCAAAAATACATTCGGCTAAATTATAGCCTTCACAATTTCAATTATCAATAAATCATCTATAGATTATCAATAAATCACATCATTCACATACGAAATAAAATTCAAACAATTTGAGGAATCCAGTTGGATCCCTCCAACCTATTTACTTGCATCCACAGATGTTAGCACAATACCAATTCCACTTCGAGGTGGAATATCGCGGTATATGGGATTTATAAAATATCATCCGCTTACTAACGGCGCAATAGGGTCTCATCTGCTATATAATGCGGGAAATCAATCAATCCAATATATACATATGCCAATATGTATATATTGCTATATATATAAATATATCCTACTATGTCTAATATCACATCCAAACAGTCAATCAATCAAATCAATAACTGTAAAATCCAATTTTCATTCGAGTGAGAAAATCTCACCTTTGCTTTTTATTTTGCAATCCATTTTCATTTCCAGCTTGATTTCACGGTTTTTAAACCTTGTATAGACAATTTTATACAATTCATTAATATCTGAGATAACATACAATAATCTTTCATTCATTAAATTAAATTGACCTATAATTTAATTTATACTATCATTTGGTTTTAAACTAAATTCCCTTTTATTTTCCAAAAGCTTATTCATACATATATAGAATGATATTAGACAGGTTTAAACTTCATTGTTGAAATTTTAAAATGGCAATACATAATTTTCCTTTTACTGTAAAGATTTTATTTTCTGCATATCCATATCAAATAAAAATCAAATTTCTCACTGTGAAAAATCATTTTCTAATACATAAATATATTCGAAACAAAATTCTTCTTTACAAACCCTACAAAATTTTTATCTTTAAAATCTCATCTTTATATATTTTTTTACAGTTAATAAATTCAGATAAGTAAAATAAATAAATATAAAACTATACCTCACAGTTACCTCTGTCTATCGGAACCCTAGCCTTGCGACCCTCCCACGATCGCCTTCCATCCTCTGGGCGAAGCCAGCCTTGCCGACCATGCTGCCAATAATGCATCGAACTTCGAGCCAACACCTACCCTTGCGAGAACACGAGGACTTCGAGACGGCCACATGTTGCGAGCCTGACCACCGCCCAGATCGTTGACCCAACCACGTCTCGTGCTCACAATCGCGATCCCCCTTCTTTATTTTCGATTGCTTCAATTCGACTGCGAGAATAGCTGAACTGGTTCGAGATCCATAAGTTTCTCGAAAATGTCACCATGGACTCGATTTCGATTCGACGGCAGTTCGTTTTCGTTTTTCTTTTGATTAAGGAACGAGATGATTTTGGTCGCCATTTTTTTAATTTTTTTTAGGGGGATTCCCTTTGATTTCGAACGAATGGGAAGAGGGAGAGATGAGCTCGTTCGATTTGAACGGGAAGAAGTATATATTTTTTCTCTGTTTGTTGTAAAGGAGATCGGCCATTAATTATTTTTGAACGAGATATTTTCTTTTGTTATCTGGCTTCAGAACGAAGAAAATGTTTCATTCGTTTTGAACGAATGGAGAGGAGACAAGAGAACGTGACTGAATAGAGAAAAAGTAAGTCGGTTGATGGAAAGTTGATTAAAATTTTATATTTTTATATTCAAAAATATCCCGTTATATTATATCAGCGCGTTTGCTTATCGTACGATCACACGATAACTCTGATCACTACGAAAATTGAAATCCGATAATAATACAATATTACGGATCCAATGGAACTGGTTTCGTCGAATTCCGAGACTATGCTCTGGAACGCTATTTTTAAATATCGATTAAACGATACAATTTCAAAACTGAACAAATCACTTTCAAATCAAATTCTGAAGCTTCCATTGTCTTCAGTATTATCAATATGAATTTTACAAGTCATTGAAATATTTTAAATCAGCTTAAAACTGAAGATTCAAATTTTTTTTTACCCAATTGCAACAATTAAATTTACAAATTAAATTGCCAATTTCATATTTACATTTGAAATTCAAGTTAAATCAACATTCAAATATTTAAATTAAATTTAATATTCTATTTCAAATGTTCAAAATTTCTGGGTCGTTAAAGATGGCATCTTGGTGATGATGCGAGACCTTAGTGATGGTCGGGATGAAGTGAAATCTTGGTGATGGTTTGAAGGCTTGGTAATGGCTATGATGACATAAAGCCTTGGTGATAGCTATGGTCAAGAAAGACCTTAGTGATTTTCCAATCCGCCTTGGTGCTGACAAGAAGTGTTTGATGCAAAATGCAAGATCTTAGTGGTGGCAAGAAATGTTTGATGCAAAATGCAAGACCTTAATGTTGGTCTAATCCACCTTAATGGTGGCGAGGGGTGTTTAGTATGAGACCTTGGTGACGGTGTAGTTTGCCTTAGTGGTGGCAGTAAGCTACTTTAGGCTTTGGTGAGGCTGTAGTGTTAAGTAGTTACTGATCTTAGTGATGGTCGCATGGATTACTGTGTATCCAATTATGCTTAGTGAAAGACCTTAATAGTGGTTTATACTTTGAGATCGTATATGTGATCAGTATATGAGTTAGCAAACGTATTTCATTTGTTGGTACACTACCGTGAAGATGATACCTTATTGCTCTAAGTATGTGTGCTTTATCTTGGTGGGCTATACTAATTGTTAATCTTTGTGGTTTTGTGTGCATGTTTGATATGTTTGCTCGTGGATGTTAGGCATGCGAGGTAGCTATGTTTGACTTGACCTTGTTTGTGTTGGAATTTCAGGGGTGAAAATCCTAAAAGGGGAGAGTGTAATGACCCGTGTTTTACATATCGGAGGATTGTAAAATATTACTATTTAATTCTTATGAGGTCGTATAATCTATAAGTCTGGGAAATGCCTATTAGTGACATTTTCTATCCTTAGAATTTTTCCGAATGATTTTACCCCTGGAAAACTTGTAACGACTATAACATTTGATAGAAACCGAAATTGCATCCGAGCCACTTCCATTAGAAAGATATGATAATTTCTCTTTTCGTGGAGTGGTCATAATGGCGATTGGGACTTTCTGACTTGGAGATATGGATGTTTGAAGATTGGAGTTATAGATTTTCTGTTCGGTAGTTGATCGGTTCGTGGGGTGAGGCAGTTCGATAGCCGATCATGGAAACTTGTTTGAGGGGGTGCTCTATTCGGGAATTGGTTGGTTCGCAAGGGGCATGGGAGGTCCAGAGCTTCTAGGGGTACTTGGGGTTTTGCCTATAAATAGTTGAGCCATCTCACCCCAAATTATTTCTTCCCTCCACGTCTAAAATAAGCCTCAACCTCCATTATTCGGCTCTTCACCCAAAACCCTTCTCTTTTCACATCCAAATTTCGTCTAAACCTTCTATAAGTAAAGGGATTCATCAGAGAGCTTCAGTCTACATCTTATGGGAAGAAAAATTATAACTTTGTTGTTCATTCTCGGATTTGCATCTTTTTGCGTGTAAATCTCTACTTTTTTGGGTATTTGGTGAGAGATGATATACCTTATTATATATATTTATTTATATTTATACATATATGTATGTTTTGGTATGTTTTAAACTCATTTTTAAAGTCAAAATCATGTTTTGGAACCATTTTCAAATGAAACCTGAAGTAAAAACGAATTAAAAATATTTTAAAGTGTTCTAATCCTTTTAATATGGTGTATGATTGCCTTGATGTGTTAGGCTATGTTAGAGACATATTATAGGATGATTTACCATGAATTGTTGTATGTTTTCATGTTTGAATGTTGCTTAGTGCTTGTGTGGTGTTTTCTTGTATGGTTGAAAATGCTCAACTAAGCGACTTAGAGATAGGAACCGTGAAATCAAACTTCGATAGATAGACTTGAAGAGGTTAGGAGTTGTATAAATGTATACGGAAGGCATATAGGTCGAAGAACGGAGCATAGCGGTGGAATCGACGTGAAATTTGGATTTGGAGACTCAACAGTAGTTTGATTGGGGGTATTCTAGTCGACCCTAGGTGCAGCTTGGGTTTGACTTAGGTTTGGCTCAAAGCCGGATGAGAATTCTTGGGGGTATTGGCTTGGGTCTTGTAACGATCTGTATTTTTAACGATCGAATATTTAAATATTTAATTGTTAATTAAATGAAGACCCAAAAAATATTATTTTTGGCATATGGTCGAATCAGGACTTGAGACCAGTTCCATTGAGTTCAGATTAATGTTGCAAATCAAAATAAGTATAAGGATCGCTATATTTGAAGATTGGAGATCCGATGGCCGAAACGATCTGGAAATATGCGAAATCAGCATCCGAGGACGCAGTCTCGGATGGCGATGAGATTTATACCATTGGATCCAGAGAATTGAGGTAATGTACGCAGACAAGTTTCGTGACGATCGGATGCGTCATGTGATTGTACGGACTCGAAATGTACAGCCATTTATTTGAGAGATTAAATAAATGGAATATAATAATATTATAAATAACCCCAAAATTGAATCCTTTCCTCCATTTTCTTATTTCCATTCCTGTAGCATTCATATGAAAGCAATTCCATGGCCGAACTCATATCTTAACCTTCATAAATTAAAATCTCCAATCCTCTCCACTAAAAATCACGAAACAAAATCCACTGTGTTCGTATCGATGAGAGCTTCGATTCTAGATGATCGATCTAATGTGCAACATCGTTGGCTAAGATTGAACTCATTACCATGGATCTAACATTAGTCCTAGTTAAATATTGGAGTAATGAAAGGTGGATCGGCGATTATCATCGCGTTTCTCTCGACGAGATGCACCTCTCCTCAAATTTTGGTGCCATTCGATCCTTTGTAGCAATTTCCGTCCATGGCATGTTGAGAGCAGGTCTTCTATGTCACGACTTTGTACTTGAGATCAAGTTCGATTTTTTGGATGCCAAGGAGGATAGATCGCAAAGAGAAACGATTTGGCAAAGACAGATTGGGATTTCATTGAGTATTCGTCGAGAAATCGAAGAGAGAGGAGAGAGTAATATGCATGGCCATTCTCGTGCACGTTTCCTATATCTTGATTTGGGGAAGAAGACTTAAGCAAGGTAATTAACGATTTAATTAATTAACTAACTAGTTAATCTTGATTCTTATTTCGACTATATCTTTTGCATATGAGATCCGTTATGGATGTGGTTTCTTATGTTGCGTTCATGGTGGCCAAATCTACATTTTGGCGCTGATTTGGACAGATTTTATGGAGGCGCCATACTATGAATGGTTGTATAATATTAGATTGACGCTTGTGAATGATTTTTGGTTAATGTGATTTTCTTTTACTTATACATCTGCTCTATTTTTATAAAATAAAATAAAATTATTTCAAAATAATTTATAAAGAATATCACATATTTTCCATCGACGTGCCATAGTTAGAAAATTATTAGATTAGAGCTATTATTGATATGATTTCCCACATTGATTGATATGTATGGATTATCTTTGTTGTATGTATGTTGTTTTGGATGGATGTATGATTGTCAAATGTATGTTTGGTTGTTTGGCTTGTTTTTCTTGTTTGACTTATTTGGTTGAAAACGTCGATTAGCGGTGATTGGGTTTTAGGTAATATCTTGTACGTTGGGGTTTCGTACACACGAAAACCTACTAAATGAGATAAGCTATAGAGGAGGGTTAAAATATGTGCCAATGGATCTAGATTTCAAGATGGATATCAGACGTTTCCGTTTGGTTTGTACCTATCCATTTGGTTAAGTACAAGACAAAAGTGGTTGGTATTGACCATTATAGAGTGGTCAATGTCCACCACCATTGTTGATTGGCGATTTGGCCGATCTTTGTCTTGGACGCTGTGGAGATTTTGTGGTACGCGATTTGATGGTTTATTTATGCGACCGACTTAGAGTCTTGATGTTATTGCTCTAGGATGATTGAGATGGCGACGCGATGATGTGGTGCTTTGACATGAGAGTTGGTACTTTGGATTATGACTCGATGGTGTTGGGAGTAGATTTCGAGGTAAATAGTTTAGGGATGGATGGTGGAACTTCTAAGAACTATTGTTGAGGTTTCGTAGATCGTGCTGGAGGTGTTGAATCGTTCACATCATTAAGGGATGGCGATGTACAACATGATGGAAAGACTTGTATCTTTGATTTGTGGCTCATAGGAGTAGTCGGTGCCAGAGATTAGGCACTCTTTATCTTTAGTTTATGGCTCGTGGGGGTAGCAGGTACCGAAGAGGCTCATTTTGTGAGTCATGGAGTGTAGGAACATTGTGGGTTCCGTGTAGTGGGAATTGGATTGAATGAATTGGGCTCGGATTTGGATTGAGCCAGTAGGGCTCGGATGGATGTGTATGTGCTAAGGGATCGTTGATGACTCGAAGTGTTTTCTATTGTACTCGAAGTAGGGGTATTGTATAGCGGGGATGCCCACGGATTGGTAGCGAGGATTCATATACCCTGGACCTGTAGCTTTGAGTCTAGTTTCTAGCTTTGGGCTACGAGACGCGTATCGAGCTTTGGGCTACGTGATACAAGAGTACAACAAAAACCTGGATAATCACTAGTCCTAGACATTATGGGGGTTATACGAGTTATCATATATCTAGAGCACACTGGGTGATAGTTAGTACTGTTTGATGGATATTATGTTTGTTGTGGTTGCTTACTAGTCACCTATCACCCTAGGGATGTCACACGAGGTAGGTATGGTGGTAGAAATACATAGACACCCTGATTTGACTTAGTGCGGAGTATGTATTATGGATAGAGATAGTTAGACACCTGGACAGTTTACTTAGTATGGAGTAGGTAGTGTAGATGGAGATACCTAGGCACCTTGATAGATATTGAGTATGGTGTACCCTTTTTATGCATCTGTTCTGCATATTATATCGACTTTTATAGTATTTTGAGATTTGATATCGCTCACACCAGATTGTTGTCTGACTCGAGATTTTATGCTTTGCTTCTTATTATCTCGGGACTCTTAAATGAGTAGATTTGAGAGCAGATGTGGATGAGATATGGAGTTCTTTAGATGGACTATTAGGAGGTGATGCTTACTTATATTTGTATTTGAGTTTGTTATCGTATTTCTGCTATGTGACACAGTGAAGCCTTGACAGTATTTGACTTACTATTATATGAGACAGTGTATCTGTAGAGTTTATTTTCTGGTTGTATAAACTCTGTTACTGTATTGTATAACTCTATGGATCTTGTATTCGGATGATTAGTTCATATTGTTATTACTGTCTCTACATTGTTTTATATGTGTGTTGACTATTATATTTACTCTGATGTGATGTGAGACATGCGATAGGTTATGTAGTTATTTGATGTTTCTTTTTTCTTCTTTTCCATTCTCTTCTATTTCCTTTACTTCTTTCCTTTCCTTTTACATCCGTTATACACCGTATATGTAGGATAGTCGTTACATTTGGTATCAGAGCAAAGGTTACATGATTAACCTTAGTTGATACTGCAATCTAGTAGAGATAGGGTAAGAGTTGTTGCCTTAGACTAGATCTAGAGGGTGTTTATATACGAGAGAGTTTGTGTTTATTATATATTTTGGTTTTCAAAACTATATTGTAGTATATGAGTTGTGTGCACACATGAGCACTATTAATGCAGTTTTCTTTATAAGAGGCTGATCATCCTTATTATAGAGTATGAATGATCTGGCATGTGAGAAAATCTGCTATTGACTCTATTTTCAGAGTTAAGGATTGGGTAGGATTGGGACCATTACCCGTAATTGATAGGATATGTTCACAGTTGGTGCGAATCATTTCCCGAAATGTCCAAGTTGTTCTGGATGGTTATGGTGCTCAAGTGCAAATGGTTAGAGTCAACTTTGCCGAGCTTTATATAGATTATGGGAGTCTAGGAGGCAGACCGTTCCTTGGAATGGAGTCGACTATTGAAAGGAAAGATTGAATGGTTACTTGTGGGAAGATCTTCGATGACTTAGAGTTAGATAATGCCATGAGGTAGAAGTTAACCTCCAGATGACTCCAAGGACGAACAATGAACTAGTGGAGTGTCTCTGTAGCTTCGATTCCCGAGGACCGATTTGCTTGGGATTAGTTCATAGTTCTCTTCGAAGAAGATTTATCTCGACTTTTCTGAAGTTGGTAATGGTTAGAGAGTTCGCCGATTTGAACTACGACAATATGTCTGTATTGGAGTATGTGGCCAAATCCAATGTGCTAACGAAGTATGGTTTATTTTCATTGATATTCCATATAGAAAGGATGAAGAGCTTAACATTGGGTTGAGTGATCATTTTGGGAAGAGATTGATTGGTCATATTGACAAAGGCTTTGACGAAGGCTTTGAGAAGATGATCGAGAAGGCTTTATGAGGGGAGAGCATGTACCCCATGTAGTAGGGTTGTTCCGAATTAGCTGAGTAGGGATAGAATGGGAAAGCATATGTATTGATTGCCATTCTGATTTCGTCGAGTGCTCTATCGATGAAAGAGAAGGGAAATGGCATTACCGTTTAAGATATGCTTTCCGCTTATGGTTATTCCATGCGTGTTTCATTTGACGTCGAGGTTTCATTCCTACACATCTTGATCTGATGGAGATATTGGGATTGAGACTCGAGATAATTACCGCCCTATGATAGTAATGGACCTAGTTAGGGGCTTAACAAGCCTATACATGGTTTGTCGAGACCTTGTCTTATCGAGTCATGGTTGTTTGTTTCTTTTCTATTGATTATTTTTGGGATTTAGTTGGGTTAGTATTATGGTTTAGGAATGGAACGGTTGAAGGAGATACATAATAGTGGTGGAATGTGAGAGGTTTTTGGTGATTGTTGGAGTTGTGAAGGAGCGAACGACATTGATTGGCTACCTGTAGAGGATGGTGATAGTCAGCTTTCTATATTCGCTCGATATTCCACACGATGAGTTTTCATCTATGCCTGTAGCTGGAGAGTGTTCGGACATATTCGATGAGGTGATCGAATTACCACCATATTGGGATAGAGTTCCATATCGATCTAGTCAGAGGAGCTAGATCGGTAGTTATGTCTTTAAGGCATATGATGCTAAAGAGCTTAGGGAACTAAAGGCGTGAGTGATTGACCTATTGAGGGGATGGTTCATTCATGGGAGTATATTTGGGTATGATGCATCTATAGTGTTAGTTAGTAGGGTGAATGGCTCTTTCGAGTTGCTTGTTGGTTGTCGTGAGATGGATGAGATGATGAACAAGTTTCCACTCCCATTTGTTGATGACTTGTTCGATTAGCTCTATAGTAGGAGGATGTTCTCTTAGTTGGACCTTGCAGCGAGGTTTCACCGACCGAGTGTATTTAGAGGAAGTGTGTCGATTATAGTGTTTTGTACACTACCTTGATTTTTGAATTGGATTGGTTATGTCATTCGGGCTAACCAATGTGTTATCATACCTTGCTGATCTCATGGACCATGTTTAGAGAGGTCACTTGAGTGAGTGTGCTTGTGTTCGTTTATGATACTTTCATCTACTCATGGACAAAAGAGGAACATAAGGCACGTTCAATAATGAGATACTTGGGTCACGTTGTTTCAGAGTAGGACATTGCTGTAGACTCTGTAGTTATGGCAATTCGGAATTTGAATAGATGTAGGGTAGCAGCATCGTTGACCTATTTGATGAGAGAGGATCGGACTTTTATTTAAGACGCGAGGTATAGACGCGCATTAGCGAGTCTGACCGAGAGGTTAATGAGTGCACGGATGTTGCTCATTCCAGGCGGGAATGAGGAGGTGATATTACACACATACATATGGTACTTAACCAAGTGCGGTATTGATACCGAAAGGTAAGGTTGTCATATGTTAGTTGATAGTTGGAAACCGCACCAAAGGAAGAATCCGACTTATGATTTTGAGGTGGTGGCGATAGAGTTTGCTTTATGGATTTAGAGGAACTATCTATTAGGAGTGGAGTTTGAACTATTCTGTGATTCCACATTATTGGAGTATTTCTTCTTCGAAAAGGATCTTGACCTTCACCAACAGCAATGGTTAGAGTTCTTAGCCTCCTATAGATTTGACATTTCCTATACGTATGTAAGGGAAATGTAGTTGTTGATGTTTCAAGGGGAGGACATACCAATTTGGGAGCAATATTCCTAGAGTGGGCATTGCTCGAGCTTATCACTGGTTATGACTTCAGAACTCGATGAGCTATGGTCAGTGACGGATAGTTTGACCATCATACCTACTTTGATTTAGCAGATTGGTACTAGTCAAAGGCGTTAGGCTAGACTAGTGGAGATAGTGGCTAAATTAGAAGAGCGAGTAATGTTTGTAGAGGTGATGAAGTGTAGACCCGACCAAGACTGTTGGCTCCGTAAAGATGAGGGATTGTTTGTTCTCGAGTAGTGGGAACATATATTTATAGGCTGCATTGATGGATTGTCGATGACTAAGGATAGTGTGATAATATTTGAGTCACATTTGATTGGTTGACGAATAATGCTAGATTTGTATTCCTTAAGTCTAGTAGAACGACTTTCATATTTGATGAGTTATATGTGGGATGGATAGTATGATTCCACTATGTGCCGAGAGCATTATAAGCGGCTAAGACCTGTTGTTCGATAGTGGGTCTTGGGAGAACTTATAAGAGGCGTTTGGATATTTAACACTGAATCGATTATATGATATCGAGACTGAACCAGAGACTTCGAGACCTTATAGGCCTATTTGTACCGACGGATGAAATATGAATCGGGTTAGGAGGAGGGCAGTGGAGTAGAAGAGGTTTTAGTGGAGCGATAGCAAAAGTGATAGGATATGGTAAACCATAGGGATATGAGGACCATTTGTCTGGATCTCTTTAGACGATGGGGTTTCATTTTTATCATCAGCTTTCATATTGGATCATATTCGATGATTTATACTAGATAGTTTAGTATTTTGCATGCTAGGATAGGCATGGATGTTACATGTTGGATAATAGGTCTCATGTATGCATGTTTGATTGGATTGTTGGCATTTTAGATGATAGACTATGTTTGTGTGATTGTTTGGCATGCGGGATAGTTATGGTTTGACATAGCATACTTATTTGAGATGATTGCTATATATGATTTAGTATATTTAAAGATATGAGTTGTATACATATCTTTGTTGTATTGGGATTTCTCTCGGACCTAGCCGTACAAAGGAGGTTCTGCCGAATTTTTCTAGAATCTGAGAGGTTTTTGAAGGCCTAGGGGTTAGGAGACGTTCTCTTTGCTTTGTGATTTCGAGGATGAAGTTAATTTAAGGAGGGGAGAATGTAACGGTCCGTATTTTAACGATCAGATATTTAAATAATTGATTTAAATATTTAATCATTAATTAAATAAAGGCCCAAAAATGTGATTTTTCGCATACGACCGAATCAGGACTCGAGATCACTTTCGTTGAGTTTGGATTGACATTACGAATCAAAATAAGTATAAGGATCGCTATATTTGAAGATCGATGATTCGATGGCTGAAACGATTTGGAAATACACGAAATTAGCATCCCGAGGTTCACTCTTAAATTGCAATGAGATTTGTACCATTGGATCTGAAAAAATGAGTTGATGTACGCAGACGAGTTTCATGGCGATCGAATGTGACGTGTGATCGTACGGACTCGAAACATAATGCCATTTATTTGAGAGAATGAATAAATGAAATATAACAATATTATAAATAACCCCAAAATTGAATCCTTCCCTCCATTTTATTATTCCATTCCTATAGAATGCATATGAATGCAAATCCATGGCTGAACTCATATCTTGACCTTCAAAAATTAAAATCTCCAAATCCACTCCGCTAAAAATCGCGAAACCGAATCTAGCGTGTTCATATCGATAAGATCTTCGATTCCATATGATTGATATGATGTGCGACGTTGTCGGCCGAGATTGACCTCATTGCCGTGGATCTAGGGTTAGACCTAGTTGAAGATTGGAGCAATGAAAGGTGGATTGACGATTACCATCGTGTTTTCTCTTGATGAGGTGCACCTCTCCTCAAATTTTGGCCCGATCCTTTATAACGATTTCCGTCCATAGCATGTCGAGAGAAGGTCTTCTATGTCGCGACTTACTACTTGAGATCGGGTTCGGTTTCATGGATGCCGAGGTGGAGAGACCGCGAAGAGAAGCGATTTGGCGAAGACGGGTTGGGATTTCATTGAGTATTCATCGAGAAATCGAGGAATGAAGAGAGAGTGATATGCACAGCCATTCTCGTGCACGTTTTTTGTAACTTGATTTGGGAAAGAAGACTTAAGCAAGGTAATTAACAATTTAATTAATTAACCAGTTAATCTCGACTCTTATTTCGACCATATCTTTTGCATACGAGGTCCATTTTTTTGTAGTTTCTTGCGTTGCACTCGTGGTGGTGAGATCTACATTTTGGCGCTGATTTGGACAGATTTTATGGAGGTGAGTGATATTGTCTCTCAGCATATTATGATTGGTTGTATAGTATTCGACTGAGACCTGTGGGTTTGGGTCTAGTGTCTAAATTTGGGCTACAACACATATCGAGCTTTGGGTTACGTGGTATGAGAGTACAATGAAAACCGGGATAACCACTAGTCCCTGACATTATGGGGTTCATATGAGTTATCATATATCTAGAACACACTGGGTGACAGTTAGTATTGTTTGATGGGTGTTATGTTTGTTATGGTTGCTCATTAGTCACCTATCACCCTAGGGATGTCACACGAGGTAGGTTTGGTGGTAGGGATACCTAGACACCCCGACTTGACTTAGTTGGAGTAGGTATTGTGGATAGAGATACTTAGACACCTGGACAGTTTACATAGGATGGAGTTGGTATTGTAGATAGAGATACCTAGGCACCCTGATAGATACTGAGTATGGTGTACCCTTTTAATGATGTTGTAGAGTGGTATATTATCTATGTTATGTGCTGACTCTTTGGTTGTAGGGACAGGTCAGGTATGGTTTATTTATCCTCTATTCTATATACTATATCGACCTTTGTAGTATTTTAAGATTTGATATCGCCCACACCTGACTATTGTATGACTCGAGGTTTTATGCTTTGCTTCTTATTATCTCGTGTACTCCTAAATGAGTAGATTTGAGAGCAGATGTGGATGACATATGGAGTTCTTCAGATAGACTAGTAGGAGGTGATGCTTACTTATATTTGTATTTGAGTTTGTTATTGTATTTCCATGGTGTAATACTGTGGAGTCTTGACAATGTTTGACTTACTATTATATGACATAGTGTATCAATAGTTTATTTTTTAGTTGTATAAACTCTGTTACTATATTGTATAACTCTATGGATCTTGTATTCAGATGATTAGTTTACATTGTTATTATTGTCTCTACAATGTTTTATACCTGTGTTGACGATTATATTTACTTTGATACTATGTGAGACATATGACTATTATGTGGTTATTTGATGTTTCCTTTTTTTTCTTTTCCATTCTCTTCTCTTTTATTTCCTTTTCCTTACTTCTTTTCTTTCCTTTGACAACCGTTCTGCACTATAGGTGTAGGACGGTCGTTACAGGTCTTGCTCGAGTTCAGTGGTGGTTTAGCTCAGAACGACTAGGAATTCTTTCTCGAGTGGGGGAGGGGGTGATTGGGGGTGCTTCAGGTCGTGCTCGAGGATTTTGGCAAGTGGCCTGAGTCGGCACCCGGGTAAGGAATTTGGTTTGGGGTTTCTGGGGTGGTTCGGGGTTTCTGGGTTGCTTCAGGTCATACTTCAAGCTTTCCAAGGGTTGCTTTGGGCCTTTCCCAGGGCATAGCCAGACCGAAACTTGAAATTTGGAAATTTTGGTCGTGGCGAGGCGAAACTAAGGGATTTCTTCGGGACTTGTTTTGAGGGTCTAGTGAATGTTGTAAAGAGAAGTAAACGACTCGGAATGGCCTTATATTTCGTGTGGCGACAAGTGAAGCCATAGTGTAGTGCTTTGACATGATGACGCCAACAATGATAGCAACAACTTCGAATTTTCGACCAGATGGCTATATGACTTACGATGAGTGTCTAAAGGCATTCTGAAGATGATGACATAATGATGGGAGTCATGGCTGGGATCCACAAGGGCAAGTTTAACAAAGGGAACTTGTGAATGGTATTTGCGATTGTGTCCTACTGTGGAGATAGCTGGGACAGAATAACGATTGAGTTCCATTATGGAGACGCATGTAAAGGGATAGATGATAACTCGGAGGTTCCTAGTGTGCTTGTAAAGAAGGGGTATGCAGGTAGCTCCCACATGGATTTGCGATCGTGTCTGGATCTTGCGATAGTAGATCATCCTAGCTTTGCAATTGTGGACCTGTTTCCTAGCCTTTCTCAGTGCATGGACTCTAGCACCAAAGGAGCCGGGATTTCGATTGAGTCCCTGGTTTGCGATTGTGCCATATGAGTTATCATATATCCAACGCAAACGAGTGATGGTGAGGATTGTTTGATGGATGCTATGTTTGCCATGGTTGTTATCACTCTGGGTGTCACATGATGTAGGTATTTTTGACCGTATACTTAGACACTGGACATTGTACTTCGACTGTAATATACTTATATGGTTTTGATAGTAGATTAACATATATTGACTGTTATGTGCTTACTCTTTGGATGCGGGGATAGGTCAGGTATGGTTCTTCATACCATATGTCCATGTTTACTATATATGATTTTCATAGTATTTTGAGATGATGTATCGCTCACGCCAGACTGTTGTTTGACCCGAGGTTTTGTGCTTTGCTTCTTATTATCTCGGTACTCTTAAATGAGTAGATTAGGGATGGTAGGTCTGGATAGCGCATGGAGCTGTATGGAGTATGAGCAGTAGGCCGCGCTTTCATATATCTATATTTGGAGCTTACTATCGTTGATATTATGCTGTGCAGTACTGTGGGCTATGTCAATGCTTGTATTTTGAGAGAGTTGTAGAGTTTATTTTAGAGTTTTGGGATGTATAAACTCTATTATTTCGGTTTTTGTGTAGTATGTGAACCTGATGCACTCTAAAGTTTCTATTTATGGTTCATTTGATTATATCACCCTCTCGCCTATTTTACATCTATGTTGTTATAATATATTATTATCTGTGCGCTATGAGATGTTCTACAGGTTCTGTGTTTGAATTTTCTCTACTTTTCATTCTTGGCTACCGTTCTGCATCAGCCGGGTACCTCCATGGTGCATCATTCAGGTATACTGGGTACCGGAGGTATAGGGCAGTCGTCACATAATCCCTGCTTTTATATATGGTTATGTTTGTTTTGTGTTAATGGTTTATTAAATTGTGGAATGTTGGTATTTATTGTTAGCTCAAAATTTTGTTCCGACTGTTTGGTATTTTGATGGTGAATTGATAGTTGAAACAAATGCATGGGAAGTATATTGGAGGGTCATATAAATCAACAAAAGTGCATAAAGGTTGCAACTTATCAAAATTTAAAGAATCATTGCTGCAAAAGTAAATCCTAAAGAGGTTGATATTGATTTAGTTTGTAATTAGTCAACTGATTCAGTATCGAAAGTAATAAAAATTATAGACAATACCTATTTTTATCCATATATTTTCCGACTACTATGCTAGAGGAATGATCAAGGGAAAAGAAGCAATGAAGTTGTTACTATAAATATGAATATCGAGAATCTAAAGAGAACATGTTGAGTTAGGATTGACAATGGATGTTGAGCCTAAAGAAAGTAAAGTCACCAAGCATTCAACATATAATAAAGGATAGCGAGCTTCAAACAATCACAAGAAGGTGTCAAATATCTACTAGCAAAGGGGTGTCGAGCCTCTACTACAAAAAGAGGACGTTGAATGATCAAGTAGTTAACCGGCATAGATGAGGTGTCGAAACTCTAAGGATGTCGAGCCCTAAGTAGTTAGCAAACAACAAAGAGGTGCCAATTCTTTAAAGGGGTAATGGGGCTCTAAAACAGCAAGTGTTGTCGAACATTTAACAAGTAGAAGGTGATGTCGAACAAAGCAATGAAAAAGGGTATCGAGCTTGTAAGAGGATGAAAATGTCAAACTAGTGATTGCTTAGAGATATCGAGCTCTAACAAACCTGGAAGAACAAGAGATGCTGAACCTCTACAGCATAAAATGCTATAGAGTATGTACCAAAGGAAGAATGCTGCACCACTAAAGGATGTCGAGCATCTAACCGCAAGTGATGGATATCGAGTTTCTAAGAATAACAAGCCTATGATGCATCAACTATTATTGGCCTATAATAATCCGCCCCGAAACATACCTAAATTTCCGCCCAGAAAAGGCCCATCAAAACATAAGCCTATTCCAAAGCTAGTTGTTGGTTGGTAAAAAGAAAAACTATATAGAGCTATCTATCTATTCTTTCAGAACTCACAACGGAATAAATAAATTATAATAACAATAATAGCACGTTTTTATTTCAAATCATTTCAAATGTTACAATACATAATAACAACCATTACAACATTTTGTTCTAAAATACATTTCAAGGGTATAATTGAAAATAATACAGAAAGATAGATAGCAACTGCCATAAGTTTCACTCTCGCCATCTTCAAGCTTCATCAACTCCTTCACTAGCATGTGTTGTAATGAGGGAGGGAGTCAGAATAACAAGTGTCTGGTGAATGAAAACCTCAAGTCTTACCATTTTAGCACTTGGGAAGTATATTTCAAAATAAGAATATGTTTCATACATAAAACCATTTAATACTTCTTATAAGGAAAGGATGAACGTCCATAGTCAACCACTTACTACCATCCATTCCTAAAGCACGTTTCTAAATCTTATAACCCAAATCCCATGTCATAAATATTTTATAATGCGAGAGATAGTACCCAAGCCACTTAATACCTTTTATTGGAAAATAGGCTAACTCTGGCCATTTAAGACTTTAATCGAGGCAAACCCCATCCTTTAATACCTATTCCTAAGGCAGACTCCTCAATGGTAACTATCTAGCTGACATCATATGGAATCTCTCAAGCCAATTAATACTTTTTTATGGAAAGGCGGACCCTCAATCAGTCACTTAATACCTTATCCTAAAGCGAACCCCTATCGAGATACCACCTAACGTGCCTAATAACTAGCCCTTGGCCATTTAATACTTCATTTAGGGAAAAGAGGGGGCCCTCAAACAACCACTTAATGCCTCAAGACCCAAAGCAGGCCCTTCTTATTATGGCCCATACTCCTAATGACGTCTCATTTTAGTTTGACTATTCATAGGAACCGGTAGCCAGATTAGATGGACATATTTACCCCAATGAATTTAGGACTAACTTCGCATCATCATAAATATTTATCATAGGATAAGTCTCACATTAATAGGAAGTGTACAAAACTGCTGGTAGGCTCAAAGTGAATGACCGACTTCTGTCGTGCAACTCTACTGAACTTGCATCCCTATGACTTAGCCATAATTTATATACTCTTCGTATATATATAATGCTCATCTCATCATTTCATAATCAAGGCCTTATAAAGAATCTTCCTTATTACGCCTTAAAACATCAATTACTACCTAGGGGGATTTAATGACAATTACTACCTAATTAACTATGCAATTATACGCCATAATTATACGTTTATTACGCTAATTGAAATAATATATATTCGCGCCTAATAAATTCTAAGCGTGCGGTTCATACACCCTCAACTAGCGTTAATTGTCAATTCTTCTAACCATAATACTAATACAAGTCATTTTTCTTCAAATTTCCAAGATTTCAATATCCATAACAATGTATTCTAATATTCATAACAAGGATGAAATATCCATAACCAAAACTGCAATAAATGGACTTATAAATAAAAATGGAAACCCAATTTATTACATCAATTAAATGGAATATCCTAAGTAATAGAAATTACGATTCTAACTTCATATTCTATTTAACTCCTCTTTTATGAAATAATAAACGATGGAATTTTGTATGGAATAAGTGGTGTAAACTACGAACAGAATTTGTACTCTAAACCCTTAGTTTATTACTGAAAACTCACAATTTGAATCAAAGAAGGTGGAGAAGTGGAATATACTATAAAATTATCACAAATTGCAGAAACCACATAAATTCCATCAAATTAACATAAATAATAAAGAATATCCATCTAGAATTGACATTTCGAAATAAAAAGGAATTTTGGGAGATTTTGTCTATTTTGTTTTCGCACCCTAAAATCCCTAAGGCATCCATAGATATATACTGATCAATTACTGAAATAAAAATACTAAGATTTCCACTCATAGTTGGTCCTTATCTTTGCTTCTCCTTAGATTTGCAACATCCATTATAGTCTCCTTCAGATCTCCTCCTTTTTGTATATACAACAAGGGATTAGTATATATATTTGATTCAAAAAGGTTGGATGAGAAGAGGTTTAGAAATTAAATAATAAACAAAGGTAGATTAGGATTTCTTACCTAAAATCCTAATAGAGTTTTCTGAATCTAAGAAGAGATAAACTGAAAGAGCTTCGCTGATGTTCCTAAAATGTTTGTGAATAAAAATGAGGGGACTAGGGTTTTATTTATAGTGGTTGAAATGCACCAGAACCGTAGGACGAAACTAGGTAAAAAACGGATAAATTTGCAACGTTCAATAGCACAAAACCCTAGCTGCCACTATATAGAGTGGTCGACCTCCCCTATACCACTGATCGATCACTAGGGGTCGATTGGTAAAGGTCAAGGGGTCGACCTCTATGTTATTTTGGAAGCGTTGATTTATTTCCGTTGCTCATTTATTTTATTCCTTAATTAACTTTTAACGTTAATTGTTTAACTTAATGTTTAACTTAACGTTTAACTTAACCCCCAAGTAAACTATAATTAACTTTTGAAATTCAAACCCTAGATTTAGATACTCATTTAAATTTGAATTCAAACTAAATTAATTTAATATCCGAAAACTTCAAACGCTCATAACTTGTTCATTTGAGCTTCGTTTTCAGAATATTATATATGGAAATTGTTCAGAATTTTGACAAGAATGCAATGGAATAACTTATACGGTCAAATTCCAACTTTTACAAAATTTCCATTTTTATCCTTACCCTAATTAATTGAATTTCTCTTTTCAATTAGGGTTGATTTTACGAGGTGTTACATTCTCTCCCCCTTGAAAAGGATTTCATCTCGAAATCTTTCAAGAGGAAAACAGCGTAACGCGTAATAACATCCATGTTATACAACCAAATTATTTACAAAACCATCTACTCAACTAAAGTGCAATGTGATTATGTACTGCAGACATACTAAAATGATCTCAATCCTAGCGTGAGTGTGTGACCGTACTATGCAAATATGTCTGCAAATACCCTGAACATGCATAAAACTGCTATTTGAGTGCAAAGTGACGGTGAAAAATTGTAGAAACCATCTCCTACCATCCAATCTAGCAATCATGATGCAGCCAAAATTCTAGTTTTAGAGAAAAAATTCACTAGAGAAAGGCTTAGGATGAGAAGCCCTCATGCCTTCCACCGGGTTTTCTCCCCATTGTACTCGGACCAATCTAACTTTTTATTATGGAGCTTCCTAGTTCTGTGCTCCACAATGTTTGTAGTGGCACTGGACGTTAGTGGCTTCATCTCAAATTCCTCCAATTGATTAGGCTCTACTACAATTGCTATGCTATGAAGGTGTTTCCTTAAATGGAAAACGTGAAAAACATCATGGACTCCGACCAACTTACAAAATTCTTATTTTTTCCCAATATTGAGAAAGGCCTAATAGATCTTAGTGTCAACTTTTCCAACTACCCAAATATTACGACCTTCACACGCTGTCTAATCAACATTGACTTTCCAAAGTCTCGCAATCCAAATCTAGTCCGAGTAAATTGGTTAGTTGTTTCCCACCCATAATTTGGCGATTTGTATGGCCTTCTAAAATTTTCTTTAAGGGTGCCATACCAATCATCTATTGATGACTACCACTGAACGCAAATTCTACTAAGGGTAAGTGCTGCTCCTAACGTCCTCCAAAGTCCAAGATACAAGCTCTCAACAAATCCACTAAGTTCCCATTCATTTCTTTAGTTTATCCGTCTGTCTTAAGTCGGTAAGCGATGCTCAGATTTAACGAAGTTTCAAAAGCTAGTTCCTAAAGCTACCTGCAAACTCCTCCAAAATTTACAAGAAAACTAAGGGTCCCTCTCACTAATGACGCAAACTGCAAATCCATGAAGCTGTGTTGGAGATGATGCGGTTTTATTGCTTCTAACGGAAAATTCTGCCACCTTCTTCCTTATTATTGATCGGTAGGTGTTATCCTGCCTTTTGGCAAGGTCATGACACTAAGGAATTGACTAGTAAACCAATGACGTTCCATCCCAAAGATCGGTTATACACAGGCTCACTATGGATATCGACGAATTTTATCCGAGTCCGGATCGAGCTAAAACTTGTTTGACACGACAAGCAAAACTATGAGAGCCAATGTTCCAAATATCAAGTCAATCCGAGTTCGTATGCTCAAGTTACGACCAATGCAAAATTGAATAAAAACAGCCTCGCGTTCGACTCGCTCAGTTCGAATCCATCGGGAGTGCCTACTTCGACTCGCTCGGTTCGAATCCATCAAGAGTGCCTACTTCGACTCGCTCCGCTTCACATCCATCTCAGAACCACTGTTCGACTCGCTCCACTTCAACTCCATCTCAGAGCCTCTGTTCGACTCGCTCCGCATCCTTCAGAAAATAACAGTTTGACTTGATTGTCTAAATGCCTACTTCGAATCAAACGACTGAAGTTGAGTTCCATCGATACGAACAGAACCCTGCTGACAATGCATGCAACTCACTTTCTATCGATGCAAAAAGAAGGTGTTTCCATCGATACGAACAAGGCGGAGTGATCCAGAGATTCAAACGCCACGTCATCGAGTCGAATAGCGATTCGAAGAAGACCGAGTCGAACAGGGATGCAAACAATACCGAGTCGAATAAGAGCGAGTCGAACGAAACAGGTAACCGAAGATTCTAATTTGTATCGATCATATCTCCTAATCTACAAGTCCAAATGCTATGAAATTTTGACAGAAGCTTGCGTACATGTTAGAGAATGTCCACGCCAAATTTCGACTCCATTGGATGAAATCTTGATCGATACAAAATCTGTTCGTATCGATCACGGATCGGACCGAAACTTCCCGGGCTTGGGCGCGCGGGCCTAGTCACGTGCCAGAGAGGGTCTCCCGAGATCTGAGCGAAATACTAGCCTTCTACACCTATAAATAGAGCCCCAGGGCATACAGAAAAGGGGCTTCTTCTTCTTTGAATTCTCCAACGCCCAGACTCTGCCGGATCCAGATCTGAACTCCATCGCTACTGCCAACAAAGGGATTCACTGCTGCAAATCATAATTATCTGCTGTAATTCATTGAATTCACTTGTAATCTTCAATAAAGCTATCAACTTCATAGTGGACGTAGGCGATACGCCGAACCACTCTAAATTCTTGTGTCTCCTTGCATTTTAATGATTCTCATTTCTGAAATTTGGAGTTTCGTTAGATAATCCTCTTTTTCCATTTAATTTCTTCACTTTATCTCTTCAAAAACTTCCGAAGAGTGTTGTGCCCAATTTTGGTACAAACACTTTGGTGCTTTCACTGAGAAAACCAATTTTTCTCCTGCTCTTTGGATCTCCTATCTTTATCGGATTGCATAAATCCAAGAAGAAGATCCAGATCTAGAACTTTGAAGCCCTTCCATTCTATTCAAATTTGCATCAGATCTAGGAAAGGACTTTCATCAATTCACCATGGTAAGTACATGAACTACCTCTACAGCTGCTGATCAGGGAGGACGGGATAGGAAGAATCCCGTGCAATTACCTCCATTCAACCAAGACGCCGCTGGACCTTCAGATCCATCAGGCCCGGTCACCAGACAAGAGTTTCAGATGCTGCTTCAAGAATTGACCCAGAGTCGCCAACAGCTAACTGAACAACTGCGCGCCAACACAGAGTTGTCCAACCAGCTAAATCGCCAAAGGCGAAGAAGATCCAGAAGAAACCAAGGTTCTTATTCTTCCACAGAGAGTTTAGCCTCCTCTGATGGCCAAACCAAATCCACACGCCCACGGCTAGGTGTAAGCTACACCCAAGCCACGAGACACCAACCTGCTTTGAATCTTGGGCAACCTAGAACTGGACCATCCGTTAGTCTCCGTACAGATGCTTCATCTCAAGGAGGTGCTGCTCCTTACCATGTCACATGCAACATTGCAACTACTACCACTACCGAACAAGGAGGTGATGCTAGAAACCAAGCTGATCCTCAACGTAACCAACGAGAGTAGACTCCAGAGCCTTATGTCCCAGAAAATATTGAACCAAGGAGGCGAGGCATGGACCATCGACCGCGTCTGGTCCAGACTCACACTGTGGAACCCGACCACACCTTGGCACAACATGCTCCCAGCATCCGAATGCCAGATATACCAACGATGATTCGTCAAATGATCCATGAAAGTCAGGGTCTCAGTAATGACGACTGGGGAACCTCCCGGAGTCATACCCATTTCACCGATGACGTATTATATGCTGAACCACCTCGGCGCTTCAGGATGCCAACTTTGCCAGTCTATGAAGGAAGTTCTGATCCCAATCAACACATCCTGAAGTACGAATGGCCGATGAATGTTGCGAGAGCGGATGACGCAGTAAAATGCCATAGTTTCCCCATTTCCTTGGGGGGCATTGCTACCATGTGGTTTACTCGTTTACCACCGCAATCCATCTCTAACTTTGAGCAGATGGCCACCAAGTTTTTTGAGCATTTCCGTATGCACGTGGCGAGGCCTGAAGACGTTAACACTCTATCTAGTGTTACACAAGCTCCCGGAGAAACACTTAGACGTTACTTGGAGCGATTCCATGCTGCGTGTGCAGAAATAAGCAATCCCAATGATAACTCTATCCTGATGGCGTTGACTAAGGGGATTGATGCTAATTCCGAGTTCGGAAATTGGTTAGCTGGAAAACCACTTGCATCATTGGACCGTTTCTATTCCAGGGCAGCCCAATTCTTGAGAAGGGAGGATGCAAAATAGTCTAGGAAGAAGGATGACGTAGGGCCCAACATCGAAGGAATCTAAAGTAACATCGCTGTTAAACAGTCCGGAGATAGTTCTGGAAAAGTTCAGTTGAACGTACAAAATAAACAAATCAGCAGAGAGACAATGGAAATTAAAGCAAAACGCAATCAGAATCGTGGTCCACGGCATAGAGCTTCCTTGTACGATAATTACACTCCATTGAACACGTCGTTGGAAAATGTGTATTTGCAGACGTGCAATACCATGCAATACAAGAAACCTGCTCCGAAACCACCAACTGAAAGACAAATCCAAACAGGAAAATTTTGTAGATTCCATGAGAGTTATGGCCACAACACCAATGAGTGTCGTCACTTACAAGACCTCATTGAAAATTGATACGTGAACGGAAGTTGGATCAGTATGTGCGGGCGCCGCAATCTGGTGGTGCGGGCCCATCAAATCAGAATCGTGCGCCGAATCAGGAAAGACAGGAGGAACCCGCTCGTACAAGCGGGAGGTTGGTTATCAATACAATAAGTGGTGGTCCTCACCCAGCAGATCGAAGCTGGAAGGAAATGGAGTCGTATGCCAGTTCTATCAGGCATGCGGACTTCGAGTGTTGTAGTAGTTTTGATGAAGGGGCTCCGGCCAAGCAACATAAGACGATGTCAGATGACACCGTGTTCAGGAACAGAGACGCTGTTAAAGTCGAAACCCCCACTATCGATCCGCTGGTCATCTCAGCTCAAGTAGGTCTCGCTTGGATGAAGAGAATCTTAGTTGATAGTGGGAGCTATGTAAACATTTTGTTCAAGCGAGCTTATGATCAAATGAGAATGGAAGCCACGGACTTGAAACCTTGTCAATCTCGAGTCCATGGTTTCAACGGAAGTGCTACTATACCCACCGGAATGGTGGAACTACCAGTGGAGTTGGGAGTTGGAGAACGCCGGAGAGTACGAATGTTACAGTTCGTTGTGTTGGACATAGACTCCCCATATAATGCTTTCTTGGGCCAACCGGCTCTCGCTGAATTCAGGGCAGCCATTGCCCCATGGTGTTTGACTTTAAAATTTCCCACTGATCGTGGAGTAGGAATCATTCAAGGAGATCAGGCTGCTGCCAAAGCCTATTATGTTGCTGAGCTGCGGGAGGCCCAGCGAAAGGAGAAAGAAAGGACGTAGAGGAATCTCTCTGCGTCCGCTTTGCCAATAATTGACAATTAACGCCCGGGCCAAGGCTCGGGCACCCCAACCAATTCCAAAGGGATCTTGACCCAAGAGAAACTGAAGACGAAGAAAAACCTAAAGAAAGTCAAGCATCCCCGGCCGAACTGACGATTGATGTCCCAATTGACGATGACGATGATTCGAAAATGATAAAGATTGGGTCTCAGCTAAGCCAGCAAACTCAAGAGGAATTAGTTTCATTTCTATGGGCGAATCTTGATATATTTGCCTGGACGCATTCCGACATGTGTGGGATGTCGCCGGACATCGCGAGCCACACTCTGAATATTGACCCGCGGCATGTCCCGGTCAAACATAAAAGGCATGGTATGGATCCAGAGAGATCTTCTGCCCTTAAAGAAGAAGTAGAAAAGCTTAAAGCGAACAGGTTCATTCGAGATGCACTATATCCTGAATGGGTGTCGAATCCCGTGCTCGTCCGAAAGCCGAACGGAAAGTGGAGAACATGTGTCGATTATTCCGATCTGAATAAAGCTTGTCCCAAAGACAGTTTCCCACTTCCCAGGATTGACCAGCTAGTAGATTCAATAGCTGGGCATGCGCTTTTATCTTTCATGGACGCGTATTTTGGCTACAATCAGATACCGATGCATTTACCCGATCAAGAACATACCAGCTTCGTAACCAATCTGGGACTTTATTGCTACAAAGTTATGCCGTTCGGACTCAAGAATGCCGGGGCTACTTATCAACGATCGGTCAATCGGATGTTTGCCAATCAAATCGGGAAAATGATGGAAGTATATGTAGACGACATGCTTGTAAAGTCACGACTCTCCACCGACCATGTTAAAGACCTGGAAACTATGTTCAACATACTTCGAGAATACAGAATGAAGCTAAATCCACTGAAATGTCACTTTGGAGTTGCATCCGGAAAATTCCTTGGGTTCATCGTGAACACCTTTTACCACCATTTAAATTGCCGAAAACACCTTTTACAACTTTAAACGATGGAGAAATGGAGTAGACAAAGATAACTCATATCTTATTCCTATTACTTCTCTTCTATATCATTTATTACTGAATTAAAATTCTCAATTCTATCACTACCTAAATTCAGCTATCATTCTTTGTATTTCCTTATACGGGAATGTTCCTCCTATCTACCTTATCAGACATTCTTAACCTTCTATTCTTTTTATCCTATGTTGTTCAAGTGCCTTTTCCATTCCTACACCCTTTCAAAAGAAATTTAAAGAAAAGAAGCTCTAATTTTATAAGGTACGAAAAATCATGCATTTCTCGAAAGTAAGATCCCTTATTAAGACCAAAAACTTTTGGCTCAATAAACTTAAACTAAGAACTTTAAGAATGCAAAATTATTTTAAGTTAGAACTTTCTATAACTATTTATAAAATATAGATCTCCAAATTTCCTTGCTCTTTTCAAAATAACAACTTCCAAACTTATAAAGTAGAAGAAATCATAAAAATAGAAGAAACCACAAAACGGAGAATCCAAAAGTTGAAAACTTTAATTCAACAAAATTTTAAATTGAGAAATTAACAAACGAGAACCTTCTCTTTTTTTTCAACCTTTCAAGTAATTAAAAATCATCCACCAATTAAAATGTTCCACCACTTCGTTTTCAACTTTTTACGATGGTATTATATTTTCAAAGCCATCAAAAATCACTTTCTACCAAAAATTTCCAACTTATAATACATAAGACTTTCACTTAATGATCTTTTGAAAAAGCTCATTCAAAAATTTCAAGGAGTTTAAAAAAAATTATTTTACCACTTTCTTTCTCAAGGGGTAGATTTTAAAAACATGGGATTTGATTGTTCATCCCTTTGAACTCCCTATTCAGTCGTCTGAAAAATCTAGTTATCTTCTTATGGTGATTAATGTACACTTTCTTATGGAAGCCTGTTTCACTTCTATATCCCTTACTTCCATATGAATACTATGCTTATAATATCTAACTATTGCGTAACATAACTATTTACTACTCTCATAAATGTCACTTTATCCGTATTAAATGGTTGCTATATTAATGAACGTTTCCTAAAGAGATTTATTTGCCTATTAACTTTACCTATTTAACTTCTTCCTTATCTTCCTATAATTACTCTAATGGTCTCATAAGTCTATTTAATTTCTTGTAACTCCTCACTTAATGCTCATTTGTTACCTATTAAAATTTGGAGTACAACCTTTCCTTCTACGATTCTTATCCCTAATATTTAATATTCTTATAGCATCCATAGTGATAAGGATGTCTAGGTCCATCAAAGAAGTATAAATTCAACTCTATTTATTTTTCCAACTCATAGTTGCTTTGCCTACCCTTTCAGAATATGATAGCAACCGGAATTATAGAGTTAAACGTAAATTCAGAATAAGTGAGAGTGTGTGTGTATGTGTGTGTCTATATGCGTATATATATATATATATTATAGGATTTTCAAAAAATATTTTCAAAAATAACAAAAACACCACTTATACGTATACTTTTCTCGGTTGATCGGGTAACCTAAGCTTTGATATCGAATATAACAACCCGCTCTGAAACAGACCTAAATTTCCGATCCATAAAAGGCCAATCGAAACTTAGCCCATTCTAAAGCTGGCTATTGGTTGGTAAAAAGAAAAACTAGACATAGCCATTTATCTATTCTGTTAGAACTCACAACAGAAGGAATAAAATATAATAACAATAATAGTACCTATTTATTTCAAATCATTTCAAATGTCATAATACATAACAACAACCGTTATAGCATTTTGTTCAAAAATACATTCATGGGTACAATAGAAAATAATATAAAAAGAAAGATAGCAACTGCCACAAGTTTCACTCTTGCCATCTTCAAGCTTCATCAACTCCTTCTCTAACCTGCATTGTAATGAGGAGGGAGTCAGAAAAACTAGTGTCTGGTGGATAAAAGCCTCAGGTCTTACCATTTTAGTACTTGGGCAGTATATTTCAAAATAAGAATACGTCTTCGTACATAAAACCATTTAATACTTCTTATAAGCAAAGGAGGCGGGTCCACAGTCAACCACTTAATACCTTCCATTCCCGAAGCATGTTTCTAAATCCCATAACTCAAACCCCACGTCATAAATATCTAACAATGCGAGATATAGTACCAAAGCCACTTAATACCTTTCATTGGAAAATAGCAGACTCTGGCCATTTAAGACCTCAATTGACGCCGACCCCATCATTTAATACCTATTTCTGAGGTGGGCTCCTCAATGGTAACTATCTAGCTAACACCATATGGAATCTCTCAAGCCAGTTAATACTTCTTTGTGGAAAGGCGAACCCTCAATCGGTCACTTAATACCTTATCTCAAAGTGGACCCTTATCGAGATACCACCTAACATGCATAATAACTAGCCCTTAATCCATTTAATACTTCATTTAGGGAAAAGAGGTGGGCCTTCAAACAACCACTTAATACCTTAAGACCCTAAAGCAAGCCCTTCTTATTTTGGCCCATACTCATAATGACATCTCACATTAGTCTGACTATTTGTAGGAACTGGTAGCCAGATTACTTGGGCAGATTTACCCTACAAAATTTGGGACTAACCTTACATCATGACAAATATTTATCATATGAGATGTCTCAAATCAATAGCAAGTGTACACAGTTGCTGATAGCCTCAAAGTGAAGGGCAGACTTCTGTCGTGCAACTCTATCGACCTCGCTACCTTATGACTTAGCCATAATTTCAATACTCTCCATATATATAATACTCATCTCACCATTTCATAATTAAGGCCTTATAACGAACCTTCCTTATTACACCTTAAAACATCAATTACTTCCTAAAGGGGATTTAATGACAATTAATACCTAATTAACTACGCAATTTTATGCAATAATTATACGTTAATTATGCTAATAGGAATAAAATATATTTGCAGCTAATAAATTCTAAGTATGTGGTTCATACGCCATAAAATAGCGTTAAATGTTAATTTTTTAACCATAATTCTAATGCAAGTCCTTTTTCTTCAAATTTCCAAGATTTCAATATCCATAACAATGGATTCTAATATTTATAACAAGGATGAAATATCCATAACTAAAAGTGCAATAAATAGACTTATAAATAGAAATGGAAACCCAATTTATTGCATTAATTAAACAGAATATCCTAAATAATAGGAATCACAATTCTAACTTCATATTCTATTCAATTCTTCTTTTACAAAGAAATAAATGAAGGAATTTTGTGTGGAATAAGTGGTGTAAACTACGAATAGAATTCATACTCTAAACCCTTATTTTATTAATGAAAACTCACAATATGAATCAAAGAAAGAGGAGAAGTGGAATAGACTATGAAATTATCAAAAATTACAGAAGTAATATAAATTCTATCAATTAACATAAATAATTGAGAATCTCCATCTAGAATTGACATTTCAAAATAAAAAGGAATTTTAGAGGATTTTGTCTATTTTTTTTTGCAATCCCAAAATCCTAAGGCATATTCAAATTCATAGATATATGCTAATCAATCACTGAAATAAAAATACTATGGTTTCCTCTCATAGTTGGTCGTTAGCTTTGCTTCCCTTTGGATTTGCAACGTCCATTATAATCACCTTCAGATCTATTCTTTTTGATATATACAATAATGGATTTGTATGTATATTAGATTCAGAAAGGTTGGAGGAGAAGAGGTTTATAAATTAAGTAAGAAACAAAGATATATTAGCATTTCTTACCTGAAACCCTAATAGAGTTTTCTGAATCTAGGCAGAGATAAACCGATAGAGCTTCGCTGATGTCCCCAAAATATTTGTAAATAAAAGTGAGGGGTTTAGGATATTATTTATAGTGGTTGAAATGCACCAGAACTGTAGGATGAAACTAGGTCAAAAACGGATAAATCTGGAACGTTCAATAACACAAGACCCTAGCCACCACTGTAGAAGCGGTCGACCGCCGCTATACCACTGATCAACCACTAAGGTTGACCGGTAGAGTTCAAGGGTCGACCTCTCCGTTATTTGGGAGCGTTGATTTTTTTATATTGCTCGTTTATTTTATTCCTAGTTAACTTTTAACGTTAATTGTTTAACTTAATGTTTAACTTAACCCTCAAGTAAATCTATAGTTAATTTTTGAAATTCAAACCCTAGATCTAAATACTTATTTGAATTTGAATTTGAATTCAAACTAAATTAATTTAATATCTGAAAACTTTAAATGTCATAACTTCTTCGTTTGAGCTTCTTTTTCAGCATATTGTATATAAAAATTGATCAAAATTTCACCACGAACGCAATGGAATAACTTTCATGGTCAAATTCCAAAATTCTAACTTTATAAAATTTCCATTTTTATCGCTACCCTAATTAATTGAATTTCTCTTGATTTACTTATTTAATCAGGGTTGATTTTACGGGATGTTATAGAGCCTCCACAACAATAACTTTTGTAGAGCATCTACTAATAAATGATATCGAGCTTCAACACTAACAAAGGGTTTCGAGCTTTTACAAGCAATAAAGGATATCTAAACTTTAAAGGTGTAAAAGATGTCAAGTTTCTACAAGGGAAGTGATGATGTTGAACTTATGTAAGCAAGCGATGTCGAGTCTCAATAATGGGATGCCGAGACTTCATCAAGATGGTGCATTGGAGCCCTTGGATTCAAACCATGCCATGTGTCGATCATCCTGCACGATTGACATCCCTATAAATAGGCCCCTATCGACACTTAGAGAGGGGAGGATCATTTCTCTCTCTGCTTTTCAATTATAAGTTGTAAACCCTAAACCAATTTGGGGATTTTTAGAGTCGATTTCAACTCTTGTAACTTTTTTCTTATAAGGACTTGGACAATAAACTTTACATAGCATAATTCTCTCAAACATGGACCTTTGACTATTATTGAATGATGGACATGCATATGACCTTATTTTTACACTTGGACTTGTGCTCGGACTTGCATAATATTTTACACAATGCCAATTAAGCCCTTGTTTATATTGAAGTTTACCTTACGTATCACCAATTATGCCCATTGACATATGAACAAGGGACTATAACATATGTGAATTTCCTATTTTGCCTCTTACTATACAAGCAAAGAACTATTGCATATTTATGTAATTCACCTATTTTACCCTTGGACATGTGACTTGAACTTTTGAACAAAACCAAAGGGGTATAATAAGAACATTTTCAAATAATACTACTTTGTACAACATCTTGGGTGTTAAGACAATTTTTGGTTTAACGTTAGAAGGAGGGATTGAACCTCTGTCTCGCCATTTCTTTGCTTTGAAACTAATTAAGTAAAAATTTTGTTTCAGGAAAATGGTGAGCACTAAGAAAGTCAATGTTCTGAATAAAGAAGCTGTACAAACTACAACCTTGGAAGATAATGTCACTCCGAACTCCAATTTGGAGAACATAAAGATTGGAGAACCTTCACTCCCAATAAAGCCCATAAGCAGTGAAGCTAAAATTCAAGATTTAACATGGCAACTTACAGTTATGTAAAGCCTTCTCGAGAAAGTTCTCCTTAAAAAATCTTCTAAGACCTAGTTTACCGAAGAGGGAGAAGAAGTGGAATCTTCAAGGAGAAACTTAAGTACCTCAATACTCAAAAGTAAAGATAAGGGCGAAAGTATTATGGACCCACAAAGAAAGAAATGAAATCAAGGTGAAGGACCGGCAATGTATTCTGCAAAATCACAAGAGAAAGAAGATAATAAAGCTAAAATGATTCGTAGAAAGGAAAACCAAGAAAGGCTAGTAAGAAGGTCTTCCGAGCAATCAAGTAGCTCGATCTCATATAAAGAATATAAGCCTTAAGGAGGGGACTATCCTGATGATGAAGCTTACCTAAAGGACATAGTCAACAAGATTGTGAAAGACATGCTTGACTTTAAAGGGAAGAGGACCCTTAACCCAAGGGTTGATAATAATTTTTGGGAAGCTCCTTTTATGGAGAAGATAATGCTCGTCAATCCCATCTTGATCGATGAAGAATCTTCAGGTGTTCAAGTACAAGAGGACAGTGAGGAAGAAGAAGAAGCCGCATGGACGAAGAGCACGCTGAAGATGACGACAAAGTTGTTTGCATTGGAGAAGTGTGCTTTGACAAGGATGGAAATATAGTCGAACAAAATGGAAATTTCTATTTTCATTACCCAAATTGCTCGATTCATAGATCTCCCATTGTCAAGAATACACATTAGTTTCTTTTTGTTCTTTTTTATTTGTATATAATCTTACTTATGTTTTCTACACAAATGTACATATAACATTATATAATTAATAAATGATTTGTGATTATCACATTATCATATATGGATTCTTAGTTAGGAGAGTTAGTTATTAAGGGCTAAGTTTTAGATTCATAATTAAGTATTGATTATTTATGATAACACTATCATTATAATCATATATAATACAGTATTAGATTAAGGGGGAGTTATATAGTTTGGAGTTAGTTTGTTTTTGTTGATGAAAAAGGGGGAGAAGTATAAAATATGATAGTTAGGCATAGATTAAGGGGGAGTTATTAGTTTTAGGGGAGTTATTAGAGAGTTATTAGGATAGAAGTAATATTTTATAAACAAAGGTTGTCATCATCAAAAAGGGGGAGACTGTTAGTCCTTGAAAAGAATGGTTTTGATGACAACAACCTTAGGACTTGTTATAAAATATAAATACTAACATTATAGTTTAGATATATATATATATATATATATATGTATATGCAGGATATAAACATGCATGCACTAAGAATGAAGACTGTACAGTATAGAGACTAAAGATTGAAGACGTCAAGATTCAAGACTCATGAGTATCAAGATATCAAGAGTTCAAGATTTCAATAGTACAAGACAAGTATCGAGTCTAGAATTATGTTAAAGCTCCTAGAAAAGCACTGACATCTTAAAATCCATTTTATTCGTGGATTGGAATCCACTTTGAGCCTGTTAAAGGGATGGAACCCTAAGTAGGATGGAACCTACGAAAAATCTAGTGGAACATCATTTTGTATCCACTAACTTTTATTCAAATGTTTTAGAAAATTATATCTTGTTTTCAAAATCTTCCTTTTTAAATCAAAAACATCTATCCTGGTTTTAAATACTTTTAGTCTCAAAATAATCTTTATTTTCAAATATCAAAATTATCCTTGGTTTTAAACTATCTTTAATTATAATGTACTTAACTTTTAATATTTATATTTAAGATTTAAATATGAAATTATAGTAAAATTTTATATATACCAAAATATTATTCTCTATACTTATTTATGTATTTTAACTATAGTATATAAATTTTAAAATAGTTTTAATATAAGATAGAAGTTATTTTCAAAAGAAAAACAAATTATCAAAAATACCTTAGGCATGTCGACAACCTCTAGGTACCCATGTCGACATGATGACAGTTTATTTCAAAAGTTTGAATTTCAAAAGAAGTGTCTATTCGTCATATCCTTTCCCGAATGGACATGGCTGTTGTTCTACTATAAATAGGGGATGTTTTAAAGGAATTTATATTCATAATTTTCTGATTTCACTTCTCTTCTTCTTCCACATTTCTTTATATACATTTTTACTATTACTCTGCCAAAATCTCCATTGAATCCAACTAGATCATCTCTGGTTTGATTCTCTATCACTATCTCAACAAGATCCCAGTGCTATTCAGAGTTATAGGCTTCTTTGTAATCAATCGAGCAAGAAAAGGTGTGATTGTAGCCTGGAAAATCAATCAAGTGAGAGAAGGTGTGATTGTAGCCTAGGAAATCAATTGGGTGAGCTTGTTGCCCGTAAAATCAAGTATCTCTACCCAGAGGATTGTGAATCTGGAGTGGTGTACCTCGTGGCCTTGAAATCGAGGGTGTAATTGTAAGAATTGATTTTGAAAGGAAATCCGTACTTGTGTTGCGGGACTGGATGTAGGGTAACTCCGAACTAGTATAAAATCCGTTGTGTTCTTTCCTTTATTGCTTTTACTTTATATTTGCATCTGTGTTTGATTCTGTGATCATATCTGTGTTTGAATATTGCATACATTTGTGTTCCAATTAATATAAACTCAAAAAGAATTAGTAATTCCTTAAAAAACTATTCACCCTCCCTCTAGTGTTAATTCTAGCCTTAAGATCCGTAATCCGCATTTCTCACAATAACGACCCACTGATGATAACTTCTCAAATTGGACTCTTTATGGTGATAAATATTTTGGTAGACACTGAAAGTATAGTAAATTTTATTTTCAAACACGTATTTGATCGGATGAATGTTCCAAAAGGGAAGTCAGAACCAAGCCTTGAGCCCGTCTTTAGGTTCAATAATAAAGAATCAACTCCAGTGGGGCAAATAAAGCTCTTTGTACTAGTGGGAATTCCACCTTACTCCAGAACTTTTAAAACTCTTTTCGTAATCATGGACCAACCCTTCTATTATAATTCTTTCTTTGGGAGGCTTCCTCTAGATGAAGTGGATGCATTTGCCTCACCCAAACATCTAATGGTGAAGTTCTTAACTAAGAACGGCCGGGGAACCAAAGGGGGGAATAATTTAGCTCCTAAGAACTATATTTTGCTATGCTCGAGAAATTTAATAAAGATAACACTTCTTGTTACGGTTCGAAGAAAAGTAAACTAAACCAAACTAAAACTATGAAGCCTTTGAATGGTAGCTCTTTGGGCCTACTATTCAAGGCAAATAAACGGGCAAAGGTAGGTGAAAAGCCTATGAATGTGCTGAAAAGATTCAACTTCTCCAAGTGGAAAAGAAAGTGAAAAGAAGTAAACCAAATGACCAATGAATTAGAGGGTGAGGAAATTATTACCGAATTAGATTGCTGAAATAAGCAAGGGAGAATGAAATCTGTCGAAGAACTAGAAGAGGTAAGCCTATATTTGCTTGACCCAACCAAAACAGTAAAAATTGGAAAAGAATTAGGCGACTATCTCAGAAGAGAGCTTATCCAATTCCTTCAATCTAGCAAATATTTGTTTGCTCGGACTCATTCGGACATGGTTGGGATAGATCCAGCATTTATGAGCATGCTCTAAACACCGATCCAAAAATCGTTCACGTTCGATAAAAAAAGAGGCAGTTTGATAAAATTCGAGCTAATGCATTAAAGGAAGAAGTAAAAAGACTATTTGAGAATGTGTTTATTAGAAAAGTACTCTATCCCAAATAGTCGGCTAATCTTGTACTAGTTAAAAAGTCTATTGGAAAATGGAGAACGTGCATCGATTATACCGATTTGAATAAGGCATGCCCCAAAGATTGTTATCCTTTGCCTAAAATAGATCAATTAGTTGATGCCATAAGAAGACATATGATGTTATCTTTTATGGATGCATACTCAGGATATAATCAAATCCCTGTGTTCAAACCAGATAAAGAAAACACAAGTTTTATAATGGATTGAGGGATTTATTGCTACAAACTTATGCCATTTGGTTTGAAGAATGCAGGGGCTATGTATCAAGGTTAGTAAACAGAATGTTTAAGGAACAGATCGAACGAAACATGGAAGTATGCATGGATGATATTCTAGTTAAGTTCCAAGAGGAGATTAACCACTTAAAAGATCTCGAGGAAATGTTCGAGGTACTAAGGAAGTACAAAATAAAGCTAAATCTAGAAATGGCTCTTTTAGAACACAATTTGGGTAATTTATAGGATATATCATTAATGTTGAAGGATTTAAGGCCAATCCCAACCAAATAAAAACGATTAAGGACATGGAAGAGCCAAAAACAAGTAAAGATGTAATGAGCCTAAACGGAAGGGTGGCAGCTTTAAATAGATTTATCTTCGAAGACACCAATAAGTGCATTCTTTTCTTTGATTTAATTAAGAAAAAGAAGAACTTCGAGTAGGGAGAATATTGCCAAAAAGACTTCAAGGAATTAATAGACCATCTTGAAAAACCTATGATCTTATCTAGTGTTTGCACAAAAAATGGACAAACACCTCAAAGTTGTATAATTTAGTGGATCTTATGTTGTTCTTAGCGATTTGGGTGATTTACGCAAGTATATGAAAAGCAGGGGCTAAACTGTAAAAAGACACGCAAATTTATAGTGGTTCAGCCAGAATGTGCCTACGTCCACTTTATATGTTATTTCTCTTCTCTTCTTTTGATTACAAGTACAAAGCTTTAATACGAGTAAAAGAAAGTTGTTTGAGAGTTCCTTCCGTGCTTGAGCTCTCAAAACTTGTCCCCTATTGTTGTACCCCTGCCTCTCTATTTATAGAGTGAGGTTGGGGGCAGGGGTCTTGGATATATTCAGCTGCTGGTGGGCCTGGGCTGAAGTGATCTGGCCTGGCAGCCTGGTTCGGCATCCTCAAGGTCTGGTCATGAGATGGAGGAGATTTGTACTTCATTCGGTGGAAGACCGGATGGGAGATGGTTCGGTGGAAGACCGGATGGGAGATGGTTCGGTGGAAGACCGGATGGGAGATGGTTCGGTGGAAGACCGGATGGGAGATGGTTCTTGCTTTTTGGTTCGGTTGTAGAAATGCACACAACACTTGCCCCCCAAAGTAGGGTATGTGCGTGCGCATGGCGTGCTTTGCCTTAAGTTTGGAGGAGCTTTCTTCCGGTTTTCATTATCGAGCCAACCGGTTCGGCAGTCCACCTTCGTCTATAAGTAGAGGCCACGTGCCACAGTTATTCCCTACCTAGTGCAACAACCGAACCAGATCCCTTCTTCGCCGAATCACGTTGCTAGCCGAATCAAGGTGAGGTTCTTTTTGCCGAATGAATTTTCGAGCTGAGTGCCGAATGAACTTTCACGTTGAATGCCGAATGAACTTTTAGGTTGAATGCCGAATGAACTTTTAGGTTGAGTGCCGAATGGACTTTTAAGTTGAGTGCCGAATGAACTCTCACGTTGAATGCCGAATGAACTTTTAGGTTGAGTGCCGAATGGACTTTTAAGTTGAGTGCCGAATGAACTCTCACGTTGAATGCCGAATGAACTTTTAGGTTGAATGCCGAATGAACTTTTAGGTTGAATGCCGAATGAACTTTTAGGTTGAGTGCCGAATGGACTTTTAAGTTGAGTGCCGAATGAACTCTCACGTTGAATGCCGAATGAACTTTTAGGTTGAGTGCCGAATGGACTTTTAAGTTGAGTGCCGAATGAACTCTCACGTTGAATGCCGAATGAACTTTTAGGTTGAATGCCGAATGAACTTTTAGGTTGAGTGCCGAATGAACTGTTGTATCGAGTGAACATGTGTTTCATACTTTGAATTTTCAAGCGAAATTCCAGATTACGCTGCTTGTATATTCTAACGATATACTTTTCCCATGATTGCAGATAAATGTCTCGAAAAGTTGAAACTCGATCAGATAAGAGGAGATCCGGGGGTGAAGGAGAGTCCTCGGCCGTGCCCCCAGCTCAATCAGGATCGGAGCATCATGGGCCCGCCCCGAGGTCATTAGTGGATGGATATGGTCCCCAGGAGTTGCTGGATTCCCCGCCTGACTGCTTTCCTAGCTTTCTCAAAGAGGAGCAACTCGATGTTATATCTCGTTCCTTTGGGATTGATAGAGCCCTCATGCTGCTGCCGGGTCCAGGAGTCATGCCATACAGTCCTCCCGAAGGATACTTTGCTTATAGCAGGTACCATTGCATGTGTGGTGCTATCCCGCCTCTCAATGCTTGGATAGTCAGCTTCCTCACGTACCTGAAGGTGGCCCCATTTCAGCTTCAGCCCAACTCTTATGCCATACTGGTGAGCCTTTTCGTTATTTTTCGGAGGAAGTATGGTCGCGCTCCCTCCAACCGGGAGATCCGGTACTTGTACAATTTAAGGGGCTACAAGAAGGGGTCCCCATATATTAACTTGGAATCTGTTGTGACCTTCAAGCTGGTCCTGGACCTTTATTCCAAATTCAGCATGTTCAAGAAAGAGTGGTTCTTTGTTAGGGACGACTCCGTCTCCATCCGGCGCTTTACCTCTGGATGTAAGTTGATGCTTTTACTTATAATTTCTATCCTGATTGCGATGCTTCTTCTCATACTTTCTCATTTTTGCTAGCGACAGGTGGCTTTCCGGTTGTGGAGACTGACCGCCTGGTTCAGACGGCGGCGGAGATAGAAGGCATTCTTGGGAAATACAGATCATCTGCTTACTTGATTAGAAATGCGATCCTTCTAGAATATAACTTGATCCTTCCGCAGCAGTCTGTAGTTAAGTTGAGGGAAACGGCGGAAGAGAGGGCGGCTGCTCAGGCCAAGGGAGGCGTTGCGGCAGAGGGTGGAAAGAGAAAACCATTCACGAAACCTCCAGCCGTTGGAGGTAAGAAACTTAAGAGGTCAGATGGTCCTTCTCCCAGCAATTGTCCACTTACTCAGGGGGAGATAGATGCGGAGGAAGAAAGAGGTGAGGCGGAGGGTGGAAGTGACGTTGAGCTTCTTGGTGATGATGGTGGCGAAGGACAGGGTGGTGATGGTTCCAGGGCTCTGTCTTCCGGGCAAGTAGGCGACGTTACAATTACAAGAAGTGGAAAACAAAAAAATTTCATCTAATTTCAGGCAATCTATTTCCCTTTTCAAAAAAAATATTGGAGATTTAATGCAAGAGTGGACGGATGATGCTCTCCGCCAAGCTTTTGAGGGGTTGGATGATGATCCGGCTTTGGTAGAGAAGACCGGGAAGGCAGACAAAGCCGGGACTGGTGCAAGTGAGTCTTTTCCGACCATTCCGGTCAAGGCGACTTTGACGACTCAAGGTGAATTCTTGACTCCTGCATGCTTCACTAATGATAGGGACTTAGGAATATTTTATGACCCGCTCCCGTCCTGGAATGAAATCCAGGACTTATTGCAGTATCCCACTCCTCCCCAGGGTTTGTACAACCACAGCTGTGTTTCTTTTCCTTTTCTAACTTGTAATCTACTGCGTTTCTTGAATCATATAGTAATGTAAGATTGTGACACTCGTTCTTTATATCAGGAGCAGGCAAGGCGCCCAAAGCTTCAGACCTTCGACACAGGCTCGAGCAATATAAACTTTCCAAAATTTCTGCTAAGCCGAAGCCCTCAACCCAACGCTCCGGGGATGTAGTCGGATACCGTCCTCTTCTTGGGGTTATCGAAGAGGGTAGTCAGCAGAGGAAGAGGAGTCATCCTTTATCCGAAACTTCGCTCGGTCCTCAGCCTCCAGCTCAGCCTATTCATGATATTACTGAGGAGGGTAGCGAGTTTGTACCTTCTCCACACCCGTCCGGAAACCCTTCTGTTATTCATATTGACCGTCCCGACTTGGCCCGTAATCCATTCGCGGGTCACCCTGATCTGGATCCAGGTTCTCATGATATCATTTTTGACGAAGTCACTGGTGAACACCTTCTCCCCCGTAACCCCATGGTACGAGTACTTGATGAAGCCAAGTCCTTAGATCTCGATCTACTCACCACTCGTATAGTCACTATGGGAGACGAGGCTAAAGCTAATATTGATCGGGTGGCAGAGGAGACCAAGAAGTTGATGGGGCATCATGCTCGGCTGGTTAAGGCCGGAGAGGAGATAGGGAGCGCCAATATCCGACTTCGATTGGTGGTTTCGGATCAGGCCAAGCAGCTTGCGGATCAGGCTATCCAGATTTCTCAGCATGAGGCTGATACTGGGCGATTAAGGAGAACCATGGAAGAGGCCAGTCGGGCCGAATTGCGGAAAATGGAAGCTGCTTGCAAAGAGCGGATTGACATGGCTATCGCCACGGTGGATGAGGTTCGGAGAGCGGATCTCGAGCAGGTGGAGGAATTGTCCGAGAAACTTGAGGCTGCAGAGCTTGCTCAAGCTAAGTTGAGGGAAGAGATGGAGGTGATGCGGAGGTCCCTTCAGGCTGATTGCTCTAGATACAGACTGGAGAGAGATGCTGCCGTCGAAAGGTTGTCGGCCTCCGATGCTCGGATGAGGGAGTTTGAGGAGAACGAAGGAATGATGGATGACATGCTCCAGGACATGTATTTCCGGACTTGGAAGCAGGGTAACCTCTCTTGGATGGATGATTATCCCAGGGTCATGGCTAAGACCTATCTTCGGGCTTTGGAGGAGGCTAAGGCTGAGGCAGATAAAGAGGGTGGAACGGTCTTCAGTATGGATGTGGTCACTGCCCAGTTCACCAAGGAGGAGAAAATGGCGGTAAAGGAGGGTATGCGGCTGCTTGCTGCTGAAGAGGCGGGTGTGCAGGTAGAGGATGACGACCAGGATGGTCAAGAAGCTAGTACTGGTAAGTCTTCCTTTCTAGTCTTTCTGTTAACTTGGTTACTCATCACTAATGAATCCTTTTTATGACCGGACAGGCGGGCAAAAGAACAAGGACAAGACTTTGACGCAACCAGCTCCATGATTGAACCTGGAAAATCCTTTTTGTAGGCTTGGCATTGTTGTATATGTTAGTCTTAAGACAGTAGAGTGACCTCTAAGTTGTAATTCTTGCTACTTGTAATAATATTATTCTTGACGTGTAATTTTTTAGCTTAAGCTGATTCTGTCGTTTCTTGAATGTTTGTTGCTGTTTTGACATGTCATATGAGAAATATAGCTGTGTATATTCTCGTAATTAAATTGTGTTTGATGTCAGATTCTGGTTTTAAATCATAATCTCATGACTTGCAATGTTAGCGTGTGGTGTGAAAAAAAAAATTAAATTATAGTCATGCATTTGTACATAAAGGAAGAAAATACCGCCTTTCATGTTCTGTTTGTAAATGGCAGTTTCGAATATCTTGTATGACCAAGCATGGAAAGCAGTCGACTGTCCTGCCATCTGATTGTGAATCTCTGCATCCATTGGCGGGTATCTCTTACCCTGCATCCTGTACTTTATGGTTTGTTATAGAGGATAGGAGGAAAGTTTTTTAAGTAAAATTGAGATATGTGAAATAGTAAAACTTCCAGTCACGGAAGGCCTTCGATGTGCTTAAGTTCGTGGCAAACGGGTTTTGTAGTCACTTTCCCTAGCTGTGGGTCTTGGAGACATTTGTCACCCATCTTACGCCTCCGCGGGGAGTTAATTCTTTTTTACCACAGCCGCACTTAAGACACACCGGAGCCGAGATCGCGCACAGTAACTACCCGAGCCATTATGGCCCGTACTCATGGGTATTATTCGACTTACTGTGGCCGGCTAGCGTGGGTGCCGATCGTCAACTGTGAACTGCCCCTGGCTGGCCACACCTTATGTTGGGGCTTATAATCGGTTCACAGTCGCCGGCGAGCCTAACGCCGTAATGAGCTGCCTCGGCTATAGTCGGCCTTCTCGGTGGCTTATAATCGGCTCATTACAGTTGGCTTTAAGGGCCGTCGCGAGCAATGAGTTAACCCGCAGCAGAGGGATGCTGGAGCAAAAGTGTCTCATTGGCGATGGCATAGATTCGCCTAGTACCTGTTGGGTCTTGTCCACGTGAAGTTGCATCGTGGAGTGCTTTGAATAGAAAAGCTATATGCTCAGGATTTTGTTCAACAGAAAAGGATAAAGTTAACAAGCAGCCAAGATACAAAGGAACAAGTTAAAAAAGAGACAAGGCTTTTTTAAAGTGGTTCGGCACGAAAAAATGCCTACGTCCACTGATTCTCTTTGTTAATTCACTTCATATGGGCAATACAAGTTAAGAAAAGTATCGACGGAGGTGTTGGATGTTCCATGCCCTCTGGAACACCTCTCCGTCCACTGTTGACAAAATATAGGCTCCGTTGTGGAGATCTTTATGAATTACATATGGTCCATCCCAGACTGGGTCTAGTGCTCCGGGGCGAGGGAAGATTCGCTTGAGGACAAGATCCCCTTCTCGTAAGGTACGATGCTTGACTTTGGAGTTGTATTGTACCGCCACCTTTTGCTTGTGGGCTGCTGTTTTTAGGACTGCATCATTCCTTCTTTCCTCGACTAGATCCAAAGACATGTTGAGGAGCTCTTCGTTCTCTTCTGGGTTATAGTGGATCCTACGGTGGGAAGGCACAATAGTTTCAACTGGGAGCATAGCCTCCGATCCGTATGCCAAAGAGAAAGGAGTGTGCCCTGTTGATGTTCTGAAAGATGTGCGGTAGGCCCATAGTGCCGTAGGGAGTTCATCCACCCAAGCACCCTTTGACTTTTCGAGTTTCTTTTTTATCAGAGTTTTCAGAATTTTGTTGACTGCTTCGACTTGCCCGTTTGCTTGGGGATATGCTACGGATGAGAAGCTTTTGTGAATTCCGTGTTCTTGGCACCAGTTGGCGAATTCCTCGCTGTCAAACTGAAGTCCATTGTCTGATATGATTTTTAGTGGGACTCCGTACCTGCACAGAACATTTTTGATTAAAAAGTTGATAACTTTCGCCGAAGATACTTTATTTAGAGGTTCTGCTTCCACCCATTTGGTGAAATAGTCGACTGCTACTATAGCATATTTGGCGCCGCCTCGACCCATTGGCAGTTCACCGATTAAGTCAATTCCCCATACTGCGAAGGGCCAAGGGCTGGTCATCTGAGTAATTTCGGTTGTTGGTAGCCGAGGGATCTTAGCAAATTTTTGGCATCTGTCACACTTCTTGACGAAGTCTAAGGCGTCCTTGCTTAAGGTGGGCCAGTAATATCCGTATCGGAGTATCTTTTTTGCTAGCGTTTGCCCTCCGGTGTGATCCCCGCAGCTTCCTTGATGAATGTTGGATAAGATTTCCTTGGCTTCCCTTCCGGCGACACACCTTAACAATGGGTTAGAGAACCCGCGCCGATAGAGGATGTCTCCTTGTATTGTGTAGCGGGACGCTTTTCTCAGGATTTTCTTGACTTCGTTACGCCCGTCGGGTAGTGTGCCATTTTGCAGGTAGTCTCGGATGGGAGTCATCCAAGTTGCTTCTTCGGTTGCAGCTATCAGATTCACTTGCTCAAAACTTGGGATCGTTTGCTTTGAGACAGTTACTGCCCCGAAGATGGCGACGTCCCTCATACTTGCTTGCTTTGCCAATTCGTCGGCCTCTTGGTTCTCTTCCCGAGGGATGTGTTTGACTAAGTAGTGGTCCAATCGGTTGAGAAGCGACTTGGTCTTCTTTAGATACGCTATGAGTCGTTCTTCTCGAGCTTGGAATTCCCCTAGTATTTGATTAACAATAAGCTGAGAATCGCTGTGAAGGCACAAAGAATTGGCTCCGACCTCGATAGCAAGTTCTAATCCGGCTATTACGGCTTCATATTCTGCATCGTTGTTGGTGGCAGCGAACTCCAACCTTATAGCATAGTGCAGTTTATTTCCCCTGGGAGTGATTATTACCACACCTGCCCCCGAGCCTTGTTCGTTAGATGCACCGTCCACAAAGAGATTCCACCTGATACCTTCCGTTATTTCCAGTCGCTCCTTATCCTCGTTGGTAGTGAATTCTGCAATGAAATCAGCCATGGCTTGTCCCTTGATGGCGGTGCGAGGGTGATAGGTGATATCATACTGACTCAGCTCAATACACCATTTAAGTAGTCGCCCGGAAGTGTCGGGTCGATGGAGTACCTGCCTCAGTGGTTGATCGGTCAGAACTTTGATGGAATGGGATTGGAAGTAGTGACGTAGCTTTCGTGAAGTGATTAGTAAACAGTACGCTAACTTTTCAAGCTTAGGATATCTGACTTCTGCCCCAGTAAACCTTTTACTGACGAAGTAAACTGGTCGTTGCGTGCGGTTATCTTCCCTTACCAAGGCAGCGCTTAGAGCGTGAGATGACACAGCAAGGTATAGGTATAATTCTTCGCCTTCGCTTGGGGTCGAGAGTACCGGTGGTTTCTGGAGGTGTTCGATTAGGTTAAGGAAAGCGGTCAAGCATTCGTCTGTCCATTCGAACTTTCCTTTATCTTTCTTTAGAGCTTCGAAAAAGGGGACGCACTTGTCCGTTGCTTTGGAGATGAATCGGCTTAGGGCAGCCACTTTTCCATTTAGGCTTTGCATTTCCTTTCGGGTGGAAGGTATCTTGATGTCCCTTAATGCTCGGACTTGTTCAGGGTTTGCTTCTATCCCTCGGGCATGGACGATGAATCCTAAGAATTTTCCCGATGACACTCCGAAGGAGCACTTTAGTGGATTCAACTTCATTCCATACTGTCGAAGTACCTGGAACATTTCGCCTAGGTGGCTTACGTGATCTTTGGCTTTCCGTGATTTTACCAGCATGTCGTCTACATATACTTCCATTGTTCGTCCTATTAGCCCTGCGAACATCTTGTTGATGAGGCGCTGGTAGGTGGCCCCTGCATTTTTAAGTCCGAAGGGCATTACTTTGTAGCAGTACAAACCCCAGTCGGTGATGAAACTAGTGTGGTCTTGGTCGGGAGCATGCATAGGAATTTGATTATATCCTGAGTATGCATCCATAAAAGACAGGAGTTCGTGTCCGGCTGTGCTGTCTACAAGTTGATCGATTCTGGGAAGTGGGAAGCAATCCTTTGGGCAGGCGTCGTTTAGGTTGGAGAAGTCAATGCAGGTCCGCCACTTCCCATTAGCCTTCTTTACTAGTACCGGGTTGGCGATCCATTCTGGGTAAATAGCTTCTCGTATGAAGTCATTGGCGAGTAGATTCTTTACTTCTTCATCGAGGGCTGCTGATCGCTCTGCCCCCATACTTCTCTTTTTTTGTTTTACAGGCGCCTTGGTAGGATCAATTTTTAATACGTGGCATGCTATGTTGGGGGAGATTCCGGTCATGTCAGCGTGTGACCAAGCGAACACATCCAAGTTGTGGCGGAGAAAATCAATGAGTTCTTCCTTCAATTCAGTTTTCAGCTGCGACCCAATTTTCAGTAGCCTACTTGAGTCGTGCTTGTCTACAGATATAAACTCCATAGCCTCTGCAGGCTCGGCGGTGGCCTCCTCCTCTTTGTCCCTAGGGTCTAATTCATTGAAAGGGTCGCTGGTGTATCGAAGAGGAGGGGCTTTCTTTAGCTGCTATGCTTCAAGGCTTTTTGTGCAGAGGGCAATCTCTACACCTTTCCCTCTATCTCTCCTGTGGTTGTTGCGAAGTTCGGTTACATAGCAGTCTCGTGCAATATCTTGGTCTCCTTCCACTTCCCCGACCCCATTGTCTGTTGGAAATTTCATTTTTAGGCACCATGGGGCTAGGATAATTTGGAAGTCAGATAGGGCTGGTCTTCCTAGGAAGGCGTTGTAGGCCGAATGGTTTTCTATCAGCACAAACGTCTGTTTCCTTACAACGGAGCGGGGATGGCTTCCAATTTCAACGAAGAGGTCCAGCTGCCCGATGGGCATTTTCGCATCTCCAGTGAAACCGTGTAGCGGTTTATCGCAGGGAGATACATCCTTCATTGATAGCCTCATTTTGTCGAATGCGTGTTTGAACAGGATATTTACAAAGCTTCCAGTGTCTACCAGGATTCGGTAAACTTCGGCGGGACCGAGTCGGGCTGAGATAACCATGGGATCCATGTGAGGGTACTGTCTTCCTTCTAGGTCGCGTTTACTGAATGTGATGTCATCACTTTCTTTCCGCTTTGGGTGGCGCTCTTCTATAACCGTATTGACGCAGTCTCTATTGTCTCTGAGCGACTTCCCATATCTTTCCATCTCTTTCCAACTTCTGTCTACGATGTGTGGACCTCCTGAGATGGTATGGACCACTATCTTCTCTTGACTAGAGCTGCTAGCGTTGCGGTCGCCTCTGCCGGTCCCTGGTGAGGGTAGCCTTGGGTTTTCATTGGCAGGAGCTGGAGTCCTGTCTTGACTTTTTACATAGCGCTCCAGTTTCTTTCTTCTGATGTGTTCCTCAATCAGATCTCGGAGATGATGGCATTCGTTGGTATCATGTCCGTGGGATTCGTGGAAGCGGCAGAATTTTCCAGATTTCTGTGCGCTATCTGATTCCTTCTTGTATGGTGGGCGTTTGTATCTAACTTCGCCTTGGGTGGCAAGGAAGATGTTTTTGACGGTCTCGTTCAAAGGGGTGTAAGAGTCGAATCTTGGTCCTGGCCGATATAGGCGTTTCTCTACTTTCTTGCCCCCAGCATTGTCTCTGGAATCATTTCTTCGAACGTCCCTTGCCACAGCAGGGGCGTTGCCATGGGTCGTCTTACTTTGCTGTCCTGACTGCCCCTCAATGGCAGCATCCTCAAGCCTCATGTATTTCCCGGCTTCATGGAAGAAATCGGGTAAAGTAGCTGGTTTTTCTTTTGTCAATCTCCTAGCAAATTTAGTGTCCGGATGCACCCCACTGCAGAGGGCCATTAGGATGAGCTTCTCATCGGCATCTTGAACTACGGCTGCTGCGGCGTTGAATCTGGTTAGGTATTGCTGCAGCTTTTCTCCAGGTTTCTGTTTGACGCTGGATAAGGAATAAGCGTCCTTAGGTTGCTCCACATGAATGCGGAACTGACTGATGAATTTTTCTTTCAACATTTCCCATGAGCTGATGGATCCTTGGGGTAGATGACAGAACCAGGAGGTAGCAAGATCTGCTAAGAAGAGCGGGAAGCATTTGCACAGTACTCCCTCTGTTGCTCCACTCATGAGCATATGCTGCGTGTACCTCTGTAAGTGTACAACGGGATCGGAGGTTCCTTTGTAGGGTTCCATTGTTGGCATCTTCCATTCTCGGGGGGTGATAGCAATTTCGATATTGCGGGCGAAAGGGCTGGTTACCCTAGCGCCTATCCCTCGATCTCTTTGCTCCCGTTGGACACACTCTCTGAATAAGCGCGCCATCCTTTCATCAGAATTTGGAGCGGACAAAAATGAGTTTGGTTCTGTTCTGTGGGGTTGATTCCGTCCAGACAACCTGTAGGGATGATATCGTCTATCATCCCTCATATTTTCCAGTGGCTGCCTTTGATCTTCTGGGAGCATGCTTGGGTCAGCTACAGTTGGCCCTTGCCTTGATCTTCCCCTGTTGGGTTCTGATCTAAGCACTTCCTCGGGTCCAACTTCGGGCTGAACTCTAGCTCGGCCCCGTTCACTGGTGTTTCTGTGGTTAGGCAGCATGACAGGCTCAGCTGCAGTTGACCTCCGCCCGGTACCTTCCCCGTTGGGTTCGGCACCAAACGTTTCCTCAGGCCTAACTTCGGGCTGAGCTCGGTCTCGGCTCCTACCACGGCTACTCCTGCCGTTAGCTCCTTCGAAGAAGGAAGATCTTTGCTGTCTCTGAGATCCTCCAGACTGGGACTCGCCCCATGATTCAGTGTTGCGGTTGGATTCTTCAGCGTCCCTCAAGCGTGACATGAGATGGTCCACCAAGGCTTCCTGCTGGGACGTGAAGCGGTTAGTTACTTCAACAACAACTCTGTCCAAATCTGCCCTAGTAATTGCTGCAGGCTGTTCTGTGGCAGGAGTGGCTGGGTTAGCCTGTCCTTCATTTGTTGCCGTTGCTGGAGGAGGACGATTTACTTGATTCGCGGCAGCTGGATCAGGAAGGCTGCTGGATGCGATGTTTTTTCCTTTGTTAACATCTTTTCTCTGTTTGGGAGGCATGTTTTCCAAGTGGCGGACGACGCTGTTAGGAAAACTTGTTAAGCGGATGAAGCTGAAGCTTCGAGCTTCTAGTTCTCAGTGAAAGCACCAAAAATGTTTGCACAAAAAATGGACAAACACCTCAAAGTTGTATAATTTAGTGGATCTTATGTTGTTCTTAGCGATTTGGGTGATTTACGCAAGTATATGAAAAGCAGGGGCTAAACTGTAAAAAGACACGCAAATTTATAGTGGTTCAGCCAGAATGTGCCTACGTCCACTTTATATGTTATTTCTCTTCTCTTCTTTTGATTACAAGTACAAAGCTTTAATACGAGTAAAAGAAAGTTGTTTGAGAGTTCCTTCCGTGCTTGAGCTCTCAAAACTTGTCCCCTATTGTTGTACCCCTGCCTCTCTATTTATAGAGTGAGGTTGGGGGCAGGGGTCTTGGATATATTCAGCTGCTGGTGGGCCTGGGCTGAAGTGATCTGGCCTGGCAGCCTGGTTCGGCATCCTCAAGGTCTGGTCATGAGATGGAGGAGATTTGTACTTCATTCGGTGGAAGACCGGATGAGAGATGGTTCGGTGGAAGACCGGATGGGAGATGGTTTGGTGGAAGACCGGATGGGAGATGGTTCGGTGGAAGACCGGATGGGAGATGGTTCGGTGGAAGACCGGATGGGAGATGGTCCGGTGGAAGACCGGATGGGAGATGGTTCGGTGGAAGACCGGATGGGAGATGGTTCGGTGGAAGACCGGATGGGAGATGGTCCGGTGGAAGACCGGATGGGAGATGGTTCGGTGGAAGACCGGATGGGAGATGGTTCGGTGGAAGACCGGATGGGAGATGGTTCGGTGGAAGACCGGATGGGAGATGGTTCGGTGGAAGACCGGATGGGAGATGGTTCTTGCTTTTTGGTTCGGTTGTAGAAATGCACACAACATCTAGTCCCACAGAAGAAGAAAATTTGTACCTTTACATGGCAGTCTTCGAATATGCGATAAGTTCGGTTATAGTAAGAGAAGAAAAGAAGACTCAACTTCTTTTATAGTATCCTAGTAAAAGGATTAAAGAAGCAGAAGCTAGATATGCAGTTATGGAGAAGTTGGTATACCGTTTAATTCTTACTGCTCGAAAACTAAGAGCCTACTTTCAAGTGCACTCAATCAAGGTCTTAATTGGTTTTCCACTTAAGCAAATTTTCAGTAAGCGCGAAACTTCGGGAAGGCTAGTAAAATGGGGAACATAACTGATTTATTATGAGATTGAGTTCTAACCCCAAGTGGCAATCAAAGGACAAGCTTTGGCTAATTTTGTTAATGAATGTACATGATTTATCAAAGAATAATCGAGAAAAAAGAAAGATATGAAACCTAAATGGCAACTGTTCATTGATGGAGCCTGAAGGAGCAAAGGCTGGTGCGGGATATGTAATCATTACCCCTAATAGACCCCGATTACATTATGCAATGAGGTTAGGTTTTTCTGCTACCTATAATGCAGTTGAATATGAATTAATGATAGCAGGACTAACCTTAGCCTTCGGTTAAAAATCCCAAGGATTGAAATATTCAGTGATTCCCAATTAATGGTTAATCGGTTGAATCAAACTTATCAAACGAAGGATGCAAGATTGATCCTTTATGTCAAGAAGGTGTTGAAAATGTTAGCTCAGTTTGAGGGTTTTTCAATACATCAAGTATCCAGAGGAAGGAATTCTCAAGCCGACTGTTTAGCTAAATTAGCTAGCTCATAAGGAGCCCCAAAAACCCGAGTTGTGCCAGTAGGCTTCCAACAAAGTCCTAGTGTCGGGGAAAAGCCCCCAAACCAAAAAATGAGACCATGGCTATATAATATATAATCCACCATGTCATATAGATATGTTATGCTTATTACAAGCAATCTTCTCAAATATGTGAATCAAAATATCTCACAAATCATAATCATAAACTAGTATGAAAGCCAGTTGAAACCATAAGACAAGCATGAAAGCGAGTCAAAACCAAAAGACAAGGATGAAAGCGAGTCAAAACCTAGAGATAAGCATAAAAGCAAGGCAACACCAAAAGACAGCATGAAAGCAGGTCCAAACCAAAAAACAAGCATGAAAGCAAATCAAAACCAGAAGACAAACATGAAAGCAAGTCGAAATCAAAAGAACAAGCCTGAGAGCAAGTTATCCAATGACGAGTCTGAAAACACGCCGGTCCCGCCTGAAGTAAGCCACTATAAGATGAGTCTAAAAACATGCTGGGCACATTTGAAAACGAGCTACTATAAGACGAGCCTGAAAGCATGTAGAACCTGCCTGAACGAGTTATCGAAAGACGAGTCTGAAAACATACCAAAATGATCATTGCTGATTAAGGTGTCAAATAATTTCAATTAGTAATCAAACGAGTATTGTCCAAATGTCCCATAACCACTAGGTGATACTTGAATGTTTACTAAAAGATCATAAATTCCACTTAAGTAAAATATTCTATCAAATGAGTCGAAGAATTAGTCGATAAAGTGATACAAGTGTTCCATACCACTTGTACTACTAAACTGTTTGATAGGAGTTCTCATTTTATAGAAGTAATACTTTTAAATTACATCTTTTAAATCATTAAAATATTGGTCTAATGACCGTAAAATTGCTATGTTTATAAAATAGGCTACTATATCCATATAAAAACCTTATATATATATATATATATATATATATATATAATTTTATTATCATCTTTTAGAACACCATTACAATTAAAAACTCTACAATAATCTTTCTTCAACAAATACTTTTAAATATATGATTCATATCCATATTTCAAATACCAAAATTTGAAATCAATAAATTTTTTTATAAACTCTTAAAGTGATTTTTAAAGAATATATTTAATATACTAGTTTAAAGATGATTTCTTTTCATACTAAAGTATTTAAATATATTATTTAAATAAATTAGAATAATGAAATTCCCTAAATTATGACGCAATCAAAATTCTGGAATTTATAGCAATTAAGAAGCAGAAGAAAAACAGAAGAAATACAAAAGAAAATAGAATCAAAACAGGACCGTGTCAAGGTTTATAGGCTTTAGGCACTTCAACCGGTCAACCGTGGAGTTCCATCGGTCGGCCGTGGAGTTCCATCGGTCGGCCGTGGAGTTCCTTAGTCGACCGCTAGCGGTTGTGTAACGACCCGTATTTTTAACACTTTAAAAATACGAATTAAAATGAAAATTTTGATAAAAATCCGAAGGAAATAAAATTTTGTGTTGTTAAACGTGAATTACAAGTTAAAATACAAAACTGAATTCTAAAATAACTTATTTATAAATTAAATATGGATGTTAACTTGTAGTGAATGTAAATAATGAATTGAATTTGATTGTAAACAACGAAATAAATAAAATGTTGCATTTAATATTGAAGTTATAATATGGAAATCAACGTAAATGAATGTAATTTAATATTACTGTGAATTTAAATAAGATGATAGCTGAAGAAAATGAAAGTAAATGAATTATAAACTATTGATAATAATGTATAAGTAAATGGTTGATTCAATAATGAAAGTGTAAATCGAAATAAAAGAATTCATTTGGAATTAAATAACTTAAATTTGAATTACAATATAATTGAACGCTGAATCTAATATAATCTTTTATATTGGATTTATAATGGAAAAAACTGCATTGTAAAAGATTGTTAATTACTGTAAAATTAAAAATGAGATTTGTGAACAATTGAAATTTGATTTAAAAGTTAATAATTTAAAATTGAGAATTTTATATTGAAATTAAACAGGCGAATGATTTATTTTTCGAATATTGGATTTAATTAGACAATTAAATCGATAATTTAATAAGTTAAATTTCAGAAATAATTGAAAATCGAGTTGAATATGATTGAAAATGATTTGTAAAATTTTATCTTTTCATATTGGAGTTATAGTAATGTTATAGAACTTTTAAAATTGAATTTAAAGTTAATTTGTGAAAATTGAATATTTTAATATTTAATTATCGACTGAAAAATAGCCATTTTTCGAACAGTCTCAGAATTGAACGAAACTAGTTCCATTGGATCCGTAATAGTTTGTTATTGTCGGATTTCAATTTTCGTAGCAATCGGAGTTATCGTTTGATCGTGGCAGCTCGAAACGCATCGAATTGTTTTTAATATTAATTCAGCGAGAGAAAATAGTCATTTTTCAAAAAGTCTCGGATTTCGACGAAACCAGTTTCATCGGATCCGTAATGTCATATTATTGTAGGGTTTCAAATTTCGTGTCAATCGGAGTTACCGTTTGTCCGGGGCAAGCCAAAACGCATCGAAATCGGTTTAAATCGGTTTAATTTAAAACTGATCGTTTTTCTCCGTAACTCGCACAGATGACCGAATTAGCCTCCGAAACATGTTCCATTGCGTTCGGAACGTGGGGTAAACCTTAGAAACGCCAGCCGGGACGCTTCGTTTGGAGTTCGGAAAATTTTGGGTGAATAGTGTTTTGAAATTTTCTATAAAAGGCCCTCCATTTCACAATTTGCAAACAAAGGCTAGGGTTTCAAGCCAGCCGCCACTTATACTTCAATGGCCAGAAATGCACGAATCTTCTCCCCTCAATTACTCAAAATCCGTCGATAATTAGAGAAAACTTCCAACACGAAAGTTGTAGAGCACGACGAGAGCTTCAAATCCATACGGAGATGATCGAAAACAGAGCTTCGAGTCAACGGGAAATCGAGCATGAAGGGGCTTCGTTTTTCACGCAATTCGAGGCAGGGGAGGAGGCCGAGCTTCAAGCTATTCCAGGTGAAGGTGGAGTAAGGCGGTGGCTTCGAAGTGGTGTAACCTGATCGTCTTCAAGTTGCTCGGTTTGGTCGTGAAAATTCATGGAGTAAAGGCGGCTATGGGTTTGTGTTGTATGTGTTTATCACGTTGAAGAGGAAGATGAAGGGGACGGCCCAGATCTGAAGATGCAGAAATGAACGGCCGTGATCTGATCTAGGGTTAGAAAAATAAAAATAAAGCTGAAATTGTATATTTAAATTCATACAAACTTTGAAAAATCATAACTTTTTCATACGAGGTCCGTTTTGCGCGAAACAAGATGCATTGGAATCGTATGGACTAGCACTACGCTATGCAGCTGGATCGGAATCATTTGGAGCTAGAGAAAATTTTGAGTTAAATCGAACGTCGTTCGATTTGATTTAAAATCGTAAAAATCAAGGTGAGTGTTTATACGCTCACAATTGACTGAATATCTTTATGGTAGTTAAATCTGACATTATGAAGTAATATGGATTTATTTGTCGTTGTTTGATAAAAATTTAATTGTCATATAGATTCTCATTTGAATTCACCGTTGAAAATTAAATTGACAGTCAAATTGAAGTTAAAATTTAATTGCGATCAAATTACCTGATATTGATAATTATGAAGTTGTTGTGAATGTTATTGGCTTTATGGTTGATTTGTTGTGATGGATGCTAATGGTCGATATTGGTTGTTTATTTATTTTGATATATCATGCTATCATCATGTATATTGTTTATTGCATATAAACTGTAAACTGAATCATTTCGAATAAATTAAGAAATAGGTTGAAATGATATACCTATGACATCTATTTGGATTGAAATGATATATGTCCATCCTTGAAATTAAAATTGAAATAATTATCCACTTGGCCATAGGTTAGGAAATTATATACGGACACCGGGATGGTTAAATTAAATGATTTTAAAAAAGTTGTTTTGAAATTATTTAAATGAATTGATTTTAAGAATAAAAATCCAATTTATGGAAATTGAATTATTTTTGAATTGAAGCTCGAAATGTTGGAATTTAAACTTGATAAATGAAATTGTTTAATTATTCGAAGTTTAGATTTTAAGAAAAAATCGAAATACGGCGTAAATTTTCGAAAGTTGATTTGTTGTAAAAGATTGGACTTTTTATCGAACTCTGAATATTTCTAAGAAAATTTATATGAAATGATATTTCAAGTTGAGTTTGGAATTGAAAATTGATTTGAAATTGAGATTTAATTAATTTGGAATTTAATTGAAATTCAAAGAAATTTGTGAATTGGACTAAATTGAAACTATTGAATTAAATTTGAAGATAAAATTGATTTGAATGTGATTTGAACTGAAATTGATTTGGAATGTAATACTTAAATGAATTCTTGAAATCCGAATGTGAATCTAAGTTTATTGAATTGGAATTGCTACAGAAATTAAGTAAACTACTTAATACGGATGTTTAATTTGAAGTATATTCTAATTTGAATACGAAATGGTTTTAAAGCGAATCTTATATTCTTATATAAATATATGAGCTGTTTTGAAATGTGAAGTATTTAAAGTTTCGAAATATATTGAAACTGAAATGGCTTATTTTGTGGTTCAAATATGTATTTGAAATTGATAATTTGAAATGGTTTATTGAGAAGCTGAATCGAGTTGAAATTGATGATTTGAAATTTGATTAAATTTTAAATTTTGGAATTCGAGTTTATGTGAATCGTTTTGTGAGATTTTGAGGCGAAAAATGATTTTGAAATCGAAATGAGATATTGAGGCGAAAATTGATTTTGAAATCGAAATGAGATATTGAGGCGAAAAATGATTTTGAAATGAAATCGTATATTTGAGTAGATATGATGATTTTGAAATGGATTTGATTTTGAAGCGAATATGATATTTTGATATCAATTATGAATCGATTTGAAATGTAAAAGATCCAACCGGTGTGAAAAATATAACGTAGTTATTAAAGAGACCGGGATCGGATATGGACATACTCTCTGTCGATACCGAAAACCACTTTAATAACTATATTCGTGGAGTGTTGATCCAGAACGAAGTGGATGGTTTTGGTGAACGTGTTGATTTGAAGAAAGAGAACGATTTTGGATGACCCCTGACATGACTAAAACAGGAGCCGCGCCGGGCCATTGAGGATCGCCATCTCTAGCGGACACACTCCTTCGATACCATGTCTATTACTTTTGTGATTCGATTTGGGTGCACCCCGCGATTTGGGAGTGTTGTTTCGCGGTGTTGGGGTAGTAGCTGCTATGCCCAACATCAGTCCGGATCACGCAACTACTAGTATCCTAGTTGGTATTGCCTCATGTACCTTGTCATACTGATTATCCTATTCGCGACCATTACGTTTTGGTTTGTACCTTGAGTATATGGATTGCCCTCTGGTGACTTCCGGTTTTGGGGAAACTACGGTCTTGTATATGCTCTTGGGAATATAAACTGTGTTAAGGGTGGAATGGGCCATGGCTTAACGCTATTTTAATACTTTTACTTTAATGTAGACATATTATAATAGCGTATTGTACTACATAGTAGATAGTTTAACGGATCCTTGAGAGATGGAAAATCCCGTAACATCTCTTAAGTTATTGCACTCACGTTGACACTGGATAGGAGATGTCAAACCCCGTAAACATCTCTGACGCCGTCACACTCATATTTTCTTATTCGATTTGACTTACATGAGATATTTTAGTCCTGACTCGAGTGTTTTGTCTTTTCATTACGCTCGGGTCAGCCTGAGCATTTCAGATAAGGTTGAAGATCTATTTTGGAGGACGAAGACGGAGTTTGGTATTACATCATTTGTATTCTACTACCATATTATTTTTCCGCTGCTTTATTGTATTATCTCTGATATGTATGTAACTCTGATTTATGATGTATAATAATAATCAAATTTATTTATTTAACAGCTTCATGAACTGTTATTTTATTATTATATCTTGTTCCTTCCGCTGCGAGATTCTGAGTTTGTTTCTGTTCTTTCTTTTCTTTTCTTATTTAACCCCAATAACCATCTGCCTTTTTGAACGGTTTGAGTTGAACATGTGTGGATTATTGTCGACTTGAACGGTCAAAAATGCGGGTCGTTACACTTGGTATCAGAGCTTTGGTTTAGATTACCTTGGCTCTAGTGGGGAATAACTCATTGAAATAGAGGTAAACTATATGAATGAGTTGAGTGTATATGAGAGAGCGTATTTGTAATTTTGATATAAAAATGATTTTATATTGTGTTAATTTGTTCCGTTGAGTATTTATGAATTCTGGTTGGTACTTGGGACGCCAAGGCATCGATAGGAATTTCTAAACACTCGAATAGGACAGATTGACATACTATTGTTTTGGATTATATTCTATATATAAAAGACTTATCTTGAAAATTTATAAATGTTGATTGTATTGGTTAGAGATGATAATATTAGGTTATCATCGTTTATTGTTGATTAGTCAATATTTCTAACTATTGACTATTGAATGATTTTAAGAAATGAAACTTGTAAATATGATTGACAATGAATATAAATGGTAAATAAAATGAAATAAAAATGAATTTAAATTAAGATGGAGAATTTAAATTCCGGTGTTTTGAAAATTTATTAACAAAAATTTGAAATGTATAATATAAGTATTATATGATAGTATATTCGATTATAAATTGTTTTCAAAGGATTTTCAAATGAAGTAAGTGTTATACTCCCCTCTTGACACTAGAAAATGATTTCGGTGATGAGTGCACGCATCATCGACTTTATTTTCGAGAGTCTAAGTGGGGGAGATCACTTAATAGTTTTTCTAAACCCTGTTTTGATTAAAATTGAATTTTATTTTTTATTCTCTATAGTATGACTTGATATATATTAATATAAGTATATATTATTTCAAACTTGAATTGAAATGAAACCGGAGTTGAAATTCTTAAGTTCTTTAATATTTAATGACTTTAAACTATTGAAATAAACTAGGAACTGTACTCTTTTGGATTAAATAGAACTTGAATTGAAATTTTCTAAAGTATGTAATGAAAATAAGTATATATATATATATTTCAATGCTGATTAAATTTTTCTAAAAGTATGATTTGAGATATAAAGATATTAGTATATATATATTTATTTAAAAAAAAAAGGGGGGTTTAATCGAATCCGGTGTTGAAATTCTTAAGTTCTCTAATAAGGATGATTTTAATTATTAAACTAAAGTAAATCTTGAATTGTTAGAAACTTATGAATTGAAAAAGGTGAAATTGAATTTAAGTGTTAAAAAAAAAAATTTATTAAAATTGTAGGAGTAACCCTTAGTTTGGAAAATAATAAATTGGAAATTTATTTAATAGGTATAACACTCAAATTGAATGAAAAGAAGTTGTATATTGTTTAACTACATTCTATTTGCACAGCTATAACTTACCAAATACTTAAAAAGTTTAAAATGCTAATATGGATAAGTAAATGAATAATATACAAGTGTGATTGCGAATAATAAAATGTGAAGATCTATTGATAGTTGTAAATATAAAGGAAATTTAAGTTGTAAAGTGAATTAAATTTAAAATTAATTAAATATAGAATTATTAAATGGAAACTAATTGAATTTGAATAAAACTAAATGTCAATAAACTTGGAAGTGTATGAAATTAAAATTTTGACTTGGAAATGTATAATTGATTTATTATAGATTTGGATGGAGGTTAATGTTTGATATGCATTGGTTGTTAGATGGATGTTAATTGATTAAGTATGATTCATTTTGTTAATAAATTGAGTAAATGGAATATAAATTTAAATAATTAAATTCAATTTGAAGTAAGGTGATGTTGAATATAATTGTAATCAATTTAATTTGAAGAAAATTGTCTTGAGTTAAATGTGGATGTAATAAAGTGAATAAACCGGAAAACAAATTTAATGTAAACTTATTTCATAAAAATATAAAAGAAATTAACAACTTTGTGTTAATGATTGATTTTCCGGAAACTTTAAATTGGATAGTTTGTATTTGTAATAACAAACAAATGTGGAAATCTAAAATTATCCGGTATGTGCTGAAACTAAAAGTACCATAACTTTTAAATGAATAATCAGAATTTGACGATCTTGGACTTTTCGGAAAGCCTAGAAACTGTGCTACATCTTCTGTTTAGAATGTTTTGATAAATACTTACATCCACTAGGCTTAAAACACCAATATTAGTCGCTGGCCTGTGCGAGGTAGAAAATCTGAAGCACCTTAGTATTCTCGCCATAACTTTTTACTGGTTTATCGGATTTTGATGATCTTGCCCTTTCTGGAAAGCTTAGAACTTAAGCTAAAACTTTTGTGTTAAATGTTTTGTGTTATTCTGTCATTTAGAGGGTCGAAAACGTAAGTAAACATCGCTGACCTGCGCAATTCATTGCCCAGGCTGAGGCGTATCCTTTTAGTAAAACGGCCGTAACTTTTGAACGGATAGTCCGAATTTGATGATTTTTGACATTCCGGAAAGCCTGAAACGAATGCAACAACTTTTGTTTAGATTCTATTGTCAAATTTTATCGTTTAGGTGACTAAAAATGTGGATTTGTTCGCTGTCCTGAGACATAAATTTTGGTTTTAAAGATAAAATGAGTTATATATATGTTGTATATGCTAAGTATATCGATCTATTTTCATATGCATGATTCTCACTTGGTTGTTGAGTATTTTAGTAGGTAGCAAAGGGGTTGCGCTTCGCCTGTGGAGCTCGCTTCTGCGCTAAATGCAAAATGTAAGTTAAAATGCTAATAAACGCTTAATAAAAGGTATGTTCTCGGATTACAGTTTATGTTGTGGTATATTATTGTGTTCCCCATGTTTTGGGATGCCTCATTCTTGTAATGAGATGTATATCATGCAATTATTACCACTGTGAAATTTTTCGGTCCTAGCCGCGCAAAGGAGGTGCTGCTGAAATTTTTCAAAAATCCGGGAGTTAGAAAATTTTGAGATTTTAAAAATCCTATAACTGAATTTTGCAAATAAGTCAAATATTTGAATGAATTATATCTAAATGATGGTTTCTCCTTCTCCGTTCCTTTTCGAGGACGAAAAGTTTTAAGTGGGGGAGAATGTAACGACCCGTATTTTTAACACTTTAAAAATACGAATTAAAATGAAAATTTTGATAAAAATCCGAAGGAAATAAAATTTTGTGTTGTTAAACGTGAATTACAAGTTAAAATACAAAACTGAATTCTGAAATAACTTATTTATAAATTAAATATGGATGTTAACTTGTAGTGAATGTAAATAATGAATTGAATTTGATTGTAAACAACGAAATAAATAAAATGTTGCATTTAATATTGAAGTTATAATATGGAAATCAACGTAAATGAATGTAATTTAATATTACTGTGAATTTAAATAAGATGATAGCTGAAGAAAATGAAAGTAAATGAATTATAAACTATTGATAATAATGTATAAGTAAATGGTTGATTCAATAATGAAAGTGTAAATCGAAATAAAAGAATTCATTTGGAATTAAATAACTTAAATTTGAATTACAATATAATTGAACGCTGAATCTAATATAATCTTTTATATTGGATTTATAATGGAAAAAACTGCATTGTAAAAGATTGTTAATTACTGTAAAATTAAAAATGAGATTTGTGAACAATTGAAATTTGATTTAAAAGTTAATAATTTAAAATTGAGAATTTTATATTGAAATTAAACAGGCGAATGATTTATTTTTCGAATATTGGATTTAATTAGACAATTAAATCGATAATTTAATAAGTTAAATTTCAGAAATAATTGAAAATCGAGTTGAATATGATTGAAAATGATTTGTAAAATTTTATCTTTTCATATTGGAGTTATAGTAATGTTATAGAACTTTTAAAATTGAATTTAAAGTTAATTTGTGAAAATTGAATATTTTAATATTTAATTATCGACTGAAAAATAGCCATTTTTCGAACAGTCTCAGAATTGAACGAAACTAGTTCCATTGGATCCGTAATAGTTTGTTATTGTCGGATTTCAATTTTCGTAGCAATCGGAGTTATCGTTTGATCGTGGCAGCTCGAAACGCATCGAATTGTTTTTAATATTAATTCAGCGAGAGAAAATAGTCATTTTTCAAAAAGTCTCGGATTTCGACGAAACCAGTTTCATCGGATCCGTAATGTCATATTATTGTAGGGTTTCAAATTTCGTGTCAATCGGAGTTACCGTTTGTCCGGGGCAAGCCAAAACGCATCGAAATCGGTTTAAATCGGTTTAATTTAAAACTGATCGTTTTTCTCCGTAACTCGCACAGATGACCGAATTAGCCTCCGAAACATGTTCCATTGCGTTCGGAACGTGGGGTAAACCTTAGAAACGCCAGCCGGGACGCTTCGTTTGGAGTTCGGAAAATTTTGGGTGAATAGTGTTTTGAAATTTTCTATAAAAGGCCCTCCATTTCACAATTTGCAAACAAAGGCTAGGGTTTCAAGCCAGCCGCCACTTATACTTCAATGGCCAGAAATGCACGAATCTTCTCCCCTCAATTACTCAAAATCCGTCGATAATTAGAGAAAACTTCCAACACGAAAGTTGTAGAGCACGACGAGAGCTTCAAATCCATACGGAGATGATCGAAAACAGAGCTTCGAGTCAACGGGAAATCGAGCATGAAGGGGCTTCGTTTTTCACGCAATTCGAGGCAGGGGAGGAGGCCGAGCTTCAAGCTATTCCAGGTGAAGGTGGAGTAAGGCGGTGGCTTCGAAGTGGTGTAACCTGATCGTCTTCAAGTTGCTCGGTTTGGTCGTGAAAATTCATGGAGTAAAGGCGGCTATGGGTTTGTGTTGTACGTGTTTATCATGTTGAAGAGGAAGATGAAGGGGACGGCCCAGATCTGAAGATGCAGAAATGAACGGCCGTGATCTGATCTAGGGTTAGAAAAATAAAAATAAAGCTGAAATTGTATATTTAAATTCATACAAACTTTGAAAAATCATAACTTTTTCATACGAGGTCCGTTTTGCGCGAAACAAGATGCATTGGAATCGTATGGACTAGCACTACGCTATGCAGCTGGATCGGAATCATTTGGAGCTAGAGAAAATTTTGAGTTAAATCGAACGTCGTTCGATTTGATTTAAAATCGTAAAAATCAAGGTGAGTGTTTATACGCTCACAATTGACTGAATATCTTTATGGTAGTTAAATCTGACATTATGAAGTAATATGGATTTATTTGTCGTTGTTTGATAAAAATTTAATTGTCATATAGATTCTCATTTGAATTCACCGTTGAAAATTAAATTGACAGTCAAATTGAAGTTAAAATTTAATTGCGATCAAATTACCTGATATTGATAATTATGAAGTTGTTGTGAATGTTATTGGCTTTATGGTTGATTTGTTGTGATGGATGCTAATGGTCGATATTGGTTGTTTATTTATTTTGATATATCATGCTATCATCATGTATATTGTTTATTGCATATAAACTGTAAACTGAATCATTTCGAATAAATTAAGAAATAGGTTGAAATGATATACCTATGACATCTATTTGGATTGAAATGATATATGTCCATCCTTGAAATTAAAATTGAAATAATTATCCACTTGGCCATAGGTTAGGAAATTATATACGGACACCGGGATGGTTAAATTAAATGATTTTAAAAAAGTTGTTTTGAAATTATTTAAATGAATTGATTTTAAGAATAAAAATCCAATTTATGGAAATTGAATTATTTTTGAATTGAAGCTCGAAATGTTGGAATTTAAACTTGGTAAATGAAATTGTTTAATTATTCGAAGTTTAGATTTTAAGAAAAAATCGAAATACGGCGTAAATTTTCGAAAGTTGATTTGTTGTAAAAGATTGGACTTTTTATCGAACTCTGAATATTTCTAAGAAAATTTATATGAAATGATATTTCAAGTTGAGTTTGGAATTGAAAATTGATTTGAAATTGAGATTTAATTAATTTGGAATTTAATTAAAATTCAAAGAAATTTGTGAATTGGACTAAATTGAAACTATTGAATTAAATTTGAAGATAAAATTGATTTGAATGTGATTTGAACTGAAATTGATTTGGAATGTAATACTTAAATGAATTCTTGAAATCCGAATGTGAATCTAAGTTTATTGAATTGGAATTGCTACAGAAATTAAGTAAACTACTTAATACGGATGTTTAATTTGAAGTATATTCTAATTTGAATACGAAATGGTTTTAAAGCGAATCTTATATTCTTATATAAATATATGAGCTGTTTTGAAATGTGAAGTATTTAAAGTTTCGAAATATATTGAAACTAAAATGGCTTATTTTGTGGTTCAAATATGTATTTGAAATTGATAATTTGAAATGGTTTATTGAGAAGCTGAATCGAGTTGAAATTGATGATTTGAAATTTGATTAAATTTTAAATTTTGGAATTCGAGTTTATGTGAATCGTTTTGTGAGATTTTGAGGCGAAAAATGATTTTGAAATCGAAATGAGATATTGAGGCGAAAATTGATTTTGAAATCGAAATGAGATATTGAGGCGAAAAATGATTTTGAAATGAAATCGTATATTTGAGTAGATATGATGATTTTGAAATGGATTTGATTTTGAAGCGAATATGATATTTTGATATCAATTATGAATCGATTTGAAATGTAAAAGATCCAACCGGTGTGAAAAATATAACGTAGTTATTAAAGAGACCGGGATCGGATATGGACATACTCTCTGTCGATACCGAAAACCACTTTAATAACTATATTCGTGGAGTGTTGATCCAGAACGAAGTGGATGGTTTTGGTGAACGTGTTGATTTGAAGAAAGAGAACGATTTTGGATGACCCCTGACATGACTAAAACAGGAGCCGCGCCGGGCCATTGAGGATCGCCATCTCTAGCGGACACACTCCTTCGATACCATGTCTATTACTTTTGTGATTCGATTTGGGTGCACCCCGCGATTTGGGAGTGTTGTTTCGCGGTGTTGGGGTAGTAGCTGCTATGCCCAACATCAGTCCGGATCACGCAACTACTAGTATCCTAGTTGGTATTGCCTCATGTACCTTGTCATACTGATTATCCTATTCGCGACCATTACGTTTTGGTTTGTACCTTGAGTATATGGATTGCCCTCTGGTGACTTCCGGTTTTGGGGAAACTACGGTCTTGTATATGCTCTTGGGAATATAAACTGTGTTAAGGGTGGAATGGGCCATGGCTTAACGCTATTTTAATACTTTTACTTTAATGTAGACATATTATAATAGCGTATTGTACTACATAGTAGATAGTTTAACGGATCCTTGAGAGATGGAAAATCCCGTAACATCTCTTAAGTTATTGCACTCACGTTGACACTGGATAGGAGATGTCAAACCCCGTAAACATCTCTGACGCCGTCACACTCATATTTTCTTATTCGATTTGACTTACATGAGATATTTTAGTCCTGACTCGAGTGTTTTGTCTTTTCATTACGCTCGGGTCAGCCTGAGCATTTCAGATAAGGTTGAAGATCTATTTTGGAGGACGAAGACGGAGTTTGGTATTACATCATTTGTATTCTACTACCATATTATTTTTCCGCTGCTTTATTGTATTATCTCTGATATGTATGTAACTCTGATTTATGATGTATAATAATAATCAAATTTATTTATTTAACAGCTTCATGAACTGTTATTTTATTATTATATCTTGTTCCTTCCGCTGCGAGATTCTGAGTTTGTTTCTGTTCTTTCTTTTCTTTTCTTATTTAACCCCAATAACCATCTGCCTTTTTGAACGGTTTGAGTTGAACATGTGTGGATTATTGTCGACTTGAACGGTCAAAAATGCGGGTCGTTACAGGTTGACCAATAGGGATTACTGGTCGACCATTGTCACTACCTAGAGCCTATAAAATTCAGGCAATGATTCTGATGTCGAGCATAATGAATCTGGCAACTGGAAACTAGAATATTTGAACTCAAAACAGTTACACAATAGGCCTACATCATATATTCATCAATCCACTACAAAAGTGTTATGATACAGGTTACTGAAAATATTCTACAGGGTTTCAAGAATCAGGTTTTACTGTAGTTGTTCAAACAAACAGTAAATCATCCAATAATCATCCAACAATCACAATAATAGACTCATCAAACAACATGCAACTTAATTGGTAATTGTTGGGAGGATTACTCAACAAAATGCAACTTAACTGGTGATTTTTGCGGGGATTACTCAACAACAACATGCAACTTAATTGGAGATAGTTGTGAGGATCACTCATCTTATCTCCTTGAATTCCAAGCCAAAACAACACACAACAACCTGCTTTCTCTTATCTTAGCCAAGCCCTAAAATCAAAGATACATACAAACAACAAATAGGATTCAAACACTGCAAAAACTGAGATTGAAGAGTCTAAAAGTGAGAATAGGGCTTGAGAACATTACCTTGAATTTACTAGAATTTCTAAATTGATTTTTGAAGACCCTAACCTAGGTTTACAAATTCTTAACAAATTTCTTCTTTCTGGTTTTCTTTATTTTGAGCATAATGTAAACAAGAGAAGCGAGAACTTCTCTCTTATTATCTTTTAAGTAGGCTTAGGTGAGAAACAAGACTAATAAGAAAAGAATTGAATTTTCTTTTTATTCTCTTAAGGGAACTTCTTTCTTTTAAAGTTTTGCTAATAAATCATAAAACAAAATACAGTCCTATTTCAGCTAAAAGTATATAATTCCACTTAACAACTATTTTTAAATACTAAATTAATTTTATATTTATTTTGTTTAAAATAAACCACAAATAATAATTAAAACATTACTTATATTTAAACATTTTCCAAACGTCTCTTTATAATTTAATAATAGATTCAATAGGATAAAAATCTCCATCTTTCTTATAAAATAATTTTTATTTACATACTCAGGATATTAATTTCATACCTTAAGTTTTCCAATATCATCTAGATTTAGAATTCACATTCCAAAAGGATTTATTTTCCTTTTATAAACCAAAAATTCTAATTTTCTCCATATTCCAATACTTGAAATTTTTTAATTTAAATTATCATAAGTTTAATTAAAGTGATTCTAAAATCAGGGTTGTTGCATTTGTGGAAAATTTATTAAATATAAAAACTAGGTTTTAAATCGGAAAAACCACAAGATTAAAATATTTTAATTTGATTAGTACGTTGGACAAGAACTCCAATAATACTTAAAAGTTAATGGGATTACCTCTCGGGTTACTCCAACATATCACTATAGCACAATGGTGTTTTGAAGCAAAGGAACCGAACCTTATTGGATATGGCTCATTACATGATGAGTAGGGCTGAGTTACCTCTGTCCTATTAGGGATATGCGGTTGAAACAATAATGCATATGTTGAATTTTTTACCCACAAAATCTATGCCTAAGACCCCATATGAGATGTACTATGGGAAGAAATCCCACCTCAACTATTTGAAGGTGTGGTATTGTCCAGCCTACATTAAGAACGTCAGTCCTAATAAACTTGAGGTAAGATTATTCTTGTGTAAACTCATAGGATATCCCAAGAACTCCATAGGATATATTTTCTACAACATTTAGGAACAAAAGGTTATTGTTTCACAGCATGCTGTCTTTTAGAAAAGAAATTTCTATCAAAATAAATTAACAACGAAGTTGTGGAATTGGATGAAATTCAAGAGTCTAACATAAAGATTGAACCAACGGGAGAACCAAGTTCACCTATATACAAAGACATGCAATATGTTAGAAGGTCTAGTAGGGAATCTAATGCACCAGAGAGATACTATTATTTTCTTGTGAATGGTGAAAGGTGGTCCATGTCTTAGATGACGACACTCCTTTATCATTCGACCAAGCACTTCAAAGTAAAGACTCTATACTTTCGCTTGGAGCTATGAAATCCGACATGGATTCCATATATAAAAACACAGTTTTGACTTTAGCTGACAATGATGAAGGGACAAAATCAGTAGGCTGAAATATATTTCTAAGAAAAAGCTAAATGCAGATGCACAAGTGGATACATATAAGACAAGGCTAGTTGCAAAAGGACTTCATCAAATTCAAGGTGTTGATTATGACGAAACTTTTTCCCCTATAGAAATGCTTATGTCCATTGGGATAATGCTAGCTATTTATGCATTCTACAACTATGAAATATGGAAAATGGATGTAAAGACAACATTTTAAAATAGTGATTTAGAAGAGACCGTCTATATTTCACAGCTTGAAGGTTTTGAGGTCACTGGGAGTGAGGGCAAGGCTTGTGGGTTGTTTAGGTCCATTTATAGACTTAAAAAGATTGAACGGGTTGGAATAAGTGTTTCGATAAGGTAATCAAATAGTTTGGTTTTTTCCAGAACATAGGTGAAGCGTGCATATAACTAAAGGAACATGGAAATGCTATTGTGTTCTTAGTATTATACATTGAAGATCTTATGTTGATTGGCAATGGCATTTCATTATTACTATCAGTGAAAACTTAGCTTTCTAAGAACTTCTTTATGAAGGATTTGGGAGAAGCAGCTTATATATTAGATATTAGGATCTAAGAGATAGATCTAAGAGGTTGTTGGGATTATGCCCAATCCCTGTACATTGATACCATACTGAAAAGGTTCGTTATGGAAAATTTCAAGTGTGGAAATGTTCCAATGCAATCTAGAATCATCCTTTCTAAGAAGGACGCTCCTCAAACTGATGAGGAGAAAGAGCGTATGAAGAGGATACTGTATGCATAGGCAATCGGCTCCATACTTTATGTTGTGCTTTGTACCAAATCAGATATAGCATACACATTTGGATGTGTAAGCTGATACTAATCTAATCCTAGAGATAAAGCATAAGACGACCATAAAACGTATACTTAAGTATTTGAGAAATGTTAGGGTCTTATTCCTAATATATGGCAATAGAGACCTCTTTATGAAAGGATATACAGACTCCAGAATTCAATGTGATATCGATGATAGTAAGTCGCGTAGGGTTACGTTTTTACTATAGATGGTAGGGATACTAGTTGGAAAAGTTCTAAACATGAAATGATAGTTGGTTCCACGATAGAGGCCGAGTACATCGCCCTCAATGAAGCAACTAAGGAAGCAGTATGGAAGCATAAGTTTTCAAGTGAGCTAGGAGTAAATCCCGACACGAAAAATCCAACGGTATTGTTTTGTGATAACAATGCGGTGATGCTGAACGTGAAGGAGCCTAGATCACATAAGAAATCATGACACATTCTTCGAAAGTTTCACTTAATTCGAGAATTCGTTGGGAAGAAGGATACCATGATACAAAGAGTAGAAACCAAGGAGAACATAGCAGATCCATTCACGAAGGGACTAGCTTGGTCGATTCTCATCAAGTTGTTCGAAGGGATGGGACTGAGATTCCATAATTGGCCCCAGGTGCAAGTGGGAGATTGATAGAGTTAGCGGTTTACCTTAGAGGAAATTTTGTAATTTATTGTAAATGATTAACTTTGCAATATAGTCTCATTTGAAACAAAAGATGTTTTTCTATTATATAGTTGTTATAATGTGTTATATTAATTATTTAATTTAAGTATAATTAATAAAGAATCCATAAATGGTTTGTTTTGTTATGGTAATTACAATGTGTTGTAATCAAGTAATTTATTATAATATATAATAAATATTTCGTTTGAAATAATAGAAGAGTTGTTGCATAAGACAATCAACGATAGAGGATAACTATACTTATCTATCTAAAGTGTTTTTGGAGTATGGAAATGTACATAAGGTACTTTGGTTATATGTTAATTCATAGGACTTCATGAGTATGTGAAGTTAATAATAATTTTGAAGCATCTAATGTTGTAGGATTTCAAGATAAGAAGTAAATGCCTTTACATGCATGTATTAACGTGCTAAGGCGATATTAAGGAGGGTGATATTTGGTGATTTGGAAGGAAATTGAGTAGGTGGTAAGATTAGTTCTTTTGTCATCACTTGGATTGAAAGAACTATCTTATTATGTCAATTTTCCAATACAGTGTCTTTTTGTGCATAACTTATTTTCAATGCTTGATGCATGTTAAAAATAAGTGAAAAGTGCATAACTTAGTCTATGAGTTCATTATAATAATATTGTGTTCACTAAAGATAAGGCATCATCCATTTGTGATATTTATAAATTAAATGAAGATGGAGTATGGAATTCGCCTAAGTGTCCTAAATGTCAGTCCACTTATAGTAGAGACACTATCCATTATCATATTTCCGTTTCTATGGAATTACAGAAATAATATAGTGAGCTATGTCAAATGATGCAAAGAGGATTTTCTATTGATCGAGGATGGAGAAGCAAGTCATGGAGTACGTTGCAAAACGTATTTAATGAAGGAGATATGCTAGTAGTGCTTTTTATTTTAAAAAAAGTTATAGTTAGACATTATAAGAATACAGACACCTGAGTGATAGGCTAAGGAATGGAAACCATGTAAGATAGGTATGTATAGAGAGATCGCATTAGGTGGCATGGTATAGATGAAGGACTCGCTATTGAGATATGTTATGTATGAAAGCTTGCGCCATCAGTTGTTTGGCCTTTCTCGATTTTATAGAGAGTAGGGAAGTCAGCATGTTTGAGTGGGCTTCTTAAGAAGTTGGTGGGTGTTCACATATTTTTTGTTTATCCCATCTACGAATGTACATTGACGATTTAGCGCTTATGATAGATCCTAGTTGGCTTATGAGGTGAATGTAGCGATGGAGTCAAGAATACTCCGTAGGTGTAGTCACATCCTAGGATATGATGTGATACAACATAAAAATAAGGAAATGAAGTTAATCCAAGTACGACGAAGAAAATGTTTGAATGGGATTACGTGGGAACTCGAGAAAGGAATCTGAGTTTTCCATCATGATCTCTCATCCAATAAATTTCATTTTAGTTAGTTTGTAGGTTAGCATACTTGTTAGGTCATTGTTTGTTTGCATGGTTGCTTTAGCTGGTTATTGACATAGGCATGGATGCTAGGATTGGTTGTATACACATCTTTATGATGTGATTTGGTTGCTATGGTTGCTTTGTTTGAGTTATACATTTTAGTTTATACATGTTGGCTTGTATGCATATACATTCCAACCTAGGATAGATACCTATAGTTAAGCGTACTAGTTTATGCTAGATAATTTTATATTACTATTTGTTGTTACTTTATTTGGCTTGTTTATGGGTGTGGTTTTTTACTTGAACTATAATGTAGATGTTGCATATGGATGTATGGATACACATACATATTGAATATATATATATATATATATATGTGTGTGTGTGTGTGTGTGTGTGTGTGTAATTGCATATATTAGGATGTTTACGTACATATTGGTTGCATTGCATGTGCATTTGTATAGGAGACGATCTAGTTGCATTTGCATACATCACATATCATATCATCATATTTTATCTATCATTTGTATTATATACTCTTGGTTGCATTTTTGCTTATATTAGATGGTGGATGTAGCTATGTTTATTCTGTATATTTGTACGCTATAAAGCTAGTTGCATCTTCCATCCCTTGGAATTTTGAGGATAAAATTTTTCTAAGGGGGAGAGAATGTAACACCCCATAATTTTACGAAATTAAATAATTAAATTAAGAAAGGTAAAACCCTATTTCTATTTAAAAAGGCAAAATAGTAAATTTTTACAAAGTTGGAATTACACCTCGAACCCACTCCATTGCATCCAAAATGTCATTTATAACCAGAAAACATATGTAACTTGCCGATTTTGGTTAAACGGGCTAAAATTAAACAAAATCAAACAAAGTGGCATTTTCGTAATATATTAATTTCGAGATTTTAGCCAAAATTTAAGTTATTATAGCTATAAATAGAAATGGAAACCCTATTCTCTAATCACACTCTAGCCAAACATCTTATTTCTATTCTACATCTTCTTTTTTATTTATCCCTAAAAATTCAATTCCAAATCCACCAAATCAAATCCAAATCAAATAAAATAAATATAAAATCGATCACTACAGAGACAGATGTATGAGTAAATCAATGCAATTGAAAAGTTTAAAGTTTTGAGGCATGGAATTTCTGAATAGTGAAGGAGAAGGAGAATCTACATCAAATCGAAGAAGATGCACAACTAATCTATGAGTGGTATTCATCCTATTTGTGTATATAAGTAATTCATCACTTATGGTCGTAAATCATGTTATAAATGATGTAATTAAAACATAAAATGTGATTTATTTATGTAAACATGATTAGGATGCAGCACGCTATTATTAGATGGTTAAAAAGTAATTTTTTATCGATTGCAATTAGCAACGGTTAATCTTCCTTTATTTAAAAAGAGCGAACTACAAAAGTGTTCCAAATTAGACACATATATGTCAAAATGGTAGTTCTTGACAACGTGAATCCTATGGCTATGTTCGTTCATTGAGTGGGTGTACGGATTGACTAGAAAACGCTTGAAAAGTTCAAAAAACATGGACCTTCCATTTTGATCCAATTGTGAAACGACGACGATACAATGATCGAGAAGCATGGCTGTGTAGTGGAGGATGAGTAGGTCATCTCATCAGTAGTTGGTTGGTCAAAAACTTCAAATTTTTCCATAATTGGTGTTCAAAACGATAGCAGCAATGTATGGCCATGGGTGATCGAAGGGTGAATGGAGGGGTGGTCTGAGCTTGGCTATTCATGGCAGAGAAGGTAGAGGCATTGAATCATTGACTCCGTGTACATAGCGACGGAGGCGTAGGAAAATTTGTGGTGACTAGGTTGAGATAGGGTACTGTAGCGTACAGAGGGGAATAATAAATATAATAATAATAAATAAATGTATTTAACAATTACGAAAATGCTTAGAACTCTCACATACACCTCCTTTTCACGCATAGTTCGTTGCATATGGATCGTGGCGAGACGATGAGCATTCTAGTATATTGTTTGTAGTGCTTTGAGATACTTGTAAAATGTTTTAGTTGGACAAGTTTGCTACATGGTTTTGCGCTTACGAGTTAGGGCTTGATCTGGTAGATTCATAAACGGTGGGGTGATGACGAGTTATGGCCTTGATCCCAATAGTGTCATAGATCGTTATATGAATGTCTAGCATAGACTTGACCTTAATAGTCACGTACGATTTCCATGATAATGTAAGGTATAGGACACATGAGTTAAGACTTTGAGTTTTATTGTGTGGTATATGGTAGGCATCATGTGCACTTCGGTGGTGCCAGTGACATCTAGCGATGGCAAGTTGGAACTTTGAGCCCAATACTTTTGTAGTTGGCAGTACACGAGTGGGGACTTGGAGCTCAATAGTGTACATATGGTTTTGCAATAGTGGAATGAGACACATAGATCTTCGGTAGCGAGTTGCATATAATTTTGTGATAACGGGCTGGGACACGTAGATCTTCCGTAGCGAGTCACATACGATTTAGCGATAGCGGACTGAAACACATAGATCTTCAGTAGCGAGTCACATAAGTTTTTGACATGTGAGTTTGGGCTTAGGGCTCGATCGAGTGCAACGATTAGATATGAGTCAGATTTTGGTAAGACTTTAGCATATGATGTCACTATAGTGTTGCATTGTGTTAGCTGACTTGTTGGGTGCAGGGTGACATATGTTAAGGTATAATTTTCGAGCATTAGTATTATTTTACTAGCTTGTTAGTATTATACACTTGTATGACGCGTTTCACTCACCAGACGTTTGCTTGACCCCTCTATCATTTTTTTCTTTTTAGTTATACTCTGATAGGTTAATTGAAATGACTGGTAGTGACTTGGAGGAATGATAGTGTGATTAGACACACATTTTTCTATTAGCTATCTACTAATGTATTCCATTTATTATCAGATATTATACTGTCCATTACTAGTAGGGAGATGTTGTAGTTTTATTTATTTGGTACTATACTATTTTGTTTGTTTGGGATTTTACTATTGATTACTATTATATTTTATTCCTACCCAATGAGTTTCAGAAAGTATAGAGTATGATTTGTTTTATATTTTACCTCGAAACGGTCTTCCATGTAATATCCCGCCTTTTCGATCCTCGAAAGTCGACACTAATACAACCACGATGTTCACGTTCCAAGCATCTAAGTGCTGGAAAGATAGATTGTTGGGGGAAAAGAAAGAGAAGACATAACAGAGTCTTACAACGTAACGGGTAATCTGTAATATAAAAATGATCTTTACCAAAGAAAATGTCTTATATACACAATTAGAGTAACTGACCTATCACCAGCTTGGATAGTTATAACAGCCTATCCTTACAAATGCTGATAAATACAGAACACAAATGCAGCAGAAATTAAAATATACGTGAATACGTCTTAGAGGCCTACGGCTCATCTCTTGAAGCTCCAAAGCATCCAAAGGTAAATCTAAAATATGCTTGGTCTGACCCAAGCATTATAAGAAAATAACACTTAGATCAGTCTAGTAAACCAGCGTGATAAACTCAAATCACAAGGAATTTTTATATCTTATAAAACTATTTAAAATAAAAAGGTATCTCGTAAGACCATGCCACACATATAACACGGAAGGATTTTTACCTTACGATAACCAAAACATCTTTACTATAAAAATCATGTGATATTATAACAATGTATATGGTTTAAAATAAATATAGAATATAGCTGAAATGCTTGCATCTTACGTTTCAGCATAGTTGCGCACAACTAAGTTTGTACGGTGCTTATTGGAGAATGGATACCCTCTATGTCAAGGCTACTGGGGTACTGCATTCCACATTACACCTCTAGAAAATGTACCAAGGTCGAAAACCTTTCGACCCCTATGAATCAGGACCGGTCTACTCCTTTCTGGATAGTACCAAATATGCCATCATCCTGGTTGCTTTGCAACCTTTTCCCGAGAGCTCTCATCCACATACCAAATCCATAAATAATTAGTGATCTAGAAGGGTGATGACACATCCTAATGAGTGCGACCCACTTAGCCCCGAAGCATATCCCTTATTTTCTTCATTCCCGGTTGTGAGACTTGAGGCTACGTTTTACCTTTTCATATAGCAATGCCACTTGGAATGCTAACACTGCCCACCAGGTGCCAATGCAATGCTAGCATTCGTCCATACAAGTTGTTCAGGATATGATTAAACCGAAGGCACCACTTCTACTACATCAATTTTGAAATCACCCTCAAGATTAGTAGCAAGTAGCCCTTACACTTCAAGAGCTTCATCTTCGATTTCATCATCTTCAAGATGTCTTTAATTCGAATGCTTAAGCTAGTTCGAAGTGGTTTTTGGATAACTTACGTTTCGATCCCGGATTCTCCAATCTGACAATGCTAGTTTCCATTAAACTCAACTCTGATTCTTTTAAGAAATAAACAGACGATACATAAGAGCGGGGATCACCCCCAACCATTTAAGTGGATGGATCTCCTTATCATTGGCCTAGAAGAACACAATGAGCTTATATGTATAGTCGTATCATCTAAGATAACTATAACGAATATTCTCATGTTTCCTTTAGATATTTCCAAAGTTAAAAACTAGCCAGGACTTGATAGTCAGTTATTTGACTAAACAAATCAAACATAGATTTAATTCCATACGGGATCCACTAAGCCTCTATTAATTAATATCTTATTAATAAAATCTCTTTAAAATTATTTGAATCAAAATACCTTCACAAAAGATATTTTTTACAAATCCTTATACTCCTTTCAATACTTGGAAAAACATTTATATACTTATCTCACCGGTATAAATATATTCGCAACCCATTATATTTTCAATACTTAGAAAATATATCCATATACTTATCTCAATGGTATAAGCATATTTACAAAACTTAAGGAAGATTTTCTCTTTTCCCAATTCATATTTAAATGGGCCAAACCAAATATCATTTAAAAACATTTCTTATTATAAACCAAACCACTTATCCTTCGGTGTTAAGTATGGAAAGAATGTTTCTATACCACCATAATTAAGAAGGATTAATGGTCAAAACAAATCTCATCCATTTTATAAATTCCTTTTTTATAAGCCCATTTCATATTTTCAAATACTTTTATAAATCTCCAAATTAATTTACAAAACTTCTTTTATAAATCTCTAAAATGATATATAAAATCCCTTTCCATTTATAGACTCTTTTATAAATCTTTCTTTATAACTCCTTTATAAAAATCCTTTATAAAATATCATTTACCAAATATCATTTGAAAGATCTCTTTTAAATAAATCCTTTTATAAAGTAAAATATATTTTTATAAAGAAATTATTATTTATAAATACCTTTTATTTAATTAATTGATTTACTTAAACATTATAATTAAATAATTAATTAACTTGAAAAGCTCATTAATAAATAATTAACTAGCTTACTTTAAATCCTTATTTAAAAACACTTAACTTCAAATTGATCTAGAATTGAAGTCAATTTGAATTCATAACTTGTTAAATTCGGAAAGAGGCTTAGCGGCCACAATGGTACTAAATTAAGTTACCATTTTATTCAATTTGACTTCTCAAGTCATGTAACTGGTATTTACATGAGCAGGCATATATGTAAATAAAATCAATTAGTAATCACTAGCTAATCTATCACTTATTCAATATTAGTTAATCCACATATTAATTAACTAGACTATAAATAAATGCCCAAATTAATATAATAGCAGAACACAGATTTATTCTACTAAACAGATATTGTCAAAAATCTATTTCATTTAATTATAGCAGAACAGGGACTTATTCTGCTAAACAGATGTCATCAATAATCTATTCTATTTAATTATATCAGAACATGAATTTATTCTGCTAACAGAATGACAGTGATAAAATACAATTACCAAACAATGTAATCATACACAACTTGAATTATTTTATCATTAATTTACACTACAACATATGGGTCAAATTATTTTATGAGTGTATTTTACAAGTCAATACGAACCCAACAACGAAATCCGCATGTTAATCAGATTCCAAACGAATGAGTTATGAATTTTTCAAAGTTAAGCTTTATATATATATATATATATATATATATATATATATATATAAACAACCTTAACCCACACAACTTAGACCCACTCGGCTCACTACCCTAAGTAACCCAGCCTACTTATACTTCTTTTCCTATCCCAAGCTTCAACTACTTCCTAGGCAAACGAAAAAAACCAGAGCTAAAAATTTAAGCATATACACGTGCACGTGCATGTGCACGATCACCCATGGCCACTGACTACCACACCAACCTCCCCCATGTGTCCGCTTAGCCAAGCATGCCAAGCCATCCTAACGCTACCACCCAGTCCCCCCTTGAAGCCCTATCTGACCTTGCGACCCGAAGAAATCTAGAACAAGAAAAAAAAGAAGTCGCAACGAACATCCCCCACAACCAATGCCTCGACCCACATTGACCAATGCCTCTTGGCCCACCACAGCACAACACGCCAAGGCACCCCTTAGTACGCCCATAGTCGACTCGATCCTCCTAGTCGCGCCCAGCAAGCCATGAACCAAAAACCAAAACCCGTAACCTTTAAACCCTAGTTCAACCTCTACAGTTCATCTCTGGCTATCGTAACCCCTGTGACTAACACTATGGCTCTGCCACCACTCAAGGTCACTCCAACTCCACTCGCTCCATGCTAAATCACCTAGGTTGCATGAATTTGATTTTTGAACCAAATCCGATGATCGACGAAAAACCGACAAAAATAGACCGCTTACTATAATTTACAAAAATATCTAAAATTACTTGACGAAAATCCTTAAAACTATTTTTAAAATAAACTAGACACTAAAACTAATGTCTTTCTAATTGATTGTATGTGCTAATTCTACGCGGTTGAGAAGTTGTTGATTTTTGAATGAAGAAATGGTTATATTTTCAACAAAAAATAGAGAACGGTAAGGTTAATTTTTGTATAGTAAAATTGTTTTGTCCATTTCAAAGCAAATCTAACCAAAATACGATTTTTAAGCCTATTACTTAAACATGGAAATCAAATACAAATTACACCCAAGCTAACACATAGATTTACACAATATTTATTTTCACAAAAATATTAAACAAGTTTTCAAATAGATCACTTTTTCTTTTCCATTGTTCAAATGCTTGAAAGCTTGATCTTGAGTGAAATAAGGATTTTATGAGTTTATAGATGAGATTTTTATTTTCAAATTTAAAAAGTAGAGAAGATGGAAAAATGGAGTTAATAAGGAAAAATGTGAGATGAATGATGGAATGGAAAAATAAGATAAATGTTTATTTTTATAAAATGCAAAGAAAATGACTATAATGCCCCCTTAATTCTCTTTTCAACTTTGCCATCCTTTCACAAGCCACCAAAAATGTCACATATTTGAAAACATTATAGTTAATAAGGTGATTCATGTAATTTTGTTCACTTTTATACTTAAGAAATCTAACATCTTTTCATTATTTTCAAATTTAATTATACTTTATCTTTATTAATTATTATTTTATTTTCACACTTGAAAATAAAAGTGTTTAAAACATTTATAAGTGTTGTTTAGAGCATAATCAATGATATTACAACTTCCTAAAACTTGTTGTTCGATAAAAAGCTGAAAATCCGAAAAGTGCATTTCGGTCACATTTTCAGTTTTCCGTCGAACTATCTATTTATGTAAACAGAATGCAAAATTGAATTTTCAATTATCAATTATAAAATTAAAAGAGAATGATTTAATCATTAAAACTATTAATTGAATATTTAAAAAAATTAAATATTCATAAATTAAAATGAAAAAATTCCAAGTTGTTACATGCCGTCTACGAGGTTTGAGATGTCTGTGTCGTTTTGTGCGTGGATCAAGGTGTTGTAGACAACAGGTTATTGCATTCACTACACCTTTGCGTCCCTTTTGAGCTATTTCACTCGATCCACCTATATCTACATTAAACTTACTGCTTCCCCTATTGAACCACGGTTCCCCAATATCTTTGCATGCCTAACTTCCTCATTTCCTTACAATTCTCCCCATTGTTTCCCTTTCCTGCTCTTCACAAACCATTGCTTATGTTTTCTTTGGCCATTATAAGCTATTTTATAGCTTTTCTTATCACACATCATTTTCTCTAACTTTTCCTCCTTCTCCTTCGCCGCCTTTTATTTTTCCCGCTAGCTTACTCAACTTTTCATAGCCCCCTCTTCATTTCCAAGATCATTACATTCTTTAAGAACATTATTTTCCTATTCTTGAGAATGTCGATCACCTTCGTATTTCTGTCTCGGTACCCATTGTTTCATCAAAGGGCATTGTTGCTTTGTTGTCCAAAGCACATGCGATTTTCGTAAATGAAAGGGATTTCATATTCTATTTCTTGCTTGTAAACATCCTTGTAACGACCCAAATTTTCGACCCTCGAATGTTGAAACTAAATATATTCACGGTATTGATGTGTCGAACACCCAAGTGTCGAAAAGATAGAAAGTTAGGTTAAAATAAAAAAATAAAATAAAACAAGAAAGAGAGAACACAACATCTGAATCTCACAATAGAATAATAATATATAATATCAAATGAATAGTACAAAGGGTTACTCTAAATATAGAAATTCCATAGTTACAAAACCTAAGTACTATCATCAGCCTAGACAGTTATACTTGCCTGTCCTCACAATGCTAATATATACAATTTATAAATGCAGCGGAAATAAGAATACTATAGTAGATAATCATATTTCTCTTCTCCATATGCTCCAAAGCATCCAAGGCTAAATCTAGAAATATAAAGGGATGACCCGAGTATTATAAGAAAATAAAACTTGGATCAGTCTGGTAAACCAGCGTGAGAAACTCAAGAAATATGTAACAAGTAACAGTAACCATTGAGATCGTACGGATTACCATAATGGTATTCCCCTTAAATGAAACCAACCATTCATTTAGTTTAATGTAGTGATATGATAGGTAATATCTAGAGTGTAGAATATAAATCATATGAAATAGTTGGAATGGTTACATTATTTACAATCAAAAGCATATTAGAGGTTACAATCAAAACTCCTAAAGTACGTTCACATAATGGATTTTTCCATGGAAATGCTTCCAGTAAACTGAAGTGGATCAACATGACAAGGGGCAGAAACTTCCTTCCGAGCGCCGTGCTTCTCTAGAAAAAATATACCATAAGGTAAACACAACTGGCCCATCACTAGAACATAGTATGAACTGCATGGAACCAAGTTCCAACAACTCCCGCTTGCATTATCTATGAGCATCTCTAGATAATGGAATTGATGTACCCTCAAAGGTTAGCTAAACCCGAGATTGTGCATTCTGCTCTATGTTTAGCCATTCTTGATGTCAAGGTCATGTTCAGCATCTCTCATATGAGTCTTCACTCAAACATAACACGAATCCCTAAATGGATTCCATCATCTCAAATAGATCATGAATCGCTACATGGATTCGAGAATCTTCGATAGATCTCGAATCTCCACATAGATTCTTGAATAAGTCTTCTGATGAATGCTAATATTGTCCACTCTCTTGGAATAATCTTCAAGATAGATAGTCCCATATGATAGCATAGTTTGAAATGTTAATGTCGACCTACACCTTGGACTTAACCATAGGATTGACAGTTCAATTCTATAACATTTCACTTCACAACCGCTCCTAAAACATAGAACTCTTATACTAGTTTTAAAGTGGTATTCGATAAGTAAAACACTTACCAATCCCGATCTCTTCAAAACCAATCCGATGAATTTCTAGTAAACTCAATTCCGTTTCTTTCAGAAGTAAGCGAAAGCTAAAGACATTTCATACTATTGCTCCTCCCCGGGTCTCATTGGTATGAAATTACGAAGCCTTTAGATACTTCTTAAGTTAATATTAGGTCAAGCTCGATAACTGACTAATCCATTATCTAGTAAAAACAATTGCTTGTACAAATCAATGTTCATACACTTAACTCGTTTCCGATATTCCAACTTAACCATTCCTCGCCCAAGAGTGAAGTCAGGTAAGCCAGAGCACTGGTTTCATCAAAGCCTTGCCTAGATACTTCATTCTTGAATCTCACAAATAGATAAGTCTACCTCGTCGACTTTTAGTGTTAAGTATAATATTAATGATTTCCATAAACTAGTGAGAAATCAACACAATTAATACATTTTCGACATTCCTGACTTAACCATTCCTCGGTCAAGAGGGAAGCTGGTAACTAGAGCTCTATTTCTCATATCCGTACTCGAACATCAATCTTAACTCTTACAAATAGATAAGCTTACTTCGTCGACCTTTAGTGTTAAGCATTGTTAATTACTTTTCAAATAAGTAATTAAACAATTAACCATTTGGCCATTAAGAAATTTCTAACCCCTTTCTAAACCATTTGTTTATACTTTTAAAACCTTTTTTAAAATGATATTTATGTATAGTAATTTATTTATAAAGCTAGATATTAAATAAACCATTTTTAGAAATATTTATTACATAAGATATAAAGTAGTCAACATATTTTCTAAAAACTAACTATACTTAAAAATGCTTTTAAAATACTTTATAATACTTAGAATAGGTTTTAAAACATTTACCCAAAATACTACTTGAAAATAACAACTTTATAATTTAAAAACTTTAAAAAATAAGTTTTCATTATAAAAACCTCTTCTTTAAAAATTCATAACTAATTCTTAAAAATTCATAAATATCTCAAACTACTTTTTAAATACTCTAATATGAGTTAATAAACCCTTGTAAAATGAATGAAACAAATACTTGTAATAACCCGCCCTCTCGACCCCCGAACGTCGACACTAATACATCCACGGTATTTGTATGCAGAACACCCAAGTGCTGGAAAGACGAAAAGTTAAGGTAAAAGAAAAAGAAAAAGAAATAGAACAAGGAAGAAGAGAATACAACATCAGAATCTTACTAGCGGAACGGTAATATATGATATCAAAGGAACAGTACAAAGGGTTACTCCAATAAAGAAATTTCGAAGTTACAAAACCTAAGTACTACCATTAGCCTGGACAGTTATAACAACCTGTCCTCACAAATGCTAATACATCAAATAGTAGTGCAGCGGAAATAAGAATACTATGGTAGGTGAAACATCCAGCTCTTCTTCTAGAGCTCCAAAGAACATCAACGAAAACATGTCTTTCTCAAACTACTCGAAAGAGCATACGAGGAATTTAGGGGAAACAAAAGCCACTTGTCAAACATAAGTCTAGTATGAGAAACTTAAGAAATATGTAGCTAGCATATAATAGTACTTTTGAGACTGCATGAAATGCCATAACGATTATCCCCTCAAAAGAACCACCATTTAATATGTACATGAGGTGATACATTAGATAATGTCTAGGGTGTAGAATATAAATATATAACATAGTCCGAGTAGCTATATTCATTACATTCAACAACATATTTGAACTACAATCAAATCCGATAAGGAATGTTCATATATTAGATTTTTTGTGGAGATCTCTCCAGTGGAGCCGGATCCAATCTCCTACACAAATGTCCGAAAGTACCATCCGAGCATTGTATATCTCTAGATAAAATACATCTGAAAAGAAAACATAGCTGGTCCACGCCCTAACACATGATCCCAAATACCATCGCCTCCTACATGCAACATCGATAAGCATACTCTAGATATAGAGTGATATTATCCTAACGTGGGTCAGCCAAACCCCAAGCTATGACTCTACTCTATTTTCTGTCATTTCCGATGTCAAGGACACATTCGACATCTTTCACATGAGTCTTCATCACTCGAACAGAACACGAATCCCCAGTTGGATTCTTTCACCTCTAACAGATCACTACACACAAGTCTCTAACTTGAATAGTTCTTATAATCACACATGAATTCCCATATCTCAACAGTTCTCAGAATCACACATGGATTCCCACATTCTGAATAGATCACGAACAACTACATGTGTTCGAGCATCTTAAACTAATCTCGAATCTCCACATAGATTCCAACATCTCGAACATATCCAATTCTAAGAGATAGAACACGTACCCCAATCTTGAAGTGGTTTTCGATAAGTAAAACACTAATCGATCCTGGTCTCTTCAAGACTGAATCGACGAAGTTGGTCATTCAATAATAATGAGAGTGATCACATATGGAAACCAAGTCTAGTATACTTATCACGTTTTCGATATTTTCATCCCATACTATCCCTCGTTCAAGAGTGAATCCGGTAGGTTATAGCTCTATTGCTCAATCCCAATTTGAACATTAGTCTTAATTCCCATAGATAGACAAGCCTACTTTATTGGCTTTTATTGCTAAGTATTTGACTAAATGTTTCCCATAAACGAGTAAACATACAAAGCACGATCAGGTCACACAAAGCATGACCAAGTCCCATGAGCGACTTCTAATCCTCTTTTTGTTTTATCTATCTTTTATAAATTAAAACCTCTTTTATTAGTAAAACTTCTTTTATCTAATAAAAAATTGTTTATCGATTTCTACTATTCATTTTTACTCTTTCAATACTTCAAAAAGTATTCATATACTTATCTCAAATGGTATAAGTATATTCACAAATCATTAACAAGATTCTTACTTTACAACTTTGCTTTTCCTATCTTTTACCAAAAGATTCCTTAGTTATAAAATATCCATTTTAAGGATCTAAGTACTTTTATAAATCCATTCAAAAGGTTTAAGACAGATGTTACTTAAACATGTAACAACAGACCCAATACTATTTACTTATACTTATCTTTAAAACATTCTTTTTAAAGATCTATTTACATTCATAAGCATAATCAAAAGGGTCAAAGACGAATGTAAGTAACTATTGTCACAACAAACCCAAAACTATTTCACTTATGTTTATCTTTAAAACATTCTTTTAAAGATCTAAGTTTAATAATAGGTTAAGTTCGATAGCTGACTAATCAATTATCTAGTTAAAACAATTGCTTATACAAAATGTTCATATACTTAACTTACTTCCAACATTTCAACTTATACTATTCCTTGCCCAAGGGTGAAGCCAGGTAAGTTAGAGTACTGGTTGGATCAAAGCCTTGCCTAGACACTTCATTCTTGAATCTCACAAATAGACAAGCATACTCGTCGGCTTTAGTGTTTAGTATAGTATTAGTGATTTCCATAAACAAGTAACAAACTACATGATTAACCCATTTCCGACTTTCCTGACTTAATTATTCCTCGTTCAAGAGGGAAACCCGATATGTAAGAGCTCTATTTCTTCTTCCCTACTGGACATCAATCTTATCTCTCAGAAATAGAGAAGCCTACTTTGTCGGCTTTTAGCGTTAAGAAAAGTTATTTACCTTTTAAACAAGTAAGTAAAGACAAGATTAACACGTTTCCAATATTCCAACTTAACTATGCCTCGCTCAAGTGGGAAGCCCGGTAGGTTAGAGCTCTATTGCTCCATCCCTATTCGACATCAATCTTAACTCTCATAAATAAAGAAGTCTGCCTCGTCAGCTTTTAGTATTAAACCTTTTCTTTACTTTTCTGAAATTTGTATATAATTATTAAAAATATGTTTAAACTTCTAACCAACTTTAACATACTTCAAAACATGTTTGAAAGCATCTCTAAAAAGGTTAGAGAAAAAATAATAAATTTAAATATCATTTTTAAACACTTAAAACCGCAAGCGACTTGCTACAGCACTTATAAATGTGTTAAAAGTCCTTGTTAAACACAACATTGGAAAGCACGATCTTTGTAACTAGTTTTAACCACTTTAACAAATGATTTAAGACTTGAAATTTTTATAGTAAGTACTATCATTAGGGTACTTTAAAACCATGGAAATAAACCCCTATGAATATCTTTCCACTTATTTATAAAAATTGCCAGAAACAAGGGATTCAAAAATGCACTAAAAAGTAGGCCTGTCAACGGATATTTTAGGATGCGGATAGTGCCATATCCGCATCCACATCCGAAATGATTTTCGGATATCGGATATCCGCATCCGCGGATACGGACGGATATCGGATAATTATCATATCCGCTAACGACCGATAAATCAAGAAATATAAATATAAATTTTAAGTTTAGCATACATTTTTTTCAATCTAATTGATCATAAAAGTGTTAAATATAAACAAATATGACGATAATAAATAGTGTTGAGCGGGTAATAAGCATTAAATGTATATAATATAAACTATTAACTTGATAAAACAACAAATAAATATCTTTCATTATCCTAAAATACACACAATTTGTACTATAATATTGACAAAGACCGGACGGATAATTTTCGGATATGGATGTCTTCGTATCCGCATCCGCATTCGTTTTTTTGGATATCGGATATTATCCGCTTTTCGGATATGAATACGGACGGATTTCGGATTTTTCGGGTATCCATTGACAGCCCTACTAATAACGACTATTCTTGCTTCAAACACATTGAAACTTACTTCAGCTTGACATACAAGTTAAAAAAACCATTTAAACATCATGTCAAGGCCACACCACTTTTTTAAAAGGGTAATATAAGTGATTTAATATAATATAAAGTTATCATTTGCTTTCAAAAGCAAGAGGGGTCCAAAGTTTATAACTTTACTTAGCTAATGTCACTTTAACTTTATACTTTGCAAACAACATATATATACAAAATATATACTTATAAGATAGTGAGATAACTCAATTATATCAATTCTAAACCCAAGAACAAAGCCATAAGAATCAAAGAACCACCTCTTTCCATTACCAAAAGCCTAGTGACCCAATCTTTAGCACTTCCAAACCAAAGCCACACCTTCTCCTCCTCCGCCTATGCTCAAGGCCCCTACTTAGCCTCCTCTTCCTCTCACCTTCTCCCACTTCTTACTTGCTAATCATGACTCCCGTGATGTATTAGGCCTGAAGCCAAATTTTAAAGGAGATTGGAGATGATTTGGTTAAGACTTGAAAAGGTTAGAAAATAATTAGTGGATTAATGCTTAAGCACTTCCACCATTTTTAATTCTCATACTGCATATCAAGCTTAGTGAATTAGTGATTTATTATGTATGGCACTCCTCATCTTATATAGGGTTTTACAAGAGGTCATAACCACCTCTTACCTTCCATGAAAGGTCATAAAAGAGCCTCATTTTCAGATGTTAACTCTACACCTCTCTTCTTTTGCTTAAAAGTCGAATATTACCACAAAAATGTCATTTCCTAAATATCTTTGATGACATCACCCATAACATCATCCAAAAAGTGTATGTAAAAAAATCTAAACAACTTCTGATGATTTAAAAGCTGTTATCGATAAAACGATTTTCGATCGCATTATCTATATTTCTTCAAAGTATTTATTTTTGCAAACATTTTCCGAAATAAGTTTACCATCATTACTTATGATTTAAAAGAAGATAAAAAAGTTTATTAAATCATTTTAATAAATCCAAGATTCAAATATTTAAATAGTTTAGATATTTAAATACGAAATATCTAAAATTTCGGGTTGTTACATTCTCTGCCACTTAGAACATTTCATCCCCGAAATTCACACACAAGCAATGAAAAGAAACAAGCACATAGCAGTACTTAACATCATTCAATCACTAGAAAACAAAGCTCATAGTTTGCCCAAGTTCAAAATCCTTTCATCGCACAAGGATGATAAACGACCTACTAACGTGCCGTAAGCTCAATAACCTAAGGTAATTACTTAATAGACAATTCATGCTACCTTATAGGAAATCAAAGAATCATCACCTATGTTATCCCACCTTTTGGCAAGGCCGTGACACCAAGAAATTGACTGAGAACCAAAGATAGTTCATCCCGAAAAACGGTATACACAAGTTCGCTATGGACACTGGTAAATTTTGCCCGAGTCCGGATCGAGCTACAATTAACATGACACGACAAGCGAAGCTATGAAATCCAACGTTCCAAATTTCAAGTTAATCGGAGTTTGTATGCTCAAGATATGATCGATGCAACTCAAGTGTTCGCCTCGTTCGTATCCATGATGCAATCAGAGAGATACCTCCTTCGCATTGATCCTGTTCGAATCCATCAACTGCGCACGGTTTCGTATCGATCAGTAGCAAGTGAGTCAACTTCGTATCCATCCGGGTAGCACTCTTCGTACCCATCAAATACCACCTCTCTTCGTATCCATCTAGATCCACCCACTTCGTATCCATCGACAGTAACACGGGGGTCCATTTCGTATCGACCAAGTTTCAAACACACTTCGTATCGATGGCCCACAGATCGATACGAAATTTACACCTCCCATCGATATGAAGTGGAATGCAAAAGATCGATACGAAGTGGAATGCACAAAATCGATAAGAAGTAAGATGCAGTGGATCGATACGAACAAGGCCAAGTCGGGTCGATACGAACGAGGCGCATGCATACGAAAGACTTGATCGTTCGGCATGAAAAGTGGATCGATCCAAAAAGTTAGCGGCACATCAACTAGCAAGCACGTGCTCGGAAGCGATACAAATAGAGCGATGCGAAGAAGATCGATGCGAAGTCAGCAGCCTTCAATAAATCAAAACTTGCATCGATCATAACTCGAAATCTACAAGTCCAACTGCCACCAAATTTTCACAGGAGCTTGCGTACATCCTCAAGAATGTTCATAATTGATCTCGACTCGATTGGACGAAATACTGATCGATACAAAATTCATTCGTATCGATCATGGATCGAGTGCAAATGGCATGGAATCGATCATATGGGCCCACCCACGTGAGAGAAGAGGTCTTTCGAGATCCGAGCGAGATATTTGCAGCCTACGCCTATAAATAGCAACACTGGTCCTACAGAAAAGGGACTTTTGCTCTTTGACATCGAGACTCTGCCAAAATCATTGTTGTACTCGAATTCTACTATTGTAACATGTTGTAACCAGCAAGCAAAAATCAATAAAGTCAATCATTTCATAGTGGACGTAGGCCATACGCTGAACCACTCTAAACCCGTGTGTTTCTGTGTGATTTTCTTGCTTATTATTGGTGTGTTTGTTAGATTTTCCTCATTTTCCATTTATAGCCTTCATTTTATCTCTTCAAACACATCCAAAGTGTGTTGTGCCCAATTTTGGTACAAACACTTTGGTGCTTTCATTGAGAAAACCAAGTTTTTCTCCTGCTCGTTGGATCTACTGTCGATATCAGATTGTGTAAATCTAAGAAGAAGATCCAGATTTCAAGTTTAAAGTTCTTCCATCCTATCCAAATTTTCATCAAGTATAGGAAAGAGCTTCGCTACCCATAATGGTTAACACTAGGACTACTTCAACTGTCGCAGATCTAGAAGGATGGGACAGACAGAACCACATACAACTACCTCCTACCGATGAGAATGCTGCCTTACCATCAGATCCACAAGGCCTTGTCACCAAGGAAGAATTTCAATTGCTAATGCAAGAGCTTACTCAAAGCCACCAACAGCTTACTCAGCAACTGCATGCCAACGCAGAACTGACCAATCAACTAAACCATCAAAGACGAAGGAGATCCAAAAGGGACCAGGCTTCCTGTTCATCTATCGAAAGTTCAGCCTCTTCTGACTTTAATCATAGATCCACGTGCCCATGGCCGGACGGAAGTTACACACAAGCTACTGGACAACAACGCACCTTGAGTCTCGGGCAACCAAGGGTTGGCCCATCAACCAGCCATCAGACTGGACCCTCCTCCCGAGGAGGTACTGCCCCATATCACCTTACCGACAACCGCACTACCACTACTACTGAATTGGGAGTTGATGCTCGGAATCGAACGGATCTGACCCACCGCCAACGCAACCATACTTCTGAGCCTTATGTCCCTAAAGACATAGAACCAAGGAGGCGAGACATGGACCGTCGACCACGACCGGCCCCTCCTCTCATTGTGTAACCCGACCACACCTTGGCCCAACATGCTCAAAATGTCCAGATGCTGGACATCCCAACGATGATTCGTCAAATGATCCGTGAAAGTCAGGTTCTCACTAACGACGACTGGGGAATCTCCCGGAGTCATACCCCTTTCACTGACGATATACTTTATGCTGAACCACCTCGGTGATTCAGGACGCCAACTCTACCCATTTATGAAGGGAGCTCTGATCCTAATTAGCATATCTTAAAGTACGAATGATTGATGAATGTTGCACGAGTCGATGATGCGGTTAAATGCCGAAGCATCCCGATTTTCCTAGGGGGCATAACAACTATGTTGGTTTAGTCGTTTACCACCTCGATCTATCTCGTGTTTTGACCAGTTGACAACAAAGTTTATCGAGCAGTTTCACATGCATGTCACAAGGCCGAAAGATGTTAATACCTTGTCTAGTGTCACTCAAGCTCCTGAAGAGACACTCAAACGTTATCTAGAGAGATTTCATGCTGCATGCGCTGAGATTAGTAATCCCAACGATAACTCAATTCTGATGGCATTGACTAAGGGGATCAATCCCGATTCCAAGTTCGGCAACTGGTTGGTCGGAAAACCTCTTGCGCCATTGGACCGTTTCTATTCCAAAGTAGCTCAATTCTTGAGAAGGGAGGATGCGAAACAGTCTAGGAAGAAGGATGATGCAGGACCCAGTGTGGAAGGAATCTAGAGAAATGTTGCTGTTAAACAAACCTAGGAGAGTTCCAAAAAGGTACAACTGAATATACAGAATAAACAGAATCAGCAGAAAGATAATGGAAATCAAAACAAGAAACGAAATTAGAATCGTGGCCACGACGTAGGGCTCCCATGTTTGATAATTATACCCCTTTGAATACGTTGTTAGAGAATGTGTACTTATAGACTTGCAATACTATTCAGTATAAGAAACTTGCTCCGAAGCAGTCACCAGAAAAACAGATTCAGACAAAAAAGTAAGGCAGCATTCTCATCCAAGCTCAAATCTAATAGGTTTATCCGAGATGCATTATATCCGAAATGGGTGTCAAATCCTGTACTTGTCCGAAAGCCAAACGGGAATGGAGAACATGCATTGACTACTCAGACTTGAATAAAGCTTGCCCTAAAGACAGTTTTCCACTTCCCCGGATCGATCAGCTCGTAGACTCAACAACTGGACATGAGCTCTTATCCTTCATGGATGCGTATTCTGGCTACAATCAAATACCCATGCACTTGCCCGAATAGGAGCATACCAGCTTCGTAACCAATATGGGACTTTACTGCTATAAAGTTATGCCTTTCGGACTCTAGAATGCTGGGGCAACTTACCAACGATTAGTTAATCGAATGTTCGCTAACCAGATCGGAAAAATCATGGAGGTATATGTGGACGACATGCTCGTTAAGTCGCGATCCTCCACTGATCATATCAAAAACCTGGAGTCAATGTTTAATATCCTCCGAGAATATAGAATGAAGCTCAACCCGTTGAAATGCCACTTTGGGGTCGCATCAGAAAAATTCCTCGATTTTATCGTCAATGCTCGAGGGATCGAAACTAATCCTGAGAAGATCTGGGCAATCAGAAATATTGAGACTTCGAGAACTATAAAGCAAGTCCTAAGCCTCAACGGGAAAGTAGCAGCACTAAGCAGGTTTATCTCAAAATCCACTGACAAATGCATTCCCTTCTTCGATCTGATCAGAAAAGGGAAACGAAACTTTGAATGGAATACGGAATGTGAGGGCGCATTCCGAGCTCTAGTTCAACAACTTTCTACACCAACCATTCTGTCAAAGCCTATTGACCACGAGAGATTATACATTTACTTGGCGGTGTCAGAGAACGCTATCAGTGCCGCCCTAGTTCGGGAGGAAGATCGGATACAACGGCCAGTATATTACATTAGCAAACAACTGACCGGGGCAGAGAAATTATCCGAAGCTGGAAAAGTTGGCTTATTGTCTTGTTATTGCCTCGAGAAAGCTCCATCCGTATTTTCAAGCGCATCCTATCATTGTCTACATCGACCAGCCGTTACGACAGGTCCTTACGTGGCCTGAGACGTCTGGAAGATTACTTAAGTGGAATATCGAGCTAAGTCAGTTTGACATTACTTACACTCCAAGGCGAGCCATTCAAGGACAAGTCCTAGCAGATTTCATAGCTGAATTCACTATCCTGGAGGACTTGCCCAAAACATATGAATCTCCCAAGTATATCTGGAAGCTGCATACTGATGGTGCACAAATGACCGTTGTTCAGGTGCATGGGTTGTACTTGAAACCCTGAAGGGCGATCTATATGCTATGCTTTAAAGTTTGATTTTCATATGACCAACAACGAAGCCGAATATGAAGCCCTGCTTGCCGATTGAGACTTGCCAGAGATTTAAGAGTCATTGTTGTGGAGATTAATTATGATTCCCAGTTGGTCATATGTCAAGTTCGGGGGGAGTACCAGGCCAATGACCGAAGGCTGGCTGCTTACCTAGCTCGGGTCCAGGAGATACTGAATCAGTTTGATTATTATGCCATTTATTGTATACCCCGAGAGCGCAATCCAAAAGCCGACTCATTAGCAAAGTTAGCTAGTACAGGAGAGGCACAACAAATGGGAATCATTCCCGTGGAAACATTATCTTCCCCGAGCATCAATCAGATAGAAACAGATTGGGTATTTGAGGTCATTCCCGATAAGGAGTCATGGATGACTCCGTTCAGACATTATCTCGAGCATGGACCCTACCGGAGCGCAGGAGTGAAAAGAGACAAGTTCTTCGAAAAGCTTCGAGGTTCACTATCTAGAATGGAGTCATGTATAGAAGAGGGTACTCTGTTCCTTTACTCCAGTGTATCACTCATGATGAGATCAAACGAGTATTGCATGACGTACACGAAGGAGAATGTGGCGATCACACCAGGGGACAAGCTCTTGCTAAGGAAGTACTTCGATACGGATACTATTGGCCGACCGTAAATTGCGATGCATCGGATTACGTCAGAAAATGTGACAGATGTCAGAAGCATGCTCGAATTCCAGGAGCCCCACCTACCGAAATAACTTAGATGGTCAGTCCATGGCCGTTTGTAGTATGGGGCATTAACATTATTGGCTCTCTACCTCTAGCCAAAGGTGGTGCGAAGTACGCCATCGTCGCAGTTGATTACTTTACCAAGTGGGCAGAAGATGAACCCCTTGCTACAATCAAAACAAAGAAAGTGATCAACTTTGTAGTGCGCAACATTATCTGCCGATTTGGTCTCCCACATACCATCGTCACAGACAATGGAGCACAATTCGACAGTGTTGAATTTAAGAATTTCTGTCAACGGTTTCAAATCCAGAAGAAGTTCTCCGCAGTTGCACACCCTCAAGCGAATGGACATGTCGACGCTTTTAATAAAGTTATAAAGTCTACTCTGAAGAAATGACTGGAAAAGGTCGGGGGCAAATGGGTCGATGAACTTCCTATGGCTTTATGGGCTTATCGAATAACCCACAAATCCGCAATCGGCCATACTCCATTCTCTCTATCTTACGGTTCAGAAGCCGTTATTCCAGTCGAGACGGAAGTACCTTCTAATCGCGTGACATATGATGATTCGAAAACAAATGCTATATTACTTGCCGAATCTCTGGATTTATTGGATGAGAAGCGAGAAGAGGCTGATTTGAGGGCAGCCGCATACCGAAGTCGAGTCGCCCGATTGTACATTGCCAATGTCCGACCCCGCACCTTTGAACTCGGCGATCTCATCCTCAAGAGAATTTATCCAGTCCCTTCACATATGAAGCCAACATGGGAAGGGCCATATGTTATCGAACGAAAGCTCGGAGATGGCACATTAAAGTTATCAACCGTTGACGGTCTCACTCTGCCAAGAGCCTGGAATAGCGAGAGTCTTCGTCGCTACTACACATAACAGGCTCTATTTACTTATTCAGTCAACTTTTCATTTGCAATTTGTTTATGCATTTCAAAATTTTAACTTGTAATAAGGCAACTGACTTTGCCATATTTTCTTATTTCAGCAATAAAATGCAATATCGTCGAGCCAGAGCTGTGATTTATTTGAAATGCGTCATATGACCACACTATGCACGGAGAGCTAAGTTCCACCATACGGTGGGATTTATTCAAATAGGGAGTGACTGTGATACAACCGTTCACTCACTAAATGAAACCCGAGCTCAGGGACAAGTCATCACAATGAAGCCAAAAAAGGATTGATACACGACAATCCTCTAACTAACTCCAGATTCCCAGAGTGCGAACTAGAGTATAAACCTATAAATGCGGTTTCGAATAGGATGGATCCGTCCACTTAACGACTTCGCCCATATTCGAACCCAGTTCAAGGAGGATGGATCCGTCTATCTAACGACCTCACTTGTTAACTCAGGGTAGATGTGAGTCGACCATCCACGATCCTAATAGATCCGTCGTTCCCGAAGTGCGAACGAAATCCTAAAGCCTAAACAGATGCGACCGTCCGTCTGTCGTGTGACTCCAGACTTCCGGAGTGCGAGATGGAGTATGAACATAAATACCAAATGGGTGTGATTGACCACCGATCAACTAACTCCTGATCCCCAGAGTGCGAATCAGAGTATAAACATTAGATAACTCCAGATTCTCAGAGTGTGAACTGGAGTATAAACGTCGAATAGCTCTAAATCCCCAGAGTGCGGATTGGAGTATAAACGCAAGCCAGGTGTGACTGACCACCCACGAATCAATCTAAGTCCCCAAAGTGCGGACGATGTTCTGAATGTCAAACGGGTGTGACTGACCGCCCATAAAATAACCTAAGTCCCCGGAGCGCGAACGTATCTCGAAACCTTGTGCGGATGTGACATACCACCGATTTACAAGTGCAATCCCCAGAGTGTGGATGCGATCACCAATAGACGAGCAAGTGTGATTCGACCACCTGACCTTGTCTTGTTTCAATTCTACTTCAGTGAAGTTTAGCTCGATGTATTAAAGGCAATCAACGATCGTTAACCAATCTTTTCAATTTCTCCCCGAAACTGGGGGCAGAACTTAAGTGCCAACCACTGATTGGGACAGTGCGATATCAGAATTCGAATTAGCGCTCGATCATGACCCAAAACCATGACTCCGAAACTTAGCAGCTAAACCCGAGTCCGATTTAAAGACTAAGACTCCACAAGTGTATTGGATGAAAGTTTGGATGCTGAAGCACTTTAACAAATTGAGCTAGAGAAAAAATGAAATTTTATTTCAATTATACTTTGGAAGGAAAAGGTAAGTACGAAACTATACCAAAAATTCCTACTAGCAGGGGCCGAACCCGCATCTATACACGACCTACAAAAAAGAAAACAAAAGTAGATTCCTATCTATCTACCAAAAATGAGCCGAAGAGACATATCTATTCTTTCTTTTTTCTCGGCTTCTTCTTCGGCGTTGACCCACTGGATTCGCTGCTTGGTTTCCTCTTCGAACCCTTGCCTTTTGGCGGCTGCTCTCTAGTTGGGGGCATTATATCAACTTCCTCCTCTGAACTCAAGTGAATAGGAATGCTTCCCGAAGGCAGAGTCGGAGGGATAGGATCAATGTTAGCAGGCGGAGGAGGCACACTTGTACCAACGACCGTTCCTCCCGGGGAGATCATCCGCAAGGGGGCTGGGCCAGGTCCCGCCATTCCACCTCCAAAGCCACTGCCTCGCATAGCTACTTCCATCTCGGCGTTGATTTCAACCACTAACTCCTCTTCATGAATTGTTTGAGCATCACCAGGGACGTTAGCAGTTGGGCCCAAAGAGCTGGTCACTGGTGCGCCTCCACTCATGAAAAATGGAAGATCATCAAAGGGGTCACTGTGATGAACGAGAAGTTCCTCCATCATCTGTTCATCGAAAGTGAGTGTGCTCCCTTGTACCCCATCCGTAGGTGCAGTAGCCGTTGTCGTGGTCGCTTCCGTCATGATAGCCTCCTGCTTGTGATGTAACTCTTGGGTTGCAGGAGGCATAGCAGATGTAGCTCCTATCACCGAATAAAGACAAAGATAAAGTTATTAGTGATTACTTCAAATAACGCTTCCCACACTGAATGACCACAAGAAATGCTTAGAATACCTTCCTCAGTTTGACTTGCAGGCGGAACTGGAGTAGCTTCAGTGATGTGCTCGTGAAATTGAGATAACCGCGGTTGATCGGGATTATAAGCAGGAACAAACTGAGAATCAACCACAGATGTGGATTCAGGCTGAGTTGGCGCAAGAGTTTCGGAACTTACATCATGGTGCTCGACCCTAGAACCTTCTCCAGCTTTCGAATGCTGAGTGCCAAGTTTCTCCTTTTTGTATGTAATCGTGATGTCATGGAGAATTTTCCTTTCATCTTCACTCAACACCCAGTTCTCAAGCTCGAACTCATCAACTGATTCCGCTTGTCGTTCAACTTTCTCGTCCTGCACCAACCAGCCCCAAGCATTATACAGGTGTGTTGGATAATTGTCGAGCCAGGTTAGATCCCTATACTTCAATACTCTAGCATTGTATGTGATTAGAAGATCTTCAATATCGGCCTCTAACCTGGCCTCTGCCATCTTAACTTCATCCTCGACCTTGGCCTCAGCCTCCCGAATTTTAAGTGTTGCCGCATCCCTTTTACCCCGAAGCGCCACAGCTTATTCGCACGCCTCCTGGGCCGCTTTGTTTGCATCTTCTTTTTTTTGACGATTTCAGAGAATTTGTCCATAAGGTCCCCAAGTTCCTTTAGCACAACATCCCTTTCAGCTATAACAGTGGTTTTTCGGTGGCCCATCTCCTCGACCAAAGCGAAATGCGTCTGTCGCATCCTTTCCATGGACTGATTTGCCTCATCGGCTTTCTTAGTGGCCTCAATTTCCGACTTCCTGGAAGATTCGGCCTCGTTGTTGAGCACTTGTATTATGCAGTCCTTTTGAGCGAGATCAACTTCTAACTTCTCAATTACTTTTTCCCACTCAAAGGCCACCGCTGATGCTTTGCCCGCAGTCTTCATCCACTCCCGATACTGGGTATATATGTCATGGATGTAATCGTGCATAGTTTGCTCCGCCTCAACTGGAATTCTCTTTAAATGCGGAAGGAAAACGAAGCCATTGAAACAAATATTTGGGAAGTCTTTTTTCAACTGGGCGATTTTGATCGCTCCTTCTCCAGTAGGCTCGGTGACCGCTTGTTCGATAATAGCGAGAGTTTAAGCCTCGCTTCTACGGCACCGTGAATCAGATCTGGGAGTTTGAGAAGACGGTTTTTGGTGTGGAGGCTCTAAGGATTGTTTCCCATGACCGGAGGGTGGTGTTGGAGCCCGAGGAGATGGAGAGCGTGATCGAGAGCGATATCTATATTCTCTATCTCTATCCCTTTCCCTCTCATAACGTTCCTGACTAGAATAACCGCGACTGCGGTCTTTATCAGCTTCCCTCCTACGGGACTCATAGTATGAACTGGATGACTGGCGTGCGGAGCGAAGGCTTCCTAACATAGATTCTTGCCTAGTCATCGTATTTGTAAAGTAGAAAGAAAAGCAGAACCAGTAATTTCCAAAAATGAATAACTTATGATTGGAAATTGTGTAGTGCCGTGAAGTGTATGCATGTGTTAAACTCCTCGACCAACCGGATATGTCGGTCACACTTGTAGGAAGTGACTCGCTTAAATCTAAGATACTTTGGAGCCCTTCCAATCTGGTGTTATGTTGAAGTGACATGTAGTCCGGAATTGGAATGTCAGCGAGCCCTTCGAAAGAATTCTCTATTTGCGAGGGAGGAGCCTCCGAAATTCTAACACCGGAGGCTGGCAGGGACACGACTACGGATTTCCATCTCGAAGACTTATGATGCTTATGTGCTACCACCTTGCCTTTTCTCCTTCCCTCTAAACCGTGAAAACTATCAGAAGGCCAGGCTATGGGTTCGTCGTCAGTGGGCGTATTTTCTTCATCACCCTCCTCAGCTATTACAATGCCGGGCGCTCTATGTTTATCCCGTCTCATCGGGGCTGCCCTAAGCGATCCCTCCAGTCTTATGCTTTGATTTCGATCGATTAGCCCGACAATCCTCAAATTTCTATTTGTGAGCACCGAGTCCATATCTCTCATTTCGCTCGGCACTTCCTGAAGAATCCATACTATTTCTTTGAACTGAGCACCTTCGGGTCGTGGAATTGCGGCTGTAAAGGAAAGGAGATATTAGTTCAACGTCAATTACGACTATCTCGTTAACTACTGGAATAATTGCAACACTTATGTCTGACCAACCATCGAATAACAAACCCTGGAGGGCATCAAACGTAGAACCACTCCATCTCAAAGTAGCTAAGCCTGGTCCAGGATCCCGCCACCACTTGGCAATTCCTGACTGCCTCCAAAAATATGAATGACGGGTTGTCTCCCCGACTCTTAACATTAAACAAGTATCTGATGTCTTCCGGAGTCGGGGGTTGAAAGAGATGTTCCATAAAGATGATGAATAGACTATTCAATAGCGCATGTCCATTTGGATGTAATTGCGACGGAGCGATTCTGAAGAAAGCTAACACTTCTCGAATATACTGGTTGAATGGAGAAAGTGTTCCAACTGTACACAAATGTTGATTAAAGGCCGTGAATCCTTCTGGGGGAGTGTGTGGCCTGTCATTCGGGTTGGGTAGCAGAACGTTGTCTAATGATAAACCATGTCTTAAGCATATTCGCCTTAGCATATCTTCGGAGACATTGGATGGCATGGAATCTTGTGGATTTGCGATAAAAGTTACTCCCGGCAGCTCGTCCGGAGCTGGACCTATTACTTCGGCTGCAATGGCCGAGATCTCTATTATCAAAGAAGATGAACTTTGAGGCTCCTGCTGCTGTGAACTTGTAGATTCCATAACTAATCAACTCAACAGAAACCATCATTAGATGATAATAAGCCCGTGTATTCCCCAGTGTGAAGTGCAAGAATGTGTTGTGCAGTGCAGTGCTACATAATACTTAAAAGATTCTACAAAACTTGAGAAATGTTCAAACGACAAGACTTCAAGATTCAATCGGAGTGACCGTCATCACTGACTGTCACAACCGTATCATCCAGACTTTAGAGATCGATCTGAGTTAAAGTTTATTAGATTCAGTCAAGTTATAGTTCCATCGACGAGCTTCAAAAGGCAGTCGAATGTACAATGAAACGGTTAAGTTCAAATATGCAAGGCTAAAGCTCGTTGGAGTTAAGTGTTCAATTATTCAAAATTTTCGTATCCATCAAGGTCAAGAATTGGATCGATCACCAGAGGCTCCATTCGTATCGATCATGAAAATGGCAATTCGTATCGATCATGAAAATGGCAATTCGTATCGATCATAGTACGCCTCTTCGTGTCGATCACCCAAAAGTTATTTCGTATCGATGAAATATTCTCCCTTTCGTATCGATCGATTTTTATATCGATCGCCAAACCAAAACTACGTATCGATCACTCTGGATCGATACAAGTATCGACCGTCAATCGATCGATGCGAATAAACACTTTCTATCGATATGAAACAGCTATGTCAACCGATACGAAGTCGTGTTCCATTTGGATTGATACGAACTCGCCCTTCATCCATCATCGATACGATAGCTCCCAGACTTCTTCTTCTACAATCGACCCGAGCTCCATCTCCTCCTTCCTCGACCTTACTCTATCCCACCTCCAGCCTCCTCACAACCAGAATCGGCCGTGAGTACGGAAGGAATTGCACGAGAGCTCGAATCTCATCATTTTAGAGTGGTGTTGGTTAGTTAATTACCTAGCTTAAGCGGACGGTTCGAGGATTTAATGATTTCTTTCGATTTGGGGACGAACAATTCTTTTTCTCAGTCACTACATCGATACGAAGGCTACATGAAAAATGAACAAGTAAAATTTATTCTAAGTATAGAATCACATATATATATATATGGAAGGTAGATGTCGATTTGTCTCCCAATGTGAACGGACTGGATGAAGAGGTATACACCTTAACCGATACGAAATGACCTATTCGTATCCATTGGCCATCGGCTCGGTAACTACCATCGTTTCCATTCTCGATTGATACGAAAGGAGCAGCCAGGTTGCACTGGAACCACGTGACTCCATCGATACGAAACTTTCATTTCGTATCCATCAGTGGGGATTTCATCAATGCGAAATATATGAAAGAGTCTTATTTACACTGCTTTGCTCCCTCGGTACGAAGTGTCAATTTCATATCCACCTGTTCAAGGAATATGGAAGCTTTGTAGCCTTTGACACGACACATCCCAAAGAGACCATCGTGTTTGTATCGATGGCCATCGATATGAAGCATGCATTCAAACATTTAAACACGATCCAGGAGAGGATCGATGCGAAGAGAAACTCCAAAACAACCATCAAGCGTTGTTACACCTCGAATTTCACATCGATTCAGGAGAGGATCGATACAGAATTCGATTAAAAAAAAAACCGAACTAACAACGACTCGTGAACATACGAACATTAACGAGAGTCTGATTAACATACATGCATGTCTGTCGAACTAATATTCAATTTTCAAAATTCATAGAAGTTAAGAGCTCACCTGGTGACAATTACAACAACTGACAATAGTTTGCCATCATTCAACACTCAGTTACAACAATACACGGTACAACAATTAGCAGTCAACAATTCATTATTTATGTTACTAAAGATAAATAAAGGGTTACATCTTTCGACATAAGACAACAACCGTCCAAACAAGTCAGATAAAACTGTTCAGAATAAAGATTGCAGCTTTTCAAAGCACGTCATGTTCTCACAAGACGTACTTTGGGGGGAAAATGTTATCCTGCCTTTTGGCAAGGCCATGACACCAAGAAATTGACTGAGAACCAAAGACAGCTTATCCCGGAAAATGGTATACACAGGTTCGCTGTGGATACTGGTAAATTTTTCTTGAGTCCGGATCGAGTTACAATTAACATGACACGACAAGCGAAGCTATGAAAGCCAACGTTCCAAATTTCAGGTCAATCAGAGTTCGTATGCTCAAGATATGATCGATGCAACTCAAGTGTTCGTCTCGTTCGTATCCATGAAGCAATCAGAAAGATACATCCTTCGCATCGATCCTGTTCGAATCCATCAACTGCGCATGGTTTCATATCGATCAGTAGCAAGTGAGTCCACTTTGTATCCATTCGGGCAGCACTCTTCGTACCCATCAAATACCACCTCTCTTCGTATCCATCCAGATCAACCCACTTCGTATCAATTGAAAGTAACACGGGGGTCCATTTCATATCGATCAAGTTTCAAACATGCTTTGTATCGATCGCCCATAGATCGATACGAAATCAACACCTCCCATCAATACGAAGTGGAATGCAAAAGATCGATACGAAGTGGAATGCACAAAATCGATATGAAGTGAGATGCAGTGGATCGATATGAACAAGGCCAAGCTAGGTCGATACGAACGAGGAACATCCATAGGAAAGACTTGATCGTTTGGCATGAAAAGTGGATTGATCCAAAAAGTTAGTGCCACGTCAACTAGCAAGCACGTGCTCGGAAGCGATACGAATAGAGTGATGTGAAGTCAGCAGCCTTCAATAAATCGAAACTTGCATCGATCATAACTCAAAATCTACAAGTCCAAATGCCATCAAATTTTCACAAGAGCTTGCGTACATCCTCTAGAATGTTCATGATCGATCTCGACTCAATTGGATGAAATACCGATCGATACGAAATTCATTTGTATCGATCATGGATCGAGTGCAAACGACATGGAATTGATCGTGTAGGCCCACCCACATGAGAGAAGAGGTCTTCCGAGATCTGAGCGAGATATTTGCAACTTACGCCTATAAATAGCCACCCTAGACCTATAGAAAAGGGACTTTTTCTCTTTGACGTCCAGACTCTGCCAAAATCATTGTTGTCCTCGAATTCTACTGCTGTAACACGTTATAACCAGCAAGCAAAAATCAATAAAGTCAATCATTTCATAGTGGATGTAGGCCATACGTCGAACCACTCTAAACCCGTGTGTTTCTGTGCGATTTTCTAGCTTATTATTGGTGTTTTTGTTAGATTTTCCTCCTTTTCCACTTATATTCTTCATTTTATCTCTTCAAACACATCCGAAGAGTGTTGTGCCCAATTTTGGTACAAACAACCTAAACTCTCCATAAGACAAAAAAACTTAGTATGCATATATTAAGACCCATATGATGAACATGGACCTTATGTACTGTTAGACCAAAACACTTCAAATGCCAAGTGTAATAAGTTATCACTTGATTTGAATATTTGCGAAGACATAATGAGAAATTGGTTAATATTATCCACTTGATTACTACATACAGGAAGACGTGATCACCAATAAATTGATCGTATTGACGTGGTTTATGAAGATATGAGGTCTTCATGTCGACATAATTAATGCATCAAGGTTTAGCTTACTATTTAGGACCAGTCTTATGATAGAAACACTAATGATTAGAAGTCAATTGGCCCTTGAGATAAAGTTCATTTTGTTACGATTGATCTACATGCTCGAAGTCCTCTTAAGCCATTGTCATATATATGAGTTCATATTGGCTATTAAATAAGATAATCCAATAGGCTAATGATATGTCATATGTTCAATGGGAGTAGAATACAAGGCACTGAGATACAATAAAGTCCATTATGTATATCAATAGACTATTCATCCCGTCCTTATGTTTGAAGTCCATAGTTCATAGTCCATGGTTCGTATAAATATGCATATAAGAGTTCATCATGGTCCAAGGCATCTCCACTATATTCATGTTGAATTGGTGATGACAAGTTCGTATCATGCAAGTCCAAGTCAATAATATTCAATAACGTCGTAGTCAAAGTCAATATGCAATGTCAAGTCCATGTTCATTCAATTCGAATATGATTACCATCAAATAGATTTATCCTCAATTTGATTTAGGGTCACAAAGCTTTGATTTGAGAAAGGGGGGAGAGAGAGAAAATGAACACTCGGTCCTGAAAACCGCACCCCTAGGGTTATATTTATAGAGATGCAATGGGGTCACTTCGCCTTCCAGATCTTTGACGTGCTTGTCTTCGGCGGCGTCGGACTGGCAATTGTTCAATTGCTGTGTAAGCGGCATTACCTCACTTTCAGTGTCTTTGATGTGCTTCAAAATGGACATCTTAGAAAACATTGGTAATAAGGTCTTCAATAATTTCGGGGTTACTATGTGCAAGGTCTTGATGGATATCGATATTGTTTCTACCAATACCGCTTACATACGGAAGTGAGGTGTCTTTGGTGTGCTATCCAGGGTGGATATACAAAGTGATCTCCATCGAAGAGCGGCATGAATTTGTATTTCTTTGATATCATCGAAGAGCGACACCTTCAAAGCGCTTTATGAAATGTAACAATTCCCCTTTCTAATTGATGGTTGGTGCTACTGGTGAGCTATGAAGAGGTGGAATAGTTTGATTACCGAAGAGGTCATATAGATGAGAAGGATATACTGACAAAGATGCCATACTGATGAAATGGTCATCTTTTGTTCTTGTAACGTTGCTTGATTCTTTTGTCTTCGACACCCATGGTATATGTAGTAATCGGTGTGGTCGAAGAGCAATACTTCATCGTGAATGACAATGTCATCCAGGTGTTCTTCGTACATCTTTGAAGTCAGCCCGATATCCTTTCATTGACGAAATACTGTACCCTCTTTACAAGTCTTATTTGGTAATAATAGAAGAAGACCAGAAATCCATATTTGGTAATAATATAAGAAGACCTAGAAATCCTTATTTGGTAATAATAGAAGAAGACCAGAAATCCATAAAAGAAGACCAAAAATTCATAAAAGAAGACCAGCAATTCATATATGATAATGATAATAGAAGACCAGAAATTCATAAAAGAAGACCAGCAATTCATATATGATAATGATAATAGAAGACCAGAACATCTTGTCTGGTAGCCAAGAATTGCATTTATTGGGAGACGTAGATAGTTCATACTTGATGGACATTCCTTTGATTTGAAGCGCTACTTGGCTCGGATTTTAATTGGCTTGAGAGCTTTACTTGTCTCTGATTTTAATTGACTTGGGAGAACTACTTGGCTCTTGATTTTGATTGATTTGGAAGCATTGCTTGGCTTTTAATTTTGATTGACTTCGGAGCACTACTTGGCTCTTGATTTTGATTGACTTAAAAGCACCACATGGCTCTTGATTTTGATTGACTTGGGAGCACTACTTGGCTCTTGATTTTGATTGACTTGGGAGAACAACTTAGCTATTGATTTTGATTGATCTTCCATTCGAAGATTTTGATGCTTTATGACGCCTTTGATGGCCGTCCTCCCTCTAAGAGGTGCTTCAGCGAGGCCTTTGATGATGGCACTGAAGGCTTAATCAGTGCTTTAATGAGGTCTTTGATGATGGAACTAAAGGCTAACTTTGTCCTCCCTCTATGTGGCGCTCCAACCAGGCCACATAGGCAGGGGTTGAAGGCTTGTAGATACTTTGGACTGATAAAGGATTACTCTGGCCTCCCTCTAGGAGGCGCTTCAGTGAGGCCCTTGATGATGACACTAAAGGCTTATGGCCTTTGATGACCGAGCCATTTGATGTTTGGGACCTCTTGCGGTCAAGCCTTTGATGGCTGAGGCCTTTGATGGCCGAGACCTCTTTTGATCAAGCCTTTGACGGTTGGGGCCTTTCTTCGCCCTAAGAGAATCTCATTTCTTTCTACACTTAGATTGATAAATTCCTACTTTATTCATTCATTGTTGGAAAGTATGGTCGTAAATGTTCGACGTTCCATGTTCTTGTTATGAATTTTCCATCTAGCTAGCAGAGTTTTTAAGCCCCAGGCGGGATTACTTTGTGCACACCCAACGAGCCTTCCTAATTTTGTCCCAGAGGCCCATCCATTGGATTTTTTGTATTTTCCATGACTCTTCGGAGTACTAGGTCTCCTTTTTGAATTGGACTTTCTCTTACTTTATAATTATAGTACTTGGTTATTCCTCGTTGGCACTCAACCATTCGGACGGTCGCCTCATCTCTTGGTTCAATGACTAAGTCTAAGGATTCTTTCTTTAGCTCTTGATTTGGGTCAAATGCATATATGATCCACCGATGAGAGGGAACTTTGACTTCAATTGGAAGGAAGGCTTCACATTCATATGTAGGGAATATAGGATGTGCCCTGTTGTAGTTTTAGTAGAAATCCCGTGCACCCACAGAACAAGGGGAAGTTCTTCTACCCAATTCCATTTCTCCTTGTCTAACCGTTTCTTCAAAATAGTCCTTATGGTTTTGTCAACTACTTCAACTGCTCCATTTGCTTTGGGATGGGCTATAGACAAAAAGCTTTTGACAATTCCATTTTTGTTGCAGAATCAAGTGAATTCCACACTTTCAAATTAAGTTCCATTGTCGGAGATTATCTTGTGTAGGATTCCAACGGGTGACGATATTCTTGGTTATGAATTTGAGGACCTTTCCTGACGTGATATTTGGGAGTGGTTTGGCTTCTACCCATTTTGTAAAATAATTAATGTCTACCACTATGTATTTAGCTCCTCCTTTTGATATTGGAAGTGGTCCTATTAAGTCGATTTCCCATACATCGAAGGGCCAGGGACTTGATATAGAAGTCAACTCACTTGGTGGTAAATGAGGAATTTTAGACTTTGACATTTGTCACATCTTCTCACATGATCGATAGCTTGACTAGTCATTTGAGGCCAATAGAAGCCTTCCCTCATAACTTTCTTAGCTAGCTTTATTTCGTTGGAGTGATCCCCACAAAATCCTTCATGGGCTTCCTTTAATAGTTTTGACCCTGTTTCTGGACTGGCACATCTTAAGTAAGGGAGCAAGTATCCATTTTTACAGAGTATCCTATCCGACATGATAAAAGTTGGGGCTAGGCACCTTATTCTCCTTGCTTCCTTTTCATTAACCAGTAGTGTTTCTTCTATTAGATACTCTATGATATGAGTCATCCAATTGTTCTTATATTGATCGTTGGTTCTCATCTTAGGGAGTTCTTCTTGAAGGATTTCAGTTTCATTTTCTTTCTCTTTATATGCTAGGGTTTGAGATTTGGTCATCATCAAGATTTCATTCCTGGATTAGGACTTACCACCTCTATGCTTGGTTTCTCTTGATAACCTATTGGTGCAATTCGGGCTTCTGGTGTCCCTCGTGAATTTGCTAATTTAGTTAAAGAGTCGGCTTAAGAGTTTTTGCCTCACGACACTTAGTGTATCGAAAAATCTTCGAATTGAGTTAACATCTTCAGTATCTACTTAACATATTGGGTTAGCTTAGCATCCTTTGTCTAATGTCTCTGATTCAACTAATTTACCATTAATTGCGAGTCCCTAAAGATCTCAATTCTAGGGATTTTCAATTGAAGGGCTAAGGTAAGTCCCAATATCATTGATTCATATTCTGCAACATTATTAGTAGCTGGGAATCCTTACTTCATTGCGTAGTGCAAGCGATGCCCGTTAGGAGTTATGATCGCATATTCGGCTCTGGCTCCTTGTTTATTTAAGGCTCCATCTACGAATAATTGCCGCTTAGGTTTCAAATCTTTCTCTTTTTCCGATTGCTCCTTAATAAACCCTGTGACTCATTGACGAAGTTAGCTAGTGCCTGTCTTTTGATTGATATTCGTGGTAAGAATTCAATATCATACTGGCTAGGTCAATTCCCTACATAACTAACCATCTTGATGTTTCTAGCTTGCCAAAGACTTACTTAAGTGGAAAAGTAGTTAAGACTTTAATTGGACGTGCTTGAAAGTAAGCCCATAATTTGTATGCGGTGAGCATTAAGTAGTATGCAAGTTTTTTTATAACTGGATATCTGGTTTCTGTATCCTTGAGTCTTTTGCTAGTATAATATATCGAAAGTTGAACCCCTTTTTCCTCCCTTATCAGCACTAAGTACCACTCTATCTCCAGTCTCTAACAAACATGTAGGGGATTTGCATGGTCTTCCATACAAAGCCTCAAACAATGCCATCCCTATACTAGTCTGATAACTATTGTTATATGAAAACTCGACTAGGTTTAGGTGGTCTTCCCATGATCCCCCGAAGTCTAATACACAAGCTCGCAATAAGCCTCCAGGATCTTGTTAACCCTTTCTGTTTGCCCATCTATCTGGGGATGGTAATTGGTACTCATCTTGAGCTTGCTTCCTAAACTTTCCTGTAGACTCTTCCTGAACTCACTAGTGAATAAGGAATCTCTATCACTAACAATAATACTAGGAATTCCATGCAGTTTATCTTCATAAATAACTTAGCCAATACAGGTGCCGTCCTATTTGACTTAACTGGAATGAAATGGGCACTCTTGGTCAGTCTGTCCACTATGACCCATATACATTCATTCCCTCTATTTGACCTTGGCAACTCATCTATGAAATCCATGGAAATAGAATCCCACTTCCATATTGGAATATCCAATGGCTGAAGCAAACCACTTCACTACACCATATTGTCAGTTTCGCAACACATCCATGCAGAAAAATCGCAACGGTTTGGAGCCGTTGCTAAATAGCAACGGGACAAAGCCGTTGTAAATGATTCAAGAACGGCTATTCACCGTTGTAACCTTGCAACGGCTCAAAGCCGTTGTGTAGCTGCCGTGTTTTTTTCACAACCCCCCGTTCCCAAAACTAACGTCCTTTTAATTTCATTCCCCTCTCCTCCACGCGTTTGCCCTAGCCCCCATTTCCAGCTGTTCGACAAAGATTTCCATCCTCAACTACTGGCCAACAACTTCTTTCAAACCTCAGATCTAAACTACTGGCCAACAACTTCGACAAAGATTTCCTCCACTTCTTTCAAAATTTATTTTCTTCGACCTGTCAAACCTCAGATCTAAATATCATGTACCATTTTTATTTTTATTTCAATGTTAAATTGGATTGGGTTGAGATTCGAGGAGTTGTCGTCGTGGTTGTTGGTGGTGTTAGGGTTGGGGGAAGAGAAGAAGTTCGGGTTTGTGGTTGGGGCTGTTGGCAATAGACATCACCTGACCAATAGCTTTCTACCCCCTTATTTTTCTTGTTTAATGCTATCAATATTTCCCTTACTTTCCGTGATGCATTTTTCATGGCAAGAAATGGTCTGTTGTGGAGCCAGAATATAAAATTGCCAAAATCCAGAGCCTCCTTGAGTTTGCATTACAGAGGTCTTCGTGTGAGAATGATCCTTATAAAGAAAGATTGTTTATCCGTGTCAAAGCACAAAATATGGTGTCTGATCCTGTTTCCTTAATTGGTATGTGTGGCCCGATGTGATATGTTAGTACAACAACGTTTTTTCAAGTGGTGTTATTGTTAAGGCTTAACTGAACATGTTTTTTTACCAGGTCTAAATGCCTTTCAATTCATGACACTGGATTATAGAGTGGATTGGCCTATTAATATCATCATTACTCAGGATGCATTGAAGACGTATGCTGACATATTTTGCTACCTCATTCAAATCAGGCTTGCTGTGATTTCACTGACCGACGTCTGGCGCTGGCTTAAGGTACTATGGTTAATATTTTTATGCTATTCACTTTGAAATAGCATGTACTAGAACATTTTTATGCTATTCACTTTGAAATAGCATGTACTTGAACATTCTATTAAAAATTTCAGATTTATCAGTTTACATATGTTATTACTGAAAAGCCAGTGCTAAAATCGTCTATTGAACATTTTGAAGCTACTATTGCTAGTATTTTTTCATTCACAGGCTAAATGTTAAAAATGTGGATTTCAATCATGCTTACTTTAAGCTATCACCCACATACACAGACACACTGATAGTAGTTCTAATGCCGTGAATTTACATATTTTCTTTTGCTTTCAATGTTAAGTGCACCGAACCACTAAAATTTTAACTTGGTGATCATTGAGATTTTAACTAAAACTTTAACATTATGTATGATCTATTAGCTTTATATTTCATGCCGAGCTACATATTTTAAAATATGAGTATTAACAGGCGGAAATGAATTTGACCAAGCATAGTCGGAAGGGAGGATCACACAGAACTGATTTCACAACTCTGATGAAAATGAGGTTTGTTGCGGCAGCTCTTGTATTTCTGTCAGGGAAACCACATATTCCTATTTCCTAGTTGTATTTTTTTTGTATCGAATGACTCAGTGTACGAAGACTGGTTTAGTTGCACAGAAGTTAACGTCAGTACTTTTTTCTGCTCCCACATTAGTTACCATCTCTTGGGCTTTAGGCCTGCTTCCATACTGAACTTTATGACATGCTTAGGTGCATGCGTCTTGCTGTTTTCACTCAATTGTCTAATTCCTTTATGTGCATTTTTTTACAGTTTAATTGTTAGAGAAAGATACTCTTTTCCTATTGGTTTGTGTGTAATAAAGAATCATTTTTGATAAATTTAAAGAGAAAATGACCAACAGGAAGTGAGGTAGTTTTTTGTGTTTACACCCAATTAAAGAGTGCGAAGAAAACTGCACTGAATTCCTTTTTGTTTTACCATTCCTTTTAATCATCCCTTTTATTTTTTGTGTAGTTGAAATTTGTTATTTTAACTATTACTTCATTTGGCCTTCAATTAGTACATTGATTTCGTCGAAAAGATGACCTTGCTTACCAAGTGTCATTTTTTGGATTACCAAGTTAGCTATTAGGGTGAGGGATCCGTGCGTGCATTAACAATTTCCGGAGGGGCTATTAACATTTATGGGTTTACTTTATTATGTCTTATTATATTTAATGTGGAGAAAGAGATTTGGATGAGAAAGCTAAGCTCTCTGTTATTGACTAATTCTTTCTTGGCAGCAAATCAATCACTTTGTGTGTACACTGCAGAAATATGTACACTCCCAATTAGCAGATGTATCATGGTGTCATTTTCAGCATTCTCTTCAGAATGGGGTAAGTAATTTTATGCTTCACTCTCAGTATATAAGAAATTAGCTGTAAACTAAAGTGGAACCCATGCTTTGCACATAGGATTGAATTTTTTTAATAGATGTGCACGTTGGGCAGCAGTGTTGCCGCAGTGAAGTGGGAAGGTGAAGTGCTGCTGGATGAGGTTGATGGCGGAACTGTTGATAGGGGATATTTGAGCAAGGCAGTGACAGTGGTTGTTTGAATGGCCGAGTGTGTCTGGTATGTGGCAACGGAGAGTTATGTTTTCGTGGATATTAGACAGAGGAGGGAGTTGCACTGGTTGCTGGTGTTAACTAATAGCAGTTGCAATGTATAGGGAGAGGCGGCAAGGGTTGAACTGTTACTGCACCATAACTGATAGCAGTTGCAACGGAGAGTTATGTTTTGGTGGATATTAGACAGAGGGGGAGTATTGGAGTTTGGGTAGAGAGGATTAGTTGAAGTATGAATGGATAATGAAATGTTGTAGATAGTTTGATGGTAAATTGTTTGAAAGAGTAGCAGTTTTGTAGTGAAGTAATGGTTTGTGATGTATGTTCTCCAAAGATAAGTAGGCAAAGGGCAGTTGTGTTTGTTGACGATGTATGTGGTAAGGAGGTTGACTGCTATATTGATGATGTAACCGCAGTGGTCAGTGGGATGGCTTGGAGTTTATTTGTGATGGGTATTTGAAAGTGGTCAGTGGCAGTGGTATTTGTGACGGGTATTGGAGTTTGTGTCTTGCAGCGGTCAGTGGTATTTGAACAAATGAAACTTGTAAAAAGAACATGTAAATTTAAACTTATCAATCAATTTAAAGTTTTAAACCAAGTGGTCCCTTGTAAATTTTCTAATACATTATTTAATATTATCCTTTAGCACTGCTAGTTGATATTCTAATACATTATTTGATTTTGTGTTTGTAGGATATACTGCTGCTAGATATACCAGTGTCTGTAGGATACTCTAAATAAGTATTTTATGTCAATATTCCAGTCTTCAATAAGCGTTAGACGATTGGAGGAAGACGTTATGTACCGTATGTATTAGTATTATGTAATGATGCCGTTGTTGTACTATGTATGTTATGTATACTTGTTGAACTATATTGTGGTATGTGTTGATGTTGAACATTATAGTTCAAACGTTTGTTATGTTTGGTTTTTGTGTTTAATCTATGAAAAATATTTGGTTTAATAATCTTTCTTCTGTGATACTGTTAAACTTGCAATTTGTTGTATTAATTATGATAATGAAATGACTGTCGCTGGGGCAGAGAAAAATTTCGAATATGTTTTTTAAAAAATAAAATATTAATTAGCAACGGATTAAAGCCATTGATAGTATTTAAGACATCAGTTATACATCTACATTTAGCAACGGCTTTAAGCCGTTACAAAATAAAATCCGGAACGGCTACAAGCCGTTGCTAAAATATATTTTGCAACGGCCCTTAGCCGTTGCAATAACTATATTTCGCAAGGGATTTGAGCCGTTGCGAAATTTTTACCACTGCCCATTTCGCAACGGCTCAAGGCCGTTGCGAAATTATTTTGCAACGGCTTAAATCCGTTGCGAAATGAGGATTCTGGTGTAGTGCTTGGATTCTGATGTTTGGCTTTTACCTACTGACAGTTCAAACACTATTTCACCCATAAGCCAACATCCCTCTTCATGCCTTCCCAGAAGACTTCACTTCATATCTTGATACATCTTCGTTCCTCCTGGATGAATAGTGAACTTCGAACGATGGCATTCTTCCAAAACTTCCTTCCTTATGTTTTCACATTTGGAACACATAAATCTACCCTTCTTTCTCAACCGTTCACTTAATGGGGTCAAGACTGAAACCTTTCAAGTCTTCGCTCTCCATTTCATCCTTTAATTTCTTGATCCTTTCAGCTAACATTGAATCCTCTCCTTATTTAGAAGTAATCTTCTCAATCAATACAGGTCGGACTTCTAAGCAAGATAATATAGCAGATCCTCCACTAAACCCAGCCTCGGATCTCCACTGTACTCTGCAAGCTGTCAGGGCTTCCAAATCTTTCCATTCTACTATCATGGCCAACATAGTATTCTAATGCTTTCTACTAAGTGCATCCGCAACCTTGTTGCCTTTCAATGGTGTGTACTCCATTTGAAAATCATAAGTGGCTAAAAATTCTAACCACCTCTGTTGTCTCATATTCAGCTCCTTCTGAGAGAACACGTACTTCAACGACTTACGATCTGTAAAGTTCAAACCTCTCTCCCAAAAGGTAATGCCTCCACACCTTCAATGTAAAAATAACTGCAGCTAACTCCAAGTCATGTGTTGGATATTTAACCTCATGCAGTCTAAGCTGCCTATAAGCGTAGGCAATCACTTTACCCCTCTGCATTAATATAGCTCCTAACCCAGTACCACACACATCTATATAAACAACTAAATTCTGATTCCCTCCGAAACAACCAATACAGGCGCACGGGTCAATAAGTGTTTCAAGCTCTGGAATGCTTCCTCACACTTATCGGTCAATACAAACTTTACATCCTTTCGCGTTAGCTTGGTTATCGGCCCTGCTATCCGCGAGCAATCCTTTATGAACCTCCAATAATACCCCGCCAATCCATGAAAACTTCTTATCTCAGTTATCGTTTTTGTTCTCTTCCAATTATTAACGGCTTCGATCTTTTCTGGATCGGCTGACAATCCTTTCTTCGAAACCACATGAATAAGAAACTTCACTTCCTTCATCCGAAAATGGCACTTCAAAAACTTTGCCTTTAGCTGATGCTGCCTCAACGTCTCAAGCACAACCCTAAGATGAACTTCGTGCTCCTTCTCATCCTTAGAGTATATCAGAATATCATCTATAAAAACCAACACAAACCTATCCAAGTGCTCTCGGAAAATCAGGTTCATCAAATCCACAAAGAATGCCGATGCATTAGTGAGTCCGAATGACATAACTAACCATTCATATGACCCATATCTTATTCTAAACGCAGTCAAAGGTATACTATCTTTGCTACTCTTAGCTGATGAAATCCTGTCGCCGGGTTCAACTGAAAGAATATCTTGGCCCTACTCAACTGATCGAACAAATCATCAATCCTAGGCAACGAATACTTTATCGTTTTCTCATTCAACTTACGATAATCGATACATAGCCTTAACGATTCTTCCGGCTTCTTAGCAAATACCGCGGCTGCTCCTCAAGGCGAACTACTTGGTCTAATGAAACTCTTACCTTCCAAATATATCAACTGAGCCTTTAACTCCTTCATCTCTGTTGGTGTCATCCTGCTTGGCGGCCTACTCACCGGTTCTGCCCCAAGCACCAAATCTATCCGAAACTTAATGGCTCGTTTTGGTGGTAATCCAACTACCGACTCAAAAACATCTACAAATTCTCTAACTATGAAAACGTGATTCAACTCATCTTCTAACTCCATAACACCCTACAAAGCATTCACCTCACAGCTAGGGTTTTCTATGGTATACACTATTCGATCACTACAATCTGGGTGTCAAAGTGATATTTTCCTATCTAGGCAAAATATCCTAGCATCGTATTTACTTAACCAATCCATGCCCAATATAAGTTTGAACCCTACAAAGCCAAATACATGCAAATTGCAAACAAAGGTGTAACCTAGCAAGTCAAACTCTAAGTGGTCACACTTCATCCCAAGTGTTGCATACCCACCTATCGGATTTGCAACTCTTAAGGAAGTAACTAAATATGTGGGTTCTAGGTTAAGTTTATCTACCAAATATCGAGATATAAAAGAATGCGATGCACCTTTATCAAATAAAATGCTAACAGATGTATCATGGATCTGAAGCGTACCTCCCAATAATGCTTTTCCTTTCTCCTGCACTATCGGCTTTGAAGTAGCAGGCTCCAATGCAAACACTTGGCCTTTACCTCCTTTAGCTGGCTCTTTGCATTGATTCTTGTAGTGGACGACCTGATCACAATTAAAGCACCTAATGTTCTTCTTTCCAATCACCTCCTTTCCTTTTCCTTTTCTAGTACGACACTCATGAGCATAGTGTCCATTTTTCTCACACTTATAACATACCACCTCAGACTTTCCTTTCTTCGTTACTCCTCCTTTCTGAGCATTCTTCTTGTGGAGAAACTTCCTCTTTTGTCCTTGTCCGACCTGGACCTCCATTTCCTTCTTCTTCTCCAAACAAGCTAACATATTTTCATGTCTCAGCGCCATCTCCACAACTACATCACATGGATCCCTAATGTGCGGTAAAGTAGCCCTAGCCAATTCTGGCTTCAAACCTTTAATGAACTTACCGTTGCTTTTCATCACTGTATCAATAGTGGCATACCTATATCTAGCCAATTCTTCAAACCTGCTGGCATACTCTAGACCTAACATTTCTCCTTGTTCCAACTCAGCGAACTTCCTAATCAAGACAGACTGCGCCATTACTGACATGAACCTTTCCTGGAACCTTCTCCTAAACTCTTCCCATGTCATCTCCTTTTCATTTACCCCAGATGACACACTATTCCACCAAAACAAAGCTGCCCCTTGAAGCTATCTCGAGGCAAGTCTCCTCTTCTACTCGTCATTGAGCCCTAAATCAACGAATATCCTTTCATAGTGCAACAACCAATTTTCTACTTCTATAGCATCCTCTGTTCCAATAAACGGCTTCCCTCCAAGCCTAGCTCTAACGACCCGTATTTTTAACACTTTAAAAATACGAATTAAAATGTAAATTTTGATAAAAATCCGAAGGAAATAAAATTTTGTGTTGTTAAATGTGAATTATAAGTTAAAATACAAAACTGAATTCTGAAATAACTTATTTGTAAATTAAATAAAGATGTTAACTTGTAATTGAACGTAAGTAAAGATTTAAATTTGAATGTAACAAGTAATTGAATTGAATTGAATTTGATTGTAAGCAACTAAATAAATAAAATGTTACATTTAATATTGAAGTTATAATATGGAAATCAACGTAAATGAATGTAATTTAATATTACTGTGAATTTAAATAAGATGATAGCTGAAGAAAATGAAAGTAAATGAATTATAAACTATTGATAATAATGTATAAGTAAATGGTTGATTCAATAATGAAAGTGTAAATCGAAATAAAAGAATTCATTTGGAATTAAATAACTTGAATTTGAATTACAATATAATTGAACGTTGAATCTAATATAATCTTTTATATTGGATTTATAATGGAAAATTGCATTGTAAAAGATTGTTAATTACTATGAACTTAAAAATGGAATTTGTGAACAATTAAGATTTGATTTAAAAGTTAATAATTTAAAATTGGGAATTGTATATTGAAACTAAACAGTCGAATAATTTATTTTTCGAATATTGGATTTAATTAGACAATTAAATCGATAATTTAATAAGTTAAATTTCATAAATAATTGAAAATCGAGTTGAATATGATTGAAAATGATTTGTAAAATTTTATCTTATCATATTGGAGTTATAGTAATGTTATAGAACTTTTAAAATTGAATTTAAAGTTAATTTGTGAAAATTGAATATTTTAATATTTAATTTTCGACTGAAAAATAGACATTTTTCGAACAGTCTCAGAATTGAACGAAACTTGTTCCATTGGATCCGTAATAGTTTGTTATTGTCGGATTTCAATTATTGTAGTAATCGGAGTTATCGTTTGACCGTGGCAGCTCGAAACGCATCGAATTGTTTTTAATATTAATTCGGCGAGTGAAAATAGTCATTTTTCAAAAAGTCTCGGATTTCGACGAAACCAGTTTCATTGGATCCGTAATGTCATATTATTGTAAGGTTTCAAATTTCGTGTCAATCGGATTTACCGTTTGTCCGGGGCGAGCCCAAATGCGCAGAAATTTGATTAACCGATTTAATTTTAAATCGATCGTTTATTGCCATAACTCACACATACGATCGAATTAGCTTCCGAAACCTGTTCCATTGTGTTCGGAACGTGGGGTAAACCTTAGAAACGCCAGCCGGCACGCTTCGTTTGGAGTTCGGAAAATTTTGGGTGAATAGTGTTTTGCAATTTTCTATAAAAGGCCCTCCATTTCACAATTTGCAAACAAAGGCTAGGGTTTCAAGCCAGCCGCCACTTATACGTCAATGGCCAGAAATGCACGAATCTTCTCCCCTCAATTACTCAAAATCCGTCGATAATTAGAGAAAACTTCCAACACGAAAGTTGTAGAGCACGACGAGAGCTTCAAATCCATACGGAGATGATCGAAAACAGAGCTTCGAGTCAACGGGAAATCGAGCATGAAGGGGCTGCGTTTTTCACACAATTCGAGGCAGAGGAGGAGGCCGAGCTTCAAGCTATTCCAGGTGAAGGTGGAGTAAGGCGGTGGCTTCGAAGTGGTGTAACCTGATCGTCTTCAAGTTGCTCGGTTTGGTCGTGAAAATTCATGGAGTAAAGGCGGCTATGGGTTTGTGTTGTACGTGTTTATCACGTTGAAGAGGAAGATGAAGGGGACGGCCCAGATCTGAAGATGCAGAAATGAACGGCCGTGATCTGATCTAGGGTTAGAAAAATAAAAATAAAGCTGAAATTGTATATTTAAATTCATACAAACTTTGAAAAATCATAACTTTTTCATACGAGGTCCGTTTTGCGCGAAACAAGATGCATTGGAATCGTATGGACTAGCACTACGCTATGCAGCTAGATCGGAATCATTTGGAGCTAGAGAAAATTTTGAGTTAAATCGAACGTCGTTCGATTTGATTTAAAATCGTAAAAATCAAGGTGAATGTTTATACGCTCACAATTGACTAAAATATCTTTATGGTAGTTAAATTTGACATTATGAAGTGATATGAATTTATTTGTCGTTGTTTGATAAAAATTTAATTGTCATATAGATTGTCGTGTGAATTCACCGTTGAAAATTTAAATTGACAGTAAATTGAAATTAGGATTTAATTGAAATCAAATTTCCTGATATTGATAACTATGAAATTGCCGTAAATCGTATTGGCTATTGGATGATTTATTTCGATGGATGCTATTGGTTGATATTTAAATGTTTGGATGTTTATTTGCTTATATGTATCCTGTTATATATACATATGACACTATGATTGGTTTATGTGATATATATTCATCCCTGACATTTAACTGAAATAAATAATCACTTGGCCGTAGGTTAGAAAATTTTATACGGACACCGGGTTGGTTGAATTAAATGATTTTAAAAGTTGTCTTGAAATTATTTAAAGGAATTGATTTTAAGAATAAAATCCAATTTATGGAAATTGAATTATTTTGAATTGAAGCTTGAAATCTTGGAATTTAAACTTGGTAAATGAAAATTGTTATTCGAAGTTTAGATTTTGAAGAACAAAATTTGAAATACGGCGTAAATTTTCGAAAGTTGATTTGGTTTAAAAGATTGGACTTTTAATCGAACTCTAAATATTTCTAAGAAAATTTATATGAAATGATATTTCAAGTTTGAGTTTGGAATTGAAAATTAATTTGAAATTGAGATTTAATTAATTTGGAATTTAATTGAAATTCAAAGAAATTTGTGAATTGGACTAAATTAAAACTATTGAATTAAATTTGATGATAAAATTGATTTGAATAGGATTTGAACTGAAACTGATTTGGAATGTAATACTTAAATGAATTCTTGAAATCCGAATATTAATCTAAGTTTATTGAATTGGAATTGTTCCAGAAATTAAGTAAACTACTTAATACGGATGTTTAATTTGAAGTATATTCTAAGTTGAATACGAAATGGTTTTAAAGCGAATCTTATATTCTTATATAAATATATGAACTATTTTGAAATATGAAATATTTAAAGTTTCGAAATATATCGGAAGTGAAATGATTTATTTTATGGTTCAAATATGTATTTGAAATTGATAATTTGAAATGGTTTATTGAGAACTTGAATCGAGTTGAAATTGATGATTTGAAATCTGATTAAATTTTAATTTTGAAATTCGAGTTTATGTGAATCGATTTGTGAAATTTAAGGAAGCTATATTTTATATAAAGTGTTTCGATTTCCAAAGTGTTTTGATTTTAAAAGACTTATGATTTCGAAAGCGGTATAACTTTGGAAAGTGATACGATTTTGGAAATGGATTTATTTAAAGTGAAATGTTTATATTTAAATCTTGAATTTAAATACGAATTGGGTTAAATGAAGTTGCGACCTAAATTGAAATTCGAAAAGTGATTTTGAAATCGAAATGAGATTTTGAGGCAAAAAGTGATTTTGAAATCGAAATGAGATTTTGAGGCGAAAAATGATTTTGAAATCGAAATGAGATATTGAGGCGAAAAATGATTTTGAAACGGAATCTTACATCTTGAATAGATATGATGATATTTGAAATGGATTTGATTTTGAAGCGAATATGATATTTTGATATCAATTATGAATCGATTTGAAAATGTAAAAGATCGAACCGGTGTGAAAAATATAACGTAGTTATTAAAGAGACCGGGATCGGATATGGACATACTCTCTGTCGATACCGAAAACCACTTTAATAACTAATACACGTGGAGTGTTGATCCAGAATGAAGTGGATGTTTTGGTGAACGTGTTGATTTGAAGAAAGAGAACGATTTTGGATGACCCCTGACATGACTAAAACAGGAGCCGTGCCGGGCCATTGAGGTTCGCCACCTCTAGCGGACACACTTCTTCGATACCATGTCTATTACTTTTGTGATTCGATTTGTGTGCACCCCGCGATTTGGGAGTGTTGTTTCGCGGTGTTGGGGTAGTAGCTGCTATGCCCAACATCAGTCCGGATCACGCAACTACTAGTATCCTAGTTGGTATTGCCTCATGTACCTTGTCATACTGATTATCCTATTCGCGACCACTACGATTTTGATTTGTACCTTTAGTATATGGATTGCCCTCTGGTGACTTCCGGTTTTGGGGAAACTACGGTCTTGTATATGCTCTTGGGAATATAAACTGTGTTAAGGGTGGAATGGGCCATGGCTTAACGCTATTTTAATACTTTTACTTTAATGTAGACATATTATAATAGCGTATTGTACTACATAGTAGATAGTTTAACGGATCCTTGAGAGATGGAAAATCCCGTAACATCTCTTAAGTTATTGCACTCACGTTGACACTGGACAGGAGATGTCAAACCCCGTAAACATCTCTGACGCCGTCATACTCATATTTTCTTATTCGATTTGACTTACATGAGATATTTTAGTCCTGACTCGAGTGTTTTGTCTTTTCATTACGCTCGGGTCAGCTTGAGCATTTCAGATAAGGTTGAAGATCTATTTTGGAGGACGAAGACGGAGTTTGGTATTACATCATTTGTATTCTACTACCATATTATTTTTCCGCTGCATTATTGTATTATCTCTGATATGTATGTAACTCTGATTTATGATGTATAATAATAATCAAATTTATTTATTTAACAGCTTCATGAACTGTTATTTTATTATTATATCTTGTTCCTTCCGCTGCAAGATTCTGAGTTTGCTTCTGTTCTTTCTTTCCTTTTCTTATTTAACCCCATTAACCATCCGCCCTTTTGAACGGTTTGAGTTGGACATGTGCTTGATTTGTCGACTTGAACGGTCCAAAAAGGCGGGTCGTTACACTTGGTATCAGAGCTTTGGTTTAGCGATAAACCTTGGCTCTTGTGGGGAATAACTCATTGAAATAGAGGTAAACTATATGAATGAGTTGAGTGTATATGAGAGAGCGTAATTGTAATTTTGATATAAAAATGATTTTATATTGTGTTAATTTGTTCCGTTGAGTATTTATGAATTCTGGTTGGTACTTGGGACGCCAAGGCATCGATAGGAATTTCTAAACACTCGAATAGGACAGATTGACATAATATTGTTTTGGATTTTATTTTATATATAAAAGACTTATCTTGAAAATTTATAAATTTTGATTGTATTGGTTGTTAGGAGATGATAATATTAGATTATCATCGTTTATTGTTGATTAGTCAATATTTCTAACTATTGACTAATGGATGATTTTAAGGAATGAAACTTGTAAATATGACTGACAATGAATATAAATGGTAAATAAAATAAAATAAAAATGAATTTAAATTAAGATGGAGAATTTAAATTCCGGTGTTTTGAAAATTTATTATCAAAAATTTGAAATGTATAATATAAGTATTATATGATAGTATATTCGATTAGAAATTGTTTTCAAAGGATTTTCAAATGCAATAACTTTTATTTAGATTTCCTTACAAGATTTCAACGTTTATGTGACTAAAAACTTGTATTTGTTTGCTGTCCTGAATTTAGAATCTCGGTTTTGAAGCTAAACATGTTATACGTATGTTGTTTATGCTAAGTATATCGATCTGTCTTTTTATGCATGGTTCTAACTTGGTTATTGAGCATTTTAGTAGGTAGCAAAGGGGTTGCGCTTCGCTTGTGAAGCTCGCTTCTACGCTAAATGCAAAATGTAAGTTAAAATGCTAATAAACGCTTAACAAAAGGTACGTTCTCGGATTACGGTTTATGTTGTGATATATCATTGTGTTCCCCATGTTTTGGGATGCCTCATTCTTGTAATGAGATGTATATCACGCAATTATTACCACTGTGAAATTTTTCGGTCCTAGCCGCGCAAAGGAGGTGCTGCCGAATTTTTTCAAAAATCCGGAAGTTAGAAAATTTTGAGATTGAAAAAAAATCCTATAACTAAATTTTGCAAATAAGTCAAATATTTTGAATGAATTATATCTAAATGATGGTTTCCCCTTCTCCGTTCCTTTTCGAGGACGAAAAGTTTTAAGTGGGGGAGAATGTAACGACCCGTATTTTTAACACTTTAAAAATACGAATTAAAATGTAAATTTTGATAAAAATCCGAAGGAAATAAAATTTTGTGTTGTTAAATGTGAATTATAAGTTAAAATACAAAACTGAATTCTGAAATAACTTATTTGTAAATTAAATAAAGATGTTAACTTGTAATTGAACGTAAGTAAAGATTTAAATTTGAATGTAACAAGTAATTGAATTGAATTGAATTTGATTGTAAGCAACGAAATAAATAAAATGTTACATTTAATATTGAAGTTATAATATGGAAATCAACGTAAATGAATGTAATTTAATATTACTGTGAATTTAAATAAGATGATAGCTGAAGAAAATGAAAGTAAATGAATTATAAACTATTGATAATAATGTATAAGTAAATGGTTGATTCAATAATGAAAGTGTAAATCGAAATAAAAGAATTCATTTGGAATTAAATAACTTGAATTTGAATTACAATATAATTGAACGTTGAATCTAATATAATCTTTTATATTGGATTTATAATGGAAAATTGCATTGTAAAAGATTGTTAATTACTATGAACGTAAAAATGGAATTTGTGAACAATTAAGATTTGATTTAAAAGTTAATAATTTAAAATTGGGAATTGTATATTGAAACTAAACAGTCGAATAATTTATTTTTCGAATATTGGATTTAATTAGACAATTAAATCGATAATTTAATAAGTTAAATTTCATAAATAATTGAAAATCGAGTTGAATATGATTGAAAATGATTTGTAAAATTTTATCTTATCATATTGGAGTTATAGTAATGTTATAGAACTTTTAAAATTGAATTTAAAGTTAATTTGTGAAAATTGAATATTTTAATATTTAATTTTCGACTGAAAAATAGACATTTTTCGAACAGTCTCAGAATTGAACGAAACTTGTTCCATTGGATCCGTAATAGTTTGTTATTGTCGGATTTCAATTATTGTAGTAATCGGAGTTATCGTTTGACCGTGGCAGCTCGAAACGCATCGAATTGTTTTTAATATTAATTCGGCGAGTGAAAATAGTCATTTTTCAAAAAGTCTCGGATTTCGACGAAACCAGTTTCATTGGATCCGTAATGTCATATTATTGTAAGGTTTCAAATTTCGTGTCAATCGGATTTACCGTTTGTCCGGGACGAGCCCAAATGCGCAGAAATTTGATTAACCGATTTAATTTTAAATCGATCGTTTATTGCCATAACTCACACATACGATCGAATTAGCTTCCGAAACCTGTTCCATTGTGTTCGGAACGTGGGGTAAACCTTAGAAACGCCAGCCGGCACGCTTCGTTTGGAGTTCGGAAAATTTTGGGTGAATAGTGTTTTGCAATTTTCTATAAAAGGCCCTCCATTTCACAATTTGCAAACAAAGGCTAGGGTTTCAAGCCAGCCGCCACTTATACTTCAATGGCCAGAAATGCACGAATCTTCTCCCCTCAATTACTCAAAATCCGTCGATAATTAGAGAAAACTTCCAACACGAAAGTTGTAGAGCACGACGAGAGCTTCAAATCCATACGGAGATGATCGAAAACAGAGCTTCGAGTCAACGGGAAATCGAGCATGAAGGGGCTGCGTTTTTCACGCAATTCGAGGCAGAGGAGGAGGCCGAGCTTCAAGCTATTCCAGGTGAAGGTGGAGTAAGGCGGTGGCTTCGAAGTGGTGTAACCTGATCGTCTTCAAGTTGCTCGGTTTGGTCGTGAAAATTCATGGAGTAAAGGCGGCTATGGGTTTGTGTTGTACGTGTTTATCACGTTGAAGAGGAAGATGAAGGGGACGGCCCAGATATGAAGATGCAGAAATGAACGGCCGTGATCTGATCTAGGGTTAGAAAAATAAAAATAAAGCTGAAATTGTATATTTAAATTCATACAAACTTTGAAAAATCATAACTTTTTCATATGAGGTCCGTTTTGCACGAAACAAGATGCATTGGAATCGTATGGACTAGCACTACGCTATGCAGCTGGATCGGAATCATTTGGAGCTAGAGAAAATTTTGAGTTAAATCGAACGTCGTTCGATTTGATTTAAAATCGTAAAAATCAAGGTGAATGTTTATACGCTCACAATTGACTAAAATATCTTTATGGTAGTTAAATTTGACATTATGAAGTGATATGAATTTATTTGTCGTTGTTTGATAAAAATTTAATTGTCATATAGATTGTCGTGTGAATTCACCGTTGAAAATTTAAATTGACAGTAAATTGAAATTAGGATTTAATTGAAATCAAATTTCCTGATATTGATAACTATGAAATTGCCGTAAATCGTATTGGCTATTGGATGATTTATTTTGATGGATGCTATTGGTTGATATTTAAATGTTTGGATGTTTATTTGCTTATATGTATCCTGTTATATATACATATGACACTATGATTGGTTTATGTGATATATATTCATCCCTGACATTTAACTGAAATAAATAATCACTTGGCCGTAGGTTAGAAAATTTTATACGGACACCGGGTTGGTTGAATTAAATGATTTTAAAAGTTGTCTTGAAATTATTTAAAGGAATTGATTTTAAGAATAAAATCCAATTTATGGAAATTGAATTATTTTGAATTGAAGCTCGAAATCTTGGAATTTAAACTTGGTAAATGAAAATTGTTATTCGAAGTTTAGATTTTGAAGAACAAAATTTGAAATACGGCGTAAATTTTCGAAAGTTGATTTGGTTTAAAAGATTGGACTTTTAATCGAACTCTAAATATTTCTAAGAAAATTTATATGAAATGATATTTCAAGTTTGAGTTTGGAATTGAAAATTAATTTGAAATTGAGATTTAATTAATTTGGAATTTAATTGAAATTCAAAGAAATTTGTGAATTGGACTAAATTAAAACTATTGAATTAAATTTGATGATAAAATTGATTTGAATAGGATTTGAACTGAAACTGATTTGGAATGTAATACTTAAATGAATTCTTGAAATCCGAATATTAATCTAAGTTTATTGAATTGGAATTGTTCCAGAAATTAAGTAAACTACTTAATACGGATGTTTAATTTGAAGTATATTCTAAGTTGAATACGAAATGGTTTTAAAGCGAATCTTATATTCTTATATAAATATATGAACTATTTTGAAATATGAAATATTTAAAGTTTCGAAATATATCGGAAGTGAAATGGTTTATTTTATGGTTCAAATATGTATTTGAAATTGATAATTTGAAATGGTTTATTGAGAACCTGAATCGAGTTGAAATTGATGATTTGAAATCTGATTAAATTTTAATTTTGAAATTCGAGTTTATGTGAATCGATTTGTGAAATTTAAGGAAGCTATATTTTATATAAAGTGTTTCGATTTCCAAAGTGTTTTGATTTTAAAAGACTTATGATTTCGAAAGCGGTATAACTTTGGAAAGTGATACGATTTTGGAAATGGATTTATTTAAAGTGAAATGTTTATATTTAAATCTTGAATTTAAATACGAATTGGGTTAAATGAAGTTGCGACCTAAATTGAAATTCGAAAAGTGATTTTGAAATCGAAATGAGATTTTGAGGCAAAAAGTGATTTTGAAATCGAAATGAGATTTTGAGGCGAAAAATGATTTTGAAATCGAAATGAGATATTGAGGCGAAAAATGATTTTGAAACGGAATCTTACATCTTGAATAGATATGATGATATTTGAAATGGATTTGATTTTGAAGCGAATATGATATTTTGATATCAATTATGAATCGATTTGAAAATGTAAAAGATCGAACCGGTGTGAAAAATATAACGTAGTTATTAAAGAGACCGGGATCGGATATGGACATACTCTCTGTCGATACCGAAAACCACTTTAATAACTAATACACGTGGAGTGTTGATCCAGAATGAAGTGGATGTTTTGGTGAACGTGTTGATTTGAAGAAAGAGAACGATTTTGGATGACCCCTGACATGACTAAAACAGGAGCCGCGCCGGGCCATTGAGGTTCGCCACCTCTAGCGGACACACTTCTTCGATACCATGTCTATTACTTTTGTGATTCGATTTGGGTGCACCCCGCGATTTGGGAGTGTTGTTTCGCGGTGTTGGGGTAGTAGCTGCTATGCCCAACATCAGTCCGGATCACGCAACTACTAGTATCCTAGTTGGTATTGCCTCATGTACCTTGTCATACTGATTATCCTATTCGCGACCACTACGATTTTGATTTGTACCTTTAGTATATGGATTGCCCTCTGGTGACTTCCGGTTTTGGGGAAACTACGGTCTTGTATATGCTCTTGGGAATATAAACTGTGTTAAGGGTGGAATGGGCCATGGCTTAACGCTATTTTAATACTTTTACTTTAATGTAGACATATTATAATAGCGTATTGTACTACATAGTAGATAGTTTAACGGATCCTTGAGAGATGGAAAATCCCGTAACATCTCTTAAGTTATTGCACTCACGTTGACACTGGACAGGAGATGTCAAACCCCGTAAACATCTCTGACGCCGTCACACTCATATTTTCTTATTCAATTTGACTTACATGAGATATTTTAGTCCTGACTCGAGTGTTTTGTCTTTTCATTACGCTCGGGTCAGCTTGAGCATTTCAGATAAGGTTGAAGATCTATTTTGGAGGACGAAGACGGAGTTTGGTATTACATCATTTGTATTCTACTACCATATTATTTTTCCGCTGCATTATTGTATTATCTCTGATATGTATGTAACTCTGATTTATGATGTATAATAATAATCAAATTTATTTATTTAACAACTTCATGAACTGTTATTTTATTATTATATCTTGTTCCTTCCGCTGCAAGATTCTGAGTTTGCTTCTGTTCTTTCTTTCCTTTTCTTATTTAACCCCATTAACCATCCGCCCTTTTGAACGGTTTGAGTTGGACATGTGCTTGATTTGTCGACTTGAACGGTCCAAAAAGGCGGGTCGTTACACTAGCATAGTCTCTACTCAAGTTAGCATACTGGTTGACTACTGGAGCTTCTTGAACTCCTCCCGCAACATTTCCTCCAACAACCCCAGCAGCGATCCCAGCTTGCGTCATGTTTATGAAAAACTAATACATAGCCCCTATATCTACTTGTGGGACTCCAACACCTACGTTTTCAGCTTGAGCTTGACCTTGTGTTTTCCACGTATTCGGTCGGGCATTTCCATTGTGGTGGTGGTGTCTTCTCCTAGATTAACTCCGCCCCATCTTCCGTCCATATCTGTATTCAAGACTAATGAGATACAAAAGAATAGCCTAACAAAGATAGGAGTCTAGAGATAAAGCGTATGCTTATATATAACAAATACAAGTACGTTACTATAGCGTTATCCCATACCCCGATCTTAATCCTAATTCCTAAGGATTATGTTTTCAAAATATCATTTTTAGTTAAAGTATTTCATAAACCTAGGCTCTGATACCAAGTTGTAACATCCCCTATCTAGAGGCCCAAAGCTAAGCGCTACAGATGTTGTACTCATCTATAGTATTAACTTCCGGCGACTAAATACGGCTATGTGAATTGTATCTATAATATCAGAAGCACTTGAATATGAAACAAATCATAGATTTCGAAACATAATTTTCCATCACATTTCAAAACACATATTCCATATCATATTACAAAATCTCAAAATGTTTCCCAAGCAATGATAAAATATACTTATTACAAAATACGCCAAGAGCGATATATGAATATGCCCCCTTGGATGATCAGAGTTATATAGTCATAATTGACTTAATACATACACAGCAGAATTAAATAACAAAAAAAGGACCGAAACTCCTAATAGCTATCCGTTAGCCTCCTGCTCATCGCTAGTAGCTTTATTCGTCATCCTACTAAAAACCTGAAAGAACCTCAACCCTCAGCCTACTCAAATCAATTTTGAGCACCCGAGAGTTTAAGGGGAAAAACATAAGCTTCGAGTTAGACATGAAGCCTGGTGTGAATAATACTATACATCCCGATTATTAATGTTAAGTGAGACCACATCGCTTAGCAGAACTGATTTCCCCTCACCAACATTCTTATAAAACATATCTTTTGCAAATCTTTTCTTGCAATAAAAACTGGTTAAATACTATAAAGCATCATTATGTAAACATACATATCAGGTAATAAAAGAACTATCTATTCAAAACTTTATTTTTGTTTGGCTAACTATTAACCTTTGGCTGACTCGGGCCTACCAGACAATACAACAAAATAATCTAACATCTGTTAGACACTCTTCTTCTGGACAGTTTTTCCTTAACTATCTGTTAGATGCCTCTCTTCTGGAAGGTCAGTCCCTAACTTAACATCTCCCAGGGTCACCTGTTCCTAATGGTTTTGTGGGCTCACCAATAACCTATCTGTATACAAATATATATTCCCTTCTGTGTGTAATCATAATTTTAGTCTTACCTATGATAAAGCCCTATACATTGGACTTTTGGACTAGATTAGCTGGGGCCAATAGCTAATGTATAGGGCACGACCCTATATCGGCCCCATCTGGTATTCTAATATCCGAGTCATTTTACTTAGGGATGCCTTCCCATAATTTTCCTTGAAAAACTTTTTTTCATCTGAAATTGATTTAAACCCTTTTAAACCAAACTTAACCAAGGAAAACCATTTATACTCTATGCTTTACTCAAAATCACCTTGCCATGTTATATATATACACTTTACTCAAACTTTGGTTGATGAAAACATTTAAACACTTGAAAGTACCCATTTCGATCTTAATGAAAGTACCTCTTTCAAAACCCATTGAAAGCATCTCTTTCAAAACCATGTAAAACCCTTCATTTATCTAGGTCGAAAGGCCTAAACCTCCCTTTCGAAACCATTAAATTTCCTTTTCCATCAAAAGCTAGAAACCATAGACATACTCTTTAAAACCAATAATCATTGCCTTTCGAAACCATAGGAAAAAATTTTCCTTTAAATTTATTCAAAACCATTGGAAAAACCTTTCCTTTAGACTTTTCGAAAACGTAGGGAAATCACCCCTTCAAAACCTTCTTTAAAACATTTCGAAAGCATCAAACCTTTAGAAACTCAAACCTTTCGAAAGCACTTGGGCTCAATTTAAAATATGTGGAAAACAACTTTCGAAACCATTTAAGTCGAAACCATTCTCTTTTGAAACCCATGGGTTATACTTCAACAGAACAAAAAGGGCCTATAAAATCATTTAGGTCGAAAGCCGACCTTTCGAAAGATATTCTTAAGTAATGAAGTGATGGTGTCGAAACCATCCCTCCGAAAGAATTAGAGAAGTGGCTAATTTTAAAAGCAAAGTATACCTTTCGAAACCATTGACTTCGAAAGGTAAAAAGGTGGCGGCTATGGGTTTCGACCCCTTCGAAAGCATTACTTAAAAATAAAAGAGCGCAACCCATTTGAAAATTTTTCTTTAAAATACTTGACTCAGTCGAAAGCCAACCGAGTCGAAAGCCATCCTTTCGAAAGCAAAGTAGGTGCTACTTCCATTTTAAAACAAGGCATACTCCAACCCCTGCGGAACCCAACGTTTCGACTACGTACCTTCCGCCTCTATCCAATGCGCTACATACCAAGGAACTTGATACCATGCGCATTGGTTTCGAAAGCATGGTTGTGAAATTTCCTAGTCGGAACCCCCATGTCGAAAGTGGTAGAACATGCTAAAAACAATTATTTTTGTTTTTAACTTAAAAGAGGAACACTTTTTAACTAACCTGCATTATTTGTCTAATTTCCATTGGTTGCTAAACACCTTTTAAGTGCTGCCAATATTTTCAGAAATAAACTATAATTTTATTTTACAAAATACTCCTTTCTCCTTAATTAAATATATAAAATATTTAAGTCGCATACCTTAATAATTTTATATAGTCATCAAAACACTTAGGAAAATTCTATAAAAATTAAAAAAATATCATTTTCAATATGTTTTCTAACATATATAAATTTTTGACCCAAATAATTATTTATTTTGACGTAAATAATTTATAACCCTATAAATCATTTTCTTCACTAGAAAATTAATATAAAATCCACATTAACTCAAAAAATTACGAAAATTGAAACCCACCTCTAAAATATTATTTCTGATCTACATTTAAATTCGCAAGGCATTTGGATGTCATTTAATAGGGTTTTCATGTCAAACATATTATAAAAATCAATATAAATATGCATAAATTATCAACAAGTATATATATAAACTTTTAATCATTCAAAACATGGCATACACATGTAAAAATACTTCGGATTATCCTTAAAACCGAAAACCATAAGAAAATGAGATGTAGTAATTATTCACCTTAGCTTTGTGATTAAAGATGTGAGATTTGAATTAAACTTGACGTTGATTTGATTTTCCTCTTGAAAACTTTAGCTTTCTCTTCTTCTCCTTTGCTAATGGTGGCCAGCCTTGGTTTGATGTTTTTGTTTGTGATAAAATGAAATGAAGGTGTGTTCATTTTCCCTAAGGGTTTAGGGTATCAGGAAATCCCTTTTTCCTACTCCCTTATTTCCTAACACTTAAGTCCATTTTACTTCATTTATCCATTCATTAATATGGCACGCCTACCCCCTAATTTAGTCACGAATCTCAATCCATTCATCAACACATTATTTTATTTAGTTTACTAATTAAATATCCTAAATAATGTTACTAAAAATATAGGGTGTTACAACCTCTCAGATGAATCCATTTTCAAGCAACTTTTTGACTTCCTCCTTTAAAGCATCAGATCGGACTTCATCGAATTGCCTTTTCTTTTGTCGAATTGGTGTGAATTTTGGATCTATGTTCAGAATGTGGCACATGACGGTTGGTTCTATCCCACCATATCTAGATGAGTCTAAGTGAACACGTCCTTGATGGACTGATGAAAACGAACTAACTCACCTTTTAGTTTTTTACCCAGTTCTTTTCCAACCATTACTATTTTCGTCATGTCAGTTGGGTCTATACATATTTCCTCAAGCTCCTAGGTGGGTTTCATCCTCTCTTGATCACCCCTAAAATCAAATTCAATAATGATATCTTCTCCTTCCACTTCTTCATCCACTGGATTTGTGTCTTTTCTCTTTCTTTTCTTTTCTAAAAAGCTGAATTTCCTAAACGTATGTTGCTCTTCACTGCATGTATTTGCCTTCGCTTTGAATGATTTGTTCTACGAACCTGCATTTAAAGTCTGAGTAATTTCAGTTTGGATTGACTTACCTTGCACTGTGTCATAACAAGGAATGTAGTTTCGCTTATATTGATCAAGTGTAACAAAATACATTTCATGGGAGCTAAACCACTCTCCCCTTACTGTTCCCCAGCTACTCTTAGTTATAAACTTTACCACTGGGTACTTTGGTGACCCGAAGCGTCAACCTCATCCAATGTGGCCTTTCGAAGAACGCATTGTAATAAGATGGCTGATCAATTATAACAAACAGAGTTTTGAAAGTCCTGAAGTATGGTAGAACCCCCATCTGTATCGGTAGCTTTATTTGCCCTATGGGTTTGGCCTCTTATTGTTAAATCCAAAGTTAGGCTTCAGGCTTGGCTCCAACTTCTCCTTAGGAATTACCATCTAATTAAAGGCATGCTTAAAGATGACACTAACTGCGCTTTCAGTGCCAATGAGAAATTTTGTCACAACTGAAAGCCTGATTTGAGCAGTTATCATGAGTGGGTCGTTGTGGGGATGTCGGACTCCTTTCAACTCTTGTGGAGTAATGGTTAGGTTATGCATCTGAATCTGATACCTAGGGTTTTTGTGTGGTGGTTCTTCCTGGATTAAGAAAATTCCTTCCTTTACTTCCCTGATGTAACGATTTCTGGCACCCTTGCTGTTTCCAGCTATATGTGGACCCTCATGGATCACGTCAATTCTATTAAGAGGTGGGATGAAATCAAGTCGGACATCTTTTTCTACCACATTTGCAGTGTTATTTAGGAGTTTCAGATTACTCTTCTCTGGGTGGGCACCTTTTTGGTTATCCTTGACACTCCTTTAACTGCCCATTATGAATTATCCGTTGGATTATACCTGCTAACACCCGACATTCATCCACCTTATGTCCATTGGATTTGTGATAAAATTAACATTCTCTCCCATTCCTTTTTTCTGGGTTAGTCTTTGCTTTGTAAGAGAATGGGAAATTACCGTTATCCTTCATTGTAGTGTAAATGTAAGATATCGGTTTGTTTAAAGCAACTTGGCCTGCATTTGAGTCTTCTTCCCACCTCGGATTTTTGTGATTATAGCTGTTTTAATCTTTCTTGTTTCCTGTTTGAGCCAAGCTTTCTTTTTGGCATGGTATATTTCATCATTTCAGATTAACTTATCTACTTGAAGTGAAAGTCTTGTAAATCCTTGCATCCATGAATGTATAGTTCACACCAAAATGGGGTCTGCTCGATTAGCCTTGAGTGTACTGCCACCAGCTTATCTCTATCGATCATGTTTTTAGCTTTCAAAGCTTTAAACCTTTTAATATAATCCCCTAATAGCTCTTCTAGCCTTTATTTAATGTTTTCTACTACAGTATAATCGATGGTAGGATCTTTGCAAATGTAGAATTAAGCTGAAAACTCATAAGAGAACTGATTCCAAGAGTATATAGTCCTTTCACGATATTTTTGATACCATTTGGTTGCTGCACCTTGGAAAGTGGTCGGGAAAAGTCTACACCGCACTACTCCATATGCATTATACAAGTCCATCTGACTCTCAGTGGCCAATAAATGGTCGTTTGGATTAGTTTTCTATTGTATTTGATTAATGGGATCTTATTGTGAGATGGAATTCTTGCAGACATAAATGAACGGAGCTTCTCGCTGAATATTATTGACTCTCTTATCTTGAGTTCTCTTTCCTTTGGCATTGAGCATATCCTTTACCATTTTTGCTGCCATATCCCTCAATTAGTCATCAGTATGATAATTACTTCATTCAGGATTATATCCCTTTGGAGTTGAACTTCCAGACTATTCGTTAGAGTTTTCCTCGATCTTTCCCTGATAATCTGCCTTAGTCTGCTGGCTACTTTTCTTTTTCTATGGAGTTGCAGAAAGCTTGCTTTATTTCCTTATTCCTAAGTTTAGGAAGCATTTAAGTTTCTTCTTGGAGATTCTACTTCGTCCCCTCTTGTAAGCTTGGTAGTCTTTGAAGATTTCTGGGCAAGCACTCCCTCCAAGAGTTCTTTCATCATCACCAGTTGTTGCTCCAAGTTCTTGATTTTTACCTCACTGTTAGTTGGCTGCACCGATTATGATGGTTGCCCGTGTTCTGTGTTTCTCACATTGAAATTAGGAGTCACATCCTCTTCTAGTGTTGTTGTCTGCAATACCTCTTCGGTTTGAGCATTAAGTCTTTATGATCTCATTTCCCTAAAACAAAATTCACTTAATAAGTCTAGATGATGAGGGAACTAAACAAGTCAGAGGTTCGGACCCTCCTTCTAGCGCCAAAAACGTTAGACCAAAAAATGGTATGACACTTCAAATGCCAAGTGTAATAAGTTATCCCTTGATTTGATTATTTGTAAAGACATGATGAGGCATTGGTTAATCTTATCCACTTGATTACTACATACATTAAGACATGATCACCAATAAATTGATCATATCGACGTGGTTAATGGAAATATAAGGTCTTCATATCGACAAGATTAATACATCAAGGTTTAGCTTACTACTTAGGACTAGTCTTATGATAGAAACACTAATGATTGGAAGTCAAATGGACCTTGATATAAAGTTCGTTTTGTTACGATTGATCTACATGCAATAAGTCCTCTTAGGCCATTATCATATATATGAGTTCATATTGACTATTAAATAAGATAATCCAATAGGCCAATGATATGTTCAATGGGAGTAGAATACAAGGCATTGAGATATAATAAAGTCCATTATGTATATCAATAGACTATTCATCCTGTCCTTATGTTCGAATTCCATAGTTCATGGTTCATATAAATATGCTTATAAGAGTTCATCACGGTCCAAGGGATCTATACTATGTTCATGTCGAATTGGTCATGATAAGTTCGAATTATGCAAGTCCAAGTCAATAGTATTCAATAAGGTCGTAATTGAAGTCAATATGCAATGTCAAGTCCCTGTTCATTCAATTCGAATAAGATTACAGTCAAATAGATTTATCCCCAATTTGATTTAGGGTTACAAGGCTTTGGTTTGAAAAGGGGGAGAGAGAAAATGAAAATTTGGTCAGCAAAATGGCCCTCTAGGATTGTTAACCTGCCTTTTTACAAGGCCATGGACAGGCGGGTTAAACTTAATCGACTGCACGTTCGTCGAGGCAGGTGTACGATGGATTCGGTCGACTGGATGGATGGATGATGCAACATGCTTGGGAGATGGAAATATGATTGGATAAAGATGAATCAACTATAATTTGGGTCTAGGAAAGATGGTTCGGCATTAAACATGGTTCGTCATGGTGGAGGTTCGACACATATGGTTCGTCTGGCATTCACGTTCGAATAGCGTTCAAGAGTACTCGGCATACATAGAGCGTTCGGCATACATGAGTGGTTCGGCATTCCACGAAGCATTCGGCATCCAGGTGGCGTTCGGCGTCAAGATACGCTCGGCATCTCGGAAGTGCTCGGCATTCGGAAGCGCTCGGCATCAAGGAACGTTCGGCATGTACGAACGTTCGGCATGGCAGAACTGTTCGTCATAAACTGTTGTTCGGCCTAACTATTTTTTGGCCTAAGTATCGTTCAGCCAATAGATGGTTCGGCCTTGATAGCGTTCGGCCAGAGTATCGTCCGGCCTAAGTTTTGTTCGGCAATCAGTCGTTCAGCACGAATACACTGGATCGGCCTCCGGTATCGTTCGGCGAAAATGCCTCCCACGACATTCAGGATGATCGGCCTCACTTCTGATCGACATGAGGAGATCGTTCGGCATTCACACCTTGTTCGGCATTCAGCGTTCGGCATCTATGGTTCGGCATATGGAGACCACTCCATTTGGGCTGAGGTATTCAGCTACCAGGCCCACCAGGGAAGTCCAACCCATCTTTGTCTATAAATAGAGAGGCAGGGTCACAGTGAAAAAGGATCTTCTTGCTGCTCTCTTACTTTCTCTTTTCTAAGGCTAAGGAAACTCTGCCATTTTGTAACTGTAATCGATTATTACAGCAACAAAAAGCAAACTTCTGGAGTGGACGTAGGCCGGAGTTAGCCGAACCACTATAAAATCTGTTGTTCTTTACTGCTTTCATTTCAGTTTTAACTGTTCTTCACATTATTACTCTCTACATACATTCTATCTCTGAGCTGTGACTGGTATTTGGTGCTTTCATCTGGATTTGGGGGTTAGTGACCAATTCTGGCGCTAACACTTTGGTGCTTTCACTGAGAACTGAACTCAGGGGTTTTGGAGCTAGGAACTTGGACTCTAGAAAGCAATGGCTAGGCCATCAACAAGAAAGCAAGTGACAGAAAGGAGCAATCAGGAAGGAAGTCAAGCGGACTCTTTTGGAGCTGGAGAGGATCATGCATCCATCTACATAACTCGGGACGAGATGCAAGTGATGATGAATTCTATGCAAGAGAAGATGATGAAACGGCAAGAGGAGATGACGCAGGCTCTTCTTAGGCAATTTGGACAACCAGGAACTGCAGGTGCTCAAGATCATGGAACTAGACCAGAGGAACTCAACCAGCGGACAGATGGAGTGATTCAGCAGGGGGCAGCTCCGCATTAACAAACTGTTAACAATCTAGATGGACCTAGACTCGGGGGCACACCACCAAGTAATGCTGGACCAGTTCATGGAGGGATACCGGATGATGCTACGCGGCCTGACGTCGATAGGAATACAGGAGTACGTGAGGAGGAATATGTGCCAGAATTTCCTGGGGGACTTGGGGGGCAGTTTGGAAACATGGATAGGGGGCAACCCTTGGTTGGAAACACTGGATTGGCCGATATTATCAGGCGGACTATTCGTGGAGGTCTGACAAACAGGGATTCAAAGGGAGTTAACAAAAGTCCGTTTACCCGGAACATTAGGATAGCTAGGAATCCGCCCAATTTCAAACTACCCGCTCTGGAAGTATACAACGGGAAGACGGATCCCACCGACCACCTGATGAGGTACACTAGGCATATGGAAGTGCTGGGGGGCAATGGAGGAGGTTATGGCCCGATGTTTCCCCCTATACTTGATTGATATTGCTGCTATGTGGTTCAGACAACTGGAGGATGGATCCATTGGAACATGGACGGAACTGGTGGACAAGTTCTTAAGTCAGTTTCGAGTTCACATAAAAAGGCCAAAGAACGTGATGACGCTAACGTCAGTCAAACAGGGGGCGGATGAGTCGCTCAGGACATTCTTAACTCGATTTAACGCAGCATTTGCTTTGGTGGATCGGCCGGATCCATCAATGGTTCTGATGGCTGCGGTATCAGGAGTCAGAGATAATTCGGAGTTCAAAGTATCGTTGATACGGGACCCGCCGTTGGATCTTGGGGAATTCTTTCATGAAGCTGAGAGATTTCTTCGACAAGAGGATGCATGTTTGGATATGAGGACAAAGGAAGTAAACATGATTAAGGATGGAGGACTACCCGGCGAAAGCTCAGGTGGAGGCAAGGATAAAGGGAAAAGGAAGCGCTGGGGAGAACCAAAGTTCTCCACTTACACAGGATTGAACGCAACGCTGGAACGGATATTCTTAGATACTCGAGATCGCCTTCCATATCGAAGGCCGGCGAGGAGGGAGCCCTCAGAACGAGGAAGGGCGTCAGGAAGGCACTGTCTTTTTCATGATCTGGACGGGCATGATACTAACAGCTGCCGGCATTTGAAGGACATAATCGAGGAGCATATAAGGAATGGTCAGTTGCGACAATATGTCGGAGCTCGGACTGGGGCGGTGGAACAGGAGCAGCCACCGCCTACCTTGAATGACGAGGGCATGAGGCCCAGGAATGGTGACCGATTGGTCTTCAACTAATCTTAATGGTTTGGAATAAGTAACAAACTTCAGGCAAACGGTTAAATCACTTACTCATGTACGGGGTCGGAGATAACCCTCAGGAATGCTCTGAAATGATGGCTTACCGAGACGCCCTGGTTTGTGAAATCTGTTTTTTCCTTTGACTTGGACATTTGCTTTTTTTTTGGTTTGGTTTTGGAGTTTGGTTTGAACTCCCTGTTTTGCTCGTTTTCTGGTTTGAATTCGGTTTTGGATGTTTGTTTTTTGGTTTGGATTTTTGATATGGATTTCTGGTTTTCTGGTTGAATTTGGATTTCGGTTTGGATTTTGGTTTGGATTTTGGCTTAAAGGTCATCGAGCATGGGCTATGCTCGGTAAGGGTCCAAAGAGACCGGGATTCGGCCTAGGACTTAGGCCCCATATTGTCTCCTAGGCAGGTCGTCGAGTATGTACTATGCTCAGCAAGGGTCCGGAGTGACCATGATTCGGCTTAGGACTTAAGCCATGGCATTATTCGACGTTCAGGGACACCGAACCATGAACACCATGGATTTACTTAACATAGGTCGTCAAGTGTGGATTGTGCCTGACAAGAACCCGGAGAGGTTACGGATATGGATACCGGCTATGGATGGCAGAGGATTTGGATATTGACCCGGAGAGGTCCTAAAGTCGGTTATTGGATATGGATGAAACATGAACTTTGGATATCGAATTTGAGGCTATTCAAAACACACCTTCCAATAGCAAGGCATGTTTTGGGGGGCAAGTGTTAACCCGCCTTTTTACAAGGCCGTGGACAGGCGGGTTTAACTTAATCGACTGCACGTTCGTCGAGGCTGGTGTACGATGGATTCGGTCGACTGGATGGATGGATGACGCAACATGCTTGGGAGATGGAAATATGATTGGATAAAGATGAATCAACTATAATTTGGGTCTAGGAAACATGGTTCGGCATGGTGGAGGTTCGACACATATTGTTCGTCTGGCATTCACGTTCGAATAGCGTTCAAGAGTACTCGGCATACATAGAGCGTTCGGCATACATGAGTGGTTCGACATTCCATGAAGCATTCGTCATCTAGGTGGCATTCGGTGTTAAGATACGCTCGGCATCTCGGAAGCGCTCGGCATTCAGAAGCGCTCGGCATCAAGGAACGTTCGGCATGGCAGAACTGTTCGTCATAAACTATTGTTCGGCCTAAGTATCGTTCGGCGAAGAGATGGTTCGGCCTTGATAGCGTTCGGCCAGAGTATCGTCCGGCCTACGTTTTGTTCGGAAATCAGTCGTTCAGCACGAATACACTGGATCGGCCTCCGGTATCGTTCGGCGAAAATGCCTCCCACGGCATTCAGGATGATCGGCCTCACTTCTGATCGGCATGAGGAGATGGTTCGGCATTCACACCTTGTTCGGCATTCAGTGTTCGACATCTATGTATCGGCATATGGAGACCACTCCATTTGGGCTGAGGTATTCAGCTACCAGGCCCACCAGGGAAGCCCAACCCATCTTTGTCTATAAATAGAGAGGCAGGGGCACAGTGAAAAAGGATCTTCTTGCTGCTCTCTTACTTTCTCTTTTCTAAGGCTAAGGCAACTCTGCCAATTTGTAACTGTAATCGATTAATACAGCAATAAAAAGCAAACTTCTAGAGTGGACGTAGGCCAGAGTTAGCCGAACCACTATAAAATCTGTTGTTCTTTACTGCTTTCATTTCAGTTTTAACTGTTCTTCACATTATTACTCTCTACATACATTCTATCTCTGAGCTGTGACTGGTATTTGGTGCTTTCATCTGGATTTGGGGGTTAGTGACCAATTCTGGCGCTAACAAGGATCATATTTATAGAGGTGTGGTGGGGTCACTTCGCCTTCCAATTCTCCGGCGTGCTTGACTTCGGCGGCATCGCGCTGGCATTGGTTCAATTGTTGTGGAAGCGACATTAACTCACGTTTAGTGTCTTTGGCGTGATTTAATATGGACATCTTCGAAAATGTTGGTAATAAGGTCTTCAATAATTTCGGCATTACTATATGCAAGGTCTTCATGGATATCGATAGTTTTTGCTATCAATACCGCTTACATATGGAAGTGCGATGTCTTCGGTGTGCTATCCAAGGAGGATATATGGAGTGATATCTGTTGAAGAGCATCATGACTTTGAATTCCTTTGATATCATCGAAGAGCGACACCTTCAAAGCACTTTGTGAAATGTAGCACTTCCCCTTGCTAATTGATGGCTTGCGATACTGGTGAGCTACGAAGAGGTGGAGTAGTTTGATTGCCAAAGAGGTCATATAAACGAGGAGGATATACCGACGAAGAGGCCATATTGATGAAGTGGTCATCTTTTACTTTTGTAACGTTGCTTTTTCTTGTGTCTTCGACACCAATTGTACTTGTAGTAATCGGCATGGTCGAAGAGCAGTACTTCATTGTGAATGACAATGTCATCCAGGTGTTCTTCTTCGTACATCTTTGAAATCGTCCCTATATCCTTTTGTTGATGAAATATTGTACCCTCTTCACAAGTCTTCAACTTTTTCTGGGCCGAAGTCCCTCGTCGATGGTTATGGTAGTAACAGCATCATTCCTAATTATGGAATTATATGGATAACACGTACATGATATCAATTCCGACCACTTGCTCGATCACATAAATTTCACTTCCCTACTAGTATAGATCACTTGACCTCTCTAATGTAGACTCCGATCAGATTCCTCAAATAAAAACCTCTATTCCCTTTACATAGCTATATACTATGATAGAAAACTTTGGGATCTTATCAAGATCCGTTATACGTGTTTGCCATCAAGAATCGAGTGAAAAATCCTTGTTTGAACTAGAATAAACCACCTCAAAATCATGTACTCGAATACTAGAGCAAGAATAGTTATGCGAATAAAACAATCTACTTACAACTTATGTACTATCCTATTAGTTTCTTAACTGCACCAATTCCTTTTTAATCACATTCATTTATACAAATAATATGTCATTCAATACTAAAATCATTTATGAAACATTTCATAAAAAAATAACTTTAAGTTTATATACGGTTATAACTTAAGTTCATACTCGTATAATACTCCATGATATCCTAAGAGTATATACAAAACATCAAATTCATTTTACTTAACAAGTATGTTTAACCAATTCAAAACTTGTTTTAACTTACTGCCTTCTCAATTTAAGTGTTGTATAAACTCATCTTTATATTTTCACAAAACACTTAGTTTCAAATTCTATAATGATTCAAAATTTTCCAACTGTCCAAAATTGCTGAAAACCCGTTTCATTTTAACAAATTAATACTACCGAACAATATATCATAACATCATGCACATACCATACAATCCTAATGCATGGGCTACATGTGTGTATAAAATATCAAAATAAATTCCAATAATTTATTAAACACACTTTACCCAAAAAGGGAAAACATGACAAGTTCCAACATTCATTTCGGGCTATGCCAGTACCACTTGGGCACCCTACGTATAATACATTTCTACATTAAAAAGTTCATAAAATTTCTTTTCCAAAGAAATTCTTTAGAACTACATACCAGGTTTTATTTCAAATTGCTTTGAACTAATAATATATACATATATCTTTTGTATAACAAAATCATATTTTTGGAATCAAATCAGAATCCGTTTTACTAAAACAACTATGTAACATTCCCCACTTAGAAACCCGATAATGAACGCCGATGATGTTGAAGTCATCATCAGAATTATTTTCAAGCGACATGAGTGAGTTCAATACATCCTATTCATGGTTTTCAGACTTAACCAAAATCATTTTGAATGGTATCAAATACTTCGTAAACATTACTAAGTACCATGATCTCAATTTCATAAATCAATTTCCTAAATACTTACTTTCAAATAATACTAATATTACTTTTCCAAAATCTTGAAAAATATTTTCAAAGACACCAAGATTTAAGTTCTCAAAACGTCAGTTAAATCCTTCTTGTTTGTAAATCATGTTTTTTTAAACTATACTTATATAAAATCATTTTCTTATATAAATTCTTTTCACAAATGTTTATTCCCATAATATCTCATCTTTCTTATACTAAAAAAACATCTTTTAACTAAATTCAACTTTTATAAGAGTTAACCTTTTAACCCAACATTATCACTGAACTCTTTATAGTCCAACCATGAAACTAAATTCATAAGGTGTTTGTTTCAATATATCTACAAATACTATCTGCCCAATCCATGTAGTGAAAAGGTAAAACTTCTCATAAAATGTTCGAGCACAAATCAAAAATTAACAAATGAAAGTCAATGCCCATAAATTGGCCGAGCATGACTAAACTAATCAATGAGGGATAAGAGATAAACATCATTAACCCCTTCATTAATTAAACTGTACTTTAATAATTCACTTATATAAGTTATCTTATATAAGATCTTTTATTTTCGTGCTTATAATTACCATTACGGTATACATTTATAACAATTACAAATAAGCTCTCACATGTATAATACATTCAACTCATTCTAGGGTGTTGCTTACCTTATCTCTAATGTGTCATACCCAACCAAAGCCAAGGTTCTCACGTAACCTTCAGCTCTGATACCAGCTATAATGGCATGCCTTCTCGACCCTCGAACATCGACACTAATACACCCACGGTATTCGTGTGCCGAACACCCAAGTCCCGAAAGGGGAAAAAGTTATGGTAAAATAAAAAGAAATAGAAATAGAACAAGGAAGAAAAGAATACAACATCAGGATCTCACTAGCGGAACGGTAAGATATAAATTCAAAGGAACAATATAAAGGGTTACTCTGATACATAAATTTCAGAGTTACAAAACCTGAGTACTATCATCTGCCTTGACAATTATAACATCCTGTCCTCACAAATGCTAGTACATCAAATAGTAATGCAGTGGAAATAAGAATACTATGGTAGGTGAAACATCTAGCTCGTCTTCTCGAGCTCCAAAGAACATCAACGAAAACCTATCTTTCTCAAACTACTTGAAATAGCACACGAGGAATTTAGGGAAAACAAAAGCCACATGTCTAAAGTCTGGTTTGAGAAATTTAAGAAATATGTAGCTAGCATATAACAGTACTTTTGAGACCGCATGGAATGCCATAACAGTTATCCCCTCAAAAGAACCACCATCTCATAGGTATATAAGGTGATGTATTAGATAATGTCTAGGGTGTAGAAAATAAATATATAACATAGCCGAAATGGTTATATTCATTACATTCAACAACATATTAGGAGTACAATCAAATCCGATAAGGAACGTTCACATATTGGATTTTCCGTCGAGATCTCTCCACTGGAGCCAGATCCAATCTCCTGCATAAGGGTCAGAAAGTACCTTCTGAGCGTCGTATATCCCTAGATAAAACACACCTCAAACGAAAACATAACCGGTCCACACCCTAACACATGATCCCAAATATCATCACCTCCTACGCGCAACATTGATAAGCATACTCTAGATATGGAGTGATAATATCCTGTCATTGGTCAGCCAAACCCAAAGCTATGCCTCTACTATGTTTTCTATCATTTTCGATGTCGAGGTCACATTCGGCATCTTTCACAAGAATCTTCATCACTCGAACAGAACACGAATCCCCAGTTGGATTCTTTCATCTCGAACAGATCACTACACATGAGTATCCAACTTGAAAAGTTATCGGAATCACACATGGATTCCCATATCTCAACAGATCTTAGAATTACACGTGGATTCCTACATCCTGAATAGATCATGAAAAAATACATGTATTCAAGCATCTTAAAAAGGTCTCGAATCTCCATATAGGTTCCAGCATCTAAAAAATATCCACATCCAAGAGATATAACACGATCTTAGTCTTGACATGGTTTTTGATAAGTAAAACACTAATCGATCTCGGTCTCTTCTATACTAAATCGACAAATTTGGTCACATATGGAAACCAAGTCTCATATACTTATCACATTTCCGATATTTTCATCTCACGCTATCCCTCAATTAAGAGTGAAGCCGGTAGGTTAGAGCTTTAGTGCTCATATCCCTACTCGAACATCAGTTTTAATTCCCATGGATAGACAAGCCTACTTCATCGGCTTTTATTGCTAAGTATATGTTTAAACGTTTTCGATAAATGAGAATACATACAAAGCACGATCAAGTCACATAGGCGACCTCTAATCCCTTTTTGTTAGTAATTAAAATCTCTTTTATTAGTAAAACTTCTTTAATCTAATAAAACATTGTTTATCAATTTCCACTATTCATTTGTATTATTTCAATACTTTAAAAAGTATTCATATACTTATCTCAAATAGTATAAGTATCTTCACAAATCATTAACAAGATTTCTTACTTTAAACCTTTGTTTTCTATCTATTTCCAAAAGATTACTTATAATTTCCTACAAAATATCCATTTTAAGGATTTAAGTACTTTCACAAATCCATTCAAAAGGTTTAAGATAAATGTTACTTAAACATGTCACAACAAAACCAAAATCCTTTCACTTATACTTATCTTTAAAACATTCTTTTTAAAAATCTAAATACATTCATAAGTATAATCAAAAGGGTTAAAGACGAATGTAATTAACACATTGTCACAACAAACCCAAAACCATTTCACTTATGTTTATCTTTAAAAGATTCTTTTAAAGATCTAAGTTTAATAATAGGTTAAGTTCGATAGTTGACTAATCAAAATTATCTAGTTAAAACAATTGCTTGTACAAATCGATGTTTGTATACTTAACTCGTTTCTAACATTTCAACTTAAACTATTTCTCACCCAAGGGTGAAGCCAGGTAAATTAGAGCACAAATTGCATCAAAGCCTTGCCTAAACACTTCATTCTTGACTCCCACAAATAGACACACATACTCGTCGGCATTTAGTGTTAAGTATAATATTAATGATTTCCATAAACAAGTAACAAACAACATGATTAACCCATTTTCGACATTCCTGACTTAACCATTCCCGGTAGGTTAGAGCTCTATTTCTTCATCCCTACTCGACATCAATCTTAGCTCTTAGAAATAGAGAAGCCTACTTCGTCAGCTTTTAGCGTTAAGCAAAGTTAATAACTTTTTAAATAAGTAAGTGAAGAACAAGATTAACATGTTTTCGATATTCCAACTTAACTTTTCCTCGCTTAAGAGGGAAGCCTGGTAGGTTAGAGCTATGTTGCTCCATTCCTACTCAACATCAATCTTAACTATCAGAAATTAAGAAGTCTACCTCCTCGGCTTTTAGTGTTGTTATCCCTCCTTTTGGCAAGACTGTAACACCAAGGAATTGACTAGTAACCAGTGACGGCCCGTCCCAGAGATTAGTTATACACGGGCTCACTACGGATATCGATGAATTTTGTCCGAGTCCGGATCAAGCCAAAATTGGTAGGACATGACAAGCTAAGCCATGAGAGCCAATGTTTCAAATCTCAAGTCAATCCGAGTTCGTATGCTCAAGTTATGAGCGATACAAGTTTGGATGAAAATCAATTATCGGCCGACTCGCTCCTTCGACTCGCTTCGCAATGCCCAGGAGTGACAACTTCGACTCACTTCGCTCAGAGGCCAACTTTGAGTCAACCAGTTCGACTCGCTCCACATCCCTCAGAGCTGCTCTCTTCGACTCGCTCCAGTTTGAAACCATCGAAAGTGCACACTTCGACTCGCTCCGCTCAAACAACTGTTCGACTCCATCAATTTCGACTCCACTGCTCAAACCTCCCAGGACGTCCCATTTCGACTTGCTCGACCAGTGCTTGCTTCGACTCGCTCGACCAAGTGCTTACTTCGACTCGCTCGATCTGGGCACACTTCGACTCGCTCGACCAGTGCTTACTTCGACTCGCTCGACCAAGTGCTTACTTCGACTCGCTCGATCTGGGCACACTTCGACTCGCTCAATCAGTGAACAGTTTGACTCGCTCGAAGCAACATCCAAGACAGAGTAAGAATCAAGTGCCATGTCACCGAGTCGAAATGCTATGAAATTTTCACAGAAGACTACGTGCATGCTAAAGAATGTCCACACCAAATTTCGACTCCACTGGATGAAATCTTGATCGAGTCGAAATCTGTTCGTGTCGATCACGGATCAGACCGAAACTTCACGGGCTTGGGCATGCGGGCCTGGTCACGTGCCAGAGAGGGTCTCCCGAGATCTGAGGGAAATACCAGCCTCCTACACCTATAAATAGACCCCCAAAGCCAACAAAAAAGGGGTTCTTCTTCCTCTTTGAGATCTCCAACGCCAAGACTTCGCCAGATCCAGATCTGAACTCAATTGCTGCTGCTACCAACAAAATTCATTGCTGCAAATCATAATTGCCCGCTGTAAATCATTGAATTCACTTGTAAACACAAAAGAAAGATCAATAAAACAACTACTTCATAGTGGACGTAGGCCATACGCCGAACCACTCTAAATCCTTGTGTCTCCTTGCATTTAAATTATTCTAATTTCTAAAATTTGGAGTTTTTGTTAGATAATTCCTCTTTTTCCATTTAATTTCTTCACTTTATCTCTTCAAAGACTTTCGAAGAGTGTTATGCCCAATTTTGGTACAAACATTTTGGTGCTTTCATTGAGAAAAACCAATTTTTCTCCTGCTCTTTAGATCTCCTATCTATATTAGATTGCATAAATCTAAGAAGAAGATCCAGATCTAAAACTTTGAAGCCCTTCCATTCTATTCAGATTTGCATTAGATCTAGGAAAGGACTTTCATCTCCTCACTATGGTGAGCACACGTACCACATCTACAGCTGCTGATCAAGGAGCACGAGACCGACAAAATCCCATGCAATCGCCTCCATCCAACCAAAATGCTGCAGGACCTCCAGATTCATTAGGTTCAATCACTAGACAAGAATTCCAGACATTGCTTCAAGAGTTGACCCAAAGTCGACAGCAGCTAGCGGAACAACTACGCGCCAACAAGGAGTTGACTAACCAGCTAAATCGCCAAAGGCAAAGAAGATCCAGAAGAGACCAAGGTTCTCACTCTTCCACATAAAGTTCTGCCTCCTCCGATGGCCCAACTAGATCCACACGTCCACGGCTAGGTGTAAGCTACACCCAAGCCACGGGACACCAACCTGCTTCGACCCTTGGGCAACCTAGAGCTGGACCATCCGCTAGTCTCCGCACAGAACCTTCAACTCAAGAAGGAGCTGCTCCTTATCATGTTATCGACAACATTGCTACTACCACCACTGTCGGACGAAGAGGTGACGCTAGAAACCAAGCTGATCCTCAACGTAGCCAACGAGAGCAGACTCCTGAGCCTTATGTCCCTGAGGATGTTGAACCAAGGAGGAGAGGCACGGACCGTCAACCACGTCCGGTCCAGACTCGCACTGTGGAACCCGACCACACCTTGGCACAACATGCTCCAAGTGTCCGAACGCTAGATATACCAGCGATGATCCATCAAATGATCCGTGAAAGTCAGGGTCTCTCTAATGACGACTGGGGAATCTCCCGAAGTCATACTCCTTTCACCGATGATGTTTTATATGCTGAACCACCTCGGCACTTCAGGATGCCAGCTTTGCCAGTTTATGAAGGAAGTTCTGATCCCAATCAACATGTCCTGAAATACGAATGGCTGATGAATGCTGCTAGAGCTGATGACGCAGTTAAGTGCCGTAGTTTCCCCATCTCCCTAGGGGGCATTGCTACCATGTGGTTCACTCGTTTTCCACCGCGATCCATCTCTAACTTTGACCAGATGGCCACCAAGTTTGTCGAACAATTCCGCATGCACGTGGCGAGGCCAAAGGACATTAACACTCTGTCTAGTGTTACGCAAGCTCCTGGAGAAACACTTAGACGTTACTTGGAGCGATTCCATGCTGCGTGTGCAGAAATAAGCAATCCCAATGATAACTCTATCCTGATGGCTCTGACTAAGGGGATTGCTGCTGATTCCGAGTTCGGAAATTGGTTAGCTGGGAAACCACCTGCGTCATTGGACTGTTTCTATTCCAAGGCAGCCCAATTCCTGAGAAGGGAAGATGCGAAACAGTCTAGGAAGCAGGATGACGCAGGGCCCAACATCGAAGGTATCCAGAGTAACGTCGCAGTTAAACAGTCCAGAGATAGTTCTGGAAAAATTCAGTTGAACGCCCAAAATAAACAGAATCAACAGAGGGACAATAGAAATCAGAACAAAAAATGCGATCAGGATCGTGGACCACGACGTAGAGCTTCCATGTACGAAAATTACACTTCATTGAACATGTTGTTGGAAAATGTGTATTTGCAGACCTGCAATACCATGCAGTATAAAAAAACCTGCCCAGAAACCACCAATTGAAAGACAAATCCAAATAGGAAAATTCTGTAGATTCCATGAGAGTTATGGCCACAACACCAATGAGTGTCGTCACCTACAAGACCTCATTGAAAAACTGATACGTGAGCGGAAGTTGGATCAGTATGTGCGGGCACCGCAATCTGGTAGTGCGGGCCCATCAAATCAGAATCGTGCACCGAATCAGGAAAGATAGGAGGAACCCGCTCGTGCAGACGGGAGGTTGGTCATCAATACAATAAGTGGTGGTCCTCATCTAGCAGATCGAAGCTAGAAAGAAATGGAGTCGTATGCCAGTTCTATTAGGCATGCGAACTTCGAGTGTTATAATAGTTTTGATGAGGGAGCTCCGGCCAAGCAACAGAAAACGATGACGGATGACATCGTGTTCAGTAGCAGAGACGCAGATAAAATCGAAGCTCCCACTATCGATCCACTGGTCATCTCAGCACAAGTAGGTCCCGCTTGGATGAAAAGGATCTTAGTTGACAGTGGAAGCTCTGTGAATTTTTTGTTCAGGCGAGCTTACGATCAAATGAAGATGGAAGCCGCAGACTTGAAGCCTTGTTAATCTCGGGTCCATGGTTTCAATGGAAGTGCCACAATACCCGCTGGAATGGTGGAACTGCCAGTAGAGTTGGGAGTTGGAGAACGTCGGAGAGTACGGATGTTGCAGTTCATTGTTATGGACATAGACTCCCCTTACAATGCTTTCTTGGGCCGACCGAACCTCGCTGAATTCAGGGTAGCCATTGCCCCATGGTTCTTGACCTTTAAATTTCCCACTGATCATGGAATAGGAATCGTTCAGGGAGATCAGGCTACTGCCAAAGCCTGTTATATTGCTGAGCTGCGGGAGGTGCAGCGAAAGGAGAAGGGAAAGGGCATAGAGGAATCTCTCTGCGTCCGTTTCGCCGATAATTGACAATTAACGCCCGGGCCCAGGCCCGGGCACCCCAGCCAATTCCTCAAAGACCTTGATCCAAGAGAGACTGAAGACGAAGGAGAATCTAAAGAAAATCAAGCATCACCGGCCGAACTGACAATTGATGTCCCGATTGACAGTAAAGACGACTCAAAAATGATAAAGATTAGATCTCAGCTAAGCCAGCAAGCTCAGGAGGAATTGGTTGAATTTCTGCGGGCAAAGACGTATCTGCCGGGACACATTCTGATATGTGTGGTATCTCGCAAGACATCGCGAGCCACACTCTGAACATTGACCCACGGTATGTCCCGGTCAAGCAAAAAAGGCGCGGTATGGATCCAGATAGATCTGCCGCCCTTAAAGAAGAAGTAGAAAAGCTTGAAGCGAACGGATTCATTCAAGACGCACTATATCCTGAATGGGTGTCGAATCCCGTGCTCATCCGAAAATCGAATGGAAAGTGGAGAACATGTGTCAATTATTCCGATCTAAATAAGGCATGTCCCAAAGACAGTTTCCCACTTCCTAGAATTGATGAGCTAGTAGATTCGACAGCTGGGCATGAACTCTTATCCTTCATGGACGCGTACTCTAGTTACAATCAGATATCGATGCATCTACCCGATCAGGAACATACCAGCTTCGTAACCAATCTGGGACTTTACTGTTACAAGGTTATGCCGTTCGGACTCAAGAATGCCGGGGCTACCTACCAACGGTTGGTCAATCGGATGTTTGCTAATCAAATCGGGAAGACAATGGAAGTATATGTAGACGACATGCTTGTGAAGTCACGACTCTCCACCGACCATGTAAAAGACCTGGAAACTATGTTCAACATACTACGGGAATACAAGATGAAGCTCAACCCACTGAAATGTCACTTTGGGGTTGCATCCAGAAAGTTCCTTGGGTTCATCGTTAACGCCCGGGGAATCGAAGCCAACCCCGAAAAGATTTGGGCAACCAGAAATCTTGAAACTCCCAAAACTATAAAGCAAGTCCAGAGTCTTAATGGAAAGGTAGCGGCATTGAGCAGGTTCATTTCAAAGTCCACTGACAAATGCATTCCCTTCTTCGATTTGATCCGAAAAGGGAAACGGAACTTTGAATGGACCATAGAATGCGAAGGCGCTTTCCAAGCACTAGTTCAACATCTATCCACACAACCAATACTGTCAAAGCCTATTGATCATGAAAAGTTGTTCGTATATTTGGCGATATCAGAAAACGCTATCAGCACTGCATTAATCCGAGAAGAAGACAAGATACAGAGGCCAGTATACTATGTCAGCAAACGATTGACTGGGGCTGAAAGAAATTATCCGAAGCTGGAAAAGTTGGCTTACTGCCTTGTCATTGCATCAAGAAAACTCCGACCATACTTCCAGGCACATTCCATTGTTGTTTACACCGACCAGCCATTACGACAGGTCCTTTCGCGGCCTGAGACGTCTGGTAGGTTACTCAAGTGGAACATCAAACTGAGCCAGTTTGACCTTACTTACGCTTCGAGACGGGCCATACAAGGACAAGTCCTAGCCGATTTCATAGCTGAATTTACCATCCTAGAGGACTTGCCCAAAGCCTGTGAATCCCCCGAATACGTCTGGAAACTTTATACTGATGGAGCATCAAACGACCGGTGTTCAGGCGCTGGTATTGTGCTTGAAACTCCCGAAGGTCGATCCATATGTTTTGCCTTAAAGTTCGATTTCCATGCGACTAATAATGAAGCTGAATATGAAGCCCTCCTAGCTGGATTGAAACTTGCTAGAGATTTGAGAATTATCACAGTGAAAATTTATTGTGATTCACAATTAGTTGTGTGTCATGTACGGGGAGAGTATCAAGCAAGAGATTGAAGGTTGGCTGCTTACTTAGTTCGAGTTAAAGAAGTACTAAACCAGTTCGATTACTACGCCATCTACAGTATACCTCGAGAACGCAACCAAAAGGCCGATTCGTTGGCAAAGCTAGCCAGTACAGGTGAAGCTCAACAAATGGGACTCATTCCCGTAGAGACGCTATCTTCCCCAAGCATCGACCAGACAGAAATAAACCGGGTGTGCGAAATCGTTCCCGAAAAAGATTCATGGATGACCCCCTCAAAAATTACATTAAGCATGGAACCCTGCCAGAACGGAGGAGTGAGAAGAGACAAGTCCTTCGAAAGGCATCAAGATTTACCATCCAGAATGGACTCATGTACAGAAGGGGATACTCAGTTCCTCTACTCCGATGTATCGCTCACGATGAGATTAAACAAGTGTTGCGCGATGTGCATGAGGGAGAATCTGGCGATCACACCGAGGGGCAAGCACTTGCCAAGAAAATACTTCGCTGCGGATATTACTGGCCTACCGTGAATCGTGATGCGTTGGACTATGCAAAGAAATGTGATAGGTGCCAGAAATATGCCTGAACTCCCAGAGCGCGAGTCGGAGTATAAACATTCAACTCCGTATACCCAGAGTGCGAAGCGGAGTATAAACATTCCACTTCGTATACCCAGAGTGTGAAGCGGAGTATAAACATTCAACTTCGTATACCCAGAGTGTGAAGCGGAGTATAAACATTCAACTTCGTATACCCAGAGTGCGAAGCGGAGTATAAACATTCAACTCCGAACTCCCAGAGCGCGAGTCAGAGTATAAACATTCAACTCTATATACCCAGAGTGCGAAGCGGAGTATAAACATCCAACTCTGAACTCCCAGAGCGTGAGTCGGAGTATAAACATTCAACTCTGTATACCCAGAGTGCGAAGCGGAGTATAAACATTCAACTCCGTATACCCAGAGTGCGAAGTGGAGTATAAACATTCAACTCCGAACTTACAGAGCGCGAGTCGGAGTATAAACATTCAACTCCGTATACCCAGAGTGCGAAGCGAAGTATAAACATCCAACTCTGAACTCCCAGAGCGCGAGTCGGAGTATAAACATTCAACTCTGTATACCCAGAGTGCGAAGCGAAGTATAAACATTCAACTCCGTATACCCAGAGTGCGAAGCAGAGTATAAACATTCAACTCCGAACTCCCAGAGCGCGAGTCGGAGTATAAACATTCAACTCCGTATACCCAGAGTGCGAAGCGGAGTATTAACATTCAACTCCGTATACCCAGAGTGCGAAGCGGAGTATAAACATTCAACTCCGAACTCCTAGAGCGCGAGTCGGAGTATAAACATTCAACTACATATACCCAGAGTGCAAAGCGGAGTATAAACATCCAACTCCAAACTCCCAGAGCGTGAGTCGGAGTATAAACATTCAACTCCGTATACCCAGAGTGCGAAGCGGAGTATAAACATTCCATTTCGTATACCCAGAGTGCGAAGCGGAGTATAAACATTCAACTCCGTATACCCAGAGTGCGAAGCGGAGTATAAACATTACCCTCCGTATACTAAGAGTGCGAAGCGGAGTATAAACATTCAACTCCGTATACCCAGAGTGCGAAGCGGAGTATAAAAATTCAACTCCGAACTCCCAGAGTGCGAGTCGGAGTATAAACATTACACTCCGTATACCCAGAGTGCGAAGCGGTGTATAAACATCCAACTCCGAACTCCTAGAGCACGAGTCGGAGTATAAACATTCAACTTCGTATACCCAGAGTGTGAAGCGGAGTATAAACATTCCACTCCGTATACTCAGAGTGCGAAGCGGAGTATAAACATTCAACTCTGTATACCCAGAGTGCGAAGCGGAGTATAAACATTCAACTCCGAACTCCCAGAGCGCGAGTCAGAGTATAAACATTCAACTCCGTATACCCAGTGTGCGAAGCGGAGTATAAACATCCAACTCCGAACTCCCAAAGCGTGAGTCGGAGTATAAACATTCAACTCCGTATACCCAGAGTGCGAAGTGGAGTATAAACATTCAACTCCGTATACCCAGAGTGCAAAGCGGAGTATAAACATTCAACTCCGAACTCCCAGAGCACGAGTCGGAGTATAAACATTCAACTCCGTATAACCAGAGTGCGAAGCGGAGTATAAACATTCAACTCCGAACTCCCAGAACGCGAGTCGGAGTATAAACATCAACTCCGAACTCCCAGAGCGCGAGTCGGAGCATAAACATCCAGCTCCGTATTCCCGGAGCGAGAAGCGGAGTACAAACATCAACTCCGATTTCCTAGAGCGCGAACCGGAGTATAAACATCAACTCCGAACTCCCAGAGCACTAGTCGGAGTATGAACATCAACTCCGTATCCCTAGAATGCGAAATAGAGTGTAAACACCAACTTCAAATTCCCGAAGCATGGATCGAAGTATAATTATCAACTCCAAGTTCCCGAAGCACGAGTCGGAGTACAAATGCCAAGTCCCCAAACAGTAGACATATAATTGAAACTCAAGCCAGCGTGACCAACCGCCAATAAACAAATGAGGATCCCCGGAGTGCGGATATGATCATCGACGATCGGACAAGCGTGAATAAACCGATCAATCCCCGTTTGTATCAAACGCCCATCCGGCGGCACTAGACTTGACATGCTATAAGAAAAAGGGAATCACTGACTGATGTTTTACAACATACCACCAAGACTGGGGGACAAGACTTAAGCATCAACCGTCGACTAAAGCAATGCGATGTCAAAATTCGACTCGTTTCCTAGTCGCGAACCATGTCCACAATACCCGAACTTGACGAACATGAACAAACTTCATTCAAAAACTAAAACTTCACAAGTGCAGTTCAGACACTGAAACACTTAGAAAATACACAATGACAAAAAAGAAAAGTTTCATTTCTATTGATTATAGAAGAAGTTTGTGTACAAGTTTCCAAAAAATTCCTACTAGCAGGGGCCGAACCCGCATCTATACACGGCTAACAAAATGCAAATCAAAATACACCGGGAGAGCGTGCCTAATCTTTCTTTTTCCTTAGCTTCCTCCTCGGTGTGGACCGCTGGAGCCATCGCCAGTCTTCCTCTTCGAGCCTTTGCTTTTCGACGGTTGGTCTTCAGCCGAGGGCATTATGTCGACGTCCTCCTCCGAACTCGTGTGAATAAGAATGCTTCCTACTGGCGGAGTTGGAGGAACGGGATCAATTACAGAAGGTGGAATGGGTAGGCTGGTAAGAAAGACAGTACCACCAGGAGACATCATTCCGAGCGGGGCATGTCCCGATGCTGCCATCTCACCTCCAAAGCTGCCGCCATAAGCCGCTGCTGCCAGTTCAGCGTCAATCTGAGCAAACATCTCCTCTTCGGTTACTGCTCGAGCCCCGCTGGGGGCATCAGCAGTCGGCATTGAAGAGCTTGTAGCAGGATCAGTTCCGCTCATGACAGATGACAAGTCAGCATGAGGATCGCCATGGCAGCGAAAGAGTTCATCCATCAGCTGCTCGTCGAACGCGATCGTACCTCCTTGTAGATCATCAAGCAGGGTAGCTGTACTCATGGTGGTTGCCTCGGTCACGATAGCCTCCTGCATTTGATATGGTTCTTGAGTGGCAGGAGGCATGACCGGTGCAGCATCGATCACTGGACAAAGAATAAAAGAACTGTTAGAACTTAACTCGAACGAAGGCTTCGACTTAAGAAAGAAAAGTGGAATGTTCAGAATAACTTCCTCAATTCGACTTGTAGGCGGCAGGGCGGCATCAGTAACTTGCGCAGCAGCCGGAGACATCTGCGGTTGATCCGGATTGTAAGTAGGAACAGCCTGGGGATCGACCGTAGACGAGGATTCAGGCTGGGTTGACATGGGAACTTCGAGACTTGTTTCGTTATGGTCAACTCTAGAACCCTCTCCCACTTCAAAGTGTTGGGCGCCAAGTTTTTCCTTCTCGCGCAGAATCATCGACTCGTGGAGAATCCTCTTTTCATCATCAGTCAGAATGCGATTCTTGAGTTCGAATTCATCTACGGACTCGCCCTGGTGCGCCACTTTCTCTTCCTCAACCAGTCGGCTCCAAGCATTGTGGAGATGCGTCGAAAAGTCGTCGAGCTAGGTTAGGCCCCTGTGCCTCAGCACATTAGCATTATAAACAACAAGGAGGTCTTTGATGTCGGCCTCTAGCCTGGACTCGGCCAGCTTCACCCTCTCCTCGACCTCAGTCTCCAATTTCTGGACTTTAGCCACCGCCAAATCTCGTTCATCCCTGAGCAGAACAGCTTGTTCGTACGCCTCCTGGGCTGCGTTGTTCGCGTCATCTTTCTCCTTGGCCATATCAACAAATTTGGCCTTGAGTTCATTAAGCTCCTTTACCGCCGCGTCCCGCTCAGCAATGACTTTAGTGTTCTAGTGGCCCATCTCCTCCACCAGGGCAACATGTGTCTGCCCCAACCTCTCCATCTCCGCCTTCGCTTCGTTAGCCCTTTTGATGGCCTCAATCTCAGATTTCCGAGAAGACTCGGACTCAGCGGAGAGTACCTGAATAATCTGATCCCTTTTTGCGAGCTCGGTCTCCATCTTCTCGAACACTTTGGCCCGCTCAAAGGCCACTTTAGAAGCTTTCTCGGCAGCCTTTGCCCACTCTCGGTACTGGGTGTATATGACGTGAACGAAGTCGTGCACTATGTTTTCCACCCCTGATGGGATTCTCTGTAAGTGTTGTGGGAAGACGTAACCGTCAAAACAGATGTTCAGAAAGTCCTTCCTCATCTGAGCCAAGTTAAGAGCTCCTTCCCCTGTGGGTTCAGTAGGGACCTGCTCAGTAACCATAGAGGCCGTGGTCTCAACTCTCTGAAGATGAGTTTCGGACCTAGAAGCGTGAGAAGACGGCCTGTGACGAGGAGGCTCTGGTGGATTTGAAGTTTGAACAGGAGGAGGAGATGGAAGTCTAGGAGGAGGAGAGCATGATCTGGATCGGTGTCTACACTCCCTGTCACGCCCGTACCTATCCTGGTTAGAGTATTCGCGATCGCGATCTCTATCTGAATCCCTTCTGCGGGAATCATAGTAACCAGAAGCTTTTCGGGCTGAATGGAGATTCCTATGCATCGATCCCCTTCCAGACATTATACCTGAAAATGATAAACAAAGAAAGAGTTAGTAACTTCCTAAGTCGGACGGAGTACAATTGTGAATCATGTAGTGTAGTGAAGTGTATGCATGTGCAATCCCCCGACCAACCGGAAATGTCGGCCGCACTCGTAGCAAGCGACCCGCTCGGTTCATTGACACTATTGAGGTCCTCCATCCCGACGTCGTGTTGAGACGACAAAAAGTCCGGAATCGGAACATCGGCAAGTCCCTCAAAAAGATTCCCAACCGGCGGGGGAGAAGCCTCCGCAATTCTAATCCCCGGGGCGGGCAAAGACACGACCACGGATTTAAATCTCTCGGATTTAGAGCGCTTGTGAGCAGCAGCCTTGCCTTGTCTTTTTCTTCCGGAATCCTGAACATCGGAAGGAGGCCCGGCCGGGAGCTCAGTATCGGTGGGCGTTCTTTCTGGATCAACTTCTTCGGTGATCACGACTGCGGGCGCTTTGCGCTTCACGCGTTTCTTCAGAGCCACTCTATGTATCACTTCCAGATGTATGCTCTGTCTTCGTTCTATCAGCCCGACAGCCCTCAAATTCCTGTCAGTCAGGACTAAGTCTATGTGCCTCTCTTCACCCGGAAACACTTGAAGAATCCGAACAAGCTCTCTGAAGTACGCGCCATCGGGACGAGAGATTGCGGCTATAGGAAAGGAGAAGTATGTCAGTTTTTGAAGTCAGTTACTAGTATCTCAATGATTCAAGAGAGAAGTGACAACACTTACGTTTATCTAACCACCGCCCAACAAATCCAGGGGGGCACCGAACGTAGAACCATTCGGTTTTATAATAACTTAGCCTTCCCCAGGAGCCCTGTACAATGTGGCAGCTCTTGACCGCTTCCAGGAAGGTGAAAGAGGGGCTGTTTCCACGGCTCTTGACATTGAATAAATATCGGATCTCGATCGACTTCGGCGGTCGAAAGAGGATCTCCATAAAGAGAACAAAGATGTTGTTCAATAAGGCATACCCGTTGGGGTGTAGCTGAGATGGAGCTATGCCAAGAAACGATAACATCTCCCTTATATATTCATTAAAGGGAGGAAGTGTCCCCGCTGTGCAAGCGTGACGGTTGAAAGCAGTAAATCCCTCCGGGGGATTGTGTGGCCTGTCAGTTGGCCCAGAAAGTAGCACGTCGTCCAGCGACAAACCATGCCTTAAGCAAATCCATCCTAACATATCTTCGGAGATACCCGACGACATGGAATCTGTTGGATTGAGAATAAACCGAGCACCCGGACGCTCATCCGGAGCTGGCTCTATGACTTCGGCTTCGATAACCGGTATCTCTATGGTTGGAGGAATAGAACTTGGGAGTTCCGGCTGTTAAGAACTTGAAGGATCCATAACTAGCTAGCTTATAAAAAATCATTGTTAAACTGACAAATAACACTCGTGCATCCCTCAGCGTAAAGTGTGTGAGCGTGTTGTGCAGTACTGTATATTATTTGGGAAGATCAACCGGATTAATGAAAACATGTAAACGACGAGACTTCGGAATTCAGTCGGAAGGACCGTCATCACTGACCGTCATAACCATGCCATCCAGTTATTAGCTATCAGTCCGAGTTAAAATGTGTTATTATTTTAGTAAGTTCCAGTTTCATCGACGAACTTCAATAGGCAATCAGGTGTGCGGTGAAACAATTAAGTCCAGTTAAGCAAATCTGAAGCTCGTCGGAGTTAAGTGTTCAAAGGCACTAGAATTTTCGGTATTGTCGAAATTAAATCAGTGGTCAATCATCAAAAGTTCAAGTTCAAGACAATCGCTCTGGTTCAAGTTCGAAATGTTTACTAAGGCGCGAGTTCGAATCGATTGTTCAGGGTGCGCAGTTCAACTCGGTCCAAAGCCACGCGCTTCGACTCGATCCAAAATCCCTATTTCGACTCGATAGAAAACTACACAGTTCGACTCGATCCCAAGGCACTCCACTTCGAACCATTCCTAGACATACTTTTCGACTCGATCTAGGGCCATTGTATTGAGTCAATCAAACAAAGCCCCTTCGTAACGATCCACAGATGCCAAGCGTTCGACTTAATACGAAGCTCCACCATCGATCGATACGTAGGCCTCCGCCTCATCATCTCGAAACCCCTACTCCAAATCGATACGAAGCTAAGGCCAAGGGCTTTTCGATCGATCGCGACACCGATGGGTTTGGTGTTAAGAATCGAGTCTCCTTGTTTACGTGTAGATTCGCTTATTGGATTACCTAAATTTGTTAATTGGTAAATCAGTTCGAGGGTGAGAGTGTTTTTTCTTCTTTGCTTTCTCTAGTCTCAGAGCGATACGAAGGAGAGGCAGGAAAACGAAAAGTAAAAAGTGAAAAAGTGGCTAAGTACGAAGTATTTATATGGACTCGAAAGCAAAAGGAAGAAACGTTTCGTATCCCTGTGGATTCGAGCGCACGTTTCGACTCCGTTTTCAGTACATCGATGCGAAGCACCCCTTCGTATCACTTGACTTTGACTCCGTCTCCAGTGCAGTCAAACGAACAATTTGAAGCCATCAGGGAAGTTTATTTTGACTCGTTCCAATTCGACTCGTTTAGTTCGTGTCCATCATCGAGTCGAACAAGCACTTCGTATCCACCGAACCCTACGTCTATCGATGCAAAATTCCTGTTCGTGTCCATAGTTTCCAACTCCTTCACTAGAGCATCGATACGAACAATTCAAATCCATCAAATCATGGCTTCCAGAGGCCAACTCCTTCAACTCGACATACTTACTTCGCATCCATAAATCCAATAAAAATCATCTTCGATGTTTCAACCCTTCACATCGATTCAGGAGAGGATCGTTACGAAGGAGCATGCAAAAGCAACCATCGAGCGTTGTTGCAGCGAATTTCACATCGGTTCAGGAGAGGATCGATATATAATTCAAAAGTAAAATAAACTGACAACGACTCGTGGACGTACAAACGTCAACGAGAGTCAGGTTAACATATATGCATGAATGACGGACTAGTATTCAATATTCTGGATTTTCAAGAATCAGAAACTCATCCATTAACGATTACAACAGCAAACGGGTAACCACTAGCATACAGCAATCAGTTGAAACAATACATGGTACAACAGTCGACAGTCAACAGTTTACATTATTAAGAAGAACAGTCAAAGGTTACAGCTTTCATCAAAAAGACGATAACTAATCAGAGTAAAGATGGCAGTATTTCAAAGCACATCATGTTTCCACAAGACGTACTTTGGGGGGAAAATGTTATCCCGCCTTTTGGCAAGACCATAACACCAAGGAATTGACTAGTAACCAGTGACGGCCCGTCCCAGAGATCAGTTATACACGGGCTCACTATGGATATCGATGAATTTTGTCCGAGTCCGGATTGGGCCAAAATTGGTAGGACATGACAAGCTAAGCCATGAGAGCCAACGTTTCAAATCTCAAGTCAATCCGAGTTCGTATGCTCAAGTTATGAGCGATACAAGATTGGATGAAAATCAATTACCGGTCGACTGGCTCCTTCGACTCGCTTCGCAACACTCAGGAGAAGCCAACTTCGACTCGCTTTGCAACGCCCAGGAGTGACAACTTCGACTCGCTTCGCTCAGAGGGCAACTTCGAGTCAACCAGGTTCGACTCGCTCCACATCCCTCAGAGCTGCTCTCTTCGACTCGCTCCAGTTTGAAACCATCGAAAGTGCACACTTCGACTCGCTCCGCTCAAACAACTGTTCGACTCCATCAATTTCGACTCCACTGCTCAAACCTCCCAGGACGTCCCATTTCGACTTGCTCGACCAGTGCTTGCTTCGACTCGCTCAACCAAGTGCTAACTTCGACTCGCTCGATCTGGGCACACTTCGACTCGCTCGACCAGTGCTTACTTCGACTCACTCGATCAAGTGCTTACTTCGACTCGCTCGATCTGAGCACACTTCGACTCGCTCAATCAGTGAACAGTTCGACTGGCTCGAAGCAACATCCAGGACAAAGTAAGAATCAAGTGCCACGTCACCGAGTCGAACGGAAGCGAGTCGAAACAGGAGCGAGCCGAAGGAAACAGCCTACCAAAAACTCCATTTCGTATCGATCATATCTCCCAATATATAGGTCCAAATGCTATGAAATTTTCACAGAAGACTACGTGCATGCTAAAGAATGTCCACGCCAAATTTCGACTCCACTGGATGAAATCTTGATCGAGTCGAAATCTGTTCGTGTCGATCACGGATCAGATCGAAACTTCACGGGCTTGGGCGTGCGGGCCTGGTCACGTGCCAAAGAGGGTCTCCCGAGATCTGAGCGAAATACCAGCCTCCTACACCTATAAATAGATCCCCAAATCCAACAGAAAAGGGGTTCTTCTTCCTCTTTGAGATCTCCAACACCCGGACTCCGCCAGATCCAGATCTGAACTCAATTGCTGCTGCTACCAACAAAATTCATTGCTGCAAATCATAATTGCCCGCTGTAAATCATTGAATTCACTTGTAAACACAAAAGAAAGATCAATAAAACAACTACTTCATAGTGGACGTAGGCGATACGCCGAACCACTCTAAATCCTTGTGTCTCCTTGCATTTAAATTATTCTCATTTCTAAAATTTGTAGTTTTTATTAGATAATTCCTCTTTTTCCATTTAATTTCTTCACTTTATCTCTTCAAAGACTTCCGAAGGGTGTTGTGCCCAATTTTGGTACAAACAAGTGTTAAACCTTTTCTTTACTGTTTTGAAATTTGTATATAATTATTAAAAATGTATATAGACTTTAAACTAATCTTAATATACTTCAGAACATGTTTGAAAACATCTCTAAAAATATTAGAGAAAAATACAAAATTTAAAATCATTTTTAAACACTTAAAACCATAAGCGACTTACTACAACATTTACAAATGCTCTTAAAAGTCCTTGTTAAACACACCGTTGAAAAGCACGATTATTGTAACTAGTTTTAACCACTTTAACAAATGATTTAAGACTTAAATAGTAAGTACTACCATTAGGGTACTTAAAAACCATGGAAATAAAACCTTTAGAATATATTTCCATTTATTTATAACAATTGCCAAAAATAAGGGATTCAGAAGTGCAATTATAATGATTATTCTTGCTTCAAACACTTTCAAACTTACTTCAATTTAACACAGAAGTTAAAAAACCATTTAAACATCAAGTCAAGGCCACCTACATGTTTAAGAGGGTAATAAAAGTGATGTTATGCAATAAGTTATCATTTGCTTTCAAAAGCAAGAGGTGTCCAAAGTTTATAACTTTACTTAGTTAATGTCACTTTAAGTTTATACTTTGCGCACAACATATATATAAAAAATATATACTTATAAGATAGTGAGATAGCACACTTTCATGCTCTTTTGTCTAGATCTAAACACCGGTTTAATCCTGATCCCAATATGATCTTGATTTTCCCTGATTTCAAAGATGAAGATCCAGATCTAACCCATTTGCCTGCATTTAGTTTTTCTTTTCTTTTTGTTTACATTGTTCACACTACTATCCGCCCATCCTCCTGTACTACCTAAGCTTTCCCCAATTTACCAACAGATCCATTCTAATTTGTAGCTACTTCACCCACCTTAACTTTCCCCTTTGTAAAACCCTACCCCTATACCCATATTACCAAAGAGTATTAGTAGACAAAGCTATCTAATAATATGGAGAATGATGTGATATCGGGCTGTCACACGTGAATTTACCCTTAGGCTAATGCCAGTACATATTTCAAAATCATAAGCTACTCACTTATACGAACTTGATACCCGCACAAAGTAGTGAACATGTGTGTTTCCAAGATAGAACAATACACAATATAAAACAGAAAATAGAGAATACAGAGTCACAACACACCGATAACATAAAATAAATAACATTTAGAAGTCCCAATGGGTCAATATAAAATAGTCAATGCCCACCACCTCTCAATAATATACACAACATAAGTCCAATACATACATCTCAACAACATCAACATATATAAGCCTACATAAGTACATAATGATAAACCAATCTACTAATAACTAGCCTTCATATCTTAACCTAACAACTATAAGCTGGTCCCATTGTCCTTGAACCTGAAATGTCTCGGACTAACCCGAGTATTATATAAATAACACATAAGTCAGACTATGTCTAGAATGAAGATGTAAGTATATGTGATAATATCTAGCATAGTATAGCATGTATCTCGTAGGGAAACATAGGATCATCACATATTTAAGTGTATGTCTCAAACCATAAAACACGTCAATAGAATCATAGCATAACAGTGATTAAACCAAATATCTAATCATCAACTAACACATAATATCTTGAAAAGAAATCTACGTAAACAAGGACCCCAAGTGAGATACTACAAGTATGGTATCGTATGTTTATGTATCTCATTAAATATTCCAGATGGGAGTCTAACATCATAAAGCACTGCTCCAGAGGACATCACTCACATCACACAACACACCCCATAGTCTTAGGTTACTCCTCATCATCGTAACACTATGTCTATCTACATGCTATGGTCACGAGCCTACTTCCCAATGGTAACAGACTATTCGGCTAGTGTGGCATCTGGTAATATCATTACACAATTTAAATATTAGCACACAACACGTATAATGGTGATTCCATAGATCCGGGGAGTGACCCTATGATTAGCCAAATAGGATGGACACTGGTCTATCTATATAAACAACACATCACACTAATATGCATAAAACCAGTAGATATACTTAACCATTTTACACATAGTAATGGTAGGACACAGCTATTCACACCTCATGTATAAGTTATGATCACACCAGAGGTAACCAAATAAATAGATGCTCGAGTGTCCCATACCACTCGGTGCTACTTATTTATTTACCAAATGTATGTGAATCCCACTCATCGCAATCAATAATATAAGAATGCATTCATACATTCAAAAATTGATTTTGTAAGTAACAAATTACTCAACTTAGCCATTACAAGCTCCATACTCACTCTAGCACTTCACAATAGCTTCAACTTCTACATTTTTCAATAAATGTACATTGCCGAACTCAATCCATGAAGATCAAACTTCAACTTCCTAATGATGCAACATTGTGTTGGAAAGCTCGTATTAATGTTTGGAATTTTATTTTAATTATTTTGAATTTTTGAAAATGAAGATTATGGCTCAAATTTTATTATAGGAACTTGAGTAAAAAGAATAAACTGAGTAATGGGATAATTTTGAAGGGAAGAAAAAAGGCTTAGAAATCTTAAGAGACGTGGAGAGAAGAATTGAGCTGATCTCCATCTTATTGGGCTTGAGCTTAAATAAGTCACTTCATCTATTTTCCTTTCTTTCATTTACTTTGCAAATTAATTCAGAATAGTTCCAAATCATAAATTTATTTTTACTTTCTACCAGTGCTTGGACAACATTGTATACTTTTATAAAAACATATTTCACTGTTTTTCAAAATTGTAATATCAAGCCCATTTTAAATAAATTATTCATTACTCTAGGTAATTGAAAAAAATTCTTTCTTTACGAAAATAAAGCCAAACTCTTTTTTACCATTATTTACTTTATAAAATTTATTAATACAATTTTAGTTTGCTTTTACAAATCATTTCCATTTAAAAAAAATGCCAATATTGTTTCACATGCCCAAAATCATGATTTATCTTATTGCTTTAAACATTTAGTACCAATATAATTGATTAAATAATCGCTTTAACAAATAATTTCTTCTAATATAAATACGTATCACCAATTAAATCATCTTTTTTCTCAAATCATAACAATAAATATTTTACTAACAAAATCCTTAACTTCTTAAAATAATTCATCATTCAAATCCAAAATGAATTTCTATATCTTCAAATCATCTCAAATTCCTTATATTTTCAATTTAGGCCCCAAATTACTCAAAATTTATTATTTAAAACACATTTAGTTATTGAAATCTCTATTATTAATCATTTTTAGTTAATTCTCAATATCGGGTGGTTATACGCTTCCCTCCTTAAGAGAATTGCATCCCTGTAATTTCTCCTTAAGGAAAATCCCTAACAAACTAGTAAAATTCTTGCTTTACTACACTCATCTACAATTCAAACACAAAACAAAACATGCAATCATCAAAACAAATCACAACTATCAAAGCCAATCACCAACAAAGCTTTTTATTTACTTTTTCGGGTTAGCACATAGAGTGGTATGCTTCAAACCTTCATGTGTTAAATAGGGGGACTCAACTAACACACCAAAATATTCGATAATTGGGTTCTAGCCTGTATTTAGGCACATGTTACGCATCATATCGAATAAACAACCACAACCAACTATTAGAACCTTTCGTTAACTTATCCTAAAATAAAAAAACTAACATCCTTACCTAATCATCTATGGTCATAGGCTATGAGTTCGAACAAACTCATTCAAGGCCTCACACAAATGATCAAAATATTCTTTAGAGGTCAAAATTTTCGTAAATTTTGGAGTAATCCCTATAATATTAAGGGTATTTTGAAAATTCACATCTTACAGTACACATGATTATAAATATATATTTTACTTCAACCATATCTTATTTTATTTTTTGAAAACAGGTTCATGATACTTTACACAAAAACCTTTCATCCAATAATAAAAACAATCCTATTAGTATTCACAAACAATAAAACACTTTACGGTGTTTAACATTATAACTTATTTATGTTCTTCCTAAACAAGGATGTAAAATAATTTATAGATTTCTTTCTTTCCAAAACTTTTCCAATGCATATATAAAATATAAAGGACCCACATATATATTTATAAAACTCAATATTTCAAATTTGAAAATTTATAAACTTACACAATACATAGCCTCTTCTTTATAAATTTAGTTTCCATATAGTAAACTCCAAAATTTTGCTAAACACTTTGAATAAAAGTTCTTCCTTACAATTATTTCTTTCCAGAAAATATAAAATCATAGAAAAAGAATTAACTATTTAAAAGGTACGATCTAATAGTTCAACATTTCAACTCAAAAAATTTGGTAAGGATATACTTCTTTTGAAAACAAAATTTTAACACTTGCAAACATCAAATCTTAAAAAACGATCAACACAAAATCACTCTAACATAGCATTTAAAATTCAAACTTCAAAACTCCATCCAAAAGGTATAGTTCCTTTCAAATCTACTTTTGACTTTAACACATCCCAAATTAGACAAAATCACCCTACATCAGAATTGTTTATTTTGAAATTCACTTTCGAACTGTGTAGTTAATGCCCCGCTATTACCCCGCTATATCTCATAGCGGATTTCTACCGCTACGATTTTTCCATATAGCCCCAAAATATAGCCTTTCCGCTTTAAGCCCCGCTATTTTCGCTATATCCCGTTATTCCCGCTATATTCCGCTATTTCCGCTATATCTTCTTTAATAAAATGAACTGAAAAATCACATTTGTACATTTTAAAAATTATGAAACTAATTTATTTGATTTAATTTTTAATATATTTTCAGAAATGAAAATACTCTATTATTCTACTAAATTCAATTATGTTATATAACAGTTTTATGTTTATTTAAAGTATATTCGCACATGTTTTTATTTAAAATTATTTATTTATTAATTATAATTCAATTGAACGATAATTTCTCATTTAATTACCATTTATATATTTGTAAAAACACTAAGTACAAGTTTAATATGCTATTTTAGAGCCATCCGCTATATCCTGCTATATCCTCGCTGTATCCCCGCTATGACTTTTTGCACCTCCACCGCTTTGAATTTGTCGAGCGCTTTAATTGCACAGCTTTCGAAAAATCAAAAATTTTAAAAACATAATTTTTCACAAATCAAATTTGTAAACATCTTTGATAAGAAACCTTAACAATGCATGCCAATAAATAATCTAAATACTTCAAAAACTTATTTCGCATAAGCACATCTATCCATCACTTAAATGAAAATATTTATTAATATTTGCAAATATTCTAATACAATATTTCTTTGAATAATTCTTTTCAATCTGTAACAACCCTACATTTTAGGCTTATTTTATTTTATATTTTATTTCTGTTAAATTGAATTTCCTGATTGAAAAACTTTTGAAATTATTTTAAACTTGTTTTGTTTCAAATATTTCATTTCTAAAAATATATTTTGATTGTTATGTAAATTATAATTTCAAACTGGTAAAAATTGGATATTTTACTGTAAAGTGAATTTCTGTTCAAACTGGTCAAACTTTGACTTTTAAACTTTAAATTTAAATATTTAAAATTCTTAAATTTTATCTTTTATTATGAAAATAGATTTAATTCCATGAATACTGCTTTTCGTTTCGTTGAAAACGGACTTATATTGTAGAAGTTATGTAATTTTCAATTTTGTGTATAAACTGTTTATTTTGCAATATTATTTATTTTAAAAACATATAAATTATATTTTATTTGTCATATTTTGTTCTAATATATGTTAATATTTTATTTTATGTATAATTTTGTCTTTTAATAATTTTAAAGTGATTATAAAATTTTTCCAAAGCTTGTTGAATTTATTTTGTAATTTTAAAGCCTAATTTCTATTTTTTTTTGCTATTTTCTTAATTTAACTATATATAATTAAAATTTATTTATTTATTTTATACATTCACTTTATTTTCTTTGTTTTACTTTATTAATATTCACTTTACATGTATTTAGATTAGAATAGATTTTTCCAAAGATTATTTGAATTTGTTTCAGTTTATTTAACCTAGTTTGTATATAGTGTTATTTTTCTTCATTTAATTTAATTAATATAAAATTTATTTATTTATTTTTCTTATTTACTTTATTTCTGAGTTTATTTACTCTTTATTATCAGATTTATATATATATAAGTTAAATTAAAATAGAGGAAATTTGAAAGGTCGTGACTCTTGATTTGCTTAAGGGTTTTGGTTTTCTACCTCTTTGTTTTCCAAACTCCTGCATTCACTTTTGCTTGGCCGACCTAAATTCTTTCAGCTGCACAAATTTTTCTCATTCATTTCGTATCAAAACCTTCTCTTCTCAAAGAAAAATAGCCGGCCATTGCTTCACAAAAATTTTGGGTAAAAACTTCTTCTTTTTCCTTTGTTTTCTATGTTTTCTTCTTTGCTTTCATGTGTTTTGCCTTGCCTTCATCCCCTTCTTTGGATCGGCCTGACCACATCCACCACCTTGGCCACCTCCACTACCATCCCCTCTGACCAACATCACCTCCAGCCCTTCCCATGCCATAGCCGAGCCCCTTTGTGATGTGAATCCACCATAGTTTTGAGCAACATCACCTACATGGTCAAGCCGAGCACACCTAGGCCTATCACCACCTCTCTCTTCCACCTAGGCCGACCAACCACCACCACCACTGACCAGATCTCAACCTAACACACCTCTGCACCTCCCCTACAGCCCACACCTGAAATATCCAGGCCCCTATATGCCTTGGCCGAGCCATAAGATGCTTTGAAAATCCATGTTTTTGCCATTGAACACTAGACTTTGCTTCACAAACAATTGCACCAATTCCTCTATACATGGCCGACCCCTATAGGTCCAAAACCAGATCCTAGAACATGCCATAGCCGTGTATTTTCCAGCCATGGCTAAACCTATGTGGGATGGAGGCAAGTGAAATTGGTTTGATAGTGTTTTGTGCAAGCATTTGCAAGTTATGTAAATTGTTGTTTAGTGTTTATTAATGTATATTTGAATTGTTTTGTCCCATGTATCCAAGGAATTTAACCTTGTCTCTCACACCCAAATCATCATCATACTCTCGTGCCTTTGTGGATTCTGTGATGTGTGTGTTGGTTGTCTTCTCCAGCTCAATACAGGTGAGTTATTCTCACCAGACAATATGTACCTATATAACTAGTAAATTGACACCCTGTGAATCTGTAGAAATATATTATCATGTTATATATGCCTATATTATTATCATATGATGTTCACACCTGTTATTACACCTGTTATATCATATGTTACTGTTATTTAATGTTATTCTGTTATTTATATCTGTTATCACCATTGCAAGTTCCCTGTAGACTAGAATCACTATGGGTTGAAATGATACATACCCGAACGGACTTTAGAATAGGGAAAAATCGTTATGGGCTGAAATGATAGGCCTGAATGATTTTTATTTAAATTATTTTAACTTGGGATTGCGGGTTTGAAATGATAGAACCCGGATTTTTCTTTTTTAACTGCGGATTGAAATGATACATATCCGTATCACTTGACCTAGGTTAGAAAATTATATACAGGCCCGTGGTTATTTTATAAAGTGTTTTGAATATTTTTAAGTATTTTAAAAATATAAATTTATGAAATTTGATTTAAATAGATTTTGAAATGTTTAAAATAAAGAAATTATGATTTTTCTATGTGTTAAAAATGTAATTAATGAATGGTTTAACTGGATTTTTGAAATATAACTTAAGTTGGAAATTTGGAATTTGGTTAAAAATGATATTTAAGTTATATAAATAAAATGGATATTAAATTTTATTTGGAAATGGTAAATATGATAATTTGATTAAATGTGAATTTAAGTGATTTATTAAAGTATTATTGATTTTTTTCTATGAATTTAAGTGGTTAAATAAATGAATGTTTAAAAGTGATCTTTTAAAATATAACTTGACTTGGAAATGTGAAATTTGGTTTTAATTAAAGGTTTTAGTTAATTAAATAAAATTGGAAATTTAGTTAAATTTGTGAAATGGTAATTTAAATTTGAAGTGTTAAGTTATTTGTTGAAATGTGAAGAATTGGAAACTTTTACACTTAAATTTATTAAGTAAATTGTTGAAAATTGGATTTAATTATAAGAAATTTATTGTGAAAAAGATACATGTTAAATGATATGTAAATAAACATTTTAAATGTTAAATTATGATTTTTAAAATGTTTAAAGAGTTTAAAATGAAGTTATTTAATTGCTGGAAATACACTAAAAAGCTGGAAATCACTTTTAATAGCATTCAGAAATGCTATGGTTCTGAATTACACTAAAATTTGAATAAAAGGGCTACTACAGCATTTCTGAAATGCTGCAGTTGCTGCAGTTGAACTTATAGGCTAATATTGAACCCAGGTCTATTATAGCATTCTCTGGAAATGCTATAATGGTCTGCAGTCTTTGCTGAAACCAAATTTAACCCTTGTTTTGAAATCTGAACTACCGCAGCACTTCTGAATTGCTGTCTTTTCTGTTTTGAACTATAATTCAACTAAAACTGAGTTTTAACAGCAGTTTTAAGTGCTGTCTTTGCTGAATTAAAAATGTTTTCAAATATAACTTATAGCAGTTGTTTTTAAATGCTGTGAAATGCTGAAATTTTAATAATTAGGGTTTTCGACTTAGTAAACGAACTCAGAATGGTTTGAAACTTTGGAAATTGAATACTTGATTTGAAAATATAATAATTACACTTTTAAAAGGTTTAAATGAATTATTTTGATTGGAATATAAACTATTTAAAGGTGATTTGAAATGATAGTAAATGAACGATATCTTTGAATTTAAAAGGCATTTAAAGTTGAATATTGGATTTGAACTGATAGGATATTTTATTTTATTAAAATGATTTGAAATGAAGTTTTGTAAGGATATGATATTTTATTATATTAAAATGATTTGAAATGAAGTTTTGAAATTATATGAAAATTTAAATATATGGAAATGGTTTGGAATTGATTTAATCTTTATTTTGATAAAGATATGGTTTGAAATGATATTTTATTTTGATGTAAAGTATTGTTTTTAAAAGTTATAACCACGGGTTATAATAACGTTGGGTTGTTAAAGAGACCGGGATCGGATATGGACATACTCTCTGTCTTACCGAAAACCACTTTGGCAACCGTGTACGCGGTGGAGATTCCAGAATGAAGTAGGATGGTGGCGACGATCCTAAGGTATATACGTGGACCCAACTCCCGTGAGTTGGCATAAGGTGGCTAAAACAGGAGCGATTGACGGACCAATGAGGTAGCACCTCTGATCGGACACACCTCTTCGATACCATTCTATTACTTGTGATTGATTTGGTGCGCACCCTTGATTTGGGAGTGTTGTTCGAGGTGGGCGGTAGTGGCTGCTATGCGTCACCACCAGTCCGGATGCGTAATTGGTATATCTACCCTGGCATTGCCTAGTTGTGCCGTGTCACCTACCATATCGAGCTTTACTACGATTATGATTTTAAGATCCGACCGCGTTAAGGTTCTCCATCCCCTTAACGCTATTTTCTATATGATTATACTTTACTGATTAGACACTACTATATATAGCGTATATTACTACATAGTAGATAGTTTAACGGATCCTTAGAGGATGGGCGGTCCCAAGCATCTTCTAAGTTACTTGTACCCTTATTACAGTTCGCTTGAGTTGGTTTACATTATATAAGTATATATTGTCCTGACTCGAGTGTTTTGTGTTTTGCTTTACGCTCGGGTCAGCCTGAGTTATTCACAGATTTGGATTTCCACTCTCTTGGAGATTTGAATCGCTGGAGATTATCTGCTTGTCATGTCCTATCTATTCCAGTTCCGTTGTTCTACTCAGCTTGTACTTGGTTATTTTATTGAGACTTTTGTTGTACTCTATTTCTTCTGTTGTATCTTATGTAACTCTGATATATTTATATAGTAGCTTCATGAACTACTATTTCTTTTACTTCCGCTGCATTATTTTACTCTGTGTCTGTGATCTGTGATTATATTTATTTACTGTATATTCTGAGATTTGCCAAATTTTATTTACAACGCGGTATTTTGAGCAATTCAACTCCGGCATGAGTGTCTACCTATACACTTATAATTGATGCGAATGGTTGAAAATATCGGGTCGTTACAGTTGGTATCAGAGCTTTGGCTTTGAGGCAAAACTTAGAATGTATGGTAAATTTATTTACAGAATCACTTTCGTTCGAGTTTGAATCTCTTCCTTTGATTCATTTTCCTTTGAATTTTGGAACGTTCCCTGCGGTTCCGAAATTCATTCGTGTCCCTCACTATTCATCATCTTTTGATTTTGGAGTATCCCATGACTCCACTTCCAATGATCTTTATAGTGAATTGGCGGTCTCGCCAATATTCTAATTTTCTTGTAAAAGGGTGAAAATTCTTTATAATCAGCATCGATTCACCAGAGATTTATATTTATCCTTGGTTTAGATTCTAATATCTTTTATTATTCCAAACTCTATCTCTTGAGATTGAAGGTAGATTTACCCCAGAAAATCCACATTTGATCTTATCCATTGAGTCACGGTTGACCCGGTTAAGGTTGTCCGCGATTTATCTAAGCTTACCCATCTCTCTACTCTGTTTAATCATCTTGTCTTTTGTTCCAATCTATCTTCCAAACATTTTGAACTGTACTTGTAAATTAATGTTTTGTTTTATATTGTGTTGTTTGAGTTGTTAATGTTGATTTGGGTTTCCGATCGATTCGTCTGATCAACGCTATCGATAGGATTTCTAAAACACTTTGACAGAACAAACTGACACAATATTATTTTAAAATTTGGTTAATGAAATAAATTTGGATATATAATTTTATGGAACTTAATAAATTGATTTAAGTTGATAATTTGAAATGATAATACTTGATTTATCATTTATTGTTCTACAAATGAATTTATAAATAGTTGTTTATAAATTTATTTGGGAACTGAAATGAATTTAAAACAAGAAAGTTAAAGAATTTAATTTCCGATGGTTTCAAACCTTGTGTTTAAAATTTTTAAAAGGATATTATTTAAAGTATTTTGAATAAAAATTTGTCTCTAAAGAATTTTAAAGTTTAAAAATTTTAGTGCTCTTCTCTTTGTCGCTGGAAAATAATTTCGGTGATGACTGCAGCATCATCGACGTTCATTTTCGAGTTTCGAAGTGAAGAAACCATTCTGTAGTCTTGCTACAGCTTTGTTTTGGAAAATCTGATTGATTTGAATTTCTAAAATATGACTGGATTATAATATATATAAAGATATATGATTTAAATTTGATTTAACATATTATGTATATATAATTACTTATCTCCAAATGGTTTGAAGATGTTCGAAGATTCAAATTCTTAAATTTTTTCTTAAAGAATAATTTCAATTATAAAAAGAAAAATCAAAATTTTGGATAAATGATTCAAACTTGAGATAATTGAATTGGATAGTTTTATTTGTATATTACAATTGCATTCAAATATAACTTACCTTAAATTTTTTTAGAAGTTAACAATGTAATTGGATAATATACAATATAAAAAGGATTTTTATACACTTAAATATTAGTTATAAAAGATTAACAGAGGTAAATAGTGAAAAAGGAATTTAAAGAGATTTTATTTAAATAACTTAATAATCAAATTGATTTAATATGGAACCTTAAGTCTAACCTAGGAATTTTAATAAAGGTTATTTCCTGAAATGAATATGTTGTATAATAAATAATGTATCTTTGAATAGATAAAATAAAATACATTTGAATTGGACTTTTGGTAATAAAGTTTATTTAACTTGAATTCATAGCTTAATTGATGTCTAAATGAATAAATGTGTAAAGAAATTTGATTGTTATATTTGCTATATAAATATTTTATTTATGAAATAGATATGTCTTGAAAAATGGATAATTATGATTTAAATAGTTAAAATGTATTTTAACATCACTAAAATTTGATAATTGAAAATTTGGTTTCCAAATGGAATTTTAAGTGTAACTTATTAAAGGAATATCTATTTGGGTATTTTAAATAAAGTGTTAGGTTATGTGTTAAATTAAGAGCTAACTAAAATAGTGAGCTTTTGACTTAATAAATGAAGTATTGTTTAAGTTGGATATTTTATTCATAAAAGTTTGTTTTTAATAAATCTTAAGTTAAATGATATCCAAATGAATATTATTTGACCTTGAATTAAAATGGTTTAAATGAAGATTTTTTTTTTAAAAGGAGTTTTGATTTTTTCTAAGTGTTATGTTTTTTTTTAAAAAGAATAACATTTCCAGTGTGTTATGATTTTAGTAGTATGATTTCCAAATGATAAACACCTCTAAATTGTTATGATTTCAAAGCATTATGGCTTCAAATTATTATCTTATTTTGTTTTTCAAACCATCTTTGGGTTGTCCTTATTTTCCCTCATCTTGCTACAGACTGGTATAAGCATCTTTCTATAGTCTTTCTGTTTAGAAATCTTTCTGTAATCTTTGATAATCTTTGTTGCTCATCTGGATCTGAACACTGTTTTTCCATTCATAGACTGTCGGTAAAAGGGAAAAGGGTGATTCAGACTCTAGAGGATCTTTTTCGTGCTTATATTCTTGATTTGATCACCTCCATCTTGTCAAACTTACCTATAACAATAGTTATCAGGTGTAATTCCAATCTTCTTATCATCTTGTCTTAATTCTATTTCATTTTTTTTTTCTTTTTCTGTGCTTTCCTGTACCTCATTCCTTTTCGGGGACGAAAAGTTTTGAGTGGGGGAGAGTGTAACAACCCTACATTTTAGGCTTATTTTATTTTATATTTTATTTCTGTTAAATTGAATTTCCTGATTGAAAAACTTTTGAAATTATTTTAAACTTGTTTTGTTTCAAATATTTCATTTCTAAAAATATATTTTGATTGTTATGTAAATTATAATTTCAAACTGGTAAAAATTGGATATTTTACTGTAAAGTGAATTTCTGTTCAAACTGGTCAAACTTTGACTTTTAAACTTTAAATTTAAATATTTAAAATTCTTAAATTTTATCTTTTATTATGAAAATAGATTTAATTCCATGAATACTGCTTTTCGTTTCGTTGAAAACGGACTTATATTGTAGAAGTTATGTAATTTTCAATTTTGTGTATAAACTGTTTATTTTGCAATATTATTTATTTTAAAAACATATAAATTATATTTTATTTGTCATATTTTGTTCTAATATATGTTAATATTTTATTTTATGTATAATTTTGTCTTTTAATAATTTTAAAGTGATTATAAAATTTTTCCAAAGCTTGTTGAATTTATTTTGTAATTTTAAAGCCTAATTTCTATTTTTTTTGCTATTTTCTTAATTTAACTATATATAATTAAAATTTATTTATTTATTTTATACATTCACTTTATTTTCTTTGTTTTACTTTATTAATATTCACTTTACATGTATTTAGATTAGAATAGATTTTTCCAAAGATTATTTGAATTTGTTTCAGTTTATTTAACCTAGTTTGTATATAGTGTTATTTTTCTTCATTTAATTTAATTAATATAAAATTTATTTATTTATTTTTCTTATTTACTTTATTTCTGAGTTTATTTACTCTTTATTATCAGATTTATATATATATAAGTTAAATTAAAATAGAGGAAATTTGAAAGGTCGTGACTCTTGATTTGCTTAAGGGTTTTGGTTTTCTACCTCTTTGTTTTCCAAACTCCTGCATTCACTTTTGCTTGGCCGACCTAAATTCTTTCAGCTGCACAAATTTTTCTCATTCATTTCGTATCAAAACCTTCTCTTCTCAAAGAAAAATAGCCGGCCATTGCTTCACAAAAATTTTGGGTAAAAACTTCTTCTTTTTCCTTTGTTTTCTATGTTTTCTTCTTTGCTTTCATGTGTTTTGCCTTGCCTTCATCCCCTTCTTTGGATCGGCCTGACCACATCCACCACCTTGGCCACCTCCACTACCATCCCCTCTGACCAACATCACCTCCAGCCCTTCCCATGCCATAGCCGAGCCCCTTTGTGATGTGAATCCACCATAGTTTTGAGCAACATCACCTACATGGTCAAGCCGAGCACACCTAGGCCTATCACCACCTCTCTCTTCCACCTAGGCCGACCAACCACCACCACCACTGACCAGATCTCAACCTAACACACCTCTGCACCTCCCCTACAGCCCACACCTGAAATATCCAGGCCCCTATATGCCTTGGCCGAGCCATAAGATGCTTTGAAAATCCATGTTTTTGCCATTGAACACTAGACTTTGCTTCACAAACAATTGCACCAATTCCTCTATACATGGCCGACCCCTATAGGTCCAAAACCAGATCCTAGAACATGCCATAGCCGTGTATTTTCCAGCCATGGCTAAACCTATGTGGGATGGAGGCAAGTGAAATTGGTTTGATAGTGTTTTGTGCAAGCATTTGCAAGTTATGTAAATTGTTGTTTAGTGTTTATTAATGTATATTTGAATTGTTTTGTCCCATGTATCCAAGGAATTTAACCTTGTCTCTCACACCCAAATCATCATCATACTCTCGTGCCTTTGTGGATTCTGTGATGTGTGTGTTGGTTGTCTTCTCCAGCTCAATACAGGTGAGTTATTCTCACCAGACAATATGTACCTATATAACTAGTAAATTGACACCCTGTGAATCTGTAGAAATATATTATCATGTTATATATGCCTATATTATTATCATATGATGTTCACACCTGTTATTACACCTGTTATATCATATGTTACTGTTATTTAATGTTATTCTGTTATTTATATCTGTTATCACCATTGCAAGTTCCCTGTAGACTAGAATCACTATGGGTTGAAATGATACATACCCGAACGGACTTTAGAATAGGGAAAAATCGTTATGGGCTGAAATGATAGGCCTGAATGATTTTTATTTAAATTATTTTAACTTGGGATTGCGGGTTTGAAATGATAGAACCCGGATTTTTCTTTTTTAACTGCGGATTGAAATGATACATATCCGTATCACTTGACCTAGGTTAGAAAATTATATACAGGCCCGTGGTTATTTTATAAAGTGTTTTGAATATTTTTAAGTATTTTAAAAATATAAATTTATGAAATTTGATTTAAATAGATTTTGAAATGTTTAAAATAAAGAAATTATGATTTTTCTATGTGTTAAAAATGTAATTAATGAATGGTTTAACTGGATTTTTGAAATATAACTTAAGTTGGAAATTTGGAATTTGGTTAAAAATGATATTTAAGTTATATAAATAAAATGGATATTAAATTTTATTTGGAAATGGTAAATATGATAATTTGATTAAATGTGAATTTAAGTGATTTATTAAAGTATTATTGATTTTTTTCTATGAATTTAAGTGGTTAAATAAATGAATGTTTAAAAGTGATCTTTTAAAATATAACTTGACTTGGAAATGTGAAATTTGGTTTTAATTAAAGGTTTTAGTTAATTAAATAAAATTGGAAATTTAGTTAAATTTGTGAAATGGTAATTTAAATTTGAAGTGTTAAGTTATTTGTTGAAATGTGAAGAATTGGAAACTTTTACACTTAAATTTATTAAGTAAATTGTTGAAAATTGGATTTAATTATAAGAAATTTATTGTGAAAAAGATACATGTTAAATGATATGTAAATAAACATTTTAAATGTTAAATTATGATTTTTAAAATGTTTAAAGAGTTTAAAATGAAGTTATTTAATTGCTGGAAATACACTAAAAAGCTGGAAATCACTTTTAATAGCATTCAGAAATGCTATGGTTCTGAATTACACTAAAATTTGAATAAAAGGGCTACTACAGCATTTCTGAAATGCTGCAGTTGCTGCAGTTGAACTTATAGGCTAATATTGAACCCAGGTCTATTATAGCATTCTCTGGAAATGCTATAATGGTCTGCAGTCTTTGCTGAAACCAAATTTAACCCTTGTTTTGAAATCTGAACTACCGCAGCACTTCTGAATTGCTGTCTTTTCTGTTTTGAACTATAATTCAACTAAAACTGAGTTTTAACAGCAGTTTTAAGTGCTGTCTTTGCTGAATTAAAAATGTTTTCAAATATAACTTATAGCAGTTGTTTTTAAATGCTGTGAAATGCTGAAATTTTAATAATTAGGGTTTTCGACTTAGTAAACGAACTCAGAATGGTTTGAAACTTTGGAAATTGAATACTTGATTTGAAAATATAATAATTACACTTTTAAAAGGTTTAAATGAATTATTTTGATTGGAATATAAACTATTTAAAGGTGATTTGAAATGATAGTAAATGAACGATATCTTTGAATTTAAAAGGCATTTAAAGTTGAATATTGGATTTGAACTGATAGGATATTTTATTTTATTAAAATGATTTGAAATGAAGTTTTGTAAGGATATGATATTTTATTATATTAAAATGATTTGAAATGAAGTTTTGAAATTATATGAAAATTTAAATATATGGAAATGGTTTGGAATTGATTTAATCTTTATTTTGATAAAGATATGGTTTGAAATGATATTTTATTTTGATGTAAAGTATTGTTTTTAAAAGTTATAACCACGGGTTATAATAACGTTGGGTTGTTAAAGAGACCGGGATCGGATATGGACATACTCTCTGTCTTACCGAAAACCACTTTGGCAACCGTGTACGCGGTGGAGATTCCAGAATGAAGTAGGATGGTGGCGACGATCCTAAGGTATATACGTGGACCCAACTCCCGTGAGTTGGCATAAGGTGGCTAAAACAGGAGCGATTGACGGACCAATGAGGTAGCACCTCTGATCGGACACACCTCTTCGATACCATTCTATTACTTGTGATTGATTTGGTGCGCACCCTTGATTTGGGAGTGTTGTTCGAGGTGGGCGGTAGTGGCTGCTATGCGTCACCACCAGTCCGGATGCGTAATTGGTATATCTACCCTGGCATTGCCTAGTTGTGCCGTGTCACCTACCATATCGAGCTTTACTACGATTATGATTTTAAGATCCGACCGCGTTAAGGTTCTCCATCCCCTTAACGCTATTTTCTATATGATTATACTTTACTGATTAGACACTACTATATATAGCGTATATTACTACATAGTAGATAGTTTAACGGATCCTTAGAGGATGGGCGGTCCCAAGCATCTTCTAAGTTACTTGTACCCTTATTACAGTTCGCTTGAGTTGGTTTACATTATATAAGTATATATTGTCCTGACTCGAGTGTTTTGTGTTTTGCTTTACGCTCGGGTCAGCCTGAGTTATTCACAGATTTGGATTTCCACTCTCTTGGAGATTTGAATCGCTGGAGATTATCTGCTTGTCATGTCCTATCTATTCCAGTTCCGTTGTTCTACTCAGCTTGTACTTGGTTATTTTATTGAGACTTTTGTTGTACTCTATTTCTTCTGTTGTATCTTATGTAACTCTGATATATTTATATAGTAGCTTCATGAACTACTATTTCTTTTACTTCCGCTGCATTATTTTACTCTGTGTCTGTGATCTGTGATTATATTTATTTACTGTATATTCTGAGATTTGCCAAATTTTATTTACAACGCGGTATTTTGAGCAATTCAACTCCGGCATGAGTGTCTACCTATACACTTATAATTGATGCGAATGGTTGAAAATATCGGGTCGTTACACAATCTCATACCAAATTTCACAAAATTACCTTTTCTTATTTATAAAATGAATACTTTAGAAGCCTTGCCAAAAAAATGAATACTTTAGAATCTTCACACTCCATAAATTTACTTTTCCTTGTTTATAAAATGAATACTTTAAAATCTTCACTCAATATTATTTCTGTATATTTCCGTTTGAGAAACTTCCTTCACAAAATATTTGTTATTCCTGTTAATAACATTTCAAATTTTACTCTTTACTCAAATTTTATGAAGAGCATTTATTTCTAAGATTATTTTAAGTTGAAACTTATATGCATATACACAGACACACATGCATACACACACATTTTAATACTTAATACACCAATTTCATGAATAGCTACAACACCAACACAAGTCATAACAAAGTCATACATAACGCCATCTACATAATACACATCATTACATACCACATATTTTAAAATTCACAATTATTCACAAATTTGACGACGTCGTCTTGCCATGGATTTTAGAAACTCGCTACACTAACTAGCAGCAGCGTTGATCGTGTAATCAAAATTGTCTTGCTATCAATCTCAACTATCCACTAGTGCTCGATGGGTGCAACCAACTTTTAAAATATCCAGACTTTTGAAAATAGTTTTACCATATTCAAATCAATAATTTACTTCAACAAAATTATATATATATTCACACACATACATATACATATACATATATACACACACACACACAAGTCTTAACATTTTCTAAAGCTTCTTTATAGTTTTTCCCAAAATATTATATATACATATCAAAATACGTTATAACATTTCTCAAAACATCTCAGTGTACTTTCTTTAAAATAGTTTATAATATTTCTCCAACATTGTTTTCCTTTAAAACATTTTCCCTCAAGATATTTTCTACAATTTTTTTTAAATTATTAATTTCTAAAAATATAATAATTTACCTCAAAACATTATTTTTTTCTTTTCAAATGTTGTCTATAAAACTTCCCAAAACATTATACTTCTTTCAAAAGTAGCAATTATACATTTTCTGAAACATTACTCACTTAATAACACTTACATTATCCTTTTAAAAAAAGATATTGTCTATAACACTTCTCAAAATATTATTTTCAAAACATTGTATACTTTTAAAAACATTTTATCCAAATGTCTTCTATAAGTGTTTAGGAATAGTTATCGATAATGTTGATCGAGCGCATAGACCAGAATTCTTAAAGCACTTAATAGAAAAATCAATATGAAATTAACCTTCAAAAATATCTTTAAATATTTACATTTATATACTTTAATAAACTTACTTTTATAAAACAGCCGCTTACTTCTTTTAAAATATTTTCCTATACCACACACACACACACATATATATATATATATATATACTTTAACTACTTAGATTTTTAATTAAAACAATGTTGCTTGTATTAAAAACATTTACAAATAATTTTTATAAACATAAGCATAATCCATCACTTATAACTACCCAAAAATCACTCATCATAATCCATGCATATAAACAAGAACCTAATTATATTTCATCTTATTCCATTTTAACTTGTTCAAATAAATATCACTTTTATTTTATACAAAAAGCAGTTCCTTATTTTCCCTTATGGTAACTTCAATGTCCCAGGCACCACAAAGTTCTAATATCAAGACTTGATTAGGTTTCTAGCTTAGAGTGCTAATCCTTATCCAATACCACATTAAAGACTAACTCCAACAATCATCCTAGATTTAGTTCAACAAAACACAAGTCTATAAATTATTCATACAAAAAGAAAATCAACTAATATGCTCAATGGAAAGCAATCTATTGGCTTCAACTGCATAACTCAAACCATAATTGGATCAGCGTAGTTCAACCATATACCAAGCCACCTAATAGCCTAATATTACCAATGCTTACTCTACTAATCAAACTAACTACTTCTACCTTCTCTACCCTCATCAACTACTCAATATCTCATAAAAAGACTACACTCAAAATGGGTAGAAGTAAAAATATTATATATATAAGAAGAATACAAATACGTCCCAGATGATCATCCTAATAATCATCGTATAATCCTACTACCCTTACTAAAGGGTAATTACCCAACACACACAAGGGGACATGGACTCTAAGTCTCAATTAAGGCCATGACATGTGTGTCTTATACTCTGTATTATTCCAAACATTCTCTGATACCATTTAAAAACCCATACCACCAAAGAGTATCACTAGGTAACTTGTTTGATAATATGGAGAGTGAGGCGATGGGGATGTCATATGTGAAAACTCCCTTGGGCTAAAACCTATACGTATTTCAAATTTCATAAACTACTCACTTAACATACTCAGTACCAATATGAAGCAATACAAACGTGCATTTTCGGGATAGAATAATACTAAATAGAAAATAAAAAATAGAGGGCATAATCATTAACACAATAATAAAATATAATAAATAACATTTACAAGTGCCAGTGGGTCAATATAAAAGAGTCAATGCCCACTATCTCTCAACAATATATACAACATCAGTCTAATACATACATCTCAACAACATCAGCATACATGAGGCTACATGAGTACACATGATACACCAATCTACTGATAACTAGCCTCTATATGTATGCCTAACAACCATAAGCCAGTCCTATCGTCCCTGAACCTTAAATGTTATGGACTGACCCGAATATTATATAAATAACACATGGGTCAGACTATGTCTAGGGAACAACACATTGCACTTACAACACACAACGCACCCCACAGTCTTATGTTACTCCCAGTCATCATGCCATTATATCCATCTACATGCTATGGTCATAATCCTACTACCCAATGGTAACAGACTATTTGGCAAGTGTGGCATTTGGGCACATAATCATACAATCAAAATATTATCACACGACACCTATAATGGTGATGCCATCGATCCACGATGCGACCCTACGATCAAGTAATTAGATGGATACTAGTCTATTTGGATAAACAACACATAACACTATTTACACCAAAAATTCGCACAAACATCCAATATAAACTTTTTGAGAAGAAATAAATGAAGAATAAAATGGAAATAGTGGATAATAACCAAGAAACAACAAATAATTGAAAGAATAACATGCACACAATGATTTATAGTGGTTCAGTGTTGTTTGCCTACGTCCACTTTGAATGGATTGCTTTATTTACTACTTTATAATTTGAGTACAAAAGGGTTCGGATCAAAATCCTTATTTACAAAAGAGTATAAAGCTCCTAGTAGCGTAAAAGTCCCAAAAATTAACAACCAAGCCGGTATTTATAAATGAAGACGGCCAAATATCTCTCTGAAAACTTGGCAAAAAGACCATCAAAACCATATGGGCCCATAAGAGGGGTCACATGGCCCAATTCCCAAAAAAGAGGGTTCGGTACCAATCCCTTCTTTGGCTGAATTTTGGGGTGTGATCCAAATGGTGGCTTCCTCAGGCTAAAATATGCTTAGCCTCCAAATTTCATGCCAATTGGATTAGTGGAGCTCGAGTTATTGCTTGATCTTTGCTTCAATATGGTTTACATGCAGCTTTCTGCCGATTCCTTCCTAGGGAAGTATACCGATCCCTCAAACTTCATCCCCTTGAGGTGCAATCCCTAGAGTAGGCTCCTTAGGATGCCTATGTCTAGCTCATAAAATTTCATATGCATTGGACTTGTGGATCTTGAGATATTAATTGTTTCCTATAGAAATGCTCTCATACCCTAGAACATGCCGATCGCTGTCATTGAAGCCAATTTTATATCGATCCCTCTAGGTGTTGAACCATATTTCACACTATGCCTTGCATATCCATCAAGTTCCTTCAACATTGACTTCATGTTACCTTATGTACTTGACTTCTAGGCCCCACAATCATTACTCTGGAGCCATTGGCCTTGATGGCAGTCCAATCCGACTTGTGCAATCAATCCAATATAGTCGAGTTAAAATTCCAAATAACATTTTCCCTCCAAAATACGTCTTGTGATGAACATGACGTGCTTTGAAACGAAGCAAGTTAGAGTCGTCGAAATGAAATCAGTCTAGTTTCCTAAATAGTTGTTATCCATCTGTCAAAGTGATGTATTTCTCATTGGTCGTCATAACCCTTGGTCGGTTATTAATAGTATAAATCCAGGGTTATACTCCTTTAGTTGATATATATAAGTCCAGTTCCATAAAACTAACAAGCTTTGGTTATCTTGTCCAGCCTTGAACTTGAAGGCTTCAGGTTTGATTTCAATTTCTGTCGATTCCTAAAATTGAACTTTCTGGGTCATGTACGTGCAAGTTCATATACACGTTCTTTGTTGTTGGCTCCCGGGCATGTTCGTACATTCATGGGTCATCACCAATTTTCATCGCATTTTATATGTATATGCTTTTAATAATTTCCATGCTCATGTTGTACATGCTCATAGCCGATCCCTCATTTCATCATTTTTTTGATTGTTTGTAGGGATTGGCATATGCTTAGCCAATCCTTCCTTTCCATTCCTTATGCTAACAGGGATCGACATATTGCTAGCTGATCCCTCTTTCTTTATGTTTGTAAGAATTGGCACCTTTTATGCCGATCCCTCTTCTCTTGCTTAAAACCATGGGCCGACCCCTTCGTTCCCTTATATAAACTAACATCCCTTCTTCCTAACTCTCACATATCCAACATTTCTACTTTCCTCCCTTTCATATCTTTAAGACCGAACCCTCTTTTACCATAAAAAATCCGAACCATTCCTTCCATACTCAAACGTTGCCTTCATCCAAATACTAACCTTTCGACTTAGCTTTAGATTATCATCTCGCCTTTCATTCGAAGCATACTTCGTTCTTTCTCCTCGAATCATCCGTCTCTAACGCATTTAGGTAGGTTATTCACCTTTAACTTTTGATTTTATTACGAGATGATGGATTCTCTTCTATTGGCAACAATATGAAGTTCGATGCAATGGAAAATCGAAGGCTAAAACTACTTGGAGGAGAGTAGAAGTTGAATGCAGTAGGGTTCGGCTATAAGGTTGGAAGGCTTGCATGGGAAGGTAGAAGGAGAGGGATCAGTTGCTTTCGATTCACAGGGAGGGTTCGGTGTTCTTAACGGATTGAGGAGGGATCAGTATCCTTGATGAATAATAGAGTGTGCTAGCGTGGAAGCTTCAGTATTGGAAGTTAGAAAAGAAGGGATCGGTAGAAATGGGTAGCATGGTGGGATCAGCATATTTTGTTAAAGGAAAGGGATCGACATTATTTGTTTGAAGAGAGGGATCGGTTGCACTGCTTTGGAATAGGGATCGGTAAATATGGGTCAGATTATAGGGATTGGCATATAACGGTCGGTATTTATGTACTTAGCTAATCCTTAGGCTTTGAATTTAACTCGAAACCTAGTCCGAAATCACTTATTTGAGCAATTACAGCCAATCCCATTTCAATGAACTTGAATATATGATGACGATGAACAACAGGACTTGCATATTCATTATTGTACTCGAAATGAAACGATCAAATCCCAGGGACTTAGAACATGAATTAAAACTTAACATATGGACTTGAATAACAGGTCTCGCACTCTGATATGCCGATAGTCGATCCCAAAGCTTACATAACTGATCATTCTCTTTGCCAGTTGCGACGGTCAGCAATGATGGTCACTTTGGTCGGAATCCAAAGTCTTGTCATTTCACTTTGCTTTCTTATTTTAAGCTGCTTATTTCTACAATACACCATACTGCACCACACTACACTACAATAACTCACACTTAGCATGGGGGGACTGGTAAAATTTTCTAATCTTGATTTTCTACTGAGTATAGTTGACATGGACTTTAGACATTCAATGCGTCTAGCTGCAATGTCTTCTGGACCAGCCTCGCAACATAGCAATCTCGAAGCTGAGTTGAGTTTTGCAACCATATCTGGCAGGCTTTCCCTTGGTCATCAAACTGAATAAACGAAGGTTTTTGGCCCGTCAGCCAACCTTTTTTTTTCTTCTGATGTTCCCATCCTCCGGGCAAAAGAGGCAAGTCCTGTGCTCGATGTTGTAGAAAGAGCTATAATCTTAGATTACCCAACATATTCTCAAGCCTCCAGAATTGGTAAAGCTGTCCTTCCCAGACTATGTTCTAGACATGGAATTCCATTCAAAGACATCTTGGCTCCTTCGATAAATGGTAGGGCACACTTGCCCCCGGAGGGGTACACAACATGCAACTAATTAATGTGCTGGGCCGGATGCGTGCCACCCTTCAATTCTTTTATTCGGGAAATATTAGGATATCTTGGAATAGCTCCCATACAACTTCACCCGAATAGCTATGCCTTTCTCCATGGAACTGTTTTACTATTCATGAGTGTTCTGTTCCGCCCCCAACTCCTGAGGACATAAGGTTCATTTATAACTTTAAGCAACGATCAGGAAGTCCTTCCTATGTTTTTCTCGAGCCTTCACCCAACTGTCAAGTCTTAACGGGTGCTTGGAACAAACTTACCCTCTTCAAACACGAATGGTTCTACTTTCGATGTCAGCTGGCTTTGCAAGGCACTGGTTGGAAGGATGTAAGTGTCATCTTCGCTTTAATTTCAAATTCTCTAATCCGAGTCCTTTTCTGAGTCACCTAACATTTTGAATATCTATAGGTGTCCACCCACGTCCAAAGGGCAATAGATTTTTAAGAGCAATCTACGTAATTCATGCTACCTCTGTCAAAGACAAGGACATTAGACTCCTCGTAACCGACCAGTTGTCACCTCTATTTGGGGAACTATAAGAAGGCCGCACCATTGGGCTTCTTGGAAGTGCATCAATACTAAGAAGTGTTGTTGTCGTGCACCCAGTCGAGGGGACTCAGGATGACACTGAAGAAGGCGGAATTAGGGGTACTCAGATCAATTAGCCTGGCGACACTGATGCAGGCCCGGGCAAGACGCCTGTGGTCGAACCTTCACAGGGTACGGCCCCACACGCCTGCTAAGAGAAGAAAGAAGCTTCCATGTAAGCTTCGTAGGAGAAAAACGGCTAAAGATCCTGAGTTTTTTATCACTTCAATCGATGAAGAGTCATCTTTCCAAAATTTAGAAAGTTCGATGAAAGGGTTTTCAAATCTTCAAATTCTTGATGATATTATGACTTCCCTGATAACAACATCGATGGGCTCAATTCTCCCACCAGAAGTGGTAATGGCATTCTTCCTACTGGCAAAGGAGAGAAAACTCCCATGAGCATGGCTGTAGAAATCGGTCCAATAGGGGGACACTAGGACACTCACAATCACGTGAACTTCACCACATGATTTCCATCTATCCTTTGTGCAATGGTCACTTATACTCTGGTATTTGGCTTTTTGCAAGTTCGATGTTCCAACCCTAGCTTTTGATCACTTGAGGGGCTCCTCGATGTAATATGGATCCGTAAGTGATTCACAATCATGTGGGCGTAGAAAGAGGGATGACGACCGAGAAAGAAGTCGTCGCTCGAGGGAATCTTCATCTTCAAAGCATAAATCCCAATCTCGGTCGTCCCATCAGGAAATGCAACATAATCTTCCTATGCATAGTGGTGATCAGTCTTCTTTCCACGGTCCTCTAGCTCCCGTACCGCCTGAGCAATATTCTGGTTCATCCAGCTCCAAGCAGTCAAGTGATCGAAAGTCAAGCAAACGTCCAATCGTTGCTTCTGATCCATCTTTGCTGACCGCTGCTCCTGAAACTTCCACAATAGAGAATTGGCTGAACTTAAGGTCCTCTTCACAATGATTTGTTTTTACAGGCTTAAGTTCCTCCCTTCCATTCATACAATCCCAGGGACTGTTAAAGTAAGCTCTCTCGCATGCGTCAACGATGCTTTTGTGCAAGAAGAATCATTCCAGCACTTAGCAGAAAAAACCTCCGAGGTATCTATCGAGCAACAACATGAGATAGATCAACTCAGGCTAGAGGTAATCCAGGATAAAGATATAATTAAGCACCAAGATAATGAGATCTCGGAGTTGACGACAAAACTAATTGAAGCAAAAAAGAGTGCTAAGGGAACATCTGAGGCAGTGAGTCGTCTGGAAGCTACCCATAAAAAGGAACTCGATGCTGCCCTCAACCACGGTGGTGCACTTACCTTGGAAAAATATTTCTTGCAAAAGGAGAAGAATATCTTAGCCTGCCGTGTTGAGGAGCTTGAAGAGCTTCTTAAGAAAGAGAGGAAAGAGAAGATCAAGGCTCAAGAAGAATCGTAGAGATATTGAGAAGAAGCTATTGAGGCCCGGACTTTAAAGATTAAACTTGATGAGCAACATGCTTAGATTGAAGTCCTCGAAGAAGAGGTAAAGGAAGCAGGCCACAATGAGATGAGAGAACAACATGAGGCCCACTTAGAGGATGCCAAGGAAGCTAGTTGGAATGAAATCAAGGACATGTTTGATCCTCTAATCATCGAATATAATGCTAAAGTCCTTCTCCACCATAATCTGAGCTTTCTTGGTGAGGGTTATCTTCAGTCACTCATCGGGGCATGGGAGTATATTGTTGAAATGAAAAAGAGACACCTTGGTGAAGCCAATTTAGATGAAGAGAAATTAGTGCGGGAGATCCTTCATGGAAATTAACCCCTTGACCTTGCCGCTGTGAGACTCTGATACTTCGACATTCTAACATCTTCCGACAAAGGGAAAAATCTCACTGAGTCTTCAGAGTCCGATCCTAAGAGCCCTTCTTTTTTTCAAGCAGCCAAAGCATCAGTTTCTTTCGGCCCTGGACATGATCTAAGCTACGATCCGGACAAACCCAATTACTAATCTAAATGTTGACACCTATTCTAGAAGGGGGGAACCCCGACGACGACTGAAAGTCAGCTGGATGCAGGTATTCCGCTCTACTTTCCACTTTTCGATCGATTTCTTTCTTCATGTTCAATAGCCATAGGCTTATCTTCTTGTTTCCGTGAATCTACAGGTCTTCTGGATTCTGGCCAAACTCCAAAAAGTGGTGCCGCCATGGAGTAAAAATTGACATCAACTGAGATCCCGGAGGCCACTAATGCTCCAGGGCCCGAGGCTTAAGTTTTTGGAGCACTCGATGACGATAAGGATGAAGATCCACTACCACTGGATGAATTTGATGATGTTGTGATCACCGACGCCACTAAATACATCGATGAGTTCAGCTTAAAGGAGAGTGCTAAGAAGGAGGAGTTATTGACGAAACAAGCCAAGTCTAAACCCGTTGATGTGGATATTGACGATCCAAATCTCATCCCATTACAAGTCATCCCACCTAGCATGTCGATTTTTGAAAAACTCACTCCTACTTTTGAAAGCTCCCTCGCCAAAGGCAGTAAAGGATTGAGGAAATGGACAGGCGAAAGCTCAGGTAGCACCACTCTTGAAAAATCCATAAAGTAGAGAAGACGAAAGAAATTGCCGTCACTTCGGCTCTGCTTGCACATAGCTTGTATAGATGTTTTTCTTTTGGTTGGCCATGATGGTACGGGTAAAACCCCCTTTTCTGAATAAACTTGTAACACAATTTTGAAGCTTATTATGTGAATAAAAGTTTTTTGTTTTCCGTTGAACCCTTGTGTGAATTGTTATCTAAATAGTTGATCTATTACTTTCCACTCAATGTACATGTAATCCATTGCTTGTTGCTTTGGATGATAATCCGTTAATTCTATCCCAAGGCCTCCATGCGATCGTGGCCCAAAGTCGCACCAAACATGGGGCTTGAGCCCTAATGTTGCGCTGTCGGATTCAGCAGTTTGAGGGATCATACTCCTACCCCTAGTCTTTGGTTAGCGGAGTTAGACAGTGGATGGTCGAACTCCATCCTTTGCGAGTTTATACTCCTCCTGTCGGTTTTGGGTCGGAGTTCATGGAACAATGAGTGGTCGAACCGCACTCGTCTATTTGTTTATACTCATATCTGCACTATGGGGATAAGAGTTAGTTAGGGGGTGGTAATATCGCACCCGGTTTGTGTTTATACTCCAGTCCACACTCTAGGGACTTAGAGTTATTTCGGAAAATAGTCGAATCAAACTTTCCTTAATTGATTGATTTGCCCTAAATTCGGGGTTTAATTTAGCGAGCGATCGATTATGTCACAATCGCTTTTAACTTATTTCAGTCCCATCACTCGGTGGGATTTATTCGATCATCGGATGGTCGATTCACATTCATTCCTCGTTATGTATTCCGTCCATCAGGTTATGAATGAGAATTATCAAATGAACGGTCGGACCATGCTCATCTTGTTTAATTCAATCGGGAACTAGCATAATTGGTTAGTTCCAAACTTTGGGAAACTGTTCAGGCATACTAACATCAGTCAGTTTCGTAATGTAACTAACATGCAATGCTATAACAAACACATATATAAAGGAAGTTCAAAACTTTATTTGCTAAACGGAAGAAAATGACATAATTTGTCTTATTACATATCCGGAAAATCAAATGCCAAAAAAATTCTGAAAGTAAATACAACTAAATGAAAAAGAAATAGTCGCTAGCTTGAAAGTTCCCTCTCTAGGCCTCTGCTTAATGACATACGATCCTTCCCTGGTTGGATTCATATGTGATGGGGCAGGAAAATCCATTTCAAGACACGATCTCCGATTTCAAAAGTCTAGGTTGGACTTAGTGTTGTAGTATCGGGCGACTCGATGTCGGTGTGCACCTGCCCTTAAATGAGCTTTGTCATGCTTCTCATCTATAAAGTCTAGAGATTCCAAGAAGATATCTTTATTTTTTTGGGATCTTAGTAAGTTACTCGATGGGAAGGAACTTCGAGCTCAACATGGATAATAGCTTCGGAACCATAAGCGAGGGCGAATGGAGTATGGCTAGTTATTGGCTTGTGGGTGGTCCTATAAGCCTATAGTGCTGTTGGGAGTTCATCCACCCACTTGCCTCTAGCCTTTTCAAAATGCTTCTTCAGAATGGATTTTATAATTTTTTTTCACCGCTTCATTTTACCCATTTGCTTGAGGGTGAGCGACTGCCGCAAACCTTTTTTCAATATGATGCCGACGGTAGAAGTCTTTGGACTCAGTACTGTCGAATTGAGTTCCGTTGTTTGTTACAATAGTTTGTGGAAGACCAAATGACAGATGATGTTTGAAACATTGAAGTTCATTACTTTCTTCGTAGTGATCGTGGCTAATGGTTTAGCTTCGGCCCATTTGGTCAAGTAATCATCTGGGACGATGGCGTACTTCACACCACCTTTAGAGATCAGTAAAGAACCAATAATATCTATGCCCCCTATGGAAAACGACCATGGACTGACCATTTGTGTTATTTCCATCGGTGGAGCTCTTTGGACTTTTGCATATATCTGTCACTTGTCGCATCGCTTTACATAATTAGCAGCGTCTCGATTGATGGTTGGCCAATAATACCCGTAATGGAGTATTTTCTTTGCTAGAGTTTTCTTTCCACTGTGATCGCCACATTCTCCTTCATAAACTTCTTTTAGGACTCTTCTTATCTCATCATGAGTGATACATAGGAGCAGGGAAACTGGAAAACCCTTTCTGTACATAACTCCTTCCTATATGATATATCGTGAAGCTTTACGAAGGACCCGTCGCTTTTTATTCCTTTGTTCAGGAAGGACTCCCTGTAGTAAATAGTTTTTAATCAGAGTCATCCATAATTACCTCTCAGGCTTAGCACTTGGGGCATTTAATACTTCGACTGGAACCAAGCCCATATTTTGTACGTCCTCGGTGCTAGCAAACTTTGCCAATGAATTAGCTTCTCTATTTTGATCCCGAGGAATGTGCGTAATGTCGTAGTACTCAGAGTCAGTCAACAACTCTTGGACTTGGGTAAGGTATGGAGCAAGCAGTTGTCCCTTAGCTTGGTAATCTCCCCTGACTTGGTATACTACCAATTGTGAGTCGCAAAAGATTTTCAAAGACTTTATTCCCAGTTCCCTGGCGAGTTTAGGTCCATAATCAGAGCCTCGTACCTAGCTTTGTTTTTTGTTGCAGGGAAATCAAGCTTTAAAGCATAGCAAATTGATCGATCTTTGGGAGTTACAAGCACAATCCCAGCTACAGAACAACGATCATTTGATGCTCAATATGTATATAACTTCCACCCTATGGTAGGGGTCTCACTGCTCTCTGGGAAATCATCTTGAATAGTAAATTTTGCTATAAAATCTGCCAGTGCTTGACCCTGGATAGCCTTCTAGGGAAGATAAGTGATGCCGAATTGGCTAAGTTGATATTCCACTTGAGTAACCTTCCAGATGTCTCAGGTTGCTGATGGACCTTTCATAACGGCCGGTTGGTGTAAATATTGATAGGGTGCGCCTGGGAGTAAAGGCGGAGCTTTCGTGATGTAATAAGCAAATAGTATGCCAGTTTCTCTATCTTTGGACAGTTCCTTTCAGCTCCTGTCAATTGCTTGCTAACATAATAGACCGGTCTCTGGATTTATTTTTCCTCATGAAGCAACGCAGCACTTATAGCGTGTACTGACACGGCTAAGTAGATATATAAATCTCCATGATCCACTAGCATTGATATGATGGGGGGTTTCTCTAAGTGGTTCACCAAAGCTTCAAATGCATCTTTACAATCCTGTGTCCATTCGAAATTCCTTTTTGCTCTCCTAATCAAGTCAAAGAATAGGATACGCATGTCCGCAATTTCCCATTCGCCTTTCTCACAAGTACAGAATTAGATACCCATTTAGGGTAGAGGGCATCGCGAATAAACCCATTGTCTTTGAGTCTATCCGCCTCCTCTTTAAGAGCGATAGATCTCTCCGGATCCATGCCACATCTTTTTTGTTTCACCGGGACATGTGTCGGGTTGATATTTAATGCATGGCTTGTAATGGTAGGCGAGATTTGACATATGTCAGAGTGAGTCCAAGCGAACATGTTGAGATTCACTCGGAGAAATCTTTCATCATAGGGGGCTGAGTTGCGATCTGATCTTTAGGACTCGTGATGGGTCATCGTGGTTGACTGTGATGTCAATTGTCAGCTCAACCAATGCAGCTTTGGTCTCTTTGTCCTCCTCCTCGTCATCTCTTTGATATATATATATATCTATAGAGCCGACTGTGGCGCCGGAGCCAAGGCTCAAGCGCTAGTTGTCAATCTTTAGTGGCTTGGATGCGGACTGACTTGTCCACATCGTTATCTTTCTCCTTCCGTTGAGCATCTCTCAACTCAGCTACATAATAGGAATGTCTAGCTTCCTGATCATTATGAACAACTCCGGCACCATTATCTGTCGGGAACTTCAAAGTTAAGCAACATAGGGCAAGAGCTACCCGAAACTCAGCTAGGGTCGGTGGGCCCAGAAAATCATTTTATGGAGAGTCAAAATCCAAAACAATAAAATGCAGAATCCACACTCTCCTACGGTCACCTTCTCCCAAATCTATATGTAATTCAACATAACCAACAACTTTGGTTGCAGCACCGTTAAAGCCATGAATGTAGGCTTTATACGGTTTCATGTCCTTGGCTTCCATCCTCATCTGATCATAAGCTTTTTTGAAAATTATATTTACAAAACTTCCCTAGTCAACCACTATCCTTCTCACTAAAGCAAGTCCGATCATGGCTGAAATGATCATTGGGTCGATCTTTGGAGCCTCCAACTTGTCAATATCTCAGTTTCTAAACACGATATCATCTGCCATTGTACGTTGCTATTTTGCTGGAGCTCCTTCTTTCGATATTTGAACAACATTCAAAATCCACGTGCTTAATTGTGCAAGCACATCGCTCCATTTCATGCCAACTCTTATTAGCTGGATGCGGTCCTCCGACTATTATATTGATCACCAATCGTCCACCATTTCGCACAGGCTCCTCAACCCTATGCGGTGCTTGTCCTCGGTTAGGGTAAGATGTCCCATGTCCGCCATCCTGCGGTGTTTTCACAAACAGTTGTAACTTCCTTTCCCGAATCAGCATTTGATAATATCTTGGAGATGCCCGCATTAATTTGTGTTATGCCCATAGCATTCGTGAAACTAATAATAATTCCAGGTTTATTTCTACTTCTCTGCTGATTCTTTTGGAGGCAGCTTCTTGTACTGCATGGTATTGCAGGTAGACAAATATATATTCTCCAAAGACATATTCAATGGCATGTAAGTATTGTACATCAAAATCCTAGGCTTCCCTCTTCCAAAATCCCTCTTTCGTTCTCGGCTCCTATCTTCGCCTTTCTTTTGTTGATTTAGTTTGTTTAGGATATTCACTTGAACTTTTCCAAAGCTATCATCAAACTGCTTTATTGCATTATTACTCTGTACTCCCTCTCCATTCGGTCCTACAACATTCTTCTTCCTGAAGGATCTGGCTTCTTCCTTCCTCAAATAACGAGTTGCCTTTGCGTAAATGCGTTCCAATGTTGTGGGTCACTTGCCAGCTAACCAATCATCAAAATCAAATTCTGGATCAATCCCTTTTGTCACGGCCATCAATATTGCATGGTCATTTGAATTACTGATTTCTATAACAGCCGTATGGAATCTCTCCAAATAATCTTTCAACGATTCTCCTAGAGCCTGGATCACATTGGACAGGGACATCACATCTTTGGGTCGAGTTGCGTTCATCTGAATCTGCTCCTTAAATCTTGTTTCCAAATCATCAAATCCAGAGAGATATATGGGAAAACATCTACACTTGGTTGCATCATTTGCTCGTGCGGAATCCATCAACCATTCATATCTCATGATTTGCTACCTAGAATTGGTTTTTCCCTTGTAGGCAGGCATCGACGACATGATGAACCTCCTTAGATACTCTTAATGTAGAACATTATCAGTGAATAGGGTATGGCTTCTCGAGGTTCCCCAGTCATCATTGGTCAAGCCTTGGCTCTCTCACTAACTATCTGACCATAAATAACAAGTCCGGTGTATGGATAGTTGGTGCCAAGCGGTGGTCGTGTTCCACCTCACGTGAATGGCCCGGTCGAGGTCTATGGGTCGTTCCATGCCTTCTTGGCTCAACATCTTCCCAATGTGCATCTCGTAAATTCACTTCACCGTCATTTCGAGGAAGCACATAGTCAACATCTAACTGAAGTCCGTCATCCAAATTGACTGTAGTAGCTCCAACTTGAATCCCAGCATGCATAGGTAAGTTCCCTCCTCTGGAGGAGGGATCGGCTCTGATCGGTCCTGGCAGACCACGATGGTATACCTATTGACGCCATGAAGTTTTTGCGCGATATCCGTCTGTTCTACGACGACTTTGTCTGTGATACTCGTTCGGTGAACTAGAACTCTCCGATGCCGAGTAAGGGGTAGGGTCCATCCTAGCTTTTCCTCGCTGTTGCTGACTGAGTTTGTTCATTAGGTTGATATTGGTCTGAATCTGCTGATTTTATTATAAACTACTATCCATCAGCTCTCTCATCAGATTTTGGAATTCAGCTCTTGTTATAGAAGTAGATCTAGTAATTCGTTTCCTTCCACATTCTAAGTAGTAGATCTAGTGTACCTCGCCATTGTTGATAGGTTTGCCTAGAATTTTGCAAATCTGAGTAGAAAGAGCAAACTTACTGAAGAAAACTATGGATCTCCTTCGGAGGATTTATGCAATCCAGTAGCAACAAAGGGATCCCAATAAGCTGAGAATCAAGGTTCTCAGTGAAAGCACCAAAATATTTCAACAGAAATTGGCACAAACACCCAATAGAAACTTTTTGAAGAGAAATAAATGAAGAATAAAATGGAAATAGTGGATAATAACCAAGAAACAACAATTAATTGAAAGAATAACACACACAAAATGATTTATAGTGGTTCGACATTGTATGCCTACGTCCACTTTGAATGGATCGCTTTATTTATTACTTTATAATCTGAGTACAAAAGGAATCAGATCAAAATCCTTAGTTACAAAAGATGATAAACCATTAGCAGTGTAAAAGTCCCGAAAATGAACAACCAAACTGGTATTTATAGATGAAGATGGCCAAATATCTATCTAAAAACTCGGTAGAAAGACCCTCAAAACAATATGGGCATACAAGAAGGGTAACATGGCCCAATTCCCAAAGAAGAGGGATCGGTACGGATCCCTTTTATGTTAAATTTCGGGGTGCAATCCCTATGGCGGCTTCCTCATGCTAAAATATGCTTTGCCTCTAAATTTCATTCCAATTAGATCAGTGGAGCTCGAGTTATTGCTTAATCGTTGCTTCAATATGGTTTGCATGTTGCTTTCTGTCGATCCCTTCCAAGGGGAGATACCGATCCCTCCAACTTCATCCCTTTGAGATGCGATCCCTAGGGTAGGCTTACTAGGATCCCAATGTCTTACTCACAAAATTTCATACGTATTGGACTTGTGGATCTTGAGATATTAGTTGTTTTCTATAGGAATGCTCTCATACCCTAGAACATGCCAATCCCTATCATTAAAGCCAATTTTATGCCGATCCCTCTACGTGTTGATACATTTTTCACTCTCTGCCTTGCATATCCATCAAGTTCCTTCAACATTGACTTCATGTTACATTCTATACTTGACTTATGGGCCATACAATCATCACTCTGAAGCCATCGGCCTTGATGGTAGTCAAATTTGACTTGTGCAATCAGTCCAATATAGTCGGGTTAAAATGCCGGATAACAAACACTAATTATCACACAACTAATAGACATACTTAACCATTTTGCATAAAGCAAAGGTAACATGTAGCTAACCACACCTCATATATGATTGTCAATAAAAAATGAGAGGTAACCAAACAAATAATCACTCGAGTGTTAGATTCCACTCAGTGCTATTTACTTAATTACAAAATGTATGAATCCCAGTCATATCCATATGGTATTCCATATAACAAGTCCAAAGAATAACCAGAGAGATATTTTCGAAAGTCTCATACCAGACGGTATTGTAACTCTGTAGATTCAAATACCTCGTTACATAGAAATATAATCATACAAAGCTCAGGATATATTTAGAAAAGAGAAAAAATATTTAGAAAAATGATTTAAAAGTTCCAAAAGCCTATATATATACTTTTAAAAGTTAAAATACTATTTTATCGATATATTTAAAACCAAAAATAAGTAATTAAATATTATAATACATTTACAAATCTCTTTTCCATATTTAAAAATCATAGGAAACTCTTCTAAAATTGACTAAAAAAAATCATCCCATAAACTCCTGTAATTAAATACAATTTTTAAATGAATTTATATGCTTCAAAATCAATAACTATTTACTTTCAACTATAAAATAAATTTTAAAATCCCATTCATATATTCATACATCAAATACAACCATTTTAAATTAAATATTTTTTGATATAAATCTTTCTTCAATTTTCTTTAAAGGATACGATTTTTAAATGAATTTATAAATCCCAAAACCATAGCTGTTGTTACCCCGCCTTTTGGACAAGGCTGGGATATCAACAAATTGGCTAAAAAGGATGGATATCAGGATTGGAGATCGATTGGAAACAAGGCTATGATTGATACCGTCAAAACTAGACCCAGCTCCAATCAATGTGGGATCGATAGGGAATGATAGACAAGGCTCGGTGAGGCTACACTTCAAATTTTAGGTCAATCGGAATTCGTATGCTCGAGTTATGGATTGATCAATATCCCTGTGGAACACATCAATTTTGTATCCATCCATCAAGACCCATCGTTTCGTATCCATCAGGATCGATACGAAACAAGCACAAGTCCATCACTCAACATCCATCCATTTCGTATCCATCGAGTTAGAACAAACTTCTGCATCCTACAGATCGATCACTTCATTAGCGGCTTGCTTCTTATCGATCACCCACCTGATCGATATATAGAGGAGAACCAGAAATCGATACGAAGGAAGGACTTTGGCATCAATATGAAACCACATATAGAACATCGAGACGAAAGCAATGGTAAAGCATCGATACGAAGAGCTTGGCACTATATGTATACGAAGGACATAGTCAAACCAAAGGAAGCAGTCTACAAGCATGAAATGTGGATCTCCCTAGAATTCTCGCTCCACGTCATCGATACGAAGCCCATCGATATGAAGGTATCGATACAAATCCATCAGCCAACTTGGAAATCCAATCTGAATCGATCATAACTCAAAACCTACAAGTCCAAATGCTATGAAATTTTCACAGGAGCTTGCTTATCACCTCAAGAGTCTCCCTGATCGATCGCATCTCTAATGGAGCCAAACTTGATCGATACGAAGATAATAGGGATCGATCCAACCAACCCTAGATCGATCATGTGGGCCCACCCACATGTAAGAAGAGGTGTTCCGAGGTTTGAGGGAGATATTTCCAAATCCACTCTGTAACAACCCAAAATTTAAGTAGAAATTATAAATAATTATAAGTAAAAAGAAATAGTGTTTATAGTTAGAATTCGTTTGAAATTAATATTGAAATTAATTGGTAGAAGATTTTTTGAAATGTTTAAATAAATAAAGGGAAAGAGGAATTAAATTGTAATGATTAAGTTTAATATATGAACTTGCATTTGTGTCAACATGGAATGAACATTTAAATAAAAATAAATGCATGTTTTGAGATAAATAAAATAAACTTCTCATTTTTGAATATATGTATGATTTTATAAACATGGAGTTTGTTTTGTTAGAAAAGAAAAAAAGATATAACGGTATATTTAAAAGGAAGGCATCTACTTTTATAAATTTGAAAAAAAGAAGATGACGATGTTCAAATGAGATGGGTTATTGTAAATGAGAGAAAATGTAACCATATATTTATAAAAAGAAGACATTTAATAAAATAAACGTAATATTTTGAAAAGAAAAGGCAAGAGTGTATTATGGAAGGATTGCATTTCTTACAGAAAATATAAGGTATGTTATTTCTTTGTTAGTAAAGAATAAGGGTCAGCTTGATTTTTGAACAAAAAACATTAATACCAATCAATTAATGTAACCGATTGCTCAATTTAAAGGTAAAGAATAAGGTTACTAATTAATACTCAACATATATACACATTTGTGGACATAGGATATTTATCTAATTACAACAGATGTGAATATGGAAAAATATTGATATGTTGTTTGTTTATTTATTTCAGACGTAAACATGTAAATTAAATGGGATGTTGAAAACTGAAATGAAACATGTGAATAAAGAGAGACGCATGGAAATTTAATCTGAAATAAAATGTCACAAATTAGAAATTAATTGAGGAGAAGAAAATGTTATTTACAGTTTGTATATTATTGAGGGTGTAATTAATTAAATTAAATATAAGGTAAGGTGCTAACAAGGTGCATTATAAGATTTGACACAGGAACGAGTCATCAGAAATTTCTAGAGATTCCAATCTACGGTTGAAAGCACACCTAAAACACTATAAATAGGACCTAAACTAACTTAGGTTTTCACTCTAAAATCAAAACCTAGCCTCCATTTCTCCCTCTCAAATATTTACCTACATTCTTCATTTATAAAATAAAATTATATTATATATACATTCAATTAGAGACAAAGATTGTACAAATTAGAGGGGATTTGTAAAGAATTTTGGTTGCTATAAAAGGGATTCTAGCTTGTCTCAGATGAGTGTTTAGTAATTATTTTAGATTCTTAAGTAATTTAAAATAATATTGTTTTCAATAGTTGTAGTTTTTCTACAATTTTGGGATAACCTTTTTACAAGTTTATTTTCAGTTTTAGACATTTTTTTCAGTCTATTTTCTTTTAGCTATTCTTTATCAGTTATTTGCAATTATTTACTGTTAAGTATAGATTTTCCAATTATTTACAGTTTTTTACAGTATTTATAGTATTTATAGTTATTTACGTTTTATTTACATCTATTCTACGTTTGGGATGTCCTCTGTAATTGTCAATTTCTTTTTAATTTTCTTTTTACGTGAATGGAATAAATAGAATAGAATAAATTGCGAATATGGACTAAATAACAAGAACACTGATTTTACAGAAAATGGGATGTAAAATAAGAAAACTGTAATAAATTGGACTAGGACTAAAATTGGCAAATTTAAGATATTTGTAAGATTAATTAATATAATTATGGTTAAAAAGAGTAAATAGAGGAAGAAGCGTATTTTTATGCGTAGGCCTTGGGTTAAGTTAGTAAGCACAATTATAACATAGGTTATTATTAAGGACAGAACAGAAAAGGCTTATTCTTAGGCTTAGAATAAATTAATAAGCAAAGATAGCAAGAATAACAGTGGAGGCTTATTTAAACAAATTTAAACTAAGTTAATAAGCAAAGATAGTAGTAAGACCCATACCAACAACATTCCCTTTTTCAGTTAGGTTTCACAATAGATTAGGTGAGGCTAGGGCACGCTTATGCTGGAGTAGTGGTAAATAAGATGTCAATAATTAAAAGTTCAAATCATGGGGATTTGGACAAGGGGTGCAACTAGATTTTGTTTGGCAAGGACTAGTGCTAGGGCTGTCAACGAATGCAACCGGATGCAGATATGGCTATATCCGCATCCGCATCCGAAAATTTAAATCCGCATCCAATATCCGCGAATATCGGAGAATTAACATCCATATCTGCATCCACATCCGCGGATATTTTTTGGATTTCCGAAAATATCCGCATTCGAAAATAAAAAACGGATATTTCTGGATATTCAAAAATATTCGCATCCGAAATTGAGTAAGACTTTTATTATACTAATATTTTTGAACTAAAACATCACAGCTAAAATAATCACTTTCTCAAATGACAATACACACAAACTACAATACTAATCAGTTTTTCAAATGACAAAATAGCAACACACATAATGTCAAACAAGTTCATATGATATTACAACAATTGAAATGATAAAATAGCAACATACATAATGTCAAACAAGTTCATACGCTATTACAACAATTTTAATAAACAAAAACAAACAAAAACAATAGATAATATTTGTTCCTTCTTCCATCCACTACAGCTTTTTAAATTTAATTTAGCCGTCTACTTAAAATAATAATTATTAGAACATACCTAGTTTTAGATCGAAAGGATATTTTTCGAATACGGATATACTCATATCCGCATCCGAAATTCTTTTCGGATATCGGATATCCGCATCCGCTTTTCAGATATCAGATAATATTCATATTTTTGGATACGGATGCAGACGGATTTCAGATTTTTCGAGTACCCATTGACAGCCCTAACTAGTACCAACAACATTCCCTTTTTCCAGATAGACACAGGTGGTCTTACAATAACACGTGTGAGGCAAGGGCACACTTATGCTGGAGTAGTGATAAATAAGAGGTCCATAGGAGGAGCAACAGATAGCGCGAGACTAACGGTGGTCGTGTGTGCGACCTTGGTGCGGGGATATAATTCGCTATTGAGTTCCAAAGAATGGTAAATAAGAGGTCCATAGGGGGAGCAACAAATAGCACGAGCCTAACGGTGGTCGAGCGTGCGACCTCGGTGCAGGGATATAAGAGGTCCATAAGGGGAGCAACAGATAGCGCGAACCTAACGGTGGTCGAGCATGCGACCTCGATGCAGGGATATAATTCGCTATTGAGTTCCAAAGTGCTTAGTAGGTGTCTTCCATAGGCACTGATGTCTTTTGCCGTGGGACCCACATGATGGGACTAGCCTGCAGTAGGCACATCATAGTAGAAGGTCGATCAAAGGGTAGAATTAAGACTTCATCCTAATTAAAGTAGGATTGGGAATTCAGCCCAATCAAAGCAGTTATCTAAGACAAGTGCAAACAATCAAGATAATCCAATCGGATTATTCTAAGTAAACAGTTAAACCATATTTTATTCTAGCTTTACCTTTCCTTCTATGACCTTATTTCCTTTTATACTAGAACTGTTGCAAAGTCCGTTACCTTTACCTTACTTAAAAATAATAGTAATTACTTTCATTCACCAGACTTTTAGTCTGACCCACTCCTCTATTTTCCACTTATTCCCCCCATAGGCCAGCAGAGGCAGGGATAGTTGATTTCGGACCCTTTTGGAGGTTCAGGTGCGGAGATCTTTCTTCATGTATTCTACTTCCTCCTTTTCAGTTTCTATTTCATTTGATATACTGGTACTTTTCTTTAAGAGGGATGTTTGTTTATGTACTCTGATATTATGACTGAGATTATGGTTTTCAAAAGACGTGTATTTGGTATTTTGAGACACCTTATATTTGGTTTCATGACTCTACTTTATGAGGTTGGTTTTGAATAATAAGTTATTGTTTTTAAATGTTTCCGCTGTTTTATTTATTTTGTCTTGTGAATCTTAGTCTCTGCAAGTTTTTAGCTATACCTATAATGCACCACATCTTTTAGTGTGTTGGGTATACTAGGGGTGTGGGGTGTTACATTTGGTATTAAAGCCTAAGGTTACTAGATTCCTAAAAATAATTATTTTAAAAGTATAGTATTTTTTCAAAATAACTTGTTTTAAAAGAATTTTTCAGAAAAGAAGCTCTTTAATTTAGAAATAGTTTTCAAGTATAAAAGAGTTTTTTTTATAAAAATCCCCTTAAAGTCTAGTTCAACCTTCTTTCGATTCTTTAAAGCCTAAGTTTCCTTTTCTTTGCATAGTATGACTGACTGGTTCCGTAGAGCTATGGTACCAGAGGTGCAAGGGCAAGTGCCCAATACAACACCGGTAGGTGGAAATCCCTTTAATCCACCTACACCAGCCGATTTTTCTAAGCTATGCAAGGGCTTCTCTAGTATAAGGGGCATAACATTTTCTGGCATGGAGGATTTTGAGGAGACACGAGCTAGGTTGGAAGATATGGAGCAAAAGTTTAGGCTGTTAGACTTGGAAGACCAACAGAGAGTTCAGCCTGCATCTTGGCAATCGAAGGGAGAGTTTAAAGAGGTTCCTAAGTCAAAAAGCTCCAAAAAGCCATGGTGGAAGAACAAGAAGGATAAGGATAAGAGGAAAGAAGGAGGACCTTAGAAGCGGATCAAGAAAAACGGGAAATGTCATAGCTGTGGACTGATTGGTCATTACGCAAGAGACTGCAAGAAGGAGTTACAAATGAAAAGAAGGTGTTATAGTTGTGGACAGCCCGGTCACATTAGTAGATTTTGTACACAGAAGACGGGGCAGGGAGCGGGCGCACCTACAACGCAGATTCAGGTATTGGATGCAGCACCTTCCAACAGTAGACCCAATAGAGGTAGGAAAGTCACCATGGAAGGTTTGATTTCTATTTTTGATTTTCCCATTCGGACTCTTTTCGATTCTGGAGCCCCACACTCTTTCCATGTTTGATTGTTTGCACTTAGATATCTCTTTAGTAGTAGACCCCATAGTTGTTTCAAAACCCAAAGGAGGATCGACATATTTATCCATGATTTGTAGGGGTTTGAAAATTTTTATATACTAGGCACAGAGTTTGTCTGCGACACCTATGTATTGAGATTTACGGGGTATGTGATGATTTTAGGGATGGATTGGCTGTCCACTTATGGAGAAATATTGGACTGCGAGAGGCGAGTCGTTAGATTAGAGACATGCAGCGGTAGGACTCTTGAGGTTTCTTGCAACCCACAGGGGTCAGTCATGTTGAGCTTTCTTTATTCCCTCGATTCATCATCAGCAGAGTTAGATTTGGTTTCAATCGTAAGAAATTTCCCAAACATTTTTGAGGAGGCTAGGGGACTACCCCCTAAGAGTGGAATTGACTTCAAAATCTATTTGAATGATAATGCTAAGCCAGTAGCATTGCCCGTGAGACACATGGCACCTAGGGTAGTAAGAAGAAAATCCACTTTATGTCTATCCGAATAAAATGAAACTGTTAGAATTGAAAAGTTAAATAACATAATTTTCAATATTTGTAAGGAAGTAAATATTGGGGTTTTGAAAAAAAAATGGTATGAAATTTAAATTGGTTTTTATATGTTGTAAATTTTGTTAAAAGTGAAACTCTTCTAGAATTATAGAGCGTATATAGCTCGCTAGTTTCTTTGTAAGTAAACAAAGATTTTAAAAATAAAAACCTAGAGTACCGAAAGCGTAGGTTACAACTTTATTGTTGTAATGGATGTTTTCATGAAAAATAAGAGGAGCATAGATTATAACACTATTGTTATAGTAAGTGACTCCCAAGAGAAATGTTTTTACATAGTATATGAGATTTATTAGTATTTATTTGAATTGAATCCATACACTAGTATTTTTGGGTTGTAGTAACGGTGTTTTACGCAACATCTGTTTTGACCCAAATAAAAATGTGTCTTGAAGATAATTTCTAAATATAGAAATAAAGTGGTTTGTAAGTACACTTATTTTTTTAAATAAGTATAAGAAAATGTTTTCTAATTATGGAAAGATTAAAACAGTTTTGAAGAAGGTGTAAATTAAATATTGGGAGATTAATAAATTCCATAGAAGATGAATATATATATATATATAAATATATTAGACATACTTTAATCTATTGGAATAAAATGAATAATGATATAATTTTCTTTGAAACCAAATTAAAAATGTTTTGTGCAAATTATAAGGAATACGTGAAAGAGATATACAAGGTATGAGAAGCACCATATTTTGTATAGCCTATTTCGAATAATATAAAAATAAGTTCCTTGTAATTTCACATAAACATAAAATCCTCTTTTAAAGGATTCATAGAAGGTTTTAGCATTAATAATTTCTCATAAAAGAAAGTGGTTCCAATACGTTATGGTATAAAACTATTAGGTGTAATAAAAAGATGTTTTGAAAACATGTGAAGACTTTTTAAAGGTATTTTAAAGAAAGATGGTTTAGTGAAAAAGTAAATAAGTTGTTGGAAGCAAAAAACATAATAACAGTTAAATTTAAAAATTCCAATTTTTATAGAGAGCTGTAAAGGTCTTTAAAAGAAAAAGAGGAACAAGTTTTGGACTTAGAATTTGAAAGTTTTCCCCTCTAGATTTGGGAAATAATGTAAATTTAAAAAGCTGTAAGGATGCAAGCCTTGAAAGATAAAGTAACCAAGTATTTTGAATTCAATAGGAACTTAAAATAACACTTTTAAAGACAAAGATTTTTGGGATTTGATGTTTTAAATTTTTTTAGAAGCCTTAGTTTTGAAATAAAATGATAAATACCAAACCAAACCCTTAAATGTGGAGTGGATAGGAATTGTTTCCTAGGTGTGATGGAAAAAAGTGTAAGGCTATGTAGGAGATAGCAATGATTACTTTTAGAAGTAATAATAGAAGTTTCCATAGAGTGTATGAGGCACTACTAAGAATCTAGGAATGTTACTTCATATGCGTAGGCTAAAGAAGAATAGTAAAGTGATATTAGTAAAATAGTAAGACATGCGGTTGAGGATGTGTATTCTTGATTTTAGAGAGACTTCGAAGAAGATTGATTTTATTAGGAAAGAATACGTACCTCTTATCCACATCTCTTTGATAATAAATTTTGAATTTCTTGTTTCCATCTTTAGTTTGTAATAGGTTCTTTCCTTTATTATCATTTGGGAGGGTAGAACTTAGGATTTAATCTATGGATAGTAGGATTTGATGTAAACATGTTATTAGAACTGGTTATGTATGATGGATACTAGTGGTTGCGATTGGTTGCTAGTGGATGCTAATGGATGTATATACTTACACTAGGCACTATTACCTCTTAGGGACCAGCCTAACTAGGACACTAGAGCATATGCATATAGATGTCTGCGCATTTGCATTTTTATTCCCTGGTTGCTATAAATGGATGATTATCACACGGTTGTTGCATTTGGATGATGATTGTAGCACGCATATAGAACTATCAGTTATCATTATGGAATTTGCATTCATTTGGATACATGGCACAAACATGATTGCATAAAAGGAGGTCAACTGAATCAGTGGACCACCTAATCTTTTTGCATTAATTAGTGCATTGACACTACAGTAATTGCATAAGTATCATAAATAGAATTAGAAAAATTTAAGAACAATGGATGTAATGGGTGATGATTGAGTAGTTGGTTGTAGAATTTGGATGAAAACATTTATTTCATTCTTCTATCCTTAGAGATTTCGAGGATGAAATCCCTTAAGGAGGGGAGAAGATAACAACCGAAATTTAAGGAGAAATTAATAAAAAATTATAAGTAAAAAGAAATAGTGTTTATAATTAGAATTCGTTTGAAATTAGTATTGAAATTAATTGGCAGAAGATTATTGAAATGTTTCAATAAATAAAGGGAAAGAGGAATTAAATTGTAATGATCGAGTTTAATATAAGAACTTGCATTTGTGTTAACATGGAATGAGCATTTTAAATAAAAATGAATGCATGTTTTGAGATAAATAAAATAAACCTCTCATTTGTGAATATATGTATGATTTTATAAACAGGGAGTTAGTTTTGTTACAAAAGAAAAAAAAAGATATAATAGTATATTTAAAAAGAAGGCATCTACTTTTATAAATTTGAAAAAAAAGAAGACGGCGATGTTCAAATGAGATGTGTTATTGTAAATGAGAGAAAATGTAACCATATATTTATAAAAAGAAGGCATTTAATAAAATAAATGTTATATTTTGAAAAGAAAAGGCAAGAGTATATTATGGAAGGATTACATTTCTTACAGAAAATATAAGGTATGTTATTTCTTTGTTAGTAAAGAATAAGGGTCAGTTTGATTTTTGAACATAAAAACATTAACACCAATCAATTAATGTAACTGATTGCTCAATTTAAAGGTAAAGAATAAGGTTACTAATTAATACTCAACATATATACACGTTTGTGAACATATGTTATTTATCTAATTAAAACAGATGTGAATATTGAAAAATATTGATATGTTGTTTGTTTATTTATTTCAGACGTAAACATGTAAATTAAACGGGATGTTGAAAACTGAAATGAAACATGCGAATAAAGAGAGACGCATGGAAATTTAATCTGAAATAAAATGTCACAAATTAGAAATTAATTGAGGAGAAGAAAATGTTATTTATAGTTTGTATATTATTGAGGGTGTAATTAATTAAATTAAATATAAGATAAAGTGCTGACAAGGTGCATTGTAAGATTTGACACAGCAACGAGTCAGCAGAAATTTCTAGAGATTCTAATCTACGGTTGAAAGCACACCTAAAACACTATAAATAGGACCTAAACTAACCTAGGTATTCACTCTAAAATCAAAACCTAGCCTCCATTTCTCCCTCTCAAATATTTACGTACATTATTCATTTATAAAATAAAATTATATTATATATACATTCAAATAAGAGATGGAGATTGTACAAATTAGAGGGGATTTCGAGAGAATTTTGGCTGCTATAAAAGGGATTCTAGCTTTTGTCTCAGGTGAGTGTTTAGTAATTATTTTAGATTCTTAAGTAATTTAAAATAATAGGGTTTTCAATAGTTGTAGTTTTCTATAATTTTGGGATAACCTTTTTACAAGTTTATTTTCAGTTTTAGACTTGTTTTTCAGTCTATTTTCTTCTAACTATTCTTTTTCAGTTATTTGTAATTATTTACTGTTAATTATAACTTTTCCAATTATTTACAGTTATTTACAGTATTTATAGTTATTTACTATTATTTACGTTTTATTTACATCTATTCTACGTTTGCGATTTCCTTTGTAATTGTCAGTTTCTTTTTAATTTCCTTTTTACGCGAATGGAATAAATAGAATAGAATAAATTGTGAATATGGACTAAATAATAAGAACACTGATTTTACAGAAAATGGGATGTAAAATAAGAAGACTGTAATAAATTGGAATTGGACTGAAATAGCCAAATTTAAGATATTTGCAAGATTAATTATAACGTATAATTACGATTAAAAAGAGTAAGTAGAGGAAGTAGCTTATTTTTATGCTTAGAACTTGGGTTAAGTTAATAAGCACAATTATAACATAGGTTATTATTAGAGACAAAACATAAAAGGCTTATTGTAACGACCCGTAAATTTCAACTGTTTTAATAACGTAATTAGTTGAAATTTTGTGAAATTTTAAACGATAAAATTTTGAAATATAAATTTGATATTTGGAATGCGTTTAGTTAAACATAGCAACTGGTAAATTTTCGTCCGAAAATATGAAAGTTTATTTCGCGCGTAAATTTACTTCAATTTAATCAGTTAAAAAGCGATGAAAATAAAATGTTTCCGAAACCTAAATATTTTTACATAGAAAAATTCTAAACCATCTTCTGAGCAAGATGTCAGTTTGTCGTTTTTCCAAATTCGGACATCTTTGGCTCCGTCGATCTTATTTTTCAGCGTTTTTCTTGCATTTTCCGCTATTAGAAAATTCAAAATTTTAAATTCAATCATACCACTGATATTTGTATACCGTTTAGATCGTCTCTTCGTGCTGATCTTCGTAGTATATTCAATTGTCAAATTCCGATGTCCGATGCACGGCGAAATCTGTGAACGATTTAAGTTGTACCGGTATCCGTTTTGTGTCTTTTGGTTTCGGGGTATCTTTACAATGCCCACGTGAAAATCAAAGGCTATTAGCTATTAATAATTTCAGCCAGTTGTTCGATTAATGACCTTTACTATTTCCAACTGTTCAAATTTCTAAACGTTTCAGAAATCAACTTTCATTTTCACTTTCATTTTTCTATTCCCAAGATCATACTGTTGGTTCGCATTTCTTCTCTGCCACTAAAGTATAATGCTCATTTCCATTCACCTTTTCCCTCTCTCTTTCTTCTCCTTCCCTCTCTCTTAACACATCACCTCACAGCAGCATACGCCCACCACGACAACCGAGAACACCACACCGGACCCGACCATCATCTCCCATCGTCCACGTACCTCCCCTCCTTTCGGCAGCCATCTCCTCCCACCATCAACTCCACTAAATTCATGCGCATCTCCCCTTCCATTCGAAACTCCCCTCCCTGTTTCGCCAACGCAAGCTCAGCCTCAGATAACCCCGCAACCACATTCTCAATCCCTCCGTTCCTTGCTTGTCGACGGCCACTCGGATCCACAAGCTTCCTGACCGGCTTTCACAACCCACGCATGCGACTGTCACTCTCCAGCAAAGCCTCTCTTCCCAGCCTCGCGCCTCTCCCACCTGAGTCTTTCCTCCACCTTCAGCCTTCATTTTCCCATACCTTCTCGTGTGAGTTTACTTATTTTATACAAAGTTAGTTATATAAATTTTATATATGCCAGTACAATTAAAGATGTTATATATATTTCAACTGTTTGCATTTGCTTATATACATAGATGTTTATATATATATTATATTATTTATGTTATAGTATGCAGGGGTAGTGTGTATATATATATATATATGTAAGTCCTACTTTATATTTTCGTCTGTTGTTCTTGGTTACGGTAGTATATAAATGTATGAAGGCTTATACAAATTTCAACCGTCTGTTATATATGTATTATACAGTAAATTGTAGGCAAAAGTATATATAACTATAGAATTGTCAATATGTAAAAGTTTGTACAAGGTTATAAAATGAATGTTTATATGTTATATATTTATATATTATAGGAACCAGTTATTTACGAAGTATATGTATAAGCTATATAGCAGTGTGCGTGAGTCTGTTATGATATAAGTCTATAATATAAGTTTGTGCTAGTTATTAAAACGTGTTAGTAAGAAATTGCGGTAAGTGTATATATATATATATTGTCTAGACTTTTGTAGTTTTTCAGTAAAGTATATCCATTATACGATTTGTTATATATATAGTTTCAGTTATTCTTTGTATATAAAATGATAGTGTGTACGTATGAATGCATGTCGGGTTGATTATTTGAGTTTATAATATTATCAGTGTATAGATATTACTTACGCATGCATTTTGATAACCAATATAAGTTGTATATATTTACATATTAATTTATATAAATGAGTACATTAGTTTGTTTTCAAATGTATGCGGATACATATATAGATATAGTGTATATACTATACTATCTGGTTGCATATAATAATGATGATACTGTTATTTAACATTATTGATTTTAAAGTATTACACGTATGTAAATAATAAAGTATATGTTATATAGTTACCATATAGATACATTTGTCATGTGTGCAGTATAAACTTTGTTCACAACTTTTACATATATTGTATATATTAATTTTGTGTAGTGATATGCGAATATATCCTGTATATATATAGATTGTTGCTATATGTATAATGTTACAGTGTATATATGATTCTTTTCATCGTTCTATTATAAAGGTGCTTTAATGCCTACTTCTGTTATAAAAGTATATTTATATTTTGGTGTTTACAGCATATGTATTAATATTAGTTATATTTTTCTTATGATTGGTTAAGTTTGTAAGTATTATTTTGTCAGAACATATATTTTATATTGTACAAGCTACTGTTATATTTTGGAACATTTAAAGTTGCTATTATATTTGTATTGATCCCTTAAACAATAAATTTTGTAGTAAACATATATTTTGTAATATGCCTACACGTACACAACATATTTTAGTTATAAATGATAGTATATACATACACCAATGTTTAAGACAGATATGTTTGTTCTACTATGCGTGTCTTATTTAAACAATGATTTTAATATATTTTTATATAAAATATGTTTAAATGTAGAATATGGGTGCATCCAGTTCCAGTAAAGAAAATCCAGTTTTGATTCGTCTTCGTCATTTTCAGACTTATTCTATTGTCGAGTTCGTGCCATCTCACTTCGCTTTGGAAGTCGTGCTTGCATTTCGTAACTCAATTTCAGTATCTATATCTCTATCCTCGAAAGGTGAGCAATCACACTGATTAACGTTCTTTTATTTATTAAATTTGATTTCAATTGAAACGACTATTGAAAAATGCTACTGTTAGTTATCTACACTATTATTTATGCTATTACCTGTATCTGTTCACCTATGACATCTTACACCATTATCTGTCATTTATGCGATGATAATACAGTTTGGTTGATAATTGATTGATTGTTTATGTTTATATTGGACGTTAAATTGTAATTGTTAAAGTGATAAATAGTATGAAATTGAATTTGATATAAGATAGTTAACAGTTTAAAATGGACTTATATGTTGAATTTGATTAGTTAAATATGACCCCTTTTAAATGTTAAATTAATTGACACGTAGAATTTGGCTAGTACACCTTGAACCGTTGAATGTATGTTGTATAAATTGTCGTAAATTTGAATAATGGATGATAAGTGAAGAACCGTATAAATGCCAGTGTAATAATCTTTAATCTACATGAAATGATAGTGTCGATTCTAGAGATAATTGTATTAATTTGCACAAACAACAATGTGAATTAATACGATTATTTCGGGATTATTTGAATTGATTATTGGATTGATATTGATTGTTGTTATTGCTTGTTTATTTACTTTGACACCATACCAGTTATCACACTACAAGTTCCCTTTACTATGCTTTGATTTTGAATTGAATTGGAATCGGGTTGAAATGATAAATACCCAAATTAAACTTTGACCTAGGATAGAGAATGAAATAAAACCCGATTGGTCAATAATTTGATTTTAAAAAAAATAAAGATTTTATTTGAATAAATAATAAGGTTTTAAATGAAGTTGGAATTTGAATTTTTATGAAAGGAAAATGTTAATATGTAATAATCTGAAACAAAATATTAACATAGCAGTTGATGAAAGAATGTTGTTTAAAATTTAATTATTAAGTTTGGAATTATTAATAATTAAGTTTTGAAATTATTTAATAATTAAATAAGATTGAATTATTTAATAATTAAATAAAATTGAATTCTTTAAGTGGAATTGAACTTCTGGAATAAGTTTATTTATTTAAGCTTTGAAATTGTAACTAAGTAAGTAAATAAGTGAAATTGAATTTTCTTTAACAAGAAATCAAAATGTGATTTATTGAAATTAATGTAAGACTTGAAATTTGAAGAGTTGATTTGACTTTTCTAATTTAATTAAATTTGAAGTTTTGATATAATGAAATTGAGCTTAAGTAATTGATTTAATGAACTGGAAATTAAATAGAATTTGTTTTGAATGACAAATTAACTTAACGAAGATTGAATGAAATCGATAAATGAATTTAAATTGATTTGAATGTTAAATTAAATTGATTTAAATGATTTTGGAATGAAAACTTATATACGAATTGAATCAATATTTGAATTGTTTAAATAGAAATTGAAATTGAATTATAAGATTTTGAAATGATGAATGTGGAAGTTTTGAAACGTAAATTTTTGGAAATTGGTTTTGAAAGACAAATGAGATGTTGGTTTACGAATTCTATTTGAATTGAAATTGATTTGGTTTTGAAATTTATTAAACGACCAATCGGTGTAATAATTACGAAAGTTATTAAAGAGACCGGAATCAGTTATGGACATACTCTCTGTCTAAACCGAAAACCACTTTAATAACTATACGCGGAGTGTGATCCAGAATGAAGTGGTTGGAATGATGTACGTGATGACTGAAGAAAGAGAACGATAATGGATAGCCTTGACACTTGTGTCAAATTGGAAATGACTAAAACAGGAGCCGTGCCGGGCCAAATGGGGGCTAGCTACCTCGAGCGAACACACTTCTTCGAAACTACTTATTACTTGTTGTCGATTGGTGCACCCTTGATTTGGGAGTGTTGTTTCGCGGTGTTGCGATCGCTGCGGCGATGCGTTCTCACCAGTCTGGATCAGGCAAACGGTAGTTTCACTACCTTGGGTATTGCCTCATGTGCCTTGTCATACTTGGATCCCTATATACGCGACCGCTACGAATTTTGTTTTGTGTTATACCTATGGAGTACTCCCTGATATCCCACTAGTTTACGGTGGAGTTTACAGTGCTGCATAGACTATAACGCTTGTATAAAATGTGTTAAGGGGGATAATGGTAACGCCTTAACACTATTTTGATATCTTATATTACTGATAGACATTATCTACTTATCGTACACTACTACATAGTAGATAGTTTAACGGATCCTTAAAGGATGGTTATTCCAAACATCCTTTGAGTTACTTGTATTTCAATTGCTATTTCACTTGAGTTGGATTTATTGATATAAGAATGTTAATCCTGACTCGAGTGTTTTTTGTTTTCTTTACGCTCGGGTCAGACTGAGTGTACCAGTATTTGAGACTCGCCTTTGGAGTTGGAGCTTATCTTGAAGATCCAACCATCTATTCTGCTTTCAGTATTCGAGGATTTCAGTGATGTATTCTGATTTGTATCTGATGTATCGTGTTACTCTTCCGTTGTATCTGGTTTAACTCTGATGTAACTTATATATTTATATAGTAGCTTCATGAACTACTACCTTTTTTATTTCCGCTGCATTTATTACTCTGTGTCTGTGATCTGTGATTATTTATTTACTGTATATGTTCAGTTTTGCCAAATTTAAATTAACAATGTGGTATTTTGAGCAATTCATTTCCGGCATGAGTGTCTACCCATACACTTATAATGGATGCGAATGGTCCAAAATACTGGGTCGTTACAGTTGGTATCAGAGCTTTGGTAGCTCTAGGCAAAACTCAGCATATAGGGTAAATGTATTTACAGAATCACTCTCATTCGAGTTTCAATCTTTTTCTTGTGACTCGTTTCCTTTGAATTTTTGGAATGTTCCCTACGGATCCAAAATCCATTCGTGTCCCTTACTATTCGTCTTCTTTCAATTCCGGAGTATCCCATAATTCCACTTCGAATGATCTTTATAATGCATCGGCGGTCTCGCCAAACTTTGGATGATTTATAAATGGGTGAAAATCCTTTACAATAGGCATCGATTTACCAGAGATTTCTGTATCCTTGGTTTACGATGTTATCTATCTCCTACTATACCTGGATTCTATTTCTCGAGATTGGATGTAGTTTTGCCCCGGAATTCTGCATCGATCTAATTCTTGAAGTCACGGTCGATCTGGTTAAGGTTGACCGCGATTTATATAAACTTATCCATCTTCTTATTTCGTTATTTAATCATCCTATCTTCTGTTTCGAACTTATCTTCGAATCAGAATTCGCTTTAATTTAAGTCCATCAAATTTGAATCTTTATTCTTTGTTTTGAAATCTATTCTTGTATCGTCGAGCGAGAAAGTGTATTTGTAAATTAATATTTAAAATATTTCAAAATATATTGTGTTGTTTGAGTTGTTGATGTGATTTGGGTTTTCGATCGATTCGTCTGATCAACGCTATCGATAGGATTTCCAAAACACTTGAACAGAACAAACTAACACAATATTGTTTCCAAATTTGGTAAACAACATAATTTTGTATGATTATATTATATATAAATATAAGTTTTCTGAAGTTAAATTGTTAATGAATTTGTTGTCAGAAATGATAATATTTGATTTTCGTTTATTGTTTTGTAAACCATTGACTATTGCATAATATAAATAAATAAATTTATGGAACTTGGTTATAGTTTGATTTGGGATTTGAAAGGAATTTAAATAAAGAATTTGAGAATTTAATTTCTAGTGATTTCAACTTTGATTTGAAAGTTTTAAAGTGTATAGTATTTAAAATATTTTCGAATATAAATCATTTTCAAAGAATTTTAAAATATTGAAACCAGTGCTCTTCTCTTTGTCGCTGGAAAATAATTTCGGTGATGGCGGCCGCATCATCGACATTTATTTTCGAGTTTCGAAGTGGAGAAACCATTCTGTAGCTTTGATACGGTTTTATTTGGGAAATATTTTAAATTTGAATTTCTTAAGTATGACTTGATTTATATATATACATGGGAATATTATTTTAAATTTAATTTGATAGTATATACATAATTATCTCTAAAGGGTTTGAAATTAAACGGAAATTTAATTCTTAAAATTATGTTAAAGGATGTTTTCAATTATAAATAAAGCTAAATTTTGGATAAATATTTAAACTTGAAATAATTGAATTTGAAAATTTTATTTGTATAGTACTAAATTGCATTTCAATATAACTTACCTAAATTATTCAGAAGTTAAAATGTAATTGGATAATATACAATATAAATGTCTTTATAAATAAAATTTGAGTGTTTATAATAAATGTTATACACTAAATTTTGATTATAAAAGATGTTAATAGAGTTAGATAGGATAATAAGTAAAACTTAGTTAAAAATGAATAAATTTGTTTTAAAAGAATTAATAAATTGAAATTTGATCAACTTATGAAAATACTTTGAATTTAAAAGCAATTAGTGAATATAAATTAATTTAAATTGAAACTTTTATGGTTTAAATTAATTTATATGGGTTAAATATATGTGATAAGATATATTAAGTAGGATAAATTTAACAATAATTTGGAATAAAGAAGAATTTAAATTGCTATAAAAAAATATGATTATAATAAAAGACTATTCAAATTTATGGTTTTAGAAATTGTAAATTGAAGATAATTGGATAATAAGATAATGAATTTAGAAATAGTTGAGATTGATTTTAGTGAAATCAAATGGATTAAATCAATTATTGAATATCAATTAATTTAAATTTGAATTTATATGGTTTAAATTAATTGTTATTTTGTATTTCAAATCTGTTTTTCTTTTTGGTTGTTTCTATTCTCCTACCTCGTTCCTTTTCGGGGACGAAAAGTTTTGAGTGGGGGAGAGTGTAACGACCCGTAAATTTCAACTGTTTTAATAACGTAATTAGTTGAAATTTTGTGAAATTTTAAATGATAAAATTTTGAAATATAAATTTGATATTTGGAATGTGTTTAGTTAAACATAGCAACTGGTAAATTTTCGTCCGAAAATATGAAAGTTTATTTCGCGCGTAAATTTACTTCAATTTAATCAGTTAAAAAGCGATGAAAATAAAATGTTTCCGAAACCTAAATATTTTTACATAGAAAAATTCTAAACCATCTTCTGAGCAAGATGTCAGTTTGTCGTTTTTCCAAATTCGGACATCTTTGGCTCCGTCGATCTTATTTTTCAGCGTTTTTCTTGCATTTTCCGCTATTAGAAAATTCAAAATTTTAAATTCAATCATACCACTGATATTTGTATACCGTTTAGATCGTCTCTTCGTGCTGATCTTCGTAGTATATTCAATTGTCAAATTCCGATGTCCGATGCACGGCGAAATCTGTGAACGATTTAAGTTGTACCGGTATCCGTTTTGTGTCTTTTGGTTTCGGGGTATCTTTACAATGCCCACGTGAAAATCAAAGGCTATTAGCTATTAATAATTTCAGCCAGTTGTTCGATTAATGACCTTTACTATTTCCAACTGTTCAAATTTCTAAACGTTTCAGAAATCAACTTTCATTTTCACTTTCATTTTTCTATTCCCAAGATCATACTGTTGGTTCGCATTTCTTCTCTGCCACTAAAGTATAATGCTCATTTCCATTCACCTTTTCCCTCTCTCTTTCTTCTCCTTCCCTCTCTCTTAACACATCACCTCACAGCAGCATACGCCCACCACGACAACCGAGAACACCACACCGGACCCGACCATCATCTCCCATCGTCCACGTACCTCCCCTCCTTTCGGCAGCCATCTCCTCCCACCATCAACTCCACTAAATTCATGCGCATCTCCCCTTCCATTCGAAACTCCCCTCCCTGTTTCGCCAACGCAAGCTCAGCCTCAGATAACCCCGCAACCACATCCTCAATCCCTCCGTTCCTTGCTTGTCGACGGCCACTCGGATCCACGAGCTTCCTGACCGGCTTTCACAACCCACGCATGCGACTGTCACTCTCCAGCAAAGCCTCTCTTCCCAGCCTCGCGCCTCTCCCACCTGAGTCTTTCCTCCACCTTCAGCCTTCATTTTCCCATACCTGCTCGTGTGAGTTTACTTATTTTATACAAGGTTAGTTATATAAATTTTATATATGCCAGTACAATTAAAGATGTTATATATATTTCAACTGTTTGCATTTGCTTATATACATAGATGTTTATATATATATTATATTATTTATGTTATAGTATGCAGGGGTAGTGTATATATATATATGTAAGTCCTACTTTATATTTTCGTCTGTTGTTCTTGGTTACGGTAGTATATAAATGTATGAAGGCTTATACAAATTTCAACTGTCTGTTATATATGTATTATACAGTAAATTGTAGGCAAAAGTATATATAACTATAGAATTGTCAATATGTAAAAGTTTGTACAAGGTTATAAAATGAATGTTTATATGTTATATATTTATATATTATAGGAACCAGTTATTTACTAAGTATATGTATAAGCTATATAGCAGTGTGCGTGAGTCTGTTATGATATAAGTCTATAATATAAGTTTGTGCTAGTTATTAAAATGTGTTATTAAGAAATTGCGGTAAGTGTATATATGTATATTGTCTAGACTTTTGTAGTTTTTCAGTAAAGTATATCCATTATACGATTTGTTATATATATAGTTTCGATTATTCTTTGTATATAAAATGATAGTGTGTACGTATGAATGTATGTCAGGTTGATTATTTGAGTTTATAATATTATCAGTGTATAGATATTACTTACGCATGCATTCTGATAACCAATATAAGTTGTATATATTTACATATTAATTTATATAAATGAGTACATTAGTTTGTTTTCAAATGTATGCCGATACATATATAGATATAGTGTATATACTATACTATCTGGTTGCATATAATAATGATGATACTGTTATTTAACATTATTTATTTTAAAGTATTACACGTATGTAAATAATAAAGTATATGTTATATAGTTACCATATAGATACATTTGTCATGTGTGCAGTATAAACTTTGTTCACAACTTTTACATATATTGTATATACTAATTTTGTGTAGTGATATGCGAATATATCCTGTATATATATAGATTGTTTCTATATGTATAATGTTACAGTGTATATATGATTCTTTTCATCGTTCTATTATAAAGGTGCTTGAATGCCTACTTCTGTTATAAAAGTATATTTATATTTTGGTGTTTACAGCATATGTATTAATATTAGTTATATTTTTCTTATGATGGGTTAAGTTTGTAAGTATTGTTTTGTCAGAACATATATTTTATATTGTACAAGCTACTGTTATATTTTGGAACATTTAAAGTAGCTATTATATTTGTATTGATCCCTTAAACAATAAATTTTGTGGTAAACATATATTTTGTAATATGCCTACACGTACACAACATATTTTAGTTATAAATGATAGTATATACATACACCAATGTTTAAGACGGATATGTTTATTCTACTATGCGTGTCTTATTTAAACAATGATTTTAATATATTTTTATATAAAATATGTTTAAATGTAGAATATGGGTGCATCCAGTTCCAGTTAAGAAAATCTAGTTTTAATTCGTCTTCGTCATTTTCAGACTTATTCTATTGTCGAGTTCGTGCCATCTCACTTCTCTTTGGAAGTCGTGCTTGCATTTCGTAACTCAATTTCAATATCTATATCTCTAGCCTCGAAAGGTGAGCAATCACACTGATTAACGTTCTTTTATTTATTACATTTGATTTCAATTGAAACGACTATTGAAAAATGCTACTGTTAGTTATCTACACTATTATTTATGCTATTACCTGTATCTGTTCACCTATGACATCTTGTAACAACCCGGGTTTTTCATACAAGAAAAACCGGACTATTTTAGTTAAGAAGAAGAGGTAGAAGAAGAAAAATAGAAAACAACAGCAGAATCTCACATACGCAGCGGAATAAAATATAATATATCAACAGATCTTTACACAAATCAAACTGTATCTGTATATATATATACATCCAAATACATCATCAGAGTACATCACATCAATATCATACAACTGAATACACAGCGGAAAAATAATAGCAAGTACGAGAGTACGTATCGTCATCCAGCTCGTCTCCTGAGCTCCACATCATCATATCCTGTAACCTATAATACTCGGTCTGACCCGAGCATCATATAAAACAATACCCGAGTCAGTCTGGAAAACCAGCGTGAGAAAATCACACTCAAATTGATTATTAAAGTTTCAAAATCCTTTGAAAACAAAAGCATCTCGTAAGACCACGCCACAAATAAACATGTCGGGGTTTTACCTTACGATAGCTAAAACACTTTATATCAAAATCCTCTGATATTATAATAGTGTCTACAGAAAGTAAACTAGAATCTAGCTGAAATGCTTGCATCTCATGTTTCAGCAATAGTTGGGCACAATCAAAACCGTACAGGCACGTAGGGAGAATGGATTTCCAACGAATGACTAGGCACTGGGGTACCACCTATCACAGTACGTGGCCTAGATCACAGTACCGAGGAGTACGCCCGCTCCCCTGTAACACAAGGCCGGAACCATCCCTTACTGGATGATCCCGAATAAAATCACCCCACGGTTGGGATCAGCAACCGCACCACTAAGCCGAAATAAAAAGGGACATCTAGACAGGGATGACCTTACCCTCCAGTGGGAGCTACCCACGAAGCCTTGCTGCATAACCCCTGATTTTCAGTCATTCCCGGTTGATGAGGTTCGAGGCTAAACGATACCTTTTAGAGAACATATCCCTTAGAATGCCCATCGTCCGCTGACGATGTTTCGCAAGCATTCGTCCATACAAGTCCGTTCCGGGTTCGAACGGAACCGAAGGCACTACTCCTACTACATCCATTTGGAATTATCCTCAGGATTAGCAGCGACTAGCCCTTGCACTTCACTGCTCCATCTTCGACTCTGAACACGTTACACGAAACGTACAAACCGAATCGAAGTGGTATTCGAGTCTCCAGACCTAGAATCCCGGTATACGGAAACTCGATCCCGGTCTCTTCGAAACGATCAGCGCATTGGCCAATATTGATAGTCGGTTATTTAACTATCAATTAACATCCACAAGCAACCATCACACAATAAATAGTTTCCCACATTTATTTGCCCAAATATCTTTCCAAGATATATTTCCAAATTTTCAAACTCCTTTTGAAAACAATTTCAAACAATTTCCGCTTACGGAATACATTTCCAAATATTTATTTCTCTGAAACACCAAGTACAAAACACTTTTAGATTTTAAAATAATTTAAAAACACTTTATTTTAAAATATATTTTATAACATTGAAATCAAACTACTTTAATACTTTATTAAAAATATATACTTTAAATTAAACTACTAAATTTCTCTTTTTAAAACAGAATAGCAAATCACTTTTATATAATTACTACAATAATAGATTTTTAAAATATACCTACTTTGAAAATTAACATTTAGAAATAATCAATTTTCTAAAACATGCTTTTTAAAACATACTTAAAACTTTTAACTTATATTTAAAATTTCTTTGAAAACGTACTTGGCTATCCAGAGAAATATACTTCTCATTTCCATCTTTTTAAAAATAAATCAACATTTATTTTTAAACCAAACCATATCTTTTTATAAATTCCCACCTTGAATTTATATTCAAATATCCACTATATTTTAATTTACTTTATAAACCCAGTTTATATCTCCAAAATCTCACTTCTCTTTTAAAATTCCAATTTTAAACAACTAAATCAATTTCCAATTGATTTTCCAATTTACTTTACTTTACTTTGAAATAAATTTCCTTTACTACTTCATTTATTTCAAAATACATTAACTTTTAGATTTATTCCTTTATTTGAGTTAAAACCCTTTTTAACTGAAAATACCAATTTTAAACTTCCAAAATTCCTTCTTTAGCCTTTAATTAAATTTAATCCTTACATTCAAAATAAATCCTTTATTCTTTAAATTTAATATCACTTTAGTTTAAAGTTAATATTTCCCTTGTTATTTCGAAATTCCCTTATTCCAATTAACTTGAATTATTTACTTAAATTTTACTCTTTTATTTCTTTCAAAATTCAATTCAATATATTTTGATAACTCCTTTTATTGAAATATTCAATCCAACCATATCATCCAATATTTCAATCATCAATAAAATCATCACAGGATATCAATATTCATAGAACAGAATATTAAATAATCTAAATAATTTTGAGGAATCCAGTTGGATCCCTCCAACCTGTTTCCCTGCATCCACAAACGTTAGCACAATACCAATTCCACTTCAAAGTGGAATATCGCGGTATATGGGATTTATATAAAATCATCCGCTATTATGCGGCGCATAGGGTCTCATCCGCTATATAAATGCGGGAATATCAACAACTCAAATATATACATATGCCAATATGTATATATTGCTATATACTACTATATATAGTATAGCACATCAATCAATGCAATCATCCAATCAATTTTTTAAATTTAACCATTTAAATTTAAAATAAAATTCAACTGAGTGAGATTAACTCACCTTTATTTTATTTGCTTCCCATCCCCAATCCAGCTTGCCTCTTCAAGATTTAGACCTTGAATAAACATTTACGGTTTATCAATATTTGAATTAATCGAATAAATAAATTTCCCGTTTTAGTCACTTAATTTAAGCTAGTAATTTAATTTTTAACAAATGATTCAATTTAGACCAATAATTAAATTTTTAACTAACTTCTCTCTTCTTCTTTTTTACATTCTAATAATTAAAATAAGTAAATTAAACAAAATATACCACCTTAATAAATTATTTTAAACTAACCAATAAATTGAAATATGGGTATTTATTTATCCATTTATTATTATTTTTATAACACATAACCTTATAAATATAGTATACATACAGATACCACAATCTATATTACCATAAAAATTTCTATTTTCTAAACTTTGTCCATATATATATATTACCTTTACCGTAAACAAACTGTAACTGCCTTAATAATTTAAATTAACATGTTAAAAATTCAATATTTAACTTACTGTCTAAATTTTCCTGGAACCACATTAAGATTTAAGAAAATAACTTAGGTAAATTAAATTACCAGATAAACCCCCTCAGCTCGAATGATACACATCCTCGACGTCGCGACATCGACTGCCCAGCTTCGCCATCCCGATGCGACATCGGAAACCCCCATCGCATCGCCTAGTTCGTATCGCGAACTTCAACAATCGCGAGCCCTCCCTCCAGCTTGACTGAATCGCCAGCTTCCCCCCAAGCTGAGATCGAAGTCTCCATTTGCTCGAGTTAATTCGTTCGAAAGCCCTAGATCGGAACGACAGCATCGAGTAGGAATTGACAAGCCGAGGCTCCGCGTATGCTTCGTAAAGTGGTTCGACGTTGGCTTCGTTCATGACAAGAGTGCGAATTCGAATTGAAGGGTAGAGGAGATAGAGGCTGAGACGAGAAGAAAAAGCGTGTGACTTTCGTTCGTCCACCATTTTTTTCTTTTGTAAATTGATTTCGTAGGAACTGTAAATTTTTGATTTTGAAAAGCAGCCATGATTTCTTTCATATTAAGGAACGAACGGAATTTGAGTACTCTGAACTGGAAGGAGAAGGAGACGCGTGTACAGATGTTTCAACGCGTGGACAAACAGCGTGATCCAGAAGGCTCGTAGTCTGGATATGGAAAGAAATATCGACCAGTTAAAATATTAAATTTCCGATAAAATTTCAGCGCGTTTACATTCCATATGATCACACGACAACTCCAAATACTACGAAAATTGAAATCCAATAATAATACAATATTACGGATCCAATGGAACTGGTTTCGTCGCATTCCGAGACTGTGCCTCGGACGGCTATTTTTAAATTCAATTTCAACGATATAATTTCAAAACTGAATAAAACAGTTTGAAATTACATTCTGAAGCGTCTATTATCTTTAGTATTAACAATATAAATTTTCTGAACCTTTGAACTATTTTTAACAGGCTTAAAATCAAGATTCAATATTTTACCCAATCCCGATAATTAAATTTAATAATTAATTATCCAAAGAAATACTGTATATTTGAAATTAAAGTTAAAATTTAACCTTCGGATATTTAAAATAAATTAAATATTCACATTTCAAATATACAAAAATTCCGGGTCGTCACATTCCTCCCCCCTTAAAAGAATTTCGTCCCCGAAATTACCAGTTAAGAAGAATGTCCCATATCCCGTTAGCTATTTCCCAAGTTAGCTATTTCCCAAATTCAACAGTTTTAACAATACCCAAACAACCTTTTATTAATGATACACTAATCATCCTTTAACTTCCCAAATTATTCATAAGTCCCAAACCATATCACTTACTTAACAATTCAAATTTTAATTTGAATTCAAATTTTAACTTATCAAAATTTCTCAAAATTTTTCTAACTCCCTAAATTTCCGAAAAATTTCGCCAGCGTCTCCTTTGCGCGGCTAGCTCGGTACTACTACAAAATGGCTCTACGGCCTCCCAATCTCAAAAAGAAAACAAAAAGCCAAGTGGCTGGATCCAAAACCCAATCAAATTTCATATAGAAATTCAAATACATACCTTTTTGTCGGCCACTAAATTTTATCTTCTAAATCAAAAATCCCAATTTATCCATTGCTTTTATACACCTGTATATCCTACTAAGCAATAATATTCAATCACAATCCCAAAGTCATTTTATCGACTTCTTTACAAATTTCCAATATTTGGTTTACTTAAGTCCGTACGATGCACATATATCATCCGTACGCAATATCACATTCGATCGCTCAATCGATCACACAATTCCACTTCCGAACTAGTATCGTCCACCCGACTTCCTAGTGCGGACTCAGATCTGGTTTCTTGATCAGAAACCATCATTCTCCTTGCATAGTCACAAACTATGATAGAGAATATCCAGAATCAATCAACAATCCATATCCAGGCTCGCCGTTGAAAATCGAGTGAAAAATCCTGATTCGGATCGATAAAACTATCTCGAAATTATGTGTTCGACATCTGGATCAAATAGCTATGCGAATAAAATAATATACGTACATCTTACGTATAAATTCCAATTGATTACCAATTATATCAATTCTCTTTTATTCACATTCCTTTTTGATTGTTATCCCCTTATTCACAACTATCCCATTTCACAACTTCAGTTTTAGTCTTCATTCAACTATTCACTTAGTATATTTTTTTCCATTCCAAAATTACTAAGTATATTTCCAATACCAATTTTCTTAAGAATTTCATTCTTCAATTTTTTAAGTTCAATATAAATTTTCTTATATTTATCTACTTCTTCACCACTGAAGTGTATATATTCAAATCGAATTCCAATTTCATATGAATTTCAATTTACTTCAATTTACCACTTCATTTCAAATATAAATACTTATTCCATTGGTTAAGTAAATCATTCCGATTTTACAATCTTACCATATTTTTTTCAATTTTAATTTGTCAAAATATTTTCATCCAAACATCCAAATATATAATAATTTAAAGAAATATTTCTTTTATATCAAAATACATTTTCCGGGTAAAATTATTTCATCTACCCGTTTCAAAACAATATTGTGTCGAATTGTTCTATTCGAGTGTTTAGAAACCCCTTCGATACAGTTGCGCAGACTGTGCCGACGAAGGTTCATATGCCACTCAATAAATCAACCAACGCAATATAAAACCATTTTATATTCACTAACAAATACGCGCTCATATCTATTAATACTCTCAAAATTCCCACCAGAGCCAAGGTTATCGCTAGCCTAAGCTCTGATACCAAGTGTAACAACCCGGGTTTTTCATACAAGAAAAACCGGACTATTTTAGTTAAGAAGAAGAGGTAGAAGAAGAAAAATAGAAAACAACAGCAGAATCTCACATACGCAGCGGAATAAAATATAATATATCAACAGATCTTTACACAAATCAAACTGTATCTGTATATATATATATACATCCAAATACATCATCAGAGTACATCACATCAATATCATACAACTGAATACACAGCGGAAAAATAATAGCAAGTACGAGAGTACGTATCGTCATCCAGCTCGTCTCCTGAGCTCCACATCATCATATCCTGTAACCTATAATACTCGGTCTGACCCGAGCATCATATAAAACAATACCCGAGTCAGTCTGGAAAACCAGCGTGAGAAAATCACACTCAAATTGATTATTAAAGTTTCAAAATCCTTTGAAAACAAAAGCATCTCGTAAGACCACGCCACAAATAAACATGTCGGGTTTTTACCTTACGATAGCTAAAACACTTTATATCAAAATCCTCTGATATTATAATAGTGTCTACAGAAAGTAAACTAGAATCTAGCTGAAATGCTTGCATCTCACGTTTCAGCAATAGTTGGGCACAATCAAAACCGTACAGGCACGTAGGGAGAATGGATTTCCAACGAATGACTAGGCACTGGGGTACCACCTATCACAGTACGTGGCCTAGATCACAGTACCGAGGAGTACGCCCGCTCCCCTGTAACACAAGGCCGGAACCATCCCTTACTGGATGATCCCGAATAAAATCACCCCACGGTTGGGATCAGCAACCGCACCACTAAGCCGAAATAAAAAGGGACATCTAGACAGGGATGACCTTACCCTCCAGTGGGAGCTACCCACGAAGCCTTGCTGCATAACCCCTGATTTTCAGTCATTCCCGGTTGATGAGGTTCGAGGCTAAACGATACCTTTTAGAGAACATATCCCTTAGAATGCCCATCGTCCGCTGACGATGTTTCGCAAGCATTCGTCCATACAAGTCCGTTCCGGGTTCGAACGGAACCGAAGGCACTACTCCTACTACATCCATTTGGAATTATCCTCAGGATTAGCAGCGACTAGCCCTTGCACTTCACTGCTCCATCTTCGACTCTGAACACGTTACACGAAACGTACAAACCGAATCGAAGTGGTATTCGAGTCTCCAGACCTAGAATCCCGGTATACGGAAACTCGATCCCGGTCTCTTCGAAACGATCAGCGCATTGGCCAATATTGATAGTCGGTTATTTAACTATCAATTAACATCCACAAGCAACCATCACACAATAAATAGTTTCCCACATTTATTTGCCCAAATATCTTTCCAAGATATATTTCCAAATTTTCAAACTCCTTTTGAAAACAATTTCAAACAATTTCCGCTTACGGAATACATTTCCAAATATTTATTTCTCTGAAACACCAAGTACAAAACACTTTTAGATTTTAAAATAATTTAAAAACACTTTATTTTAAAATATATTTTATAACATTGAAATCAAACTACTTTAATACTTTATTAAAAATATATACTTTAAATTAAACTACTAAATTTCTCTTTTTAAAACAGAATAGCAAATCACTTTTATATAATTACTACAATAATAGGTTTTTAAAATATACCTACTTTGAAAATTAACATTTAGAAATAATCAATTTTCTAAAACATGCTTTTTAAAACATACTTAAAACTTTTAACTTATATTTAAAATTTCTTTGAAAACGTACTTGGCTATCCAGAGAAATATACTTCTCATTTCCATCTTTTTAAAAATAAATCAACATTTATTTTTAAACCAAACCATATCTTTTTATAAATTCCCACCTTGAATTTATATTCAAATATCCACTATATTTTAATTTACTTTATAAACCCAGTTTATATCTCCAAAATCTCACTTCTCTTTTAAAATTCCAATTTTAAACAACTAAATCAATTTCCAATTGATTTTCCAATTTACTTTACTTTACTTTGAAATAAATTTCCTTTACTACTTCATTTATTTCAAAATACATTAACTTTTAGATTTATTCCTTTATTTGAGTTAAAACCCTTTTTAACTGAAAATACCAATTTTAAACTTCCAAAATTCCTTCTTTAGCCTTTAATTAAATTTAATCCTTACATTCAAAATAAATCCTTTATTCTTTAAATTTAATATCACTTTAGTTTAAAGTTAATATTTCCCTTGTTATTTCGAAATTCCCTTATTCCAATTAACTTGAATTATTTACTTAAATTTTACTCTTTTATTTCTTTCAAAATTCAATTCAATATATTTTGATAACTCCTTTTATTGAAATATTCAATCCAACCATATCATCCAATATTTCAATCATCAATAAAATCATCACAGGATATCAATATTCATAGAACAGAATATTAAATAATCTAAATAATTTTGAGGAATCCAGTTGGATCCCTCCAACCTGTTTCCCTGCATCCACAAACGTTAGCACAATACCAATTCCACTTCAAAGTGGAATATCGCGGTATATGGGATTTATATAAAATCATCCGCTATTATGCGGCGCATAGGGTCTCATCCGCTATATAAATGCGGGAATATCAACAACTCAAATATATACATATGCCAATATGTATATATTGCTATATACTACTATATATAGTATAGCACATCAATCAATGCAATCATCCAATCAATTTTTTAAATTTAACCATTTAAATTTAAAATAAAATTCAACTGAGTGAGATTAACTCACCTTTATTTTATTTGCTTCCCATCCCCAATCCAGCTTGCCTCTTCAAGATTTAGACCTTGAATAAACATTTACGGTTTATCAATATTTGAATTAATCGAATAAATAAATTTCCCGTTTTAGTCACTTAATTTAAGCTAGTAATTTAATTTTTAACAAATGATTCAATTTAGACCAATAATTAAATTTTTAACTAACTTCTCTCTTCTTCTTTTTTACATTCTAATAATTAAAATAAGTAAATTAAACAAAATATACCACCTTAATAAATTATTTTAAACTAACCAATAAATTGAAATATGGGTATTTATTTATCCATTTATTATTATTTTTATAACACATAACCTTATAAATATAGTATACATACAGATACCACAATCTATATTACCATAAAAATTTCTATTTTCTAAACTTTGTCCATATATATATATTACCTTTACCGTAAACAAACTGTAACTGCCTTAATAATTTAAATTAACATGTTAAAAATTCAATATTTAACTTACTGTCTAAATTTTCCTGGAACCACATTAAGATTTAAGAAAATAACTTAGGTAAATTAAATTACCAGATAAACCCCCTCAGCTCGAATGATACGCATCCTCGACGTCGCGACATCGACTGCCCAGCTTCGCCATCCCGATGCGACATCGGAAACCCCCATCGCATCGCCTAGTTCGTATCGCGAACTTCAACAATCGCGAGCCCTCCCTCCAGCTTGACTGAATCGCCAGCTTCCCCCCAAGCTGAGATCGAAGTCTCCATTTGCTCGAGTTAATTCGTTCGAAAGCCCTAGATCGGAACGACAGCATCGAGTAGGAATTGACAAGCCGAGGCTCCGCGTATGCTTCGTAAAGTGGTTCGACGTTGGCTTCGTTCATGACAAGAGTGCGAATTCGAATTGAAGGGTAGAGGAGATAGAGGCTGAGACGAGAAGAAAAAGCGTGTGACTTTCGTTCGTCCACCATTTTTTTCTTTTGTAAATTGATTTCGTAGGAACTGTAAATTTTTGATTTTGAAAAGCAGCCATGATTTCTTTCATATTAAGGAACGAACGGAATTTGAGTACTCTGAACTAGAAGGAGAAGGAGACGCGTGTACAGATGTTTCAACGCGTGGACAAACAGCGTGATCCAGAAGGCTCGTAGTCTGGATATGGAAAGAAATATCGACCAGTTAAAATATTAAATTTCCGATAAAATTTCAGCGCGTTTACATTCCATATGATCACACGACAACTCCAAATACTACGAAAATTGAAATCCAATAATAATACAATATTACGGATCCAATGGAACTGGTTTCGTCGCATTCCGAGACTGTGCCTCGGACGGCTATTTTTAAATTCAATTTCAACGATATAATTTCAAAACTGAATAAAACAGTTTGAAATTACATTCTGAAGCTTCTATTATCTTTAGTATTAACAATATAAATTTTCTGAACCTTTGAACTATTTTTAACAGGCTTAAAATCAAGATTCAATATTTTACCCAATCCCGATAATTAAATTTAATAATTAATTATCCAAAGAAATACTGTATATTTGAAATTAAAGTTAAAATTTAACCTTCGGATATTTAAAATAAATTAAATATTCACATTTCAAATATACAAAAATTCCGGGTCGTCACACATCTGACACCATTATCTGTCATTTATGCGATGATAATACAGTTTGGTTGATAATTGATTGATTGTTGACGTTTATATTGGACGTTAAATTGTAATTGTTAAAGTGATAAATAGTATGAAATTGAATTTGATATAAGATAGTTAACAATTTAAAATGGACTTATATGTTGAATTTGATTAGTTAAATATGACCCCTTTTAAATGTTAAATTAATTGACACGTAGAATTTGGCTAGTACACCTTGAACCGTTGAATGTATGTTGTATAAATTGTCGTAAATTTGAATAATGGATGATAAGTGAAGAACCGTATAAATGCCAGTGTAATAATCTTTAATCTACATGAAATGATAGTGTCGATTCTAGAGATAATTGTATTAATTTGCACAAACAACAATGTGAATTAATACGATTATTTTGGGATTATTTGAATTGATTATTGGATTGATATTGATTGTTGTTATTGCTTGTTTATTTACTTTGAAACCATCCCAGTTATCACACTGCAAGTTCCCTTTGCTATGCTTTGATTTTGAATTGAATTGGAATCGGGTTGAAATGATAAATACCCAAATTAAACTTTGACCTAGGATAGAGAATGAAATAAAACCCGATTGGTCAATAATTTGATTTAAAAAAATAAAGATTTTATTTGAATAAATAATAAGGTTTTAAATGAAGTTGGAATTTGAATTTTTATGAAAGGAAATTGTTAATATGTAATAATCTGAAACACTATATTAACATAGCAGTTGATGAAAGAATGTTGTTTAAAATTTAATTATTAAGTTTGGAATTATTAATAATTAAGTTTTGAAATTATTTAATAATTAAGTTTTGAAATTATTTAATAATTAAATAAGATTGAATTATTTAATAATTAAATAAAATTGAATTCTTTAAGTGGAATTGAACTTCTGGAATAAGTTTATTTCTTTAAGCTTTGAAATTGTAACTAAGTAAGTAAATAAGTGAAATTGAATTTTCTTTTACAAGAAATCAAAATGTGATTTATTGAAATTAATGTAAGACTTGAAATTTGAAGAGTTGATTTGACTTTTCTAATTTAATTAAATTTGAAGTTTTGATATAATGAAATTGAGCTTAAGTAATTGATTTAATGAACTGGAAATTAAATAGAATTTGTTTTGAATGACAAATTAACTTAACGAAGATTGAATGAAATCGATAAATGAATTTAAATTGATTTGAATGTTAAATTAAATTGATTTAAATGATTTTGGAATGAAACTTATATACGAATTGAATCAATATTTGAATTGTTTAAATAGAAATTGAAATTGAATTATAAGATTTTGAAATGATGAATGTGGAAGTTTTGAAACGTAAATTTTTGGAAATTGGTTTTGAAAGACAAATGAGATGTTGGTTTACGAATTCTATTTGAATTGAAATTGATTTGGTTTTGAAATTTATTAAACGACCAATCGGTGTAATAATTACGAAAGTTATTAAAGAGACCGGAATCGGTTATGGACATACTCTCTGTCTAAACTGAAAACCACTTTAATAACTATACACGGAGTGTGATCCAGAATGAAGTGGTTGGAATGATGTACGTGATGACTGAAGAAAGAGAACGATAATGGATAGCCTTGACACTTGTGTCAAATTGGAAATGACTAAAACAGGAGCCGTGCCAGGCCAAATGGGGGCTAGCTACTCGAGCGAACACACTTCTTCAGAACTACTTATTACTTGTTGTCGATTGGTGCACCCTTGATTTGGGAGTGTTGTTTCGCGGTGTTGCGATCGCTGCGGCGATGCGTTCTCACCAGTCTGGATCAGGCAAACGGTAGTTTCACTACCTTGGGTATTGCCTCATGTGCCTTGTCATACTTGGATCCCTATATACGCGACCACTACGAATTTGTTTTGTGTTATACCTATGGAGTACTCCCTGATATCCCACTAGTTTACGGTGGAGTTTACAGTGCTGCATAGACTATAACGCTTGTATAAAATGTGTTAAGGGGGATAATGGTAATGCCTTAACACTATTTTGATATCTTATATTACTGATAGACATTATCTACTTATCGTACACTACTACATAGTAGATAGTTTAACGGATCCTTAAAGGATGGTTATTCCAAACATCCTTTGAGTTACTTGTATTTCAATTGCTATTTCACTTGAGTTGGATTTATTGATATAAGAATGTTAATCCTGACTCGAGTGTTTTGTGTTTTCTTTACGCTCGGGTCAGACTGAGTGTACCAGTATTCGAGACTCACCTTTGGAGTTGGAGCTTTGCTTGAAGATCCAGCCATCTATTCTGCTTTCAGTATTCGAGGATTTCAGTGATGTATTCTGATTTGTATCTGATGTATCGTGTTACTCTTCCGTTGTATCTGGTTTAACTCTGATGTAACTTATATATTTATATAGTAGCTTCATGAACTACTATCTCTTTTATTTCCGCTGCATTTATTACTCTGTGTCTATGATCTGTGATTATTTATTTACTGTATATGTTCAGTTTTGCCAAATTTAAATTAACAACGCGGTATTTTGAGCAATTCAATTCCGGCATGAGTGTCTACCCATACACTTATAATGGATGCGAATGGTCCAAAATACTGGGTCGTTACACTTATTCTTAAGACTTAGAATAAATTTATAAGCAAAGATAGCAAGAAAAATAGTAGAGGCTTATTTAAACAAATTTATACTAAGTTAATAAGCAAAGATAGTAGAAAGACCCAACCAACAACATTCCCTTTTTCAGTTAGGTCTCACAATAGATGTAACAACCCTGTATTTTTCAAATATTTTTAAATTGATTTTTCCAGATTCAAAAGCTTTATTTATGAAAAAGAATAAATTTTGTTATTTTAAGTATAAACTTTGATTTTGATGTGGATTTGAATTCCAAATATGACTAAATTTAATATTTCCAGAAAATGTGAATTTTGGTCAAATAGTCAAACTTTGACTTTTAAATTTAAATTTTAAATAGTTTGAAATTATAAATTTTATCTTTTATTATGAAAATAGATTTAATAACTTGAATACAGCTTTTCGTTTCGTTGGAAACGGAGTTAAATTGTAGAAGTTATGTAATTTTCAATTTTGTGTATAAACTGTTTATTTTGCAATATTATTTATTTTAAATCATATAAATTATATTTTTATTGTCATATTTTGTTTTAATATGTGTTAATAGGTTATTTAATGTCTTTTAATATTTTTAAAATGATAATATAATTTTTCTAAAGTTTACTTGAATTTATTTCAATTTATGAAACCTAGTTTCCATTTTCTTTACTATTTTCTTAATTTAATTATATATAATTAAAATTTATTTAATTATTTTATGCCTTCACTTTTATTTGCTGTTTTTACTTTATTTATATGCATTCTACATGTATTTAAATTAAAATAGATTTTTCCAAAGTGTACTGAAGTTATTTCTAATTTTTAAAGCCTAGTTTGCATTTTTAAGCCATTTTCTTAATTTAAATTATATTTATTCAAAAATTTAATTATTTATTTTATATATTTATTTTATTTCTGAGTTGTTATTTTTATTTCTCAGTTTTTATATGTATTTATAAATTACAAATATATATAAAAGAAATTTGAAAGGTTTGTGTCTTTTTAGTTGCTTTTGTCCCTTTGTTTTCCCGTCTCTTCAATTTCCTTAGTCTTTTCATTTGCCTTGAGTTGGCCGTGCATTTTCATTTGATAGCCGTGAGTTTTAACTTATTTTCACATGAGAAAAGCACCATTCCTCATTTCATTCATGGCTACAAAGATTTGTAATGGCCTCCCCTCTCTTTTTCACTTTTCTCTTCATTTTTCCTTTTGATTTTGCCTTGATTTTTGCCTTGTTTCTTCTTGCTTGGTTCGGCCATACACCTCCACATCTTCACCAACCACCACCATCCCTTCTTTCCCACTTCATCCACGCCCAAATCATCCCCCTCCTCTGACCTGAAGTTGCCTTGACCATCTCATGTTGCAAACACCACAAAAAACATTGCTATACTCCAAAACATTGCCTACCCGAGCACATATCACCTCACCACCTTCATTGTTGACCATGGCCACCCCCTTAGCCACCACCACCAGCTTGTTTACCAGCTCTGAACATCACCCTCCCCTCTGTCCAGATCTGACCTGACCCATAGACCCTATGGTCGAGCCTAAGGGTTGAACCAAAAACTCCATTTTGCCTTGTCCCTTTGCATTCTAGGCTTGCAAACTCCTTCCTCTTCATATTCTTGACTTGGTCGTGCCATTTGTGGTCCAAACCTGATCCATTTCAACCTAAAACATGTTGAGGCCGAACCTAATACATGTATGGTCGAGCAAAAGTTGAAGCAAGATCAAGCAAAGTTGATTTAAAGACTTGGTGATGTTCACTTATCCATGCTATCTCAATTTTGTTTCAACACTTTGGTATTGTAATTATTTATATGGTGCTTTGTTTTGTTTTTGTATACAAGAGTAACATCTTGGTTCTCATCCACTTGAATCCATCGTTGTGCCATATCGTGCTTCTTGGAATTCGTTGTGTGTTTTGATCGCTAATCTCCAGCTTTAACAGGTGAGTTATTCTCACCAGACAATATGTACCTATATAACTAGTAAATTGACACCCTGTGAATCTGTAGAAATATGTTATCATGTTATATATGCCTATATTATTATCATATGATGTTCACACCTGTTATTACACCTGTTATATCATATGTTACTGTTATTTAATGTTATTCTATTATTTATATCTGTTATCACCATTGCAAGTTCCCTGTAGATTAGAATCACTATGGGTTGAAATGATACATACCCAAACGGACTTTAGAATAGGGAAAAATCGTTATGGGCTGAAATGATAGGCCTGAATGATTTTTATTTAAATTATTTTAACTTGGGATTGCGGGTTTGAAATGATAGAACCCGGATTTTTCTTTTTTAACTGCGGATTGAAATGATACATATCCGTATCACTTGACCTAGGTTAGAAAATTATATACAGGCCCGTGGTTATTTTATAAAGTGTTTTGAATATTTTTAAGTATTTTAAAAAATATAAATTTATGAAATTTGATTTAAATAGATTTTGAAATGTTTAAAATAAAGAAATTATGATTTTTCTATGTGTTAAAAATGTAATTAATGAATGGTTTAACTGGATTTTTGAAATATAACTTAAGTTGGAAATTTGGAATTTGGTTAAAAATGATATTTAAGTTATATAAATAAAATGGATATTAAATTTTATTTGGAAATGGTAAATATGATAATTTGATTAAATGTGAATTTAAGTGATTTATTAAAGTATTATTGATTTTTTTCTATGAATTTAAGTGGTTAAATAAATGAATGTTTAAAAGTGATCTTTTAAAATATAACTTGACTTGGAAATGTGAAATTTGGTTTTAATTAAAGGTTTTAGTTAATTAAATAAAATTGGAAATTTAGTTAAATTTGTGAAATTGTAATTTAAAATTTGAAGTGTTAAGTTATTTGTTGAAATGTGAAGAATTGGAAACTTTTACACTTAAATTTATTAAGTAAATTGTTGAAAATTGGATTTAATTATAAGAAATTTATTGTGAAAAAGATACATGTTAAATGATATGTAAATAAACATTTTAAATGTTAAATTATGATTTTTAAAATGTTTAAAGAGTTTAGAATGAAGTTATTTAATTGCTGGAAATACACTAAAAAGCTGGAAATCACTTTTAATAGCATTCAGAAATGCTATGGTTCTGAATTACACTAAAATTTGAATAAAAGGGCTACTACAGCATTTCTGAAATGCTGCAGTTGCTGCAGTTGAACTTATAGGCTAATATTGAACCCAGGTCTATTATAGCATTCTCTGGAAATGCTATAATGGTCTGCAGTCTTTGCTGAAACCAAATTTAACCCTTGTTTTGAAATCTGAACTACCGCAGCACTTCTGAATTGCTGTCTTTTCTGTTTTGAACTATAATTCAACTAAAACTGAGTTTTAACAGCAGTTTTAAGTGCTGTCTTTGCTGAATTAAAAATGTTTTCAAATATAACTTATAGCAGTTGTTTTTAAATGCTGTGAAATGCTGAAATTTTAATAATTAGGGTTTTTGACTTAGTAAACGAACTCAGAATGGTTTGAAACTTTGGAAATTGAATACTTGATTTGAAAATATAATAATTACACTTTTAAAAGGTTTAAATGAATTATTTTGATTGGAATATAAACTATTTAAAGGTGATTTGAAATGATAGTAAATGAACGATATCTTTGAATTTAAAAGGTATTTAAAGTTGAATATTGGATTTGAACTGATAGGATATTTTATTTTATTAAAATGAGTTGAAATGAAGTTTTGTAAGGATATGATATTTTATTGTATTAAAATGATTTGAAATGAAGTTTTGAAATTATATGAAAATTTAAATATATGGAAATGGTTTGGAATTGATTTAATCTTTATTTTGATAAAGATATGGTTTGAAATGATATTTTATTTTGAAGTAAAGTATTGTTTGTAAAAGTTATAACCACGGGTTATAATAACGTTGGGTTGTTAAAGAGACCGGGATCGGATATGGACATACTCTCTGTCTTACCGAAAACCACTTTGGCAACCGTGTACACGGTGGAGATTCCAGAATGAAGTAGGATGGTGGCGACGATCCTAAGGTATATACGTGGACCCAACTCCCGTGAGTTGGCATAAGGTGGCTAAAACAGGAGCGATTGACGGACCAATGAGGTAGCACCTCTGATCGGACACACTTCTTCGATACCATTCTATTACTTGTGATTGATTTGGTGCGCACCCTTGATTTGGGAGTGTTGTTCGAGGTGGGCGGTAGTGGCTGCTATGCGTCACCACCAGTCCGGATGCGTAATTGGTATATCTACCCTGGCATTGCCTAGTTGTGCCGTGTCACCTACCATATCGAGCTTTACTACGATTATGATTTTAAGATCCGACCGCGTTAAGGTTCTCCATCCCCTTAACGCTATTTTCTATATGATTATACTTTACTGATTAGACACTACTGTATATAGCGTATATTACTACATAGTAGATAGTTTAACGGATCCTTAGAGGATGGGCGGTCCCAAGCATCTTCTAAGTTACTTGTACCCTTATTACAGTTCGCTTGAGTTGGTTTACATTATATAAGTATATATTGTCCTGACTCGAGTGTTTTGTGTTTTGCTTTACGCTCGGGTCAGCCTGAGTTATTCACAGATTTGGATTTCCACTCTCTTGGAGATTTGAATCGCTGGAGATTATCTGCTTGACATGTCCTATCTATTCCAGTTCCGTTGTTCTACTCAGCTTGTACTTGGTTATTTTATTGAGACTTTTGTTGTACTCTATTTTCTTCTGTTGTATCTTATGTAACTCTGATATATTTATATAGTAGCTTCATGAACTACTATTTCTTTTACTTCCGCTGCATTATTTTACTCTGTGTCTGTGATCTGTGATTATATTTATTTACTGTATATTCTGAGATTTGCCAAATTTTATTTACAACGCGGTATTTTGAGCAATTCAACTCTGGCATGAGTGTCTACCTATACACTTATAATGGATGCGAATGGTTGAAAATATCGGGTCGTTACAGTTGGTATCAGAGCTTTGGCTTTGAGGCAAAACTTAGAATGTATGGTAAAATTATTTACAGAATCACTTTCGTTCGAGTTTGAATCTCTTCCTTTGATTCGTTTTCCTTTGAATTTTGGAACGTTCCCTGCGGTTCCGAAATTCATTCGTGTCCCTCACTATTCATCATCTTTTGATTCTGGAGTATCCCATGACTCCACTTCCAATGATCTTTATAGTGAATTGGCGGTCTCGCCAATATTCTAATTTTCTTGTAAAAGGGTGAAAATTCTTTATAATCAGCATCGATTCACCAGAGATTTATATTTATCCTTGGTTTAGATGCTAATATCTTTTATTATTCCAAACTCTATCTCTTGAGATTGAAGGTAGATTTACCCCAGAAAATCCACATTTGATCTTATCCATTGAGTCACGGTTGACCCGGTTAAGGTTGTCCGCGATTTATCTAAGCTTACCCATCTCTCTACTCTGTTTAATCATCTTGTCTTTTGTTCCAATCTATCTTCCAAACATTTTGAACTGTACTTGTAAATTAATGTTTTGTTTTATATTGTGTTGTTTGAGTTGTTAAAGTTGATTTGGGTTTCCGATCGATTCGTCTGATCAACGCTATCGATAGGATTTCTAAAACACTTTGAAAGAACAAACTGACACAATATTATTTTAAAATTTGGTTTATGAAATAAATTTGGATATATAATTTTATGGAACTTAATAAATTGATTTAAATTGATAATTTGAAATGATAATGCTTGATTTATCATTTATTGTTCTACAAATGAATTTATAAATAGTTGTTTATAAATTTATTTGGGAACTGAAATGAATTTAAAACAAGAAAGTTAAAGAATTTAATTTCCGATGGTTTCAAACCTTGTGTTTAAAATTTTTAAAAGGATATTATTTAAAGTATTTTGAATAAAAATTTGTCTCTAAAGAATTTTAAAGTTTAAAAATTTAGTGCTTTTCTCTTTGTCGCTGGAAAATAATTTCGGTGATGACTGCAGCATCATCGACGTTCATTTTCGAGTTTCGAAGTGAAGAAACCATTCTGTAGTCTTGCTACAGCTTTGTTTTGGAAAATCTGATTGATTTGAATTTCTAAAATATGACTGGATTATAATATATATAAAGATATATGATTTAAATTTGATTTAACATATTATGTATATATAATTACTTATCTCCAAATGGTTTGAAGATGTTCGAAGATTCAAATTCTTAAATTTCATCTTGAAGAATAATTTCAATTATAAAAAGAAAAATCAAAATTTTGGATAAATGATTCAAACTTGAGATAATTGAATTGGATAGTTTTATTTGTATACTACAATTGCATTCAAATACAACTTACCTTAAATTTTTTAGAAGTTAACAATGTAATTGGATAATATACAATATAAAAAGGATTTTTATACACTTAAATATTAGTTATAAAAGATTAACAGAGGTAAATAGTGAAAAGGGATTTAAAGATATTTTATTTAAATAACTTAATAATCAAATTTGATTTAATATGGAACCTTAAGTTTAACCTAGGAATTTTAATAATGGTTATTTCCTGAAACGAATATGTTGTATAATAAATAATGTATCTTTGAATAGATAAAATAAAATACATTTGAATTGGACTTTTGGTAATAAAGTTTATTTAACTTGAATTCATAGTTTAATTGATGTCTAAATGAATAAATGTGTAAAGAAATTTGATTGTTATATTTGCTATATAAATATTTTATTTATAAAATAGATATGTCTTGAAAAATGAGTAATTATGATTTAAAGAGTTAAAATGTATTTTAACATCACTAAAATTTGATAATTGAGAATTTGGTTTCCAAATGGAATAATAAGTGTAACTTATTAAAGGAATATCTATTTATGAAATGGGTATTTTAAATAAAGAGTTTGGCTATGTGTTAAATTAAGAGTTAAGTAAAATAGTGAAATTTTGACTTAATAAACGAAGTATAGTTTAATTTGGATATTCTATTAATAAAAGTTTGTTTTAATAAGTCATAAGTTAAATGATATCCAAATGAATATTTCTGAAATTGAACTGATTTGAAATACTAATATATCTACTGTAGCATTTTATAAGTGCTGCTATTTTGAAAAGACAATGTTTTGGAAATTTTATAATTGAATGAACTTAGAAATGTTACAGCTTTGAAATGAATATTATTTGACATTGGATTTAAATGGTTTAAATGAAGATTATTTTTAAAAAGGTGTTATGATTTTTAAAGTATTATGTTTTTTTTTTTAGAATAACATTTCCAAAGTGTTATGATTTTAAGTAGTACGATTTCCAAATGATAAACATCCCTAAATTGTTATGATTTCAAAGCATTATGGTTTTAAATTTATTATCTTGTTTTGTTTTTCCAAACTATCTTTTGGTTGTCCTTATTTCTCTTATCTTGTTACAGAATGGGAAGGCTATTGCTTATACCAGTCTATTTAGAAATCTTTCTGTAATCTTTGATAATCTTTGTTACTCATCTGGATCTGAACACTGTTTTTCCATTCATAGACTGTCGGTCAAGTGAAAAGGGAGATTCAGACTCTAGAGGATCTTTTTCGTGCTTATATTCTTGATTTGATCAACTCCATCTTGTTAAACTTACCTATAACAATAGTTATCAGGTGTAATTCCAATCTTCTTATCATCTTGTCTTAATTCTATTTCATTCTATCTTTTTCTGTGCTTTCCCGTACCTCGTTCCTTTTCGGGGACGAAAAGTTTTGAGTGGGGGAGAGTGTAACAACCCTGTATTTTTCAAATATTTTTAAATTGATTTTTCCAGATTCAAAAGCTTTATTTATGAAAAAGAATAAATTTTGTTATTTTAAGTATAAACTTTGATTTTGATGTGGATTTGAATTCCAAATATGACTAAATTTAATATTTCCAGAAAATGTGAATTTTGGTCAAATAGTCAAACTTTGACTTTTAAATTTAAATTTTAAATAGTTTGAAATTATAAATTTTATCTTTTATTATGAAAATAGATTTAATAACTTGAATACAGCTTTTCGTTTCGTTGGAAACGGAGTTAAATTGTAGAAGTTATGTAATTTTCAATTTTGTGTATAAACTGTTTATTTTGCAATATTATTTATTTTAAATCATATAAATTATATTTTTATTGTCATATTTTGTTTTAATATGTGTTAATAGGTTATTTAATGTCTTTTAATATTTTTAAAATGATAATATAATTTTTCTAAAGTTTACTTGAATTTATTTCAATTTATGAAACCTAGTTTCCATTTTCTTTACTATTTTCTTAATTTAATTATATATAATTAAAATTTATTTAATTATTTTATGCCTTCACTTTTATTTGCTGTTTTTACTTTATTTATATGCATTCTACATGTATTTAAATTAAAATAGATTTTTCCAAAGTGTACTGAAGTTATTTCTAATTTTTAAAGCCTAGTTTGCATTTTTAAGCCATTTTCTTAATTTAAATTATATTTATTCAAAAATTTAATTATTTATTTTATATATTTATTTTATTTCTGAGTTGTTATTTTTATTTCTCAGTTTTTATATGTATTTATAAATTACAAATATATATAAAAGAAATTTGAAAGGTTTGTGTCTTTTTAGTTGCTTTTGTCCCTTTGTTTTCCCGTCTCTTCAATTTCCTTAGTCTTTTCATTTGCCTTGAGTTGGCCGTGCATTTTCATTTGATAGCCGTGAGTTTTAACTTATTTTCACATGAGAAAAGCACCATTCCTCATTTCATTCATGGCTACAAAGATTTGTAATGGCCTCCCCTCTCTTTTTCACTTTTCTCTTCATTTTTCCTTTTGATTTTGCCTTGATTTTTGCCTTGTTTCTTCTTGCTTGGTTCGGCCATACACCTCCACATCTTCACCAACCACCACCATCCCTTCTTTCCCACTTCATCCACGCCCAAATCATCCCCCTCCTCTGACCTGAAGTTGCCTTGACCATCTCATGTTGCAAACACCACAAAAAACATTGCTATACTCCAAAACATTGCCTACCCGAGCACATATCACCTCACCACCTTCATTGTTGACCATGGCCACCCCCTTAGCCACCACCACCAGCTTGTTTACCAGCTCTGAACATCACCCTCCCCTCTGTCCAGATCTGACCTGACCCATAGACCCTATGGTCGAGCCTAAGGGTTGAACCAAAAACTCCATTTTGCCTTGTCCCTTTGCATTCTAGGCTTGCAAACTCCTTCCTCTTCATATTCTTGACTTGGTCGTGCCATTTGTGGTCCAAACCTGATCCATTTCAACCTAAAACATGTTGAGGCCGAACCTAATACATGTATGGTCGAGCAAAAGTTGAAGCAAGATCAAGCAAAGTTGATTTAAAGACTTGGTGATGTTCACTTATCCATGCTATCTCAATTTTGTTTCAACACTTTGGTATTGTAATTATTTATATGGTGCTTTGTTTTGTTTTTGTATACAAGAGTAACATCTTGGTTCTCATCCACTTGAATCCATCGTTGTGCCATATCGTGCTTCTTGGAATTCGTTGTGTGTTTTGATCGCTAATCTCCAGCTTTAACAGGTGAGTTATTCTCACCAGACAATATGTACCTATATAACTAGTAAATTGACACCCTGTGAATCTGTAGAAATATGTTATCATGTTATATATGCCTATATTATTATCATATGATGTTCACACCTGTTATTACACCTGTTATATCATATGTTACTGTTATTTAATGTTATTCTATTATTTATATCTGTTATCACCATTGCAAGTTCCCTGTAGATTAGAATCACTATGGGTTGAAATGATACATACCCAAACGGACTTTAGAATAGGGAAAAATCGTTATGGGCTGAAATGATAGGCCTGAATGATTTTTATTTAAATTATTTTAACTTGGGATTGCGGGTTTGAAATGATAGAACCCGGATTTTTCTTTTTTAACTGCGGATTGAAATGATACATATCCGTATCACTTGACCTAGGTTAGAAAATTATATACAGGCCCGTGGTTATTTTATAAAGTGTTTTGAATATTTTTAAGTATTTTAAAAAATATAAATTTATGAAATTTGATTTAAATAGATTTTGAAATGTTTAAAATAAAGAAATTATGATTTTTCTATGTGTTAAAAATGTAATTAATGAATGGTTTAACTGGATTTTTGAAATATAACTTAAGTTGGAAATTTGGAATTTGGTTAAAAATGATATTTAAGTTATATAAATAAAATGGATATTAAATTTTATTTGGAAATGGTAAATATGATAATTTGATTAAATGTGAATTTAAGTGATTTATTAAAGTATTATTGATTTTTTTCTATGAATTTAAGTGGTTAAATAAATGAATGTTTAAAAGTGATCTTTTAAAATATAACTTGACTTGGAAATGTGAAATTTGGTTTTAATTAAAGGTTTTAGTTAATTAAATAAAATTGGAAATTTAGTTAAATTTGTGAAATTGTAATTTAAAATTTGAAGTGTTAAGTTATTTGTTGAAATGTGAAGAATTGGAAACTTTTACACTTAAATTTATTAAGTAAATTGTTGAAAATTGGATTTAATTATAAGAAATTTATTGTGAAAAAGATACATGTTAAATGATATGTAAATAAACATTTTAAATGTTAAATTATGATTTTTAAAATGTTTAAAGAGTTTAGAATGAAGTTATTTAATTGCTGGAAATACACTAAAAAGCTGGAAATCACTTTTAATAGCATTCAGAAATGCTATGGTTCTGAATTACACTAAAATTTGAATAAAAGGGCTACTACAGCATTTCTGAAATGCTGCAGTTGCTGCAGTTGAACTTATAGGCTAATATTGAACCCAGGTCTATTATAGCATTCTCTGGAAATGCTATAATGGTCTGCAGTCTTTGCTGAAACCAAATTTAACCCTTGTTTTGAAATCTGAACTACCGCAGCACTTCTGAATTGCTGTCTTTTCTGTTTTGAACTATAATTCAACTAAAACTGAGTTTTAACAGCAGTTTTAAGTGCTGTCTTTGCTGAATTAAAAATGTTTTCAAATATAACTTATAGCAGTTGTTTTTAAATGCTGTGAAATGCTGAAATTTTAATAATTAGGGTTTTTGACTTAGTAAACGAACTCAGAATGGTTTGAAACTTTGGAAATTGAATACTTGATTTGAAAATATAATAATTACACTTTTAAAAGGTTTAAATGAATTATTTTGATTGGAATATAAACTATTTAAAGGTGATTTGAAATGATAGTAAATGAACGATATCTTTGAATTTAAAAGGTATTTAAAGTTGAATATTGGATTTGAACTGATAGGATATTTTATTTTATTAAAATGAGTTGAAATGAAGTTTTGTAAGGATATGATATTTTATTGTATTAAAATGATTTGAAATGAAGTTTTGAAATTATATGAAAATTTAAATATATGGAAATGGTTTGGAATTGATTTAATCTTTATTTTGATAAAGATATGGTTTGAAATGATATTTTATTTTGAAGTAAAGTATTGTTTGTAAAAGTTATAACCACGGGTTATAATAACGTTGGGTTGTTAAAGAGACCGGGATCGGATATGGACATACTCTCTGTCTTACCGAAAACCACTTTGGCAACCGTGTACACGGTGGAGATTCCAGAATGAAGTAGGATGGTGGCGACGATCCTAAGGTATATACGTGGACCCAACTCCCGTGAGTTGGCATAAGGTGGCTAAAACAGGAGCGATTGACGGACCAATGAGGTAGCACCTCTGATCGGACACACTTCTTCGATACCATTCTATTACTTGTGATTGATTTGGTGCGCACCCTTGATTTGGGAGTGTTGTTCGAGGTGGGCGGTAGTGGCTGCTATGCGTCACCACCAGTCCGGATGCGTAATTGGTATATCTACCCTGGCATTGCCTAGTTGTGCCGTGTCACCTACCATATCGAGCTTTACTACGATTATGATTTTAAGATCCGACCGCGTTAAGGTTCTCCATCCCCTTAACGCTATTTTCTATATGATTATACTTTACTGATTAGACACTACTGTATATAGCGTATATTACTACATAGTAGATAGTTTAACGGATCCTTAGAGGATGGGCGGTCCCAAGCATCTTCTAAGTTACTTGTACCCTTATTACAGTTCGCTTGAGTTGGTTTACATTATATAAGTATATATTGTCCTGACTCGAGTGTTTTGTGTTTTGCTTTACGCTCGGGTCAGCCTGAGTTATTCACAGATTTGGATTTCCACTCTCTTGGAGATTTGAATCGCTGGAGATTATCTGCTTGACATGTCCTATCTATTCCAGTTCCGTTGTTCTACTCAGCTTGTACTTGGTTATTTTATTGAGACTTTTGTTGTACTCTATTTTCTTCTGTTGTATCTTATGTAACTCTGATATATTTATATAGTAGCTTCATGAACTACTATTTCTTTTACTTCCGCTGCATTATTTTACTCTGTGTCTGTGATCTGTGATTATATTTATTTACTGTATATTCTGAGATTTGCCAAATTTTATTTACAACGCGGTATTTTGAGCAATTCAACTCTGGCATGAGTGTCTACCTATACACTTATAATGGATGCGAATGGTTGAAAATATCGGGTCGTTACAATAGATTAGGTGAGGCTAGGACACACTTATGCTGGAGTAGTCATAAATAAGAGGTTAATAATTAAAAGTTCAAATCATTGGGATTTGGACAAGGGGCGCAACTAGATTTGTTTTGGCAAGGACCAGTACCAACAACATTCCCTTTTCTTTAGATAAACACTAATGGTCTCACAATAGCACGGGCGAGGCAAGGGCATGCTTATGCTGGAGTAGTGGTAAATAAGAGGTCCATAAGGGGAGCAACAGATAGCGTGAGCCTAACGGTGGTCAAGCATGTGACCTTGGTGCGGGGATATAATTTGCTATTGTGTTCCAAAGCGTGGTAAATAAGAGGTCCATAGGGGAAGCAACAGATAGAGCGAGCCTAACAGTGGTCGAGCGTGCGACCTTGGAGCGGGGATATAATTCGCTATTGAGTTCCAAAGCGTGGTAAATAAGAGTTCCAAAGGGGGAGCAACAGATAGCGCGAACCTAACGGTGGTCGAGCATGCGACCTCGGTGCATGAATATAATTCGCTATTGAGTTCTGAAGTGCTTAGTAGGTGTCTTCCATAGGCACTGGTGTCTTTTACTGTGGGGTCCACATGATGGGACTAGCCCGTAGTAGGCACAACAGAGTAGAAGGCCGATCAAAGGGTAGAATTAGGATTTCAGCCTAATTAAAGTAGGATTGGGAATTCAGCCTAATCAAAGCAGTTATCTAAGACAAGTGCAAACGATCAAGATAATCCAATCGGATTAGTCTAAGCAAACAGTTAAACCATAATTTATTCCAGCTTTACCTTTCCTTCTATTTCCTTACTTCCTTTTATACTAGAACCGTTGCAAAGTCCATTACCTTTACCTTACTTAAGAATACTAGTAATTACTTTCATTCACCAGACTTTTAGTCTGACCTACTCCTCTATTTCCCCCTTATTCCCCCCATAGGCCAGCAGAGGCAGAGATAGTTGATTTCAGAACCTTTTGGAGGTTCAGCTGCGAAGATCTTTCTTCATGTATTCTACATCCTATTTTTCAGTTGGTACTTTTCCTTGAGAGGGATGTTTGTTTATGTACTTTGATATTATGACTGAGATTACGGTTTTCATAAGACATGTATTTGGTATTTTGAGACACCTTGTATTTGGTTTCATGACTCTACTTTATGAAATTGGTTTTGAATAATAAGTTATTGTTTTTAAATGTTTCCGTCGTTTTATTTATTATATCTTGTGAATCTTAGTCTCTACAAGTTTTTAGCTATAACTACAACGCACCACATCTTTTAGTGTGCCTTTTTGGCTATACTAGGTGGTGTGGGGTGTTACACACTCCTATAAATAACACCCCTACGCCTATTGAAAAAGGACTTTTGGAAGCTCTTACGCCGTTACTCTGCTGAAACTCCATTGTAACTTGAGTGCTATTGATTTTACTATTGTAAATCAGTTGAGAATCATCAATAAACAACAAACTGTTCAAAGTGGACATAGGCTATAATGCTGAACCACTATAAACCTTGTGTCTTCTCTTACTTTCTTCCATTTTAATTTTGTTATTTCTTCATTTTTACTCTCTACGTAATCTGGATTTGAGATCTGTGTTTGGATATTGAGGATTTGTGTGTAAACACGGGTGCTTTCACTACTTCTAGGGTTTGTGACCAATTTTGGCGCAAGCACTTTGGTGCTTTGACTAAGAGTTGAACTCAGGGATTTGGAGTCTTGGATTTTGGATTTGAAACCTTAGGAATTCGGATTTTGGGAAGCAATGGCTAAGCAATCGACAAGGAGAGAGAGAACGGAGAGGAGTTAGCATGAAGGAAGTCAGGAGGCTTCCTCAGGAGCTAATCAAGCCTCAATCTTCATCACTAGAGACAAGATGGAAACAATGCCGAAAAGGTAGGAGGATATGATACAAAACCTACTCCGACAAGTTGGACAAGCTGGAGTGCAAAACCAGAGGAATGGAGTAGCAGGAGATACTGGAAATGAGGATCACGAAGCTAGAACAGTAGGAATTGAGGCAGTCCAGAATCAGAACCAAGGAAACGGAGCAACCAGAATACAGGATAGACTGAGACCATCGAGAACAGCCCCTGAACCAGGGGGCATGCCCCCGGATCATGTTAACTCAGTTCCAGGAAGGATACCATGCTGCACTACGTAGTTTGGCGTTGATCGGGATATGGATTCTTGTCCAAAAAGACAGGTTTCAGGATTCCCTCGTAGACTGGGGGGCAGGTCGGAGATAGCAGGCAGAGGCTACCACTTGATGACAATGACAGATTAGCGGACATGATCAGACGAGCTATGAGGGAAGGATTGGTGAATAGAGATTTGGAGGATGTGAATAGGAGCCCCTTTGCTCCTACGATCAGGCAAGCTAGGAATCCACCGGATTTCAAACTCCCAACACTGGAAACGTATGATGGGAGAATGGATCCCGCTGTTCACTTGACAAGGTACATGAGACAGATGGAAGTACTGAGAGCATCAGAGGAAGTCATGGCGCGATGCTTCCCTTTGTATCTAACAGATATAGCAGCACTGTGGTTCGGGCAATTGGAAAGAGGCTCCATTGGAACGTGGACCGAGTTGATCGAGAGGTTTATGAAATAGTTTAGAGTTCACATCTCAAGACCTAAGAATGTGATGAGTTTGGAAACACTGAAAAGAGGACCGGAGAGTCTTTGAGGAATTTTTAACGAGGTTTAATGCAGCGGCAGCATCGGTGGATCACCCAGATCCGTCCATGGTTCTGATGGCAGCTGTATTTGGCATAGCTAATGGCACGGAATTCAAGAATTCATTGACAAGAGATCCACCTATGGGTCTAGGAGAGTTTTACCATGAGGCAGAAAGGTTTCTCTGATAGGAAGACGCGAAGGCGAAAGAGAGGAAGGAGAGGAAGTCGATGTTTATGCGGTTAAAGGCGAAGATCCGCCTAGGAAGGATTCAAACAAGGACGATCGAGGCAAAAGGAAAATGAATGACATCGGCAACACATCAAAAAGGCAACGAAGGGAATCTAAATTCTCTTCTTACACGGATTTGACTGAAACGCTGGAATGGATTTATTTGGATACTCGAGGGTGCCTCCAGTATCGAAGGCTAACAAAAAGGGAACCCTCTGAATGCGAGCTGGCATCGAGAAGGCATTGCCTATTCCACGAGCTGGATGGGAACAACACGAATGACTGCAGACATCTAAAGGATATTATTGAGGAACATGTGAGGAATGGTCAGTTGCAATAATACATAAGGAAAAGAGCCATGGCAGTGGAACATGAGCAGCCACCACCCACCTCAAACGAAGATGGCACTGGATCTAGGCATTATCATTAGCTTATTATTAGCTGATTGGAATTATGGATGGAATATGTAATAAACCTTAAAGTAATGCAGCTAAGTCACTTACACCTATACAGGATCGAGGACGGCCCGTAGGCATGCTCTAAGATGATGATAAATCGTGATGCTTGGGTTTATGAAATATTGTTTTTTCTGTTTTCTGCAAACTCTAGTTTTTTTTGGTATTATGGTTGTTTGGTTTTCTTGGTTGTATGTACTTTTATTTTATCAATTACTATGTGATGATTGGATTTGAATTAACATAATAAATATTATAAGCCATACGGTTATGGTCCCGACCGGAGAGACGGGAAATAACCGTGAGTGATGAGTCCCTTCGCCGGAGAGCGACAGGATGGACTCGAACTCGGATTAAGTCCTCGACTGGAGAGTCAAGGCTGGAGAATATAAGTCCTCGACCAGAGAGTCGAGGCCAGAGAATATAAGTCCTTGATCAGAGAGTCAAGGCCGGGGAATATAAGTCCTTGATCGGAGAGTCGAGGCCGTAGAATATAAGTCCTCGATCAGAGAGTCGAGGTCGTATAATATAAGTCCTCGATCAAAGATTTGAGGCCGGAGAAGGAAAACCATGGATGAGCCGTCGACGGAGAGTCGTGGCTGGAATAAGATGAAATGACCCGCCAAGGTCTATGGATTTGGAAATTCGACCAAGCTCCAATCTAGGTGGGACCGATAGGGATGATAAACAAGGCTCGGTGAGACTACACTTTAAATTTTAGGTCAATCGGAGTTTGTATGCTCGAGTTATGGATCGATATCCATGTGGAACACATCAATTTCGTATCCATCCATCAAGACCCATCGTTTCGTATCCATCAGGATTGATACAAAACAAGCACACGCCCATCACTCAACATCCATCCATTTCGTATCCATCGAGTTAGAACAGACTTCAGCATCCTATAGACCGACCACTTCATTAGCGGCATGCTTCGTAGCGATCACCTTCCTGATTGATACAAAGACGAGAACCAGAAATCGATACGAAGGAAGGATTTTGGCATCGATACGAAACCACATATAGAGCATCGATATGAAAGCAATGGTAAAGCATCGATACAAAGAGCTTGGCACTAGATGGATACGAAGGACATAGTCAAACCAAAGGAAGCGGTCTACAAGCTTGAAATGTGGATCTCCCCATAATTCTCGCTCCACGTCATCGATACGAAGCCCATCGATACGAAGGTATCGATACGAATCCATTAGCCAACTTGCAAATCCAATATTGGATCGATCCTAACTCAAAAACTACAAGTCTAAATGCTATGAAATTTTCACAGGAGCTTGCTTATCACGTCAAGAGTCTCCCTGATCGATCGCAGCTCGAATGGAGCCAAGCTTGATCGATACGAAGACAATAGGGATCGATCAGGGATCGATCCAACCAACCCTAGATTGATCAGGTGGGCCCACCCATATGTGAGAAGAGGTATTCCGAGGTTTGAGGGAGATATTTACAGATCAACTCCTATAAATAGCATCCCTACGCCTACTGAAAAAGGACTTTTGGAAGCTCTTACACCGTTACTCTGCTGAAACTCCATTATAACTTGAGTGTTATTGATTGTACTGTTGTAAAACAGTTGAGAATCATCAATAAACATCAAACTATTCAAAGTGGACGTAGGCTATAACGTCGAACCATTATAAACCTTGTGTCTTCTCTTACTTTCTTCCATTTTAATTTTGTTATTTCTTCATTTTTACTCTCTACACCATCTGGATCTGAGACCCGTGTTTGGATATTGAGGATTTGTGTGTAAACACTAGTGCTTTCAGTACTTCTGGGGTTTGTGACCAATTTTGGCTCAAACAGCTATTAAATTTAAACCATTGAATATTTACATTTAAAAGCTCTTTCTCATAACTAAAATTATGATAACTCTTTAAGAATCACATAATTTCAATTAAAAATTGTATCATAATTTGCTATAATTAGATAGGGTTTTTAAAGCCTAAAAACCAATTTCTATTTAATTTAAACTACCAATTCTTCCACTAATTTATTTTTAATGAAAACAAATCATTTTTCGTAAAATAACATTACAGTTGGAAAACATCATTTCTCTACTTTCAAAATATTATTTTTAATATATTTTTAATTTTTTTAAAAGTGAAAGAACGGAGACTTGGAGCTTTATGCTCCAGGGGAGGTCAACTAAGGCGGTCGACCTGGCTATTATGAGGGATCGACCACTCATGACGAGGGTGGCGATTGCTAAAGCCTTGCTTGAAGCATGTAATTCCAAGTTTCCTAAGGTTGTTGATCTTTTCTTGCCCAGTTTTCTCCTCCGATCAAACCCAAATTCATGCACAATTTTAAGCAACAATTAATCTCCCAAATACACATAGCAAGCATCATAAAATGTAATGACCCTAAAATAAAATAAAATAAAATAATATATATATTTATATTAGGAAATTCTGAGATATATAAAAATATATATATTGCATTAAAACAGAAAAGAATTTGGCAATAAATAAAATTGCATGGGAGCTTCTGTTTGATAAAATGCAAGGAATTAAGGTAGTTAGAAGAAAAATTGGAACTCAAAATAAATATAGCTTTATGTTCAAAGAATTATGTAAATATATATATATATATACATTTAATAGATATGGGGTGTTTGCTGTTTTATATGAAGATAAAATAAAATGAAGTTTAATATAAAAGTTTATATGTCTTATAATTGTGCCAGAAATAATTAGCATAATATATGTGATTTTTTTTAATTTAAATATAGAAGGAGTTGCTGATTTGACAAAAAGGCAGAAATATATATATACACATATATGGAATCAAATAAAAATTTCCATCCCATATTTATTCCAAGCAAATAATTTGGGTAAATGATTTTACATTACATAATAAGGTATGATAGTATGCATGATTAAGGGGAAATAACAAATAGGTAGAAAAAATATACAAAGGAGATTTTCAGATTTCTTAAACTTGTAAAAAAAAAAGAAACTGAGGGTCACATGCTTATTGCATGGGTAGAAAAGAGTCATGAAAATAGTATTGAGTGTTTAAAAATGCATGATCCCCGAAATAGCTAATTAAAGTACCCAAAATGTGTGCATTTTCAATTTATGCTCACACAGGAATATGATGTGTAAATAAACATCTAAGGGTATCAGGGGAATTACCCATTTTCTTAAACCCTAGAATGGAATTATAAATAACTGCACATAGCCAAAACCATCACTCTCTCGGGATCAAAACAATAATAAAATAAGCAAGGAGAAACACTAGCTTGAGGCTTTGGGGGATTTACTGTTCTAAGAAATTAAGGCAGTGAAAGGAAAAACATTATGTGAGTATTTATCCTTTGTATGCAATGGCATTAAGTCCTATTGCAGGCAACCTAAAAATATTATGAGTTATTTGAATCTCTGAAATGATTTGTTATGGGTGATATGGATGTTTATTGGTGCATTTTTGTTTGGAGCATTAATCTGTAAGTAGGCTTTTAGAGTTAACATGATTTGAGCATTTTTTTTGTTCCATCTCATCATCATTAAACATGGATATAGATTAAATGGGGGGAACATGGGGTTGAACCAGAAGATATACAAGCATTTATATCTTTCTGAAATATGAATGTAAGAAAAACTAAATTGGTCACTTGGGGGTTAGTCAATGATCTGCTTACTTCAGGTGGAAGCAAGTATATGCATGGTGCAACTGCACCCTGAGGCCTTTGTGTGTTGGAATAATTTAAACAACCTGGGAGTTTCCTTCACAATGCATACATAGTGTTCATTTGACAAGGAGATGTAGACCATAAATTAAATAAGGAATGGGATTGGGATTTATAGAAATCTGGGTTATGAATATCTAGACAGGGAGTTAAACTAACCAGGATTTATGTGATGTTCTGGTTAGCTGTTGGGTGAAATTTGGAGTATAAAACTTGAGTTTACTTATCTAAGATTTGGTAAGAATGAATTAAGAATTGTACATATGTTTATTTTAACTGTTTGCTGTGTAAAAAGATGAATGTATGTTTGTATCACTTTGTATGAACCAAAACATGCTAGTATAAAACCTGTTAAACTAGGAAGGCACTACAAGATTACTAAAATTATGTATATGTATACAAAATTGATAAATGCTCATACCAGTGTAAACTGACCCTTTTGGTTGCCCTTGCAATCATCTGGGTGTCTCAAAATTCTTTGGGGCAGCTAAATGAATTGCTTGCAGGAAATTGAAGTTGGCATGATGAGTAAAGAAGGCATTGGCTGCTAGTATAAATAAGAGAGACTTGTTTTAAAATTTGCAGTTGCATTGTAATGAAATCACTAGACAAATTTTATTTCTGTAATTGAAGTACTTGTAGGAAACATTCTAAGTATTTGGGTTGAAAATATGTACTTAAGCAAAACCTGTTGTGTGTGATCAATGATGATGTTTGGTTAACTACTACTTTATTTGATGAATGTCTGATAGACATATCATATACATATGATATGTGTATATATATTTGATCTCTAATTTTTATTGCCTATATTTTGCCTTATGGAAATTAAACAGCTAAGGGGATTCATTTTTGAAATGAACTCTCAAGATTTTTTTTTATAGAATATTCTAATGATATGAATTTGTGCATGGCTGGTAAATGATACTGGCAAGTGCATGAGTTCTGGAAGTTTGTATGCATTTGAATATTTAAATTTCAAATAGCACTATGAGAGCAGTAGACTTGGAAGATACTGAACTTAAAAAAAAAAGATTAGGAAAGAAACAAACCTGGAAGCACTTTGTGATTTTGGTTGCTAAAAAAAATGGATGATCCCCCAAGAACATACATAAGGAAGAATTATGCTGGTAATAGGAAAAGCTTTTGAAAAAGTCTATTTGATAAACATGGGTTTGAAAGTGGTAAATAAGGGACTATGACCAGCCAAGGTGGCCATGGGTCTAACCCTTGGAGCCTGGAACCTCTTCATTTCAATTGATGAAGTGTGAGTGCATCCGGGACAAAACCAAGAAAAGCACCAAGCAGCCCTTAGATAACACCAAGCAATTTTAGTGATATACCAAGCAACAAAAATCTGTACAATGTTAAACTTAAAAATGCAATCTAACTTCAATTGTTTAATTTGAAACAGTGATTAGGAAATCAACTTTTAATGTTCCTAACTGCAAGTAGGATCTTGAAATAATTTTATGCATGAGCCTAATAACTGTCACAAGAACAAATAAATGCTAATAGCCTTATTTAGGCAGATTAATATATATAGTCAGATAAAAAGTTTAGGTGTTAAAATTTGCTAAAAATATACCTCTGGCAGTAGAATAAGATTTAAAAAGGAAATAAGTGGCTTGTCAATAGCTTGTATGATATTTTGTTTTCAATTTGATTTAAATTGACTCTAATATAAAAAAATATATATATTAATAAAGGAACAATTGTATATCATCAAATATATAATTGTTTTAATCCTTGTATACTGATATGATTATATTAGTAAATCCAGGGTCTTGGGAAAAAAATATATTTGGAAACTATATATAAAAAAAAATTCAAATATAAAAGAATTGGGGTTTAGTGGTGAATTCCTCTTGAAAAAAAAATCTATGTGTTTTAGAGTGAGGGTCACCACAGTTGGTATCAGAGCTATGTTTTAAATAACATAGTAAATGTTGTTGTATGCATATGGATGTTTGAATGCATTGTTTGAATTGTTGGTGTTTAATGTTTTTGTTTTATGTCAAGAAATATATGTGTGAACATGTGACACATGCACAGTGTGCACAGAAATAAGAATGAACAAAGTAAAGACACCAAAACTGATAGGGGTAAATAAACTAACATAACAATCATATTTATAGCATTATGGTAGGACCAAGGCATCACACAGGTGCAGGATCATCACGTGAGCCACCTGTGATGAGAATGGAGGATTTTGTGAGAGCTTTAAGGGATGGAATGGCACCAAGGCAAGACAATCCTCATGAGGAACTCTCCAAACTGCTTAAGACATGTACCACTTTGGGAGGAAAGGATTTTGAAGGTACTGAAGGAGCTATAGGTGTTCAAACTTGGATAAAAACTATGGAGAGGGTCTTCACAGATATGCAAATCAATGACCAAAGGAAGAGACAGATAGCTTCAAGGAAATTGAAGGGGTTTGCACTGGATTGGTGGGAAGTTGTGACAGCAGGAAGACAAGAGAATACCATCACTTGGAATAATTTCAGGGACATGCTTGAGGCCAGATTTGTCCCAGCAGCTGCCAAGGCCACACTGCTTGAAGACTTTATTAGATTAAGGCAAGAAAGCATGACTGTGAATGAATACACTCAGAAGTTTGAAGCATTATCCAAGTATGGACAGGTGTTAATAGGGAATGCAGAAGCAAAGAATGCAAGGTACATTCAAGGCTTGAACCCTAGTTTGTCAAGGGCAATGTTGCCATAGAAGGAGAAAACCTTTGATCAAGTAATTGATCTAACTCTCTCATTTGAGCAACATGACACTACAAGAGAGAAATTCAGGAATATGAAGCTCAATAAGAAGAAGGGTGGTTAGAACAAAGTGCAACCTTATGACAAGAGAAATGCAAGTAAAGGGGCTAAGAAAGGGGAAGGATCAACAGCACTTGAAAGCAAGAAATTCACTCATTGTTTTAATTGTGGAAAAGCTGGACATTATAGTAACCAATGCCTTGACCCCAAGATACCCAGAGGAGGCTGCTATAATTGTGGAAAGATGGGTCATCTCAAGAAGGATTGCCCAGAAACCAATAGGGGAACAGCAAGGGTAGGAGCTTTGGCAGCAAGTAACACTGGGAATGTTGGGCAACTTGAAGGTATAATTTTTATTCATACCCAACCAATATCAGTAATATATGACACTGGTGCCTCACATTCACTAATATCTTTGGAAATTGTAAAGAAGTTAACACTTGCATGTGTTTCCATTGATCAGCCCTTGGTTGTACACAGTCCCATAGGGAGTCATTATATGTTGGGGATGAAGTGTATGGGTCTGAAATTAATTATAGGGGGTTATGAATTTAATTCAGACTTATATACCTTAAATTATCCTGGTATTGGGATTATTTTGGGGGTAGATTGGTTAATGAGAAATAAAGCAATTTTAAACTTAGAAAACCTTACCATTTCTTTGGAAACAAATGAAGGCAAAAGAATTACCATCTTAAGTGAAATAGCAAAGAATACATGTTTTAATAAAATCTGGAGTATTAATGAAGTTCAAAAGGAATTAAAAATAGAGGAAATCCCAGTAGTCAATGAATATATAGATGTTTTTGGAGAAGTGAAGGGAATTCCTCAAAACAGACCAGTTGAATTTAAAATAAAATTAATTCCGAGAATAAATCCAATCATTAAGAAGCCTTATAGAATGGGTCCAAAAGAGTTGGTAGAATTAAAACATCAACTAGAATAATTAGAAGAGAAAGGATTCATAAGATCAAGTAGTTCCAGTTGGGGTTCCCCAGTGCTTTTTGTCAAGAAACATGATGGAACAATGAGGTTATGTGTAGACTACAGGGATTTAAACAAGGTAACTATTAAAAATAAGTACCCACTGCCTAGAATAGATGATTTATTTGATCAATTACATGGAGCTAAAATATTTTCAAGGCTAGACTTAGCCTCTGGATTTCATCAAATGAAAGTTGCAGAGGAAAGCATTGAGTACACAGCCTTCAATACAAGGTATGGCCTTTATGAATTTCTAGTAATGCCATTTGGCTTGACCAATGCTCCCTCCTATTTTGTAGACTTGATGAATAAAAATTTTAGAGACTTTTTGGATAAGTTTGTCTTGGTATTTATAGATGACATATTAATTTATTCAAAGACAGAAAATGATCATGCCATGCACCTACATTTAGTATTATCCAGACTTAGAGAACATGAATTAAAAGCCAAGTATTCAAAGTGTACATTTTGGCAACATGAAGTAAAATTCTTAGGACACATAGTGTCACAGCAGGGAGTAAGTGTAGATCCAGAAAAGGTCATTGCAGTTCAATCATGGAGTAGACCCAAAACAGTGACTGAGGTGAGGTCATTCTTAGGTTTGGCAGGGTATTATAGGAGGTTCATCAAGGATTTTTCAAGAATAGCCGCACCAATGACCAAACTAACCAAGAAGAACCAACCATATGTGTGGACTGAGCAGTGTGAACAAGCTTTTGAGAAATTAAAGCAAGCATTGGTGGAAGCTCCTGTCCTACAAATCCCAGAAGCAAATGAAGGAATGGTTGTATACACTGATGCTAGTGGGTCTGGGTTAGGTGCAGTGCTCATGCAACATGGCAAGGTAGTGGCATATGCATCAAGACAGCTTAAAACCAATGAAACCAAATATGCAACTCATGATCTAGAATTAGCTGCAATAGTGTTTGCACTAAAACTATGGAGGCATTATTTGCTTGGGGAAAAATTTGAATTATTCACAGATCATCAAGCATTGAAATATTTATTTTCTCAAAAAGATTTAAATATGAGGCAAGCAAGGTGGTTGGAGTTTCTAGCTGCATATGATTTAGATATATTGTACACTCCTGGAAAAGCTAATAGAGTGGCAGATGCTTTGAGCATAAATCATGTTAGATTAGCCAGTTTGATGTTTAATGAGTTTAAAAACCTTGCAGTGCTTGGGGAGGCAGATATATACAGCAAGGATGTAGTGAATTTTAAAGAACATGGTGATATGGTGGAGTATGGTACACTGGGAATAATCACAGTGAAGTCTAATCTGGTGGAGAAAGTTGGTAGCATGCAAGATCAAGATCAAAGTCTAAAGGAGAAGAAAGAAATGTTATTAAATAACATTGAGTCAGAGAATTTTAAAATAGATTCCCAAGGTTATTTGAGGAAAAATGATAAGCTTTGTGTACCAAACATTGCAGAGTTGAAGGAAGAAATCATGAATGAGCATCACAAGACCAGGTACACCATACACCCTGGTGGTACTAAAATGTATCATGATTTAAAAAGAAGCTACTGGTGGCCAGGAATGAAGCAAGCAGTGGCAAGATATGTGGCAAAGTGTTCCACATGTCAACAAATTAAAGCAGACCACCAAAAGCCTTCTGGCATGTTGCAACCTTTGGAGGTACCTCAGTGGAAATGGGAAAGTATTTCCATGGATTTTGTAGATGGTTTGCCTAGAACTAAGAAAGGCAATGATAGTATATGGGTAATTGTTGATAGACTAACCAAATCAGCTCACTTTGTTCCTGTCAGGTCAGATAGAAATGCATCTAAGCTTGCACAATTATTTATTAAGGAAGTGGTGAGGCTACATGGTATACCCAAAACCATTGTGAGTGATAGAGACACTTTGTTTACCTCAAGATTTTGGGAAAGCTTCCAAGAAGCAATGGGAACACAACTTTGTTTAAGCACTGCCTACCATCCTCAAAGTGATGGGCAAACAGAGATAGTGAATAAAATATTGGAAGATTTACTTAGAGCATGTGTGCTTGATTTTGGGGGTAATTGGGAGGATCATATTCACTTGGCAGAATTCACTTACAACAATAGATATCAATCAACCATAGGAATGGCTCCCTTTGAAGCCTTGTATGGGAGACCCTACATGTCTCCTGCCTGTTGGTTGGAAGCAGGAGAGGGTGTAATGTTGGGGCCAGATCATGTTAAAGAAACTTCCAACATAATTGAATTGGTTAGGCATAGAATGAAGGCAGCACAATCAAGACAAAAGTCTTATGCAGATAGGAAGAGAAAGCCAATGGAGTTTGAAGTAGGAGAGCATGTTTTTTCTGAAAGTATCACCAATGAAGAAAGTGTTCAGGTTTGGAAAATCTGGTAAGCTATCACCAAGATTTGTAGGACCATATGAAATTATGCAGAGAATTGGTGCTATGGCCTACAGACTTAAGTTACCTGAGGAGTTGAGTGGTGTGCATCCTGTATTTCATGTTTCTCAACTGAGAAAATGGGTGCATGATGAAGGAGCAATTCTGGAGTCACCTACTCAAGTTCAAGTCCAGAAGAATTTAGTATATACAAATGAACCAGTAGGGATAGTTGTCAAGGAAGAGAAAAAGTTGAGGAACAAGGTGATCAAACTGGTGAAAATCCAATGGAGCTTGGACACTAATGATTGTACATGGGAGGTTGAAGATAAAATGAGGGCTAAATACCCCAATTTGTTTACTGATGGAGAGGTATGTTTAAGCAGCCTAAGATGATTTTTCTAAATATATTTATATATTGTTAGTTTTCATAAAATATGGGTATGGGGTTATGGAGTTAAAACAGGCTATGGATTAGTGCTTTTAATTGGAGAAATTAGGTGAAATTATGGGGACATAATTCCTTTAAGGGGGAGGGTATGCAATGACCCTAAAATAAAATAAAATAAAATAATATATATATTTATATTAGGAAATTCTGAGATATATAAAAATATATATATTGCATTAAAACAAAAAAGAATTTGGCAATAAATAAAATTGCATGGGAGCTTCTGTTTGATAAAATGCAAGGAATTAAGGTAGTTAGAAGAAAAATTGGAACTCAAAATAAATATAGCTTTATGTTCAAAGAATTATGTAAATATATATATATATATACATTTAATAGATATGGGGTGTTTGCTGTTTTATATGAAGATAAAATAAAATGAAGTTTAATATAAAAGTTTATATGTCTTATAATTGTGCCAGAAATAATTAGCATAATATATGTGATTTTTTTTTAATTTAAATATAGAAGGAGTTGCTGATTTGACAAAAAGGCAGAAATATATATATACACATATATGGAATCAAATAAAAATTTCCATCCCATATTTATTCCAAGCAAATAATTTGGGTAAATGATTTTACATTACATAATAAGGTATGATAGTATGCATGATTAAGGGTAAATAACAAATAGGTAGAAAAAATATACAAAGGATATTTTCAGATTTCTTAAACTTGTAAAAAAAAAGAAACTGAGGGTCACATGCTTATTGCATGGGTAGAAAAGAGTCATGAAAATAGTATTGAGTGTTTAAAAATGCATGATCCCCGAAATAGCTAATTAAAGTTCCCAAAATGTGTGCATTTTCAATTTATGCTCACACAGGAATATGATGTGTAAATAAACATCTAAGGGTATCAGGGGAATTACCCATTTTCTTAAACCCTAGAATGGAATTATAAATAACTGCACATAGCCAAAACCATCACTCTCTCGGGATCAAAACAATAATAAAATAAGCAAGGAGAAACACTAGCTTGAGGCTTTGGGGGATTTACTGTTCTAAGAAATTAATGCAGTGAAAGGAAAAACATTATGTGAGTATTTATCCTTTGTATGCAATGGCATTAAGTCCTATTGCAGGCAGCCTAAAAATATTATGAGTTATTTGAATCTCTGAAATGATTTGTTATGGGTGATATGGATGTTTATTGGTGCATTTTTGTTTGGAGCATTAATCTGTAAGTAGGCTTTTAGAGTTAACATGATTTGAGCATTTTTTTTGTTCCATCTCATCATCATTAAACATGGATATAGATTAAATGGGGGGAACATGGGGTTGAACCAGAAGATATACAAGCATTTATATCTTTCTGAAATATGAATGTAAGAAAAACTAAATTGGTCACTTGGGGGTTAGTCAATGATCTGCTTACTTCAGGTGGAAGCAAGTATATGCATGGTGCAACTGCACCCTGAGGCCTTTGTGTGTTGGAATAATTTAAACAACCTTGGAGTTTCCTTCACAATGCATACATAGTGTTCATTTGACAAGGAGATGTAGACCATAAATTAAATAAGGAATGGGATTGGGATTTATAGAAATCTGGGTTATGAATATCTAGACAGGGAGTTAAACTAACCAGGATTTATGTGATGTTCTGGTTAGCTGCTGGGTGAAATTTGGAGTATAAAACTTGAGTTTACTTATCTAAGATTTGGTAAGAATGAATTAAGAATTGTACATATGTTTATTTTAACTGTTTGCTGTGTAAAAAGATGAATGTATGTTTGTATCACTTTGTATGAACCAAAACATGCTAGTATAAAACCTGTTAAACTAGGAACGCACTGCAAGATTACTAAAATTATGTATATGTATACAAAATTGATAAATGCTCATACCAGTGTAAATTGACCCTTTTGGTTGCCCTTGCAATCATCTGGGTGTCTCAAAATTCTTTGGGGTAGCTAAATGAATTGCTTGCAAGAAATTGAAGTTGGCATGATGAGTAAAGAAGGCATTGGCTGCTAGTATAAATAAGAGAGACTTGTTTTAAAATTTGCAGTTGCATTGTAATGAAATCACTAGAGAAATTTTATTTCTGTAATTGAAGTACTTGTAGGAAACATTCTAAGTATTTGGGTTGAAAATATGTACTTAAGCAAAACCTGTTGTGTGCGATCAATGATGATGTTTGGTTAACTACTACTTTATTTGATGAATGTCTGATAGACATATCATATACATATGATATGTGTATATATATTTGATCTCTGGTTTTTATTGCCTATATTTTGCCTTATGGAAATTAAACAGCTAAGGGGACTGATTTTTGAAATGAACTCTCAAGATTTTTTTATAGAATATTCTAATGATATGAATTTGTGCATGGCTGGTAAATGATACTGGCAAGTGCATGAGTTCTGGAAGTTTGTATGCATTTGAATATTTAAATTTCAAATAGCACTATGAGAGCAGTAGACTTGGAAGATACTGAACTTTAAAAAAAAAAGATTAGGAAAGAAACAAACCTGGAAGCACTTTGTGATTTTGGTTGCTAACAAAAATGGATGATCCCCCAAGAACATACATAAGGAAGAATTATGCTGGTAATAGGAAAAGCTTTTGAAAAAGTCTATTTGATAAACATGGGTTTGAAAGTGGTAAATAAGGGACTATGACCAGCCAAGGTGGCCATGGGTCTAACCCTTGGAGCCTGGAACCTCTTCATTTCAATTGATGAAGTGTGAGTGCATCCGGGACAAAACCAAGAAAAGCACCAAGCAGCCCTTAGATAACACCAAGCAATTTTAGTGATATACCAAGCAACAAAAATCTGTACAATGTTAAACTTAAAAATGCAATCTAACTTCAATTGTTTAATTTGAAACAGTGATTAGGAAATCAACTTTTAATGTTCCTAACTGCAAGTAGGATCTTGAAATAATTTTATGCATGAGCCTAATAACTGTCACAAGAACAAATAAATGCTAATAGCCTTATTTAGGCAGATTAATATATATAGTCAGATAAAAAGTTTAGGTGTTAAAATTTGCTAAAAATATACCTCTGGCAGTAGAATAAGATTTAAAAAGGAAATAAGTGGCTTGTCAATAGCTTGTATGATATTTTGTTTTCAATTTGATTTAAATTGACTCTAATATAAAAAAATATATATATTAATAAAGGAACAATTGTATATCATCAAATATATAATTGTTTTAATCCTTGTATACTGATATGATTATATTAGTAAATCCAGGGTATTGGGGAAAAAAATTTGGAAATTATATATATAAAAAAATTCAAATATAAAAGAATTGGCATTTAGTGGTGAATTCCTCTCGAAAAAAAAAATCTATGTGTTTTAGAGTGAGGGTCACCACATAAAATCATAGTTTTTTTAAGATGGAAACATATAGTGAATGGGTTCGATTTCAAATACAAACACAGCAACCAAAAGAGCTATCATGAAGAAAATTTTAGAGCAATTCAAATCACAACCAACAATTCAATAATGCATTTATAAATGTAGACCTAGATTTTGCGAGTAATGAATTACCCACCTTAACCATAGCAAGCCCATACTCACTCAAGCACTTTACAGTAGCCTCAACTTCTTCCTTCAATATTTTAGGTTTCCAAATTCAATCCAAGAAAATCAAAACTTCAACTTTCCGGCTCCTAGTGATACAACATTATGTTGAGAAGCTAAAATTCAAATTTCAAAATTTTTGGAATTTTATTTTAGTTGCTTTGAATTTTTGAAAATGAAGACTAGGGCAAAATTTTTGTTATAGGGCTTGAGAAAATGAATAAAGTAAGCAAACTGACAATTCTATAGTGACGAAAGAAAAGTCTAGAAATCTCAAGAGTGTGGAGAAAGAATATAGCCGAGCTCCATCTTGTTGGGTTGGGCTTAAATAACTCACTTCGTTTATTCCCTTTCTTCCTTTTACTTTGCAAATCAATTCACTATGGTTCAAAATCACAAATAAATTTATATTTACTTTCTACGAATGCTTGAAAAACATTGTATATTTTTATAAAAACATATTTCACAAATTTTCTAAATTGTAATATTAAGCCCATTTTAAGTAAAATTATTCATTACTCTAAATAAATGAATAAAAATTCATTCTTTGTAAAAAATAAATATAAAACTCAATTTTCCTATTATTTAATTTATAAAATTTATTAATCCATTTTTAGTTCACTTTAAAAAACCATTCTTATTTTAAAAAATGCCAATATTACTTCAAAAAGTCCAAAATTACGATTATTAATAATTTATTGCTTTAAAACATTTAATACCAAAATAATTCATTAAACAATCACTTCTACAAATAATTTCTTCTAATATAAATAAATATTACGAACTAAATCATTTTTTTCTCAAGTCTTAACAATATTTTACTATTAAAATTGTTAACCTCATTCATCAATCAAATTCAAAATGAATTTCTACCCTTCCAAATCATCTCAAATTCGCTGTATTTATCATCTAATCCCAAATTACTCACAATTTATTATTTAAAACCTATTTAATTATTTAAATTTGTATTATTAACCTTTAATTAGTTGCTTCTCAACATTAGATTGTCACACGCTTCCTCCATCTTACAATTAAGATGTTTTAAGAGATTTAGAATTGAATTTATTGGAAGAAATATTTAGAATAGATCTTAGCCAGCTATAAAAATTTATGGAAAAAATAGGTTTGCAATCTCAAAAGGTTACAAATTTTGGCTAAAATTCAATAATGTTAAAATTAACATATATACAAATTTATAGTTTATAGTAAGATCATTTAGATTTGTTATTTTCTATGCATATTCACTATAAAAATGTAGGTCACTACAAGATTTTTACTTGATACTAAAATATCACACTTAATTGGTAAGATTTGAAATTCAACTTTGCAGTTAAACCTATTAGAGTGTTGAAACCTATTAAAAAGTCGACGAGTCTGAGTTTGATTTGTTTGGATGATATGATTCATATGCTTGAATGAGTATTCTTAAGTATATGCATGTACTGGATTTTTTGTTGTTTTGGTATTCTTCTCATTATGGATTGGTTTGAAAAATACAGATTGGTAGTTAATTGCGAATGACTTACATCATTAAGAATTGAGGGTGGGAAAAAGTTAGACTCTTACTATGAGTCAAACTGCTCGATGATGAGGGCATTTTCTATTAGCTCGACATCTTTCGAGAAGAATTAGCATCCATGTCTACTGTGAAAGATTATCTCAATGTATTCAGGTAGGTGATTGGTTTTACCTATATAACAAAAGATAGAATCTCGTATTAATATGGATTTTGATGCAAAACCGATTGTAATGTTGATTACGAAAATGGCTCCTAAAGAGACGATGGAACTTGAGATGCGGAATCAAGAGCTATTAAAGAAGAAATTTGAAGGAGCTGTTCAAGTTAGAAAGTGCCAATAGTATTCAATCTGGTTATTTGATGTGGTATATGTAAACTACATTGAGATCATATAAGCAAGACATTCAAAGATGACGAACTTTCTATTAAATCCAATTGACATAACTTTTCATCAAAGACCACTCTTAGGGAAAAATACTTGCAAACTAAAATAAAATCACTTTTTAAAATTATAGTGATTGCTTAAATAATTAAAGTCTTGGATTGATCTTTGAATTAAAATCCCTTTTTAAAATTATAATTACACTATGCAACTATTATTATATATATTTCTTGATTTTAGAATAATCAACCATGTCACTTACTCAAGTGTACTTAAACGCAAAAGCTTTAAAAAATTCTATGGACATGCAAGAGCCCTTAGCAACTTTCAATCAAAATCTCTCATGTAAGTGCTTCTAAAGTTTTGGATCTGAAACACCTACTTAAGAACTTATAGAATATATAAACATAAAGAACTCCCATTCGAGCCTTAAGATATAGGATAACCTCAAATGTTTCCTAGTTTTGAAAAAATTACCTCAACTTTTGAATGACTAAAAGAATAAATCCTCAAATTCAATTGAATCTATCCAAAATTGACCGGAGAATTTGGATTTCTATGCGCTAATGGCATTATCGCCAAGAGAATTAATAGCAATTAGCCCATTAATCTTTAGTTCTCTTCAGCTAACAAGTTTAGAAAACAAATTTGAATCAAAGATCCTTAATCCATAACAAGAAAATGCAATACGATAATGACGGATATAATGGATGAAAAATACGAAGAACCTGCTATAAAATTTCCAAGAATTAATGAAAGTGTGTCTCAAGAATTAAATGGTTTCATTGCAGTTATTATTTTACATATGCTAAAAGATAACATAAAAGAAAGGTGAAAAATGCTAGCAATTTGGTAAGAAGAAGAATAATCGATTTTGATAAGAAGTGAAAAATGAGAGACGTGGAATTTATATAAGAGGAAGAAGAATTTTATTATAGACCTAGATAACAAGCATTTTTGCTTGATTACAAAATGAGTACAAACGCTTGAATTTATAAAAGCATATCTACCAAATGGATAGTGGAGATGTATTTAATCCTAGGGCTAATAAACATTCTCTAGAATTATTTATACTTTTCATGGGAAATATCTTAGATATTTCCTTATATAACTCTAGAGTAGATATTCTAGATACTCTTTACCATGTCTACACATTTCTAGATGCTATTGAAGCCCGATATAGTAATAAGTAAGTAGATTTATAATCAAGTTTAACTTTCAACATCCCTCCTTAAAGTTGATTTTGTAGCTCCCATTAAACCTTGGAATCATCCAAAGTCTTCATGATGTAGCGCCTTTGTGAAAATATCTATTAGTTTATCTTTTGAATTAACACTTCACTTAAACTTCCTTTTTTGCAGTCACACCCGAATAAAGTGATAATACATATCTATATGTAATAATCATGGAAGATGGCGTTTTTTGTCCAGAGCCATGGCTGGCTTGTTGTTCATAAGAATCTTTATTGCATTATGTTGTAGCATATGCAGCTCCATCAATAAGCCTCGAAGCCAAGTCACATGGCGGATAAAAGTTAAAGAAGCAACATAATTAACTTCACATGTGAAAAATGTTGCGATTGCTTAACTTTTTTTAACTTCATGTGAAAGTCTTGTCCACTATGTAGAAAACAAATCCAGTTATTAATACGAGATTAATCGACAACATAATCAACATTAAATGTGGAAGCCTATTCAGTATTACTGTAATTAGTCAACTTGATATTGCTATTAGGAGAATATAACAACCTGAATTCAATGGTATCTATCATAGGATTATTTTTCTAGTCTTCAAATGTGGTGTGGTAGACGCTTCCATGTAGGGACTAATGAAACCAACTCCATAATGTAAACTAGGTCTTGGGTACTTTAAGTACCTAAAGCCACTAACTAGAACCTTGAATAAAGAAGGATCCACATTTTATTCTATAGCTTATTTTGAGAGCATTCTTCCACATTCTATGGAAGTTCTTACTATTTTACAACCACCCATTTTAAACTTATTTAGTATTTCATTTGCATATGTTTCTTGAAAAATTAATGTATCTTGTTCAATTTTAACCACTTAGATTCCAAGATAATATGACATAGTCATTATCTATCATTTCAAACTCTAAGCTCATTTCCTTCTATAACACCCTGAAAATTTAAGTGGAAAATTTAATAAAATTATTAAATTGAATATAATAAGGGAATAATAAAATTTTCACAAACGTCTGAGTTGGGCTACGAAACTTGCACCATTGTGCTCGTAGCGATTTTCTAGACAATTTTCATATGTAACACTTTGAATTCGAAATTATTATGGAGAAGTTATGAATGTTTTAAAATTTGAAAAAAGAAATAAATTAAAATATAAACTTTCCCTAATTAAACAACTCATTTCCTTGGACATAGTCGATTGGTTAACCAAATGCGCTCATTTAATACCGATTAGGAGTACGAGGACGGTGGCATCTTTGGAAACTTTATACGTAAGGGAGGTCATTAGGTTATGTGGAGTCCCTACTAGCACCGTTAGCGACCGAGATCCACTTTTCACTAACATATTTTGGAGGAGTCTATAGGAAGCTTTGGGCATTGAGTTGAGCTTGAGCATCGCTTATCGTCCACAGATGGGTGGACAAATAACAGAGTGAAACGGGTCCTAGTGGACTTACTTTGGATGTGCATTTTGGAATTTAGAGGCTCTTAGGAGGATCACTTGCCATTGGCGGAGTTTACCTATAATAATAACTATAAAGCGAGCATTGGGTTGGCACCATTTAAGGCCCTATATGGAAGACCTTGTAGATCACAGTTGTGTTGGTGGGACTCTACATATAGGATTATTCTTGGACCAGACATGGTGAGGAAAATATCAAAGAATGTAAACTTGATTTGTTGAAGAATGAAAACTGCGCATGATAGGAAGAAATCTTATGCATACAAGAGAAATACGGAGTTAGAGTTCATAGTGGGTAACATGGTGTTTGTGAAAGTCTCATCGCTTATGCACGTTATGAGATTTGGTAGTTTTGGGAAGCTAGCACCATGTTTGTAGGCCTTTCTCAATTGTTGGTAGGAGAGGGAAGTTGTTGTATAAAGTTGATATTCCTGAGAAATTGGCGGGACTACATGATATTTTCCATGTGTCGCACTTGCAAAAGTGCTTGAATGATTCAGCCACCGTAGTCGAGTCGATTCAGCTAGAGGAGGTAGAGGTAGAGAGGGAGTTACTTGTTCGCCAAGCACCCACTGGTATTCTTGAGCATGGTACAAAACGACTCTACAACAAAGAAATCAAATTTGTTAAGGTCCAATGGGGAGACGATCTAATAGAGAGTACATGGGAGCCCAAGGAGAAGATCCGAGCTACCCACCCATAACTCTTTTGTGGTATGCTTCCGATTTAAATCTAATAAGTGTAGGTTACTTATTCATTAGGACTTAACTTGGTATACCTCTTTAGGTAGAGACCATTGGATGGTATAAATATCATTAGGACATGTTATGGATGATGAATGCTAGTGGATGTATTATTTAGATTGTTTGTTTTACATATTAAGAAAGTGTATTCTCTAGGTAGTACATACACTCCCATATCTCTTGTTATTTGTTTTATCTTGTTAGGTATTATGCATATGGATGCCGCATATGGATTGAATGATTGCACATACATGCAGAATTGCAAGTATATTTACTTAGGATATTGATACATCTTGGACACATGAAATGAGAACTTGCATGATAAGAGGTCGACATGATCCAGAGAACGCTTACTTTTGCATTTTTATAGGTTCACAAGCATTTCATTCTTGCATATACATATATTGCAATAGAAATTTACTAAGGACCCTATGGATGATGGTTGAATAGATAGTTGTAGCTATTGATTGTTGCACGTACGCGATACATTTTTCCATCCTTTGACATTTCGGGGACGAAATCCTTCTAAGGGGGTAAAATGTAACACCTCGAAAATTTAATAAAAGAATTAAACTAAATATAATAAGGGCAAACATAACTTTTTTCACAAACGTCTAAATTTGGCTACGAAACTTGCACCATTGCATTCGTAGCAATTTTCTATACATTTTTCATATATTACACTTTGAAATCAAAGTTAGTATGGAGAAGTTATGGACGTTTTAAATTTTGAAAAAAAAAAATAAAATGCAAAACTTTCCCTAATTAAACAACTCAAGTGGTGACCCCTAGGATCCGCCGATCGATAGGTAGCGATCGACCAGCCCTTGTCAGCGTTCGACCAGTTGACGTTGTAAGTTAGCAAATCAAAAGCGACGAACGGTGTGGATCAAGTGAAATATTTTACTTGGCCGTTAAGAACTAATATAAAACCCCTATAAATACAGAGCTAACTTAAACCTAATTCATTAGAAGTTAATCAAAACCTAATATTCTCTAGGGTTAATCTAACGGTCAGAACTAATATAAAACCCCTATAAATACAGAGCTAACTTAAACCTTAATTCATTAGAAATTTATCTCTGTATTGAAACTCTACGATATTCTTTCCTCTTCACTTATAAAATTATCCAAAATAAAATAAAATAAAAAGAATACAAGGAGATCGGATCAAGGAAGGAGCAAGCTACTGAGAATCGAATTTTGAATGAAGAATAAGGTTAGAGCTTGGATCCGAGTTTAGTGGGAACATTTTTAATAATTTGGTTAATTGTAGTTAATTTTAGCTTACACTATCTAATCTAGGATGTTAATGATTAAATTATAAATTATATTTTTATATTTGGGATTTAACATAAATTAAATTGATGCAAACCTGTTAAACAAGATAGATTAAACCTCTTTTTTAATCAAATAGAAATCCTTATAATTTGTTTATGTAACTTGATATTATTGAATTAAGCCTAGGTGAAACTAATAACTGTAAATTCAGGTTGATTAGGAAATGGAATAGAAATTGTTCAACTTAAAAACTATGTGCTTAATACAATTAGGCAGACATTTAAAACGATTAACGTTAAACACTAATTAAACAAGAAATGAAAACAATCGAAACCCTCCAATTTACATACTGATCGGTTGACCGTTCAACCAGAGCGATCGACAGCAAACGGTCGACCGATAGGCGTTCTGAAGCATAGATTGAACCTCCATTTAAGGCCTAGGTTTTAAATTATAGTTTACTGTTTATATTGTATGTGTGTGTATATGGGTGTTAGGAATAGTAGGGAAGCTAGTTCCCTATGAGACGACGTTAGGACATTGCAGGGTAAAATGCACTTTACCCAATAGGGGTTGATTATTTGATTGGGGGCGATTCTACTGCAAACGATACTCAAAGAAGGTTCTACGGTGGACGCACAACAATGAGAGATGCTAATAAAGTGTGCGGGCCCAACATAACTGGAGTTCCTTGGTATGCATAGATACTGATGCAATGTGATACTGTGTTGTTGACGGATCCCGATGCATGCAACTAGAGGCCGAAACTACCATTGAGAGCTGGACACAGATGCAAACAATGAGACACATTGGCGAGTCGGCATTGTGGGCTCCCCCTCGATGCCTAGTTAGGGTACGTGTAATTGTATTTGGGGAAATTTATTCCCATGAGGAAACTGTAGGGAAACCTTTGTGAGATAGTTGCGTGTAGTCGTTATATGAGATGTAATCCCATACGGTAGAGTTATAGGATGACCCTATGTTGAGAAGCTCTAGTAGCTGTAGCCGATCGTTAATTATTGAGGTTCGATTAGTAGTTTGGTCCTTATAGGAGCCTGCACAAGTAATTAGTGAGGTGTGTTAAATAAAAACCCGTAAGTGAAAGACCATAGGAACACACGGACACTTGTAGAGCATTCTAGGTCACATAGAGTAGAGTTAAGGTCAACTGTACAAGATCACCAAATATTAAACTTGTATTCATTTACTAGACTTTTGTCTAACATACCCTTTTCCTTTCTTTTCCCCACCATAGAAGGATAGGGCAGCAGCTGATTGGCCTAATTTTAGAATGTGGAGAGGCAAGCTCATCACAGAAGTTGCTTATCCTTTTATTTACTTTGCATGTAACCGTCTGTCTTATCAGTACTTAGTGTTTTATCAAACTATGGGTTGTATTTCTTTGTACTCTTTATTTGACAATGCACCGTTTTTTTGGGATTGTGTATTGAGATATTTTTCGAGATGGTTATATTCTATACTTATATTTTGTTCTTTCCGTTGCGAGTTCTAAAAGTGTAGTATATCCTAGATCATATCTGTATATTCTTAGTCACTATAATGTTATAATAACCCAATAGCTTGTACTTTTTGGCACCGACGTGAGTCCAAAAGTTACCTTAGGCTTTGGATTGGTGGATCGAGGGATGCGAGTTGTCACACCTTCTTAAAATCATCAAATAGTTCTAGATTATTTCCCATGAAGATTAATTCATCCACATGTTTATATGCACATAAAATATATCATAATTAATTTGTCTCTATTTAAAGTCCATGTTCACCAAACATTTTACAAAATTATATTTTAAGAAATAATTATCAACTCTAATATTCCATGCTCTAAGGGTTTGTTTCAAAACCGAAAGTGACTTTTTTATTTCAAAAAATTATCTTCATGCCCTTTCATTTTATGACCTTATGATTATTTCAAGTAAACCCCTTTTAAGTTTCCATTTTGAAAAGCTGATTTCACAATCATTTGAAATACTTCCATTTATTTTAAGTCATTGTCTAAATGGACAATGGGAAGAATACCCCTTCATAATCTACACCTGCTCTTTACTTATATCCTTTGGTTACCAGTCTTATTTTGTACCTTTCTACTTTTCCTTTAGCATTTGAAATATAATTATTAACCATTTGCAAAAGGATAGAATAAAGTAATATCTTTATTAACAGGTGTTACCATATTTAACACTTCTAATGATCTCTTGTTGTGAGAGCTTTCACTTGATTTTTCTTCAAATGGAGATTCTTGCTCATATATTATCAATAGAGAAGACGGTATTGGACTAGCAAGATTTTCTTACACAAAAACGATTCTACTTCTCTGTCCTAAAGTGGAAGGAAATTATAATCATTTTATTGTTGCTATAATTCAAAATGTTTTCTTCATCAGAGTCCACATTTCTAAAGGAACACAGTCTGTTTCGCAATGAAATGGATAAATTTCAAAAACAATTTCCTTATTAGGCCTTAGTAGGCCTATGAAATATAATGTTTAACACTAGATCCATTCTAATTGTTTAGCAAAACCTTATTTTATTTGGAATGTTATCTTTATTTAATTAATCCAATTAATTAGATGTGCTTAGTGTGAATATACAATTACGAGAGGTAGATAAGGGAGCAATCAGCTATAGATGTGAGAATGAACTGAATAAAATCCAATCAAATGAATAGAAGTTTTTGTTTCATTCATAGAATGTAACCCTTTAATTTCTCCTTTTTAAAATGTTTCTTTAATTTCAGATCTTATAATTAGACCATATCCTTCTATATTTTGCTAACAAAATAATAAATTATATATGGACTACTACATCTAATATGTATATACATAATTATTAATGGCACATATAGGGTATGACATGACAAACAATCACAAAGTCAATATATACATGTGTAGATATAGGAATTTATATCTACCATTTATATATTTGTTAACTATATATATATATTGTCGTATTTTAATTCTTTAGTGAAGATAAATACATATAGATATAATTTAAAATCATATCTTAATAAAAAAATGTGTGGATTGACAATATATATCATAGATTGATTGAATTAAAGTTACAAAATAATAATTGTAGATAAAAAATCCAAGATTGATTTGTAGAATATTTTCAAATTCAGATCTAGATTAAGTTAACAAATGTAATTATATGTTTTTGTATGTGTCTATATATATAAATAGACATACATGTGTAGTAAGAAAATTAGGACAATTTTCAGTTAATTCAAAATACAAACATACTTTATGTTAAATTTAAAATGATCAAAATTTGAAGCCAAAATACATATGTTAATTTGAATAAGAAATCAATGAATTTTATGGTTTTAAATGATTAAAATTCAAAACTAAATAATTGAATTATAAAAATTGTATACTATGTTTAGAAAGCTATTACATGTTTATTTAAACCATTTTCATTGCTAAAAACAGTTTTTTAAACATGTATGTATCTATGTAGTTAAAGCACTAATAAAACCTCACCAGTGCCCCGCTAAAGCGCGTACTGCACTTTAACCGCTATGCTTTTCTAATTTAGAGCTATTAAATAGTAGATCACCTATTTTTCACTATAACACCCACTTAAGCAACTTTAATTTAAAAATGTTCATTTGACTAGTTCTCTAATAAAACAAATCAACAAATTTTGGGCATAAATTTAAGTTCAAGTCTAAAGCGTTGTACATAAATTAGAACTCCATTTTGGTTCACCAAGTCTAAACTACATGGATCCCGATATTCTTCAGTCTTGTTATACAAGAGTGAACAATATAGCCTACGTCCACTATGAAGTAGTTTGTTTTATTGATCTTCCTTCGATGTTTACAAGTGAATGCAATGAATTACAAGGGGTAGCTATTATTTGCAGTAGTGAATCTTGTTGGTAGCAGCAGCGACAGAGTTCAGATCTGGCGGAGTCTGGGCGTTGGAGATCTCAAAGAGGAAGAAGAACCCCTTTTCTGTTGGCTTTGGGGGTCTATTTATAGGTGTAGGAGGCTGATATTTTGCTCAGATCTCGGGGGACACTCTATGGCACGTGACCAGGCCCGTACGCCCAAGCTCGTGAAGTTTCGGTCCGATCCGTAATTGACACGAGCTGATTTCGACTCGTTCGAGATTTCATCCAATGGAGTCGAAATTTGGCGTGTATATTCCTTAGCATGCATGTAGTCTTCTGTAAATATTTCATAGCATTTGGACTTGTAGATTGGGAGATATGATCGATACGAAATGGAGTTCTCGGTAGGCTGTTTCCTTCGACTCGCTTCCCGTTTCGACTCGCTTCCGTTCGAATCGATGGCGTGGCATTCAATCCCCACTCTGTCCTGGACGTTGCTTCGAGCGAGTCGAAGCAAGTGTTGGTCGAGCGAGTCGAAGCAAGCGTTGCTTTGAGCGAATCGATGCTAGAATTGTTTCGAGCGAGTCGAAGCTAGAACCGGTCGAGCGAGTCGAAGCTATCACTAGGAGATCGAGTCGAAATGGGGAGCGAGTCGATGCGTGTGCTCTCGATGCTTTCGAACTGGAGCGAGTCGAAGTGAGCAGCTATGAGGGATGTGGAGTGAGTCGAACCAGGTTTACTCGAAGTTGGCCTCTGAGCGAAGCGAGTCGAAGGAGCGAGTCGATTAGTAGTTGATCTTCATCCATTCTTGAATTGCTCATAACTCGAACATACGAACTCGGATTGACTTGAGATTTGAAATGTTGGCTCTCATGGCTCAGCTTGCCATGTCCTACCAATTTTGGCTCGATCCGGACTCGGACAAAATTCATCGACATTCGTAGTGAGCCCATGTATAACTGATCTCTAGGACGGACCGTCACTGGTTACTAGTCAATTCCTTGGTGTTACGGCCTTGCTAAAAGGCGGGATAACATTTGCCCCCCAAAGTACGTCTTGTGTAAACATGATGTGCTTTGAAGTGCTTCAATCTTTATTCTGAATAGTTATCATCTTCCCGATGAAAGTTGTAGTCTTTGACCGTTCTTCTTGATAATGTAAACTGTTGACTGTCGACTGTTGTGCCCTGTATCTTTGCAACTGATTGCTGTATGCCAGTGGTTATCCGTTTGCTGTTGTAGTCGTTACCGGATGAATTTCTGATTCTAAAAAAAAATTGAATGTTGAATATTAGTTCGTCATTCATGCATGTATGTTGATCTGACTCCCGCTGATGTTTGTACGTTCTCGAGTCGTCGTCCGTTTATTGTTTTTGAATTCCGTAACGATCCTCTCCTGAACCGACGTGAAATCCATTGTAACAATGCTTGACGGTTGTTTTTGAATGTCCTTTCATAAGGATCCCCTCCTGAATCGTTGTCGAGGATAATTTTCATTGGATTTGTGGATGCGAAGTAAGCATGTTGAGTCGATGACGGACTTGAACTGAGCGAGTCGAGGTGGAGCGAGTTGAAGTTGACTCTTTGATGGAGTCGAACCAGTCGTTCGACTCGGTCTTGGATTCGAATCGCAGAGAAGCGAGTCGAAGTACACGGGAGGCAGTGGAGCGAGTCGAGACGTTCATCGATTGAGCGAGTTGAAGTGATGTCTTTTTTGGCTACGTGAAGGAGTCGAACTAGTCACGGGGACGGAGTCAAAGGAGCGACACGAAAAAGAATTCTGCATCAGTGCGTTGAAGAGGGAGTCGAAGCACGTGTTCGACCCCATTGGAATTCGAATCGGTTATTCCCTTTTCTTTCGAGACCGTATAAATACCTGGCACTTAGCCGTTTTTTCACTTTTTTACTTTTGATCTTTATCTTCCCTGCCTTCATATCGCTCTGGGACTCGAGAGGAAAGAACGAAAATCCTTGCCAAATCGATTCACACCATCACTTAATTGAACTAATCTGACAGATCTAGGTAATCCATTAAACGAATCCAACGCGTGAACGATGAGACTCGGTTTTCTAACGCTAAATCAGCTTGAGTTGTGATTGATCGAAAGTTTCAGGATCTTAGCTTCGAATCGATCTGGAGTGGGAAGTTTCGAGAGGATGAGGCAGAGGCTTTCGCGTTGATCGATGGTGGGGCTTCTCATCGAGTCGAACGCCCTGAATCTATGGATCGATGCGAAGGGGCTGTGTTTGATCAATTTGAAACGATGGCCTTCGATCGAACCGAAGTGGGTAGCTTCGGAGCGAGTCGAAGTAGATGGCTCTAGATCGAGTTGAAGTGGAGAGCCTGGGAGCGAGTCGAACTCATGATCTTGGGACCGAGTCGAAGGGAGCGAATCGAACTGTGCAGTCTTGGGAGCGAGTCGAATTCGATGGTCTCAGGGGCGAGTCGAAATGCGTGTCTTGGGACCGATTCGAACTCAATGGTCTCAGGAGCGAGTCGAACGAGTCTGACTCATATGCATACGTCCTTAGTTTATTGACGCGAACATGGCCTCCATGAACGACATGATTTGAACATTACAAAATTTTAAAACTCCCTACTCATTTGAACAGTTGACTCCGACGAGCTTCAAAATTGTATTACTGGACTTAGCCGCTTCACCGCATATCCGATTGCCTATCGAAGCTCGTTGACGGAACCGGGACTTGTCACATTGACACCAAACTTTAACTTGAAATGATGATTAATCAACTGGATGATATGGTTGTGACGGTCAGCGATGACGGTCCTTCCGACTGAATTCCGAATTCTCGTCGTTTACACGTTTCCCTTAATCCGGTTGATCTTTCCAAATAATATACAATACTACACTGCACAACACACTCACACACTTTACACTGGGGGATGCACGAGCGTTACTTGTCATTTTAACAATGATTTTTTATAAGCTAGCTGGTTATGGATCCTTCAAGTTCCCAGCAGCCAGAAAATCCAAGTTCTATTCCTGCAACCATAGATATATCGGTTATAGAAGCCGAAGTTATTGAGATAGCGCCGGACGAACGTCAAGGGGCTTGGTTTATCCTCAATCCATCAGATTCCGTGCCGTCGGGTATTTCCGAAGACATGCTAGGCCGGATCTGCTTAAGGCACGGTTTGTCACTTGACGACGTGCTACTTCCCGAACCAACCGACAGGCCACACAATCCCCCGGAGGTGTTCACTGCTTTTAACCGTCATGCCTGCATGGCGGGGACACTCCCTCCCTTTAATGACTATATAAGGGAGACATTATCGTTTCTTGGTATAGCCCCGTCTCAGCTACACCCTAATGGGTATGCCTTGCTAAGCAGCACCTTCATCCTATTTATGGAGATCCTCTTTCGACCGCCGAAGCCGATCGAGATTAGATATTTATTCAATGTCAAGAGCCATGGAGATAGCCCCTCTTTTACCTTCCTGGAGGCAGTCAGAAGTTGTCATATTGTGCTAGGTTCCTGGGGGAGGCTAAGTTATTACAAATCCAAATGGTTCTACGTTCGGTCCCCCCCCGGATTTGCTAGGCGATGGTTAGATAGACGTAAGTGTCGCCATCCCTTCATGATTTGCTGAAATGTTAGTGATTGACTCCAAGTACTAACATAATTTTCCTTTCTTACAGCCGCAATCTCTCGCCCCGATGGTGCGTACTTCAGAGAGCTTGTTCGGATTCTTCAAGCGTTTCCGGGCGAAGAGTGGCACATAGACTTAGTCCTGACCGATAGGAATTTGAGGGCTGTCGGGCTGATAGAACGAAGACAGAGCATACACCTGGATGTGATACATAGGGTGGCCTCGAAGAAACGCATGAAACGCATGAAGCGCAAAGCGCCTGCAGTTGCGATCACCGAAGAAGTTGATCCAGAAATAACGCCCACCGATACTGAGCTCCTGGCCGTGCCTCCTTCCTATGTTCAGGATTCCGGAGGAAAAAGAAAAGGCAAGGCCGCTGCTTACAAATGTCCTAAATCTAAGAGATTTAAATCTGTGGTCATGTCTTTACCTTCCCAGGGGATTAGAATTTCAGAGGCTCCTCCTCCGCAAGTGGAGAGTCTATTTGCAGGGCTTGATGATATCCCAATCTCGGATTTCATGTCGTCTTCACACGACGTCAGGACGGAAGGGCTTGATAGTGCTTTTGAACCGAGCGGGTCGCTTGCTATGGGTGCGGCCGACATTTCTGGTTGGTCGGGGGATTGCACATGCATACACATCACTACACTACATGATCCACAACTGTACTTCGTCCAACTTAGGAAGTTGCTAACTCTTTCTTCGCTTCTCATTTTCAGGTACCATGTCCGGGAGAGGATCAATGTTGAACAGTCTTCGTTCAGCCCGAAAGGCTTCTGGTTACTATGATTATCGTAGGAGGGATTATGATATGGATCGCGATTGCAAGCACTCTAGTCAGGATAGGTATCGGCATGACAAGGATAGAGAATACCGACGTCGGTCTAGATCACGCTCTCCTCCTCCTAGGCTTCCCTCTCCTCCTCCCGTTCAAACTTCACATCCACCGGAGCCTCCTCGTCACAGGCCTTCTCCTCACACTTCCAGATCTGAGACTCATCTCCAGAGAGTTGAGACTACATCTTCCATGGATACAAACAGGTCCCCGCTGATCCCACTGGAGAAGGGGCCCTTAAGTTGGCTCAAATGAAGAAGGATTTTCCTAATATTTGCTTGGACGGTTATGTTTTTCCTCCCCACTTGAAGAGAATTCCATCTTCGGTAGAAGGCACGATGCATGACTTTGTCCACGACATCTATACCCAATATCGAGAGTGGGCGAAGGCTGCTGAAAAAGCTTCCAAAGTGGCCTTCGAGTGGGCTAAAGAGATCGAGAAGATGGAGACCGAGCTTGCGAAAAGGGATCGTATTATTCAGGTACTCTCTGCTGAGTTCGAGTCTTCTCGGAAATCTGAGATTGAGGCCATTAAGAAGGCTGATGAAGCGTAGGCGGAGATGGAGAGGTTGGGGCAGACACACGTTGCCCTGGTGGAGGAGATGGGACACCGGAATACCAAAGTTATCGCCGAACGGGATGCGGCTGTCAAGGGGCTTAACAAACTGAAAGCCAAATTTGCCAGCTTGGTCAAAGAAAAAGATGACGCGAACAACGTAGCCCAGGAGGCGTGCGATCAGGCTGTTCTGCTCAAGGGAGAACGGGATGCGGCGGTGGCCAAAGTCCATAAAGTGGAGACTGAGGTCGAGGAAAGGGTGAAATTGGCCGAGTCCAGACTAGAGGCCGATATCGAAGACCTCCTCGTCATCTATAATGCTAACGTGCTAAGGCACAGGGGTCTGGCCTGGCTCGATGATTATTCGACGCATCTCCACAGTGCTTGGGGCCGACTGGTCGAAGAAGAGAAAGAGGCGCACTCGGGTGAATCTGTAGATGAATTTGAGCTCGAGAATCGCCTGTTAACTGATGACGAAAAGAAGATTCTCCATGATTCAATGATCTCTCATGAGAAGGAGAGGCTCGGCACCCAGCACCTGGAGATAGGAGAGGGCTCCGGGGTTGGACATCATGATGCAAGTCTTGACATTCTGGTGTTGACCCAGCCTGAATCTTTGCCTGCGGCTGACCCTCAAGTCGTTCCTGCCTATAATCCGGATCAGCCGCGGATGTCTCCGACTGCAGCGCCAGCAACTGAAGCTGCCCCGTCGCTTACAAGCCAAACTGAGGAAGGTACTCCGAACATTCTACATGTCTTTCATGAGTCGAAGTCTTCGATCGAGTTTAAGTTCTAACCATTTTTTCATTCTTTGTCCAGTGATTGACGTTGCGCCGCACATGTCTCCTGCTACTCAAGAACTATATCAGACGCAGGAGGCTATCGTGACCGAGGCAACCACTGTGAGCACAGCTGCCCCGATTGATGATATGCAGGGGGGTTCGATCGTGTTCAATGAGCAGCTGATGGATGAACTTTTTCGTTGCTACGGCGATCCTCGTGATGACTTGCCATCTGTAATGAGCGGAACTGATCCTACTGCAAGCTCTTCAATGCCGACTGCTGATGCCCCTAGTGGGGCTCAAGCAGTGACCGAAGAGGAGATGTTTGCCCAGATCGACGCCGAACTGGCAGCAGCTGGTTATGGCGGCAGCTTTGGAAGTGTGATGGCAGCATCGGGACCTGCCCCGCTCGGAATGATGTCTCCTGGTGGTTCTGGCTTTCTCACCAGCCTTCCCATTCCATCGTCTGTAATTGATCCCGTTCCTCCATTTCCGCCCGTAGGAAGCATTCTCATTCACACGAGTTCGGAGGAGGACGTCGACATAATGCCATTGCCGGAAGATCAACCGCCGAAAGGCACAGGCTTGAAGAGGAAAATTGGCGATGGCTCAAGCGGGTCCACACTGAAGAGGAAGCCAAGGAAGAAGAGAGACTAGGCACGATCGTTTGACGTATTTTGATTTTTTGCATTTTGTTAGCCGTGTATAGATGCGGGTTCGGCCCCTGCTAGTAGGAATTTTTTGGAAACTTGTACACGAACCTATTCTATAATCAATAGAAATGAAACTTTTCTTTTTTGTCATTGTGTATTTGTCTAAGTGTTTCAGTGTCCGAAATGCACTTGTGAAGTTTCAGGTTCCAAACCAAGTTTGTTTTAGTTTGCCAAGTTCGGAGGTTGTGGACATGGCTTGTGACTGAGAAGCGAGTTGAGTTCTGACGCTGCATCGCTTCAATCAATGGTTGATGCTTGAGTTCTGCCCCTCAGTCTTGGGGATGAGCAATAGACTGTCAGTCGACGATCGCTTCTTACTTATAACATGCTGAGCCTTGTGCCACCAAATGGACGTCTAAGTCAAGTGGAGATTGAGTAATGCATCCATGCTTGTTTGATTGTCGATAATCATTTCCGCATTTCGGGGATCCTCATTTGTTTACTGTCGAATGGTCACGCTGGCTTGAGTTTTAATCACATGCCCGCCGTCTGGGGACTTGGGATTGGTTTTTGTACTCCGACTCGTGCTCCGGGAGTTTGGAGTTGACACTTATACTTCGATCCACACTTTGGGAACTTTGAAGTTGGTGTTCAGGCTCCGTTCTGCATTCTGGGAATCTAGAGTTAACATATATGCTTCGACTTGCTCTCGGGAAATTCGGAACTGATGTTTATACTCCGACTCACGCTCTGAGAGTTCGAAGTTGGATGTTTATAATCCACTTCGCACTCCGGGAATATGGAGTTGAATGTTTATACTCTGGTTCGCGCTTTGGGAATTCGGAGTTGGATGTTTATACTCCACTTCGCACTCCGGGAATATGGAGTTGAATGTTTATACTCCGGTTCGTGCTTCGGGAATTCAAAGTTGGATGTTTATACTCCACTTCACAATCCGGGAATATGGAGTTGAATATTTATACTCCGGTTCACGCTTTGGGAATACGGAGTTGGATGTTTATACTCCACTTCGCACTCCGGGAATATGGAGTTGAATGTTTATACTCCGGTTCATGCTTTGGGAATTCGGAGTTGGATGTTTATACTCCATTTCGCACTCCGGGAATATGGAGTTGAATGTTTATACTCCGGTTCGCGCTTCGGGAATTCGGAGTTGGATGTTTATACTCTACTTCGCACTCCGGGAATATGGAGTTGAATGTTTATACTCCGGTTCGCGCTTTGGGAATACAGAGTTGGATGTTTATACTCCACTTCGCACTCCAAGAATATGGAGTTGAATGTTTCGCTTTGGGAATTCGGAGTTGGATTTTTATACTTCGGTTCGCGCTTTGGGAATACAGAGTTGGACATTTATACTCCACTTCGCACTCAGGGAATATGGAGTTGAATGTTTATACTCTGGTTCGCGCTTTGGGAATTCGGAGTTGGATGTTTATACTCTGACTCATGCTCTGGGAGTTCAGAGTTGAGGAAGGATTGTCGTGTACCAATCCCTTTTTTGACTTTGATGTGATGGCTTGCTCCTGAGCTCGGGTTTCACTTAGGGAGTGATTGGTTGCACCGCATCCACTCTCTATTTGAATAAATCCCACCGTATGATGAGACTTAGCTCTCCGTGCATAGTGATGGTCATATGAAGTATTTCAAGTAAATCAAAGCTCTGGCCCGAAGAGGTTGCATTTTATTGCTGAAATAAGAAAGTGTGGCAAAGTCAGTTGCCTTATTACAAGTTCTAACTTCGAAATGCATAAACAAATTGCAGAAAAGGAAAGTAAACTAAATGGATAAAGATAGCCTGTCAGGTGTAATAGCGGCGAAGGCTCTCGCTGTTCCAAGCTCTTGGCAGGGTAAGACCGTCGATGGTCGATAACTTGAATGTGCCATCTCCGAGCCTTCGTTCAATAACATACGGTCCTTCCCATGTTGGCTTCATATGTGAAGGAACCGGATAGACTCTTTTCAAGACGAGATCGCCTAACTCGAAGGTTCGCGGACAAACCTTGGCGTTGTACAATCGGGCGACTCGACTTTGATGCGCAGCCGCCCTCAAGTCAGCTTCCTCACGCTTCTCATCTAGTAGATCGAGAGATTCAGCAAGTAATATAGCATTCGTCTTTGGATCATAGTATGTCACACGATGAGAAGGTACTTCTAGTTTGACTGGAATAATGGCCTATGAACCGTAGGAAAGAGAGAACGGAGTGTGGTCGGTCGCGGTCTTGTGGGTTTTTCGGTAAGCCCATAGAGCCATAGGAAGTTCATCGACCCACTTGCCCCCGACCTTTTCCAGTCGTTTCTTCAGGATCGATTTTATAACTTTATTAACTGCTTCGACCTGTCCGTTCGCTTGAGGATGTGCAACTGCGGAGAATTTCTTTTGGATGTGAAATCGTTTGCAGAAATCTTTGAATTCAGCACTGTTGAATTGGGTTCCGTTGTCCGTGACTATGGTGCGTGGGAGGCCGAATCGACAGATGATGTTACGAACCACAAAGTTGATTACTTTCTTCGTTATAATGGTAGCAAGAGCTTCGGCTTCAGCCCACTTTGTAAAGTAATCAACTGCGACGATGGCGTACTTCGAACCACCTTTTGCCAGAGGTAGAGCACCAATGATGTCGATGCCCCACATTGCGAACGGCCATGGGCTGACCATTTGCGTTATCTTAGTAGGAGGAGCTCTAGGAATTCGGGCATATTTCTGGCACCTATCACATTTCTTCGCATATTCCAACGCATCACGATTCACGGTAGGCCAGTAATATCCGTAGAGAAGTATTTTCTTGGCAAGTGCTTGCCGCCCGGTGTGATCGCCACATTCTCCCTCATGCACATCGCAAAGCACTTGTTTGATTTCACCGTGAGCGATACATCGAAGTAGGGGGACTGAGTACCCCCTTTTGTACATGAGTCCATTCTGGATGGTAAACCTTGATGCCTTTCGAAGGACCTTCCTTTTTTCACTCCTTCGCTCCGGCAGAGTTCCGTGCTTAATGTAACATCTGAGTGGAGTCATCCATGAATCCCTTTCGGGGACGATTTCGCATACCCGGTCTGTTTCCGCCCGGTCGATACTTAGGGAAGATAGCGTTTCCATGGGAACGAGTCCCATTCGTTGAGCTTCGCCTGTGGTGGCCAGCTTTGCCAACGAATCGGCCTTTTGGTTGCGTTCTCGGGGTATACTGAATATGGCGTAGTAATCGAAATGTTCTAGTACTTCCTTAACTTGCGCTAAATAAGTAGCCAAACTTTGATCTCTTGCTTGATACTCTCCTCGTACTTGACACACAACCAATTGTGAGTCACAATAAATTTCCACTACGATAATCCTCAAATCTTTAGCAAGTTTCAAGCCGGCTAGGAGGGCTTCATATTCAGCTTCATTATTAGTTGCGTGGAAATCAAACTTTAAGGCATAACATACGGATCGACCCTCAGGAGTTTCAAGCACAATACCGATGCCTGAACACCGGTCGTTTGATGCTCCGTCAGTATAAAGTTTCCAGATGTACTTGGGGGATTCACTGGCTTCGGGCAAGTCCTCTGGGATGGTAAATTCAGCTATGAAATCGGCTAGGACTTGTCCTTGTATGGTCTGTCTCGGAGCGTAAGTAAGGTCAAACTGGCTCAGTTCGATGTTCCACTTGAGTAACCTTCCAGACGTCTCAGGCTGCGAGAGGACCTGTCGTAACGGTTGGTCGGTGTAAACAATAATGGAATGTGCCTGGAAGTATGGTCGGAGTTTTCTTGATGCAATGACAAGGCAGTAAGCCAACTTTTCCAGCTTCGGATAATTTCTTTCAGCCCCAGTCAACCGTTTGCTAACATAGTATACGAGCCTCTGTATCTTGTCTTCTTCTCGGATTAATGCAGCGCTGATAGCATTTTCTGATATCGCCAGATATATGAACAACTTTTCATGATCAATAGGCTTTGACAGTATCGGTGGTGTAGACAGATGTTGGACTAGTGCTTGGAAAGCGCCCTCGCACTCTGTGGTCCATTCAAAGTTTCGTTTCCCTTTTTGAATCAGATCGAAGAAGGGAATGCACTTGTCAGTGGACTTTGAAATGAACCTGCTCAATGCTGCTACCTTCCCATTGAGACTCTGGACTTGCTTTATAGTTTTGGGAGTTTCAAGATTCCTGATTGCCCAAATCTTTTCGGGATTGGCTTCGATTCCCCGAGCGTTAACGATGAACCTAAGGAACTTTCCGGATGCAACTCCAAAGTGGCATTTCAGTGGGTTGAGCTTCATCTTGTATTCCCGAAGTATGTTGAACATAGTTTCCAGGTCTTTTACATGGTCGATGTAGAGTCGTGACTTCACAAGCATGTCGTCTACATATACTTCCATTGTCTTCCCGATTTGACTAGCGAACATCCGATTGACCAACCGTTGGTAAGTAGCTCCGGCGTTCTTGAGTCCGAATAGCATAACCTTGTAACAGTAAAGCCCCAGATTGGTCACGAAGCTGGTGTGTTCTTGATCGGGTAAATGCATCGGTATCTGATTGTAGCCCGAATACGCGTCCATGAAGGATAAGAGTTCATGTCCAGCCGTCGAATCCACTAGCTGATCAATCCTAGGAAGCGGGAAACTGTCTTTGGGGCATGATTTATTCAGATCGGAATAGTCGACACATGTTCTCCACTTCCCATTTGGCTTTCGGACGAGCACGGGATTTGATACCCATTCGGGATATAGCGCATCTCGGATGAATCCGTTCGCTTCAAGCTTTTCTACTTCCTCTCTAAGGGCGGCAGATCTCTCTGGATCCATACTGCGCCTTTTTTGTTTGACCGGGACATGCCGCAGGTCAATGTTCAGAGTGTGGCTCGCGATGTCCGGCGAGATCCCACACATATCAGAATGTGTCCAGGCAAATACGTCAAGATTTGCCCGCAGAAATTCAACCAATTCCTCTTGAGTTTGCTGGCTTAGCTGAGATCCAATCTTTATTATTTTTGAATCATCGTTATTGTCAATTGGGACATCAATCGTCAGTTCGGCTGGGGATGCTTGACTTTCTTTAGATTCTCCTTCGTCTTCGGTTTCTCTCGAGTCAAGGTCCTTGAGGAATTGGCTGGGGTGCCCGGGCCTGGGCTCGGGCGTTAATTGTCAATTGTCGGCAAAACGGACGTAGAGAGACTCCTCTACGTCCTTTCCCTTCTCCTTCTGCTGTGCTTCCCGTAGCTCAGCAACATAGCAGGCTCTAGCAGTGGCCTGATCTCCGAGAACGATTCCTATTCCATGATCAGTGGGAAATTTCAAGGTCAAACACCATGGGGCAATGGCTACTCTGAATTCAGTGAGGGCCGGTCGGCCCAAGAAAGCATTGTAAGGGGAGTCTATGTCTAGAACGATGAATTGCAACATTCGTACTCTCCGACTTTCTCCTACTCCCAACTCCACTGGCAGTTCCACCATCCTAGTAGGAATTGTGGCACTTCCGTTGAAACCATGGACTCGAGACTGACAAGGCTTCAAGTCTGCGGCTTCCATCTTCATTTGATCATACGCTCGCTTGAACAAAATATTCATAGAGCTTCCACTGTCAACTAAGATCCTTTTTATCCAAGTGGGACCTACTTGTGCAGAGATGACCAGTGGGTCGATAGTGGGAGCATCGATTTTATCTGCGTCTCTGCATCTGAACACGATGTCATCCGTCATCGTTTTCTGTTGCTTGGCTGCAGCCCCCTCATCAAAACTACTACAACACTCGAAGTCCGCATGCCTGATAGAATTGGCATACGACTCCATTTCCTTCCAGCTTCGATCTGCCGGGTGAGGTCCACCGCTTATTGTGTTAATGACCAACCTCCCGTCCGCACGAGCGGGTTCTTCCTGTCTTTCCTGATTCGGCGCATGGTTCTGATTTGATGGGCCCGCACCACCGGATTGCGGTGCCCGTACATACTGATCCAGCTTCCGCTCACGTATCAGTTTTTCAATGAGGTCTTGTAGGTGACGACACTCATTGGTATTGTGGTCATATCTTTCATGGAATCTACATAACTTTCCTGTTTGGATTTGTCTTTCGGTTGGTGGTTTCGGGGCAGGCTTCTTATACTGCATGGTATTGCAGGTCTGCAAGTACACATTTTCCAACAACGTGTTCAATGGACTGTAGTTTTCGTACATGGAAGCTCTACGCCGTGGTCCACGATCCTGATCGCGTTTTTTGTTCTGATTTCTATTGTCCCTCTGCTGATTCTGCTTATTTTGGACTTTCAACTGAACTTTTCCAGAACTATCTCCGGTCTGTTTAACAGCGATGTTACTCTGGATACCTTCGATGTTGGGTCCTGTGTCATCCTGCTTCCTAGACTGTCTCGCATCCTCCCTTCTTAGGAATTGGGCTGCCTTGGAATAGAAACGGTCCAATGACGCAGGTGGTTTCCCAGCTAACCAACTTTTGAACTCGGAATCAGCATCAATCCCCTTAGTCAGAGCCATTAGGATAGAGTTATTGTTGGGATTGCTTATTTCCGCACACGCAGCATGGAATCGCTCCAAGTAACGTCTAAGTGTTTCTCTGGGAGCTTGTGTAACACTAGACAGAGTGTTAATGTCCTTCGGCCTCGCCACATGCATACGGAATTGTTCGACAAACTTGGTGGCCATCTGGTCAAAGTTAGAGACGGATTGCGGTGGCAAACGAGTGAACTACATGGTAGCGATGCCTCCCAGGGAAATGGGGAAACTACGGCACTTTACTGCATCATCAGCTCTAGCAACATTCATCAACCATTCATATTTCAGTACGTGTTGATTGGGGTCAGAATTCCCTTCATAAACTGGCAAAGCTGGCATCCTGAAGTGCCGAAGTGGTTCAGCATATAAAACATCATCGGTGATAGGGGTATGACTTCAGGAGATTCCCCAGTCGTCATTAGATAGACCCTGACTTTCACGGATCATTTGGCGAATCATCGCTGGTATATCTGTCGTTTGGACACTCGGAGCATGTTGTGCCAAGGTATGGTCGGGTTCCACAGCGCGAGTCTGGACCGGACGCGGTCGACGGTCCGTGCCTCGCCTCCTTGGTTCAACATCCTCTGGGACATAAGGTTCAGGAGTCTGCTCCCGTCGGTTATGTTGAGGATCAGCTTGGTTCCTAGCGTCACCTCCTCGCCCAGCAGTGGTGGTAGTAGCAATGTTGCCGGTAACATGATAAGGAGCAGCTCCTCCCCGAGTTGAAGGTTCTGTGCGGAGGCTAACGGATGGTCCAGCTCTCGGTTGCCCAAGGTTCGAAGCAAGTTGGTGTCCCGTGGCCTGGGTGTAGCTTCCACCCAACTGTGGATGTGTGGATCTAGTTTGGCCATCGGAGGAGGCTGAGCTCTCTGTGGAGGAGTGAGAACCTTGGTCTCTTCTAGATCTCCTTCGCCTTTGGCGATTTAGCTGGTTAGTCAACTCCGTGTTGGCGCGTAGTTGCTCCGCTAGCTGCTGTCGACTTTGGGTCAACTCCTGAAGTAATGTCTGGAATTCTTGTCTAGTGATTGGACCCGATGGATCTGAAGGTCCTGCAGCATTTTGGTTGGATGGAGGTGATTGCACGGGGTTTTGTCAGTCCCGTGCTCCTTAATCAGCGGCTGCAGAGGTGGTACGTGTGCTCACCATAATGAATTGATGAAGTCCTTTCCTAGATCTGATTGCAAATCTGAGTAGAATGGAAGGGCTTCGAAGTTCTAGATCTGAATCTTCTTCTTAGATTTATGCAATCCAATATAGATAGGAGATCCAAAGAGTGGGAGAAAAATTGGGTTTTCTCAGTGAAAGCACCAAAGTGTTTGTACCAAAATTGGGCACAACACTCTTCGGAAGTCTTTGAAGGGATAAAGTGAAGAAATTAAATGAAAAAGTGGAATTATCTAACAAAAACTCCAAATTTCAGAAATAAGAATAATTAAAGTGCAAGGAGACACAAGGATTTAGAGTGGTTCGGTGTATAGCCTACGTCCACTATGAAGTAGTTTGTTTTATTGACCTTCCTTTGATGTTTACAAGTGAATGCAATGAATTACAAGAGGTAGCTATTATTTGCAGCAGTGAATCTTGTTGGTAGCAGCAGCGATAGAGTTCAGATCTGGATCTGGCGGAGTCCGGGCGTTGGAGATCTCAAAGAGGAAGAAGAACCCCTTTTTTGTTGGCTTTGGGGGTCTATTTATAGGTGTAGGAGGCTGATATTTCGCTCAGATCTCGGGGGACACTCTCTGGCACGTGACCAGGCCCGTACGCCCAAGCTCGTAAAGTTTCGGTCAGATTCGTGATTGACACGAGCTGATTTCGACTCGTTCGAGATTTCATCCAATGGAGTCGAAATTTGGCGTGTACATTCCTTAGCATGCATGTAGTCTTCTGTGAAAATTTCATAGCATTTGGACTTGTATATTGGGAGATATGATCGATACGAAATGGAGTTCTCGGCAGGCTGTTTCCTTCGACTCGCTTCCCTTTTCGACTCGCTTCCGTTCGAATCGATGGCGTGGCATTCGATCCCCACTTTGTCCTGGACGTTGCTTCGAGCGAGTCGAAGCAAGTGTTTGTTGAGCGAGTCGAAGAAAGCGTTGCTTCGAGTTAGTCGAAGCTAGAATTGTTTCGAGCGAGTCGAAGCTAGAACCGGTCGAGCGAGTCGAAGCTATCACTAGGAGATCGAGTCAAAATGGGGAGCAAGTCGATGCGTGTGCTCTCGATGCTTTCGAACTGGAGCGAGTCGAAGTGAGCAGCTCTGAGGGATGTGGAGTGAGTCGAACCAGGTTGACTCGAAGTTGGCCTCTGAGCGAAGCGAGTCGAAGTTGTCATTCCTGGACGTTGTGAAGCGAGTCGAAGGAGCGAGTCAAAGGAGCGAGTCGATTGGCAGTTGATCTTCATCCATTCTTGAATCGCTCATAACTCGAGCATACAAACTCGGATTGACTTGAGATTTGAAATGTTGGCTCTCATGGCTCAGCTTGCCATGTCCTACCAATTTTGGCTCGATCCGGACTCGGACAAAATTCATCGACATCCGTAGTGAGCCCATGTATAACTGATCTCTAGGATGGACCGTCACTGGTTACTAGTCAATTCCTTGGTGTTACGGCCTTGCCAAAAGGCGGGATAACAACACCTCCTCTAATTTCCAATATATCCCTACTTTATCTTCGTTACAACTTTTGCACCTCCTCTCCTATAAAACCACTCAGCACTTTAACTTCACATATATGTATTTTTATTTAATTTATCAAATTAAATTAAACCAGCTAATAAATTAGTTGTTTAGAATGTAACATTAAATCCAAATCAAAATGAGGCAACAATGTGAGGAATGTGGATTATGGATCTTAAGGCTAGGAATAACACTAGAGGGGGGGTGAATAGTGTTTTTAAGAAATTACTAAATCTTTTTGAGTTTATGTTAATTTGAACACAAATGTATGCAATATTCAGACACAGGTATAATCACAGAAACAAACACAGATGCAGAAATAAAGTAAATGCAGTAAAGGAAAGAACACACCGGATTTTATACTGGTTCGGGGTTACCCTACATCCAGTCCCGCACAATCAAGTACGGATTCCTTTCAAAAGCAATTCAACAATTACAACCTTCGGTTTCAAGGCTACGAGGTACACCCTCCAGAATAACAATCCTCTAGGTAGAGATACTTGATTTCCGGGGCAACAGTTTCACCCAATTGATTTCCAAGGCTACAATCACACCTTTTCTCGCTTGATTGATTTCCAAGGCTACAATCACACCTTTTCTCGCTAGATAGATTACAAAGAAGCCTATAACTCTGAATAGCACTTAGATCTTGTTGAGATAGTGATAGAGAATCAAACCAGAGATAATATAGTTCGATTCAATGTTGATTTCGGCAGAGTAATGATAGGATTTTGATTAAGAAAATGTGGAAGAAGAAGAGGAGTGAAAAAACTAGAATAACTGATTAAAAATTCGTTGAAACTAACCCCTATTTATAGAGGAACAACAGCCATGTCCATTCGTGAAGAGTTATGACGAATAGACACTTCTTTTGAAATTTGAATTTTGAACTCAACTATCACCATGTCGACCTGGCCACCATAGGCATGTCGACATCCAAAGCAATTTTTGATGTTTTGATTTTCTTTGAAAATAACCTTTATCTTATATTAAAACTGTTTTAAACTTTATAAATATACTTGATTATAGATAAAATACATAGATGAATATAAAGAATAATATATATAATATTTTACTATAATTTTATATTTAAATCAAAGTATAAATATATTATAATTAAAAGATAGTTTAAAATAACCGAAGTTTAAAAACAAGAATATTTAAGGCTAAAACATCTTTTTGAAAATCATTTAAAAAGATAATTTTTAAGGCTAAAACATTTTGAAAACAATTTTGAAAATCATTCCGAAGTAGTTTTTGAAAATCATTTTGAAGTAGTTTTGCAAGCTTCTTCCTGCAGAATATCTCATCATGACAGGACTCGAGAACTTGTACAAAACTAGGATGTTCGTGGGTTTGTAAGCCACTTGTCGTAGGTTTGTAAGCTACTTGTCGTGGGTTTGTAAGCCACTAAAAAGGTAGAAATGGGTTCCATCCCAAAAGAAAAATGGAGTGAAGATTTCAGTGCTATTGTGAAGTTTTAACATAATTCTAGACTCAATACTTATCTTTAAATCTTGAACTCTTGATAATCTTGATATTCTTGATACTCATGAGTCTTCAATCTTGATATCTTGAATCTCTATATTGTACAGTCTTCATTCTTGGTACATGCATGGTTAAATCCTGCATATACATATATATATATATCTAAACTATAATGTTAGTATTTATATTTTATAATCTTATTCTAAGGTTGTTGTCATCAAAACCATCAACTCATGGACTAACAAACAATACATATATAAAATTCTGAGAAGAATGATACAACTAAAAAATACTAATGAAAATAGGAATTGTACCCTATTGATCTACCAATTAGTTACACTGATTTTCAAATCATCCTTAGATTCCTAGAATCGACATCCAAACTTTGCTATAGTCGGATGAGCTACTTTATTTTATTTTATTTGAAGTTGTTGGGTGCGTTTTCGCCCCTACCGAGCCAAAAGAAAGGAAGGCACAACCAGACCAACACACCTCTCCAAAACAATGCCAGACCAACACACCCTCCAAAGTCCTGCCGGTCCAACACCACCGAACCAAGTCCCATCCATTCACCACCGAACGAAGCTCTACCGAATCAACCTACCTCCATCCCCTACCGAACCAAGCACCAACTCAACACCGGTCCAAGTACTACCGGATCGAACCCAACACACCTCACCGAACCAACCACCGGACCAACCTCACCATCCCACCACCGGTCCAAGCACTACCGGTCCAAACTGCACTTCCAAGCAATACCAACCCAGAGTGATACCGGGCTAGCTCTGTCAGAACAGATCACATCAGCCCAGGCCCGCCAGCAGCTATATACATCCAAGACCCCTGTCCCTAGCCTCACTCTATAAATAGAGGGGCAGGGGTACAACAATGGAGGATAAGTTTTGAGAGCTCAAGCACGGAGAGAACTTTCAAACAACTTTCTTTTACTTGTATCAAAGCTTTGTACTTGTAATCAAAACAAGAGAAGAGAGATAACATATAAAGTGGACGTAGGCACATTCTGGCTGAACCACTATAAATCTGCGTGTCTTTTTACAGTTTAGCCCCCTGCTTTTCATATATTTGCATAAATTTCCCAAATCACTAAGAACAACATAAGATCTACTAAATCATACAACTTTGAGGTGTTTGTCCATTTTTTGTGCAAACATTTTTGGTGCTTTCACTGAGAACTTGAAGACTCGAAGCTTCAGCTTCATCCACTTAAACATTTTTCCTAACAGCATCATCCGCCGTTCGGAAAACATGCCTCCCAAGCACAAAAAAGATGTTAACAAAGGAAAAAACATCGCTTCCAGCAGTCTTCCAGATCCAGCGGTCACGGATCAAGTAAATCGTCCTCCTCTAGCGGCAGTACCGAATGAAGGACAGGCTAATCCGACCACTCCTACCGTAGAACAGCCCGCAGCAATTACTAGGGCAGATCTAGACAGGGTTGTGGTTGAAGTAACTAATCGCTTCACGTCCCAGCAGGAAGCCTTGGTGGACCATCTCATGTCACGCTTAAGGGATGCTGAAGAGTCCAACCGCAACACTGAATCATGGGGCGAGTCCCAGTCTGGAGGGTCTCGGAGACAACAAAGATCTTCCTTCTTCGAAGGAGCTAACGGCAGAAGCAGCCATGGTAGGAGTCGAGATCGAGCACAGCCCGAAGTTAGGCTTGAAGAAACGCTTGGAACCGAACCCCACGGGGGAGGTACAGGGCGGAGGTCAACTGTAGCTGAGCCTATCATACTGCCTAACCATGGAAACGCCAGTGACCGGGGCCGAGCTAGAGTCCAGCCCGAAGTTGGACCCGAGGAAGTGCTTAGATCAGAACCCAGCAGGGGAAGATCAAGGCAAGGGCCAACTATGGCTGACCCTAGCATGCTCCCAGAAGACCAAAGGCAGCCATCGGAAAATATGAGGAATGATAGACGATACCATCCCTACAGATCATCTGGACGGGATCAATCCCACAGAACAGAGCCAAATTCGTTTCTATCTGCTCCAAATTCTGATGAAAGGATGGCACGCTTATTCAGAGAGTGCGTCCAACGGGAGCAAAGAGATCGAGGGATAGGCGCTAGGGTAACCAGCCCCTTCGCCCGGAACATCGAAATTGCTATCACCCCCCGAGAATGGAAGATGCCAACAATGGAACCTTACAAAGGAACCTCCGACCCCGTTGTACACTTACAGAGGTACACACAACATATGCTCATGAGTGGAGCGACAGATGGAGTACTGTGCAAATGCTTTCCGCTCTTCTTAGCAGATCTCGCTACCTCCTGGTTCTGTCATCTACCCCAGGGATCCATCAGCTCGTAGGAAATGTTGAAAGAAAAGTTTATCAGTCAGTTCCGCATCCATGTGGAACAACCTAAGGACGCTTATTCCTTATCCAGCGTCAAATAGAAAACTGGAGAGAAACTGCAGCAATACCTAACCCAGTTCAATGTCGCAGCAGCCGCAGTCCAAGATGCCGATGAGAAGCTTATCCTAATGGCCCTCTGTAGTGGTGTACATCCGGACACTAAATTTGCTAGAAGGTTGACAAAAGAAAAACCAGCTACTTTACCCCATTTCTTCCATGAGGCTGGGAAATACATGAGGCTTGAGGATGCTGCCGTTGAGGGGCAGTCAGGACAGCAAAATAAGGCAACTCACAGCAATGCCCCTGCTGTGGCAAGGGACGTTCGAAGAAATGATTCCAGAGACAATGCTGGGGGCAAGAAGGGAGAAAAGCGCCTATATCGCCCTGGACCGAGATTCGACACTTACACTCCTTTGAACGAGACTGTCGAAAATATCTTCCTTGCCACCCAAGGCGAAGTTAGATACAAACGCCCACCATACAAGAAGGAATCTGATAACGCGCAGAAGTCTGGAAAATTCTGCCGCTTCCACGAATCTCATGGGCATGATACCAATGAATGCCATCATCTCCGGGATCTGATTGAGGAACACATCAGGAGGAAGAAGCTGGAACGCTATGTAAAAAGTCAGGACAGGACTCCAGCTCCTGCCAATGAAAACCCAAGGCTACCCTCACCGGAGACCGACAGAGGAAACCGCAACGCTAGCGGCTCTAGTCAAGAGAAGATAGTGGTCCATACCATCTCAGGAGGACCGCACATCGTAGACAAGAGCTGGAAAGAGATGGAAAGATATGGAAAGTCGCTTAGAGACAGTAAAGACTGTGTCAATTCGGTTATAGAAGAACGCCACCCGAAACGGAAAGAAAGTGATGACATCACATTCGGTAAGCATGACCTGGAAGGAAGGCAGTACCCTCACATGGATCCCATGGTTATCTCTGCCCGGCTCGGTCCCGCCGAAGTTTACCAAATCTTAGTAGACACTAGAAGCTCAGTGAACATCCTGTTCAAACATGCATTCGACAAAATGAAATTACCAATAAAGGATGTATCTCCCTGCGATAAACCACTACACGGTTTCACTGGAGATGCGAAGATGCCCCTCGGGCAACTAGACCTCTTTGTTGAGATTAGAAGCCATCCCCGCTCCGTTGTATGAAAACAAATGTTTGTGCTGATAGAGAACCATTCGGCCTACAACGCCTTCTTAGGAAGGCCATCCCTGTCTGACTTCCAAATTGTCCTAGCCCCATGGTGCCTAAAGATGAAATTTCCAACGGACAATGGAGTAGGGGAAGTAGAAGGAGACCAAGACGTTGCTCGAGACTGCTATGTGACTGAACTTCGCAAAAACCACAGGAAGGATAAAGGGAAGGGTGTAGAGGTTGCCCTCTGCACGAAGAGTCTAGAAGCATAGCAACTAAAGAAAGCCCCTCCTCTTTGATATACCAACGACCCTTTCAATGAATTAGACCCCAGGGACAGAGAGGAGGAGGCCACCGCCGAGCCTGCAGAGGCTATGGAGATTATATATGTAGACAAGCACGACTCAAGTAGACTATTGAAAATTGGGTCCCAACTAAAAGCAGAATTGATGGAACAACTCATCGATTTTCTCCGCCACAACTTGGATGTATTCGCATGGTCACACGCTGACATGACCGGAATCTCCCCCGACGTAGCATGTCACGTACTAAACATTGATCCTACCAAGGCGCCCGTAAAACAAAGAAAGAGAAGTATGGGGGCAGAGCGATCGGCAGCCCTCGATGAAGAAGTAAAGAATCTACTCGCCAACGACTTCATAAGAGAAGCCATCTACCAGGAATGGATCGCTAACCCGGTGCTGGTAAAGAAGGCTAATGGGAAGTGGCGAACATGCATTGACTTTTCCAACCTAAACGACGCCTGCCCAAAGGATTGCTTCCCACTTCCCCGAATCGACCAATTGGTAGACAGCACAGCCGGGCACGAGCTCTTATCTTTTATGGACGCATACTCAGGATATAACCAAATTCCCATGCATGCTCCCGACCAAGACCACACTAGTTTCATCACCGACCGGGGTTTATACTGCTATAAGGTAATGCCTTTCGGACTTAAAAATGCAGGAGCCACCTACCAGCGCCTCGTCAACAAGATGTTTGAAGGGCTAATAGGGCAAACTATGGAAGTATACGTGGATGACATGCTGGTAAAATCAAGGAAAGCCGACGATCACATAAGCCACCTAGGCGAGATGTTTCAAGTGCTTCGCCAGTATGGAATGAAGTTGAATCCTCTAAAATGCTCCTTCGGAGTATCATCAGGAAAGTTCTTAGGATTCATCGTCCATGCCAGAGGAATCGAAGCAAACCCTGAACAAGTCCGAGCGCTAAGGGATATCAAGATACCTTCCACTCGAAAGGAAATGCAAAGCCTGAATGGAAAAGTGGCCGCCCTAAGCCGATTCATCTCCAGGGCAACGGACAAGTGCGTCCCCTTTTTCGAAGCTCTAAAGAAAGACAAAGGAAAGTTCGAATGGACTGACGAATGCTTAACCTCTTTCCTTAACTTAATCGAACACCTCCAGAAACCACCGGTACTCTCGACTCCAAGCGAAGGCGAAGAATTATACCTATACCTTGTTGTGTCATCTCACGCCCTAAGCGCTGCCTTGGTACAGGAAGACAACCACACGCAGCGGCCAGTTTACTTCGTCAGCAAGAGGTTTACGGGGGCAGAAGTCAGATATCCTAAACTTGAGAAGCTAGCGTACTGTTTACTAATCACATCACGGAAACTGCGTCACTACTTCCAGTCCCATTCCATCAAAGTTTTGACCGATCAACCACTGAGGCAGGTACTCCATCGTCCCGACACTTCTGGGCGACTACTTAAATGGTGCATTGAACTAAGTCAGTATGATATCACCTATCACCCTCGCACCGCCATCAAGGGACAAGCTATGGCTGATTTCATTGCAGAATTCACTACCAACGAAGATAAGGAGCAATTGGAAATAGCAGAAGATATCAAGTGGAATCTCTTTGTTGATGGTGCATCGAACGAACAAGGCTCGGGGGCAGGTGTGGTAATAATCACTCCCAGGGGAAACAAACTGCACTATGCTATAAGGTTGGAGTTCGCTGCCACCAACAACGATGCAGAATATGAAGCAGTAATAGTCGGACTAGAACTTGCCAAAGAAATCGGAGCCAATTCTTTGTGTCTTCACAGCGATTCTCAACTTATTGTTAATCAAATACTAGGAGAATTCCAAGCTCGAGAAGAACGACTCATAGCATATTTAAAGAAGACCAAGTTACTTCTCAACCGATTGGACCACTACTTAGTCAAACACATCCCTCGGGAAGAGAACCAAGAGGCCGACGAATTGTCGAAGCAAGCAAGTGTAAGAGACATCGCCATCTTCGGGGCAGTAACCATCTCAAAGCAACTGGCCCCAAGTTTTGAGCAAGTGAATCTGATAGCTGCAACCGAGGAAGCAACTTGGATGACTCCCATCCGAGACTACCTACAAAGTGGCACGCTACCCAACGGGCGTAACGAAGTCAAGAAAATCTTGAGGAAAGCATCCCGCTACACAATACAAGAAGACATCCTCTATCGACGCAGATTCTCTAACTCGTTATTAAGGTGTGTCGCTGGAAGGGAAGCCAAGGAAATCTTATTCAACATCCATCAGGGAAGCTGCGGAGATCACACCGGAGGGCAAACATTAGCAAAAAAGATACTTCGATATGGATATTTCTGGCGCACCTTAAGCAAGGACGCCTTGGATTTCGTCAAAAAGTGTGACAGATGTCAGAAGTTCGCTAAGATTCCGCGGCTACCAACGACTGAGATTACTCAAATGACCAGCCCTTGGCCCTTCGCAATATGGGGAATTGACTTTATCGACGAGCTACCAATGGGCTGAGGCGGGGCCAAATATGCTATAGTGGCAGTCGACTATTTCACCAAATGGGTGGAAGCGGAACCTCTGAATAAAGTATCTTCAGCAAAAGTTATTATCTTCTTGATCAAAAATGTTCTGTGCAGGTACGGAGTCCCACTCAAAATCATATCAGACAATGGACTTCAGTTTGACAGCGAGGAATTCGCCAACTGGTGCCAAGAGCACGGAATTCACAAAAGCTTCTCATCCGTAGCGTATCCCCAGGCAAACGGACAAGTCGAAGCCGTCAACAAAATTCTGAAAACTCTAATAAAAAAGAAGCTCGAAAAGTCAAAGGGCGCTTGGGTGGATGAACTTCCTACGGCACTATGGGCCTATCGCACATCTTTCAGAACATCAACGGGGCACACTCCTTTCTCTTTGGCATACGGATCGGAGGCTATGCTCCCAGTTGAAACCATTGTGCCTTCCCACCGTAGGATCCACTATAACCCAGAAGAGAACGAAGAACTCCTTCACATGTCTTTGGATCTAGTTGAGGAGAGAAGAAATGCTGCAGTCCTTAAAGCAGTAGCCCACAAACAAAAAGTGGCAGCACAATACAACTCCAAAGTCAAGCATCGTACCTTAAAAGAAGGAGATCTTGTCCTCAAGCGAATCTTCCCTCGTCCCGGAGCACTAGACCAATCTGGGATGGACCATATGTAATTCATAAAGATCTCCGCAATGGAGCTTATATTTTGTCAACAGTGGACGGAGAGGTGTTCCAGAGGGCATGGAACATCCAACACCTCCGTCGATACTTTTCTTAACTGTACTGCCCATATGAAGTGAATTAACAAAGAGAATCAGTGGGCGTAGGCCTTTTCGTGCCGAACCACTTTAAAAAAACCTTGTCTCTTTTTTAACTTGTTCCTTTATATCTTGGCTGCTTGTTAACTTTATCCTTTTCTGTTGAACAAAATCCTATGCATATAGCATTTCCACCCGAAGCAATCCACAGCGCAATTTCACATGGATAATACCTAACAGGTACTATGCGAATCTATGCCCTCGCCAATGAGACACTTTTGCCACAGCATCCCTCTGCTGCGGGTTAACTCATTGCTCGCGACGGCCCTTAAATCCAACTGTAATGAGCCGATTATAAGCCACCGAGAAGGCCGACTATAGCCGAGGCAGCTCATTACGGCGTTCGGCTCGCCGACAACTGTGAACCGATTATAAGCCCCAACATAAGGTGTGGCCAGCCAGGGGCAGTTCACGGTTGACGATCGGCACCCACGCTAGTCGGCCACAGTAAATCGAATAATACCCACGATTACGGGACATAATGGCCCGGGTAGTTACTGTGCGCGATCTCGGCTCCGATGTGTCTTAAGTGCGACTGTGGTAAAAAAGAATTAACTCCCCACGGAGGCGTAAGATGGGTGACAAATGTCTCCAAGACCCACAGCTAGGGAAAGTGACTACAAAGCCCGTTTGCCACGAACTTAAGCACATCGAAGGTCTTCCGTGATAGGAAGTTTTACTATTTCACATATTTCAATTTTACTTAAGAAACTTTTCTCCTATCCTCTGTAACAATCCCTGAAGTGCAGGACACAAAACAGGAGACACTCACTAATAGAAGCGGATACTCACAGCAGGACACTGGACCGCATCCCTTACTCGGTCAAACAGGATATTCAAAGCTGCCATCTACAAGCAAAATATAAAGGGCGGTATTTCCTTCTTTCATATATGCGTATAATTTGTTCACACCTCACGCTAACACTGCAAGTCATGAAATTATGTTTTAAACAAGAACCTGACATCAAACACAATTTAAGAATATGCTAGCTATATTTCTTATGCAACATGTCAAAATAGCGAAAACATTCAAAAGACGACAAAATCAGCTTAAGTTAAAGAATTACACATCAAGAATAGAGCTATTTATTACAAGTAGCAAGAATTACAACCTAAAAGTTACTTTACTGTTTTAAGACTAACATATACAGCCATGTCAAGTCCACAAAAAGAATTTTCCAGGTCTAATCAGGGAGCCGGCTGTGTTGGAGTCTTGTCCTTGTCCTGTTACCCACCTGTCCGGTCAGAAAAGGAAATCATTAGTGATAAGCAACAGAGTTAACAAAAGAAGAAACTAATGAAGAAGAGGTTACCGGCAACTTCCCCTTGATCATCTTGGTCGTCATCCCCTACTTCTACACCTGCCTCCTCAACCGCGAACAACCGCATCCCCTCTTTCACCGCTGTCTTCTCCTCCTTGGTAAACTGAGCGGTGACCACATCCATCCTAAAGGCCGCTCCACCCTCCTTATCCGCCTCAGCCTTGGCCTCCTCTAGAGCCCTGAGGTAAATCCTAGCCATAACCCGGGGGTAGTCGTCCATCCAAGATAAGCTGCCCTGCTTCCAAGTGCGAAAGTACATATCCTGCAGCATATCATCCATCATCCCCTCATTCTCCTCAAACTCCCTCATACGAGCCTCAGAGACCGATAGCCTTGCAATGGCAGCATCCCTCTCCAGTCGGTATCGTGAGCAGTCAGCCTGAAGGGACCTCCTCATCGCCTCCATCTCCTCCTTTAGCCTGACCTGAGCAAGCTCTGCGGCTTCAAGCTTCCCCGACAGCTCCTCTACCTGCTCAAAATCCGCCCTCCGAACCTCGTCCACTGTCGAGATGGCCATATTTATCTGCTCCTTGCAGGCAGCCTCCATCTTCCGCAATTCCGCCTTACTAGCCTCCTCCATAGTCTTCCTCAACCGCCCGGAGGCAGCCTCATGCTGAGAAATCTGAATGGCCTGATCAGCCAGCTGTTTGGGCTGATCCGAAACCATCAATCGTAGTCGGATGTTGGCACTCCCAATCTCCTCTCCAGCCTTAACCAACCAGGCATGATGCACCATCAGCTTCCTAGTCTCCTCCGCCACCCGATCAATATTAGCCTTGGCCTCGTCTCCCATGGTAACTATCCGAGTAGTAAGTAAATCGAGGTCTAAGGACTTAGCCTCATTAAGCACCCGTACCATGGGATTGCGGGGAAGAAGGTGCTCACCGGTAACCTCGTCAAAGGTAATATCATGGGAACTTGGATCCAGATCAGGATGACCCGCAAATGGATTACGAGCCAAGCCAGGACGATCAATCTGAGTAACGGTAGGATTTTCAGACGGGTGCGGAGAGAGTGCGAACTCAGTATCCTCCTCCGTAATATCATGAAGAGGCTGAACTGGGGGCTGAGGACTAAGTGAGGATTCGGATAAGGGATGACTCCTCTTTCTCTTTTGAATACCCTCTTCAATAACCCCGAGAAGAGGACGGTAGCCGACTACATCCCCGAAACGGTGGGTCGAAGGCTTCGGCTTGGCGGAAGCTTTGGAGAGCTGGTATTGTTCAAGCCTGTGCCGAAGATCTGAGGCCTTGGTCGTTTTACCTGCTCCTGATATGAAGAACAAGTGTCACAAGCTTACATTGATCCATAATTCGAGAAACGTGGTAAATTAAAAGTTAAAAGAAGAAAGGAAACACATTTGTTATACAAACTATGGGGAGGAGTAGGATACTGCAATAAGTCCTGGATTACATTCCAGGACGGGAGCGGATCATAAAATATTCCTAAGTCCCTATCATAAATGGAGCCTGCAGGAGTCAAAAGTTCACCTTGAGTCGTCGGAGCCACCTTGGCTGGAATAGTCTGAGAAGGCTCGCTTGCACCGGTCCCGGCCTTGTCAGCTTTCCCGGATTTCTCTACCAAGGCCGGTCCTCTGTCCAGTCCCTCGAAAGCTTGGAGGAATGCATCATCCGTCCACTCCTGAATCTTGCCTGCTTGCCCAGGAAGCAAGGCCCCGATGCCATCGCCACCGTCACCACCTTCCCGGTCATCTCCACCCTCACCTCTCTCCTCCTCCACATCTTCCTTCCCCGGAGTAAGTGGACAAGTGCTGGGGGAAGGGCCATCCGACTTCTTAAGCTTCTTACCTCCGACCACTAGAGATTTTGAGAAAGGTTTCCTCTTGCCACTCTCTACTATGACACCTCCCTTAGCTTGAGCAGCCGCCCTCTCCTCCGTCGTTTCCCTCTTGTTGACTACTGACTGCTGTGGAAGGATCAAATCATACTCCAGAAGGGTCGCATTTCTGATCAGGTAAGCAGCCGATCTATCTCTCCCGGGGATAGCTTCTATCTCAACCGCCATCTGAACCAGGCGATCAGTCTCCACAACCGCAAAGCCACCTGTCGCTAGCAAAAATTGAAAACGTATGAGAAGAAGCATCGCAACCAGAATGGAAATTATAAATAAAGCATCGACTTACATCCAGAGGTGAAACGCCGAATAGAAACAGAGTCGTCCCTGACGAAGAACCACTCCTTCTTGAACATGCTGTACTTAGAATACAGGTCCAAGACCGGCTTGAAGGTTACAGCTGACTCCAAGCTGATGTATGGAGACCCCTTCTTATAGCCCCTCAGATTATATAAATACCGGATCTCCCGGTTGGAAGGAGCACGCCCATGCTTCCTCTGAAAGATGACAAAGAGGCTCACCAGTATAGTATAAGAGTTGGGTTGAAGCTGGAATGGGGCCACCTTTAGATATGTAAGAAAGCTGAGTACCCAAGCATTAAGAGGCGGGATGGCACCACACATACAGTGGTATCTGCTGTAGGCAAAGTACCCTTCGGGAGGGTCATATGGCATAACTTCTCTCCCTGGCAACAACATGCGCGCCCTATCAATTCCAAAGGAACGGGAGATGACATCAAGCTGCTCTTCCTTAAGGGAGCTGGGAAAACAACCGGGCGGGGAGTTCAGAAGCTCCTGAGGGCCGTACCCGTCCACTAATGATCTCGGGGTAGATCCGTGACGTTCCGATACTGGCTGAGCAGGGGGCACTGCGGAAGATTCTCCTTCGCCCTGGGACTTCTTTTTATCTGATCGAGTTTCTGCTTTGCGAGACATTATCTACAACATCGGAAAAACATATTGTTAAAACAGAGAATATAAACAAGCAAGTACATGTAGTCCGGAATTTCGATCGTGATATAAAAAAAATGAAAAAACCCAGAGTACACGTTCGTTCGGCATTCCAACTCGCGAACACATTCGGCAATCGTACTCCACCATTCATTCGGTGCTTAGAAACCCAAAGCTCATTCGGTAGTGCAGTATAAAAGTTCATCCGGCAGTAAAAGGGTCTCACCTGGTTCGGCTAACACGGCTGATTCGGCAAAGGGTAGAAATTTTGATTCGGCAATCAGTCGGTTCGGCTATCTCAAACGGTAAGGAAACAACGGTGGCATAGCTCTAATATTTATAGGCAAGGAAGAGGCCACCGAACCAATCCATTCGGCACGCAGGACCGGACAAGGACGACCAGGCTTAAACAAAGTAAGCTATATGCCAGCATATACCTCACTTTGGGGGGCAAATGTTGGGTGCGTTTTCGCCCCTACCGAGCCAAAAGAAAGGAAGGCACAACCGGACCAACACACCTCTCCAAAACAATGCCGGACCAACACACCCTCCAAAGCCCTGCCGGTCCAACACCACCGAACCAAGTCCCATCCATTCACCACCGAACGAAGCTCTACCGAATCAACCTACCTCCATCCCCTACCGAACCAAGCACCAACTCAACACCGGTCCAAGTACTACTGGATCGAACCCAACACACCTCACCGAACCAACTACCGAACCAACCTCACCATCCCACCACCGGTCCAAGCACTACCGGTCCAAACTGCACTTCCAAGCAATACCGACCCAGAGTGATACCGGGCCAGCTCTGTCAGAACAGATCACATCAGCCCAGGCCCGCCAGCAGCTATATACATCCAAGACCCCTGTCCCCAGCCTCACTCTATAAATAGAGGGGCAGGGGTACAACAATGGAGGACAAGTTTTGAGAGCTCAAGCATGGAGAGAACTTTCAAACAACTTTCTTTTACTTGTATCAAAGCTTTGTACTTGTAATCAAAACAAGAGAAGAGAAATAACATATAAAGTGGACGTAGGCACATTCTGGCTGAACCACTATAAATCTGCGTGTCTTTTTACAGTTTAGCCCCCTGCTTTTCATATATTTGCATAAATCACCCAAATCACTAAGAACAACATAAGATCTACTAAATCATACAACTTTGAGGTTTTTGTCCATTTTTTGTGCAAACAGAAGTGATTTTAGATGAATATTGGAAAAATAAAACCAAATAGATGGAGGAGGTAGGCATGGTTGAGGGTAGAAAGTGGAAAAGCGGAATTGAATTAAGAAATGAATGAGAGGATTTTGTTTTAAGGGAAGAGTAGAAACATTTCCTCTGCTTTCTTTAAAAACTTATCCTTTTAATTTCTAATTAATTTTCAATGGATATATGTATCTAATGTAATTAGCTATTGTAAATAATGTACATTAGAAAGCGGAGAAATTGAATTAAGAAATAAATGAGGGAATTTTGTTTGAAGGTCCATGGAAGAAATATATACGCGTTAATTAATAAATAAAAATATGACCAGAAATTGGAAGTGAAATTCATAACGGTTTGACGTATGTATAACGTTGTTCAAACAACTTGTGTATATACATGTACATGTATAAACATATCACATGCACACATACACATACACATACACATAACATGTAAACAAATATATGCATAGTATATATATAAATATCTAAGATATTTTATAAATCTCTTAACACTTAAGTAAACAACCCTTACCATCAAACATCACCACACCTTACACCACATCACGTCACTACTACCTACACTATCATGACCACCATCACCTAGGCCTAGGGGGCTTCTGTGCATTGAAATGATGGGGAGGAGGAGGTTGAAAGGGGTAATTTTGTCCATCCATATTATGATATTTTGGTTTTCTAAAATTCTATAAATACCCCACCTATTGTTCATATTTTTCACACAATGTTCTTCACTTTCTTCTCCACGTTCTTAAGTTTATCAATGGCTTCTCTTGTTAACAAAATTATGGAAAAAAATATCTCAAAATGAAATTAAATTTATAATGTATACATTAGTATATCCACCTCAAAAATACTTCAAACCACTTCTTTTCCTCAACTTAACCCACAGCCTCAACCCACACCACAGTAGGTCGAGACCATGAGCTCCTCCTTACATCCAAAGTCTAGGTCGAGCCACCTAGGGGTGATAATCCAAGTGTTCGTGAGCTTAGGTTTCTTAATAGCAGAACTATAGCCAATTTTGAATTAGCTCAAGTGAAAATGATGGTGAGAAACTCTTTCGTATATTATATTTTTGGATGATGATATGATGTTTGCAATCTTTAATATGTTTTGATCATCATGATTGGTTGTTTGATATTGTTGTTTAATTGTATTAACAAGTCACGTTTAATACACGTCGAAAATCACAAAGGAAATCACTTTCCTTTTATTTATGAAATAGTGTATATGGAATGTTTAAACCTCTTAAAAATGGTTCAATATGGTTTTGAAATATTTTACAAACATTTAAAAGTGTTTTGGTGAAGTTTAAACAAATATTGAAAATTTAATCAAAAATAGGCACGTCGCGTAATGATAGTTCGCGATTTCGTATCTTAAAAGTTAAATCCATTTATTTAATGGATTGGGAAGCAGATTCTTTGTAATAAGAATTTTCTGAACCCTTATAATCACAGTTTTCAAACGAAGAAAGAAAATCGAGATTTCATTTTGTAGATTATGAAATATGAGCAAATCAAGTTTTCAAAATAGTCGTGGTTTGGAAATTCGGAAACCAAAGCGAAAATTCCTTAAAATTGATATTTTTAAATTCTTTAAAAATATGAAATAAATTCTATAAATCTTTTAAAATGTTTTCAAAGAGATTTGAGTTATAAAAATGGATTTTCAAAAGAAAGAAAGCCGTTTTGACCAATATAGCTTTTAAAACACTATTTGCAACACTTTCCGCGGCACTTTTTACTAACTTTTGAAATATGAATATAAACTTAACAATTCTTTTCCAAATCTTTTATATTTTTTTCAAATAAATAATTAAGTAATTTAAAGATGATTAAGAGGTTTAAAAATAAGTATGCAAAAATGACTAACACATTTGTTCCATTTGTGAGTGTCATAGAAAATCTGATCGAAAAATGGAACCGATCGAAGGGAAAGCCCGAGTCCTCTAAAATAATTAAAAGTTAATTATGTTAAAAGATTTAGAGTCGATCAAATTATTCGACCACCTTATGGATGACAAAGAGGCAGTCTCTAGGCTTGGGTTTGGGAAACCAGTTGCCTGCCCTCCCTATCCACACGGACTGGCCTGACGGAGGGGATAATAAATTTGGTTTACTCAAGTTAAAATTTCCCAAAGTATAAAAGATATATATTTTCCAAATTTAAATAACTTGGATCGTATGGAGATAATCTTCTTATACTTGATGTTAAATTCTAGGGAGGGAACTCGTACTATTCATGGAATTTAAATGGTGATTTCACCGTTATTTCGCCTATAGTACGTGTTGAACATGGAAATTGATATTGAGTAGAATTAGATGATTTCTATAGATTCTTCTAACTTAATATTTACTGGTTTTGGATTAACATCCTAGATAACATGGTTTCAACTCAATCAAAATTTAATTTGGAATTAAGAAATCTTTGTTGAGATTTAAATAAATAATTTTCCAAAGATAAAGAGAGGTTTAATGATTCCATATACCAAAAATAAAAGTATTAAAGATATATATCCTAGATGATATTTTGATAAAAAAGAAAGTAATTAATTAAATGGTAAGCACCTATTTACCTAACATATTTTTTACCAGTGATTGGTTCGAAGGAACCGAGGTCGAATTTGAAGTGATTCTTATCCGGAAACCACTTCGAACCAATTTACGTACTCGAAAGTGAAAACATGGAATGATAGTAAATGAATGAAGGGCTGCTTGTCACTGACCCTTGGGGGAAATTTCCCATATCATATATATATGTGGTAGTAGTATCTTCATTTGATCTTCGATGCAAGGACTTCTTACTACTAATCCTAGAGATAATTCCCGATAGGACGTGGTAGGATAGTGCCTTTGGTTTGTCCTGTTCTTGGACAACTTGTATGGACGAATATCCAATGTTGAATTCCTAATTACATTAATTGATCTCTATGAACATATCATCTGTTTTTGGTGGCGGAGAAGGCAGCTTCACTTAGCTTAACACCCTTTCCTGAGACATACAAGCTCAGGAGTTATACGTTTGTAGAAATCAGTTGTGTGATCATGGTACAACAGTATGGCAGTCAAAGTAGAATGTGCTATGTGGAAGGTAATCATTACCTCTGGCCTCATCAACCAGAAATGGCTTAAACAGGGCATGCCGTGAGGCTGAGAGGGTCGTGCCCATTAGGGTATGGTCATCACCCTTCTAGATCACTCTATATATGTTAAGTATGTTGTGTATGCTAAGAGAGCTTTCAAATAGGTCGGGAACGACCGGGGTGATGTCATATTCGGTTCTATCCACAACCAGGTGGGTCTGTAGATTGGCCGGTCTTGCCAGGTGCAGAGGTTTCGAAGACGTCGATCCTCAGTACATCCCTCTAGAGGTGTTCTATACAGAAGGTAGTCCCTTACTTGTCATTGTATGGAATCCTTTCTCCTAATGAGCCTTGTAAGATTTTGAATGTAGAGCCTAACATATTCCGGAATTTAATAATGGTAACAATTTCGGCTAAGATTCATAAGTTTATTTGAAAAGTTTTCAAAGAACGTCATTAAAAGTAATTTCAAATGATTTTGCATAGCAATTGATTTGGTTATTATAAGGTTAAAACCCATTCTGTGTTTATGTGCGGTGTGGTCTTATGAGATAGTTTTGTTTTCAAACCGCGTATTTTGAGTTTCTCATATCAGTCCCATGACTAACCCGGAGTTTATTTTCCTTTCCCTTAAACTCTGGGTGCCCTATTTTTTTTTGGGCAGCCATTAGTTCAGGTTTAGCTTGGAGTAATTGGATGGAGCTTGGAGCTGAAGATTTCCTGTTAGTTACCCATTCCCATTCCCACTACATTTTTGTTTTTTTGTTTTCAGTGTCTGTAAGGCATGCATTTATAATTGTCCAGGCTGAACTTAGGATAGACTTTGATAAATGTATTTAAATTTTCGCTGTACAGATTATATACTGAAATAATATATTTTATTCCATCCGTGTGAGATTTTGTTCTGTCTTTACTTTCTTTTTACCCTTTGAAGAACCGCCTCCCTGACACTTGGATATGTGGCACGTGAATACCGAGGATGTATTAGTGTCGATTTTCGAAGGTCGAAGAAACAGGTCTTTACATTTGGTATCAGATCTTAGGTTAAGCGAACTCCTAGGCTTTGGTAGGGGTAAAGTCTCATCAGAGATAGGGTTAGTAATGTCCTAGGATGAGTAACTCATTAGAGATAGGGTTAGCAACATCCTAGAATGAGTTTGAGAGCATTATATATGAGAGCGTATTTGTTAATGATATATACAAATGATTTTCGTTTTGAAAATTTATAAATGAAATAATTTTACCTAGGATTATATTTTGAATATAAAGAATATTTTTTAATATAGTTATTTGATTAAGGAAATGACAATACTCGGTTATTATCATTGAATGATTTGTTGTTTAATTTAAAAGTTTAAGTACGAACGCCTTGTGAATTTAGTTTCACAATTTGACTATGGGGTATTCGATATATAATAATGTTGGTTCCAGATTAAATAATTTATTTAAGATAAATAAACCTTATAAATATGTTTTATATAAGTGATTTTATAAAACGTGCTTTATAAAGGAATTTTTGAGAATTTAAATTCCGGTATTTTTGAAAGAAATTTCAAATGATTTTTGGAAAAGGAATAATAATGATATTATTTCTAAAATGGGATTTCAAGAACGAATAAAATCTTATGATTATTTGATTTGAGTGGCTCGAAAGTGACTAAAAATATGGCAGGGGATGTGTTCGGATGGTAAATGCTTCTCTTAAGCATTCCCCTTCTTATTAAGGAAATATGTGATACTATTGGTGGTACCCAGTTGCTTGGTATCATTTTTGAGTTGCTTGATTTATATAGATTCTAAAGTTAAAAAGGATAATGTGAATCATTAATTGATAAATTAATTGGTGGTTGTCAAATTTTGTCAAAGTGTATTATCTTAATTGATAAGCATGTGCATACTTTGATCTTTAAATGAAATGGTTAAAGTTATTAATGAATGGTTTTGGGTTTGTAATAAATGATGTTTTAGCAACATTTGTTTTTAAAACCCTTGAATGACACTTTGGAAGAATCTTATGGGTATATTTAGATATTTAATAATGGGATTTTAAAGATAATAAAAAGTATTGAAATCTTTAACAAAGAGATAGAAAATGTTATATGTTTAATCTATAAAGGAGTTTATTATAATAATGTTTTGGTAATAATTGTTTCAATCTCTTTGATTATATTTTAAAGTAAGTAAAACTTTTTAAGTAAATTATGGATATACTTAAAACATTTGAATAAGTATATAAATACTTTTAAGTATGAAAACTGGTATAAGTGGATAATTAATAAAAGGAGTATTAATAAAATAAGTCTTGATTAACAAAAGAAGTTTTATTAAATACAAAGGTGTTTTCATTTAATATTGGTTAAAAGGAGCAAATTATAATATAAGAGGTATATAATAATAAAAGGTAAGTTATCTATAACTTAAATAATTTCTTAGAAATATTAGGAAATAGTTAAATATAAAGAAGCATCTTCGTAAAAATGTTTGAATAAAAGATTTATGAAATGTTCTCATAAAAATTTTGAAAAAGGAATTTGATATAACTAAGTACGTATGAGGTACGTAAATCATTTCATCGCACGATTCTGCTCTAAGATTCGAGTGCGGAACTTTGAGGTGTGCATACCAATGATAAAAAGGATTTATCACTCGATTCTTTGATGACGAACATTGATGAGGGTTTGTGGTTGAAGACTTGAGTTTTCTATCATAGTTGAGAGCTATGCAAGGAAAAACTAAAGTTTTGGTCAGAAAGCCTGGTCAGAGTTCGCACTAAAGGATCGGGGGATCAATACTAGTTCGAAATAAAGTTGTGAATTCGAAAAGAAGATTGAATCAGATATTATGCATAGATGACCATTGTACATTATACGGGTCTAAGTTTAATAATAAATATTTTGGGCAAAACCATTGGGTTTTTGTTTTGAGTAATTTCGAGGACGAAATCCTTTTAAGGGGGAAGTATGTGACCCGAATTTTGATCATTCTTATTAAAGATTTAAATTATTTAAAAATCCAAATATAGATTATTTTTCACAAATAGTCAAGTTTTAAGTGATGAATAATAGTAATGAACCTATTTTGGAGAAATGTTCCCAAAAATATTTACTTTGGAAAAATATCGATAAAAGGAACCAAAAAACCGTTTTATCGATAAACAGCTCTATAATCATCAAATATCGCACACGGAGCTGGATACATACACATATTTTATACTTAAACAAGAATATGAAATAAAATTAATTATATTATTTTTGGGAAAATAAATGTATTTATGACATCATCAGTAATGCCCTTATATTTAAATATAAACTTATGAATTTAAGTTGAGATTTAATAATTTAATAATTATTCAGATAGTTATTTTAAATAATTATAATCCATTTTAAAATAGTTATATAGTGATAATAAATCATTTATAGTATTTTTATAAATAAATATATTTGATTTGAAAATATAAGGAAAATTGATATCGCTTTATCGATATAATAACACCTTTTGTAAATAATTGTTTTATATTTGTTTATATGGTTTTGTAATTCAAATATGATCATTTTAATTTATCTAAAATGATAAGAAAATAGTTTTCAAATTTTGTTTATAAATATATCTACATTAATTAATAAATGAAAATATGACGGGAAATGGAATTAAAATTCGTAACGGTTTGACGTATAAAAGTTGTATAACGTTGTCCAAACAACTTGTGCACATACATGTACATGTATAAACATATCACATGCACACATACTCATACACATAACATGTAAACAAATATATGTATATTATATATATATATATATCTAAGATATTTTATAAATCTCTCAACACTTAAGTAAACAACCGATACCATCAAACATCACCTTACCTTACGCCACATCACATCACCACCACCTACACCATCATAACCACCATCACCTAGGCCTAGGGGTCTACCGTGCATTGAAATAATGGGGAGGAGGAGGAGGCAAGCGGTAATTTTGTCCATCCATATTATGATATTGTCATTTTCTAAAATCCTAAAATACCCCACCCCTTCTTTGTATTTTTCACACAGTATTCTTCGCTTTCTTCTCCACATTCTCAAGCTTATTAGTGGCTTCTCATGTTAATAAAATTATGGAAAAAATCTTAAAAAGAAATTAAATTTATAACATATACAACAGTATATCCACCTTAAAAACACTTGAAACCCCTTCTCTTCCTCAACATAATCCACAGCCTCAAACACCACAATAGGCTGAGACCACCACCATCTCCTTGTCAAGGCTGTGAGCTCCTCCTTGCATCCAAAGTCTAGGCCTAGCAACCTAGGCGTGATAATCCAAGTGTTCATGAGCATAGATTTCATAATAGCGGAGCTATATCTAATTTTAAATTAGCTTAAGGGAAAATAAAGGTGAGAAACTCTTTCTTTTATTATATTTTTGGATGATGTATGATGTTTACAATGGATATTTAACATGTTTTTATCATCATGTTTGGTTGTTTAATATTGTTGTTTAATTATATTAACAAGTCACGTTTAATACACATCGAAATCACAAAGGAAATCACTTTCCTTTTATTAATGAAATGGTGTATATAGAATATTTAAACCTTTTAAAAATGGTTTAATATAGTTTAGAAATGTTTTATAAACATTAAAAGTGTTTTGGCAAAGTTTAAATATATATTGAAAATTTAGTCAAAAATAGACGGTTCGCGTAATGGCAGTTCACGATTTCGCGTCTTAAAAGTTAAATCCATTTATAGGATGGATTCGGAGTCAGATTTCTTTGTAATAAGAATTTTTCGAACCCTTATAATCTTAGTTTTCAAACGAAGAAAGAAATCAAGATTTCATTTAGTAGATATAAAATATGAGAAAATAAAGTTCTCAAAATAATCGCGGTTTGGCAGTTCGAAGACCAAAGCGACAAATTCCTTAAAATTGATATTTTTAAATTCTTTATAATTTGGAATAAATTCTATAAATCTTTTAAAATGCTTTTATAAGATTTGAGTTATAAAAATGGATTTCCAAAAGGTAGAAAAGTTGTTTTGATCAATATAGCTTTTAAAACACTATTTGCGCACTTTCCGCGGCACTTTTTACTAACTTTTGAAATATGAATTTCAACTTAACAATTCCTATCCAAGTCTGTTATAAATGTTTTTAAATAAATAATTAAGTAATTTAAAGATGATTAAGAGGTTTAAAAATGAGTATGCGGAAATGACTAGTACATTTGTTCCATTTGTGAGTGTCATAGAAAATCCGACCGAGGAATGGAACCGATCGAAGGGAAAGCCGGGATGCTCTAAAATAACTAAAAGTTAATTAAGTATGTTAAAATATTTAGAGTCGATCAAATAACTTGACCACCTAATGGGTGATAGAGTAGTAGTCTCTAGGCTTGGGTTTGGGAAACTAGTTGCATGCCCTCCCTAGCTACCCGCACTGGCCTAACAGAGAGGATAATAAGTTTGATTCACTCGGGTCAAAATATTCCAAAGTATAAAAGATATTAATTTTCCAAATTTAATAACTTGGATTTTATGGAGATAATCTTCTTATACTTGATGTTAAATTCTGAGGAGGGAACTTGTATAATTCGTAGAATTTAAAAGGTGATTTCGCCATTCTTTCGCCCATAGTACTTGATGAATACTGAAATTGATATCAAGTAGAATTAGATGATTTCTATAGATTCTTCTCACTTAATTTTTTACTTCTTTGGATTAACATCCTAGATAACATGGTTTCAACTAAATCAAAATTTGATTTAGAATTAAGAAATATTTGTTAAGATTTAAATAAACAGTTTTCCAAAGATAAAGAGAGGTTTAATGATTCTGTATATACCGAAAAGAAATGTTTAAAGATATTTATCTCTAGAACATATTTTTGATAAAAAGAAAGTAGTTAATCAAATGATAAGCACCAATTTTCCTAACATCTTTTTTATCGATGATTTGTTCGAAGGAACCAGGGTCGGATTTGAAGTGATTCTTATCTAAAAACCACTTCGAACCAATATGTATTTGAAGTGAAAACATGGAATGATAGTAAATGAATGAAGGGCTGTTTGTCACTAACCCTCGGGGGAAATTTCCCATATCATATATATATGTGGTAGTAGTATCTTTATTTGATCTCTGATGCAAGGACTTCTCTCTACTGATCCTAGAGATAATTCCAAATAGGATGTGGTAGGAGAGTGCCTTCTGTTTGTCCTGTTCCTAGACAACTTGTATAGACGATTGTCTGACGTTGGATTTCTAATTACATTGATTGATCTCTATGAATGTATCATCTGTTTAGTGGCGGAGAAGGTAACTTCCCTTAGCTTAACACCCTTTCCTGAGACAAACGAGCTCAGGAGTTATACATTTGTAGAAATTAGTTGTGTGATCATGGAATGACAGTGTTTCATTCCAAGTAGAATGTACTACGTGAAAGGTAATCGTCACCTCGGGCCTCATCAATGGAAATGGCTTAAACAAGGCATGCCGTGAGGCTAAGTGGGTCATGCCCATTAGGGTATGATCATCACCCTTCTAGATTACTCTATATATGTCAAGTATATGTTGTGTATGCTAAAGAGAGCTCACGGATAGGTCGGGAACGACCGGGGTGATGTCATATTTGGTCCTATCCACCACCGGGCGGTTCTGTGGGTTGGCCGGTCTTCCCAGGTGCAGAGGTTTCAAAGACGTCAATCCTCAGTACATCCCTCTGGAGGTGTACTATATGGAAGGTAGTCCCTTACTTTCCATTGTATGGAATCCATTCTCCAAATGAGCCTTGTAAGATTTTGATTGTAGAGCCTAACATATTCCATAATTTAATAATGGTAACAACTTCGGCTAAGAGTCATAAGTTTTTTTTGAAAAGTTTTCAAAGAATGTCATTAAAAGTAAAATCAAATGATTTTGCGTAGCAAATATTTTGGTTATTATAAGGTATAAACTCATTCCATGTTTATGTGCGACATGGTCTTATGTGATACCTTTGTTTTCACACTGCGTATTTTGAGTTTCTCGTACCAGTCCCATGACTGACCCGGAGTTTATTTTCCTTTCCCTTAAAATCTGGGTGCCCTAATTTTTCGGGCTGCATAGTATTTCAGGTTTAGCTTGGAGTAATTGGATAGAGCTTGGAGCTAAATATTTCCTATAAATAGTTACCCATTCTGATTCCCACTACATTTTTGTTTTGTTGTTTTCAGCATTTGTGAGGACAAGCATTTATAACTGTCCTGGCTGAGCTTAGGATAGACTCTGATAAATGTATTTAATTTTTCGCTGTAAAGATTATATATTGAAATAATATATGTTATTCCATCCGTGTAAGATTTTGTCCTGTCATTATTTTCTTCTTACCCTTTAAAGAACCACCTCTTTGGCACTTGGATTTACGTTACGTGAATATCGAGGTTGCATTAGTGTTGATTTTCGAAGGTCGAAGAAACGGGTCTTTATAAAACTCTAAAGTGTTAAATGCTATCACTTTTAGTAATCACAAGAACTTAACCAAAATGTCCCATACCGCCTAGTGAAATTCAAGTATTTACTAGAAGCTAGTATATATCACTCATTACGGATACCACCAGAATCTTGAACTATATTCCCTTAAGGATCTACCAGTTCCACCAAACACCGAAAGAGAATACAATCCTTAAATGTTAATACTTCGTAATAGCAATCAAAAGAATTTAACCAAGGCATCCCATGCTACCTGATGAAATTCGATTATTCGCTAATGGGCTAGTAAGTACCACTCAAACATTCTATTCAATGAGTTATACTATATTCGAGACTCGAGAGCAATTAAACCAATCGTTAACACTAAATCGATTACTAGTACTCCCCACCTTATAGAATTAAGGTTCTAAAAACATTTTATCTCTAAATGAATTTCTGAAAGTAAATATTTTACTCCATCATACTTAAGATGCTTTCCAAAATACTTTACGTATAAATTTAATTTCAAAGTTCTTATTAAAATCCATAATATTTATTGTTATACTATATATTTCTCTTTCAAAAGTAAACCATAATCAGATTTATATATCAGATAGCTTTTATATATATGTATTGTTGTTCCAAATTTCCAAAAATATATATACAGATATAAAGTTCACAAACCATATTCCAAAAGCCACTTATGTAATTACTTGTCTATTCTTGAAACTATTGATTCATTTTCCAAACTCAATTTGATATAAATAACCATTTTATTTTAGAAATAAATTAGGTTTATATTTCCAAAACCATGTTTCCCAAAATCCATGACCATCTATAATACCAATACTATATATATACATAATTATTCATAAAAATCATTTATAAAAAGAACTATATTTATTTAGAAAATAAGTTTGATATTTGTAAACTTAAAATATACTTTCTATTATATAAAAAAGATAGATATAAGTTTATAATATTCCAAACCTTTAAATCAAAGTGACTCAAAGTCCATAGAACACAAAAGAATTCACTACAACTAAATCCAAGGTGCAACGACCTGGAATTTCACCACTTTAATTTAGGAATATTTAATTAATTTTAAATATTCGAATAATGGTTTTTATTATTAAAATAAAAATCTTTTAAATAATGAACAATAACGGTGAAATATTTTTTCAAATTTGTGTACAAAATTAATTAGTTCGAAGAAAAATCGAAAAATGTGATCGGAATTCGTTTTCCGAATTTTCGACTTTTCATCGGCTAAAAGTTATAGAAACATTTTGAACACTTTTGTATAGATTTACACATTTGTAAATTAGTTCGTATTTACATTCATTTGCAAATAAGTAAAATCATATACATGTATACATATATGTATAATAATGCATTTAGTCAAGTTAAAAATATAAGAAAGAGAAGATGCTTCATGAAACATATGTACACACAAAGTACATTTGGCATCAAAACATGTTGACTAAGCAAAAGGAAGAGGCAAAAAGCTTGTGGGCATAAGGTACATGAAGGTGAGGTGGCATGGTAATGTGGCAAGTGGATGTGGATGGTAAAGGATAAGGCTATTTTAGTAATTTATTTTGTCCTCTTGCTTATGAATAGCCCTTTCACTTCTTCAATTTTACCTTGTCTTCCTTCTACCATATTTTTATAATATCCTATCCAAATGGAGGATTACTATTTCTCAAACCATTGTAAATTCCAGGGCTACAACTATCATGTGTACCACATGTTCAAATTTTGAGCTTAGTCATGTCAAAATCTCATTTCTTTGCAAAGTATTTTCGGACCTAAATTTTCAAGTCCGAAAATAGCTCCTTTTATTTTGACCATATCTCCCTCAAAATAGATCCAAATTGAGTGATTCGTTTTTTGAATTATATAGAAAAGAATTTTCTAGAACTTTTTCTTTGGAAACTTTTCCTAGTTCCATGAGTAACTTGCCCAACAATCAGTTGGAAGATGATCCATTTTCGGGACTGATTTTTGTGAATTTGATGATAATCCAATGTCCCTTCACCTTTCAAGGCTGAGCTCCACCACCCTTGGGTCGTGTGCACCATAGCTTGGTCGAAACCACATAAGGCCTCAAAATCTCCACTTTTGTTAAAGCAAAGTTAGGAGCTAGGTCATAGACAAATTCTAGTGGAAGTTCAGAGTGGTTTGGTAGCTTTTGGGTGAGTATAGCTCATGAATTTTTTTTAAAATTCTAACTTTAAATTTGTCGAATATCCTGTTGCTAAATCATAGCTTGATTTAGTTGAATATGATGTTGCTCTGTTTATATGCTTATGTATTTAGATGTAATATTAACTTGAGAATGTAATTAAATATTAGTAAGGTTGAAAGCTAGAATTTTGATTAGTTGTATGTTGTGTTGACATTTATGTGTGCTATACTTATGCATATGTTGTGTATGTAAAATAAAAAGTTAGTATTTGAAGATAGTTACGTTGCGACTTCGAATTCCTTTGGATTAAAACATGTTTATTTACTTTATGTTTTCGAAATGCTTGTGCAAAGTCCCGAAAACCTTACTTTTGGTTCCCAAAACATTTTTCTAAGTTTATAAGGTGGTTTAAGTATTAAAATAAGAATTTTGAAGCATATTTGTTATAAAAATCAAGCCTTGGGAATTTCGGGTCATATAGCAATAGTCGCTATAAATGCAGTTCATAAATACTAACTCTTTTACAATTTAAAATTATTTTTACTTAAGAATCCTTTTGAAAAATGTTTACAAAAAATTAAGTGATAATAAGTAATTATTTAATTAATGGTTATTTTATTAATTTATTAAGTTAGGTAATTAATCCTTAACCATCTATTAATAAAGGTAACTAGTATTTAGGTGAAATTAGGGAAGTCAATCACAATTAATTAGTTAATTAAAGATTAATTATTAATTCATAATTTATTTAAGGATTAATTTTTATTAATTATAAATTTAAAAACTAATTATTATTTTATTATTAAGAAAGAGTTTAATAATTGTTTAATTCCTAATTAATTAAAGATTTTAATTAAAGACCTAATTAATATTTAAATTATTATTCAATAAAAGATTTAATTTATTTATTAATTTTTTAATTATGGATTATTTACTTAATTAATTGGGATTAATTAATATTTAATTAATATTGAATAAAAGTTAATTTATTATTTAATGATTAATTAAAGTCTAATTATTATTTAACTATTATTTAATTATTTATTTTAAGAATAATATTATTTAATTATTTATTTAATAATTGATTATTGTTAAATTTTTAATTAATGGTTTAACTATGATTTAATAAAGAGTTTAAATATTAAATAAATAAAGTTTGAAAGTTTTAAATCCCTTTAATTCAGATGATCAGTTTTGTTTTAAAGTAACTTTCTTTTAAAAAGAATATTTTTAACCTAAGGGATTTCTTGTTGACTATCCTTAATTAACCCCAATTGAATATGAAATCCAATGAGATCTGTTGATTAGAAAAAATCATAGTTCTGCTAATTAAATTATATTGATATCTGTTTAGCAGAATAAATCACCATTCTGCTATACTTCACCAAATAGGTTATGTTGACATCTATTAGACAGAATAAAAACCCATTCTACTATTATATTAACTTGGACAAGTGTTTAGCAGAGCATATCCCCATCTGCTATTATATTAACTTGGACATTTACCTATATGTTGACTACTAATTGATTGTTGATCCCTTTTACATATCTATTTCTTATGTAAATACCCATTATAACTTGGATAAGTTAAACTCAATTAAATAAACAATTGTGGTCATTAAGCCTCTTTTCGATTTTTTGAAATCAATCATTTTAAATATATTTTTAATAAAGATTTTAAAGTAAAGTTATTACTTATTTATAATGTTTAAAGATTATTATCATTTTAAATATGATATTTAAAGGATAAGTAAGCAATTATTTTATTAAAGATGTTTTAAAATAATTTAATACTTTTCTAAATGATTGTTTAAAAATCATTATTTTGTTAATGTGATTTAAAGATAATTTAATGAAGGATGTTTAAACAATAACTTGTTTATTTAAAAGTGGTTTTAATAATTGATTGTCCATCAAAGGAACTTTAATAATTAAAGTTTATTAAGGAAGTTTTATTTTACATATAGAAAGTTTATAAATAAAGTTTTATAAATTATTTTGGATATTTATAAAAGAGTTTTATAAATAGACTTGGGGATTTATAAAGTGTTTTATAAATGGATTTGGAGTTTAAACGAAAGTGATTTATTAGAAGAATTTATAGAAGAAATTTATAGAAGAATTCGTGATTTGGATTTCCTTTAACCGACCTTCTCAATTATAGTGGTATGGAACATCCGTTCCACACTTAACACCAAAGGAATAGTGTTTGGAGTTATCCTTATCTCTATTTTAAATAACATTTGTTTTTATCCTTTTAGTATGATTTGAAATGAGAAATATTTCACAATGTTTTCTGAATATACTTATGCCAGTGTGATAAGTACATGAATATATTAAATAAATATTTTGGAAAGATATTTAAATAAATCAAAATTTATTTTGAGGCTTAGTGGTTGCTATGAGTAATTAATTATCTAAATTGTAGCTTGTTTGTTTATTTTATAGTCAAATAACCAACTATCAAATCTGGACCAAAATATATCTCTGAAAATATCTAGGAGAAACATGTGAGTTATATGGCACAATCATCTTCGATGATGTTGTACTATGCGTATAAATCTCATTTTGTTCTCCGAGGGCAAATGATAGCGAAATCTGTCCACTTAAAGGTTAGGGGGTGATCCCTGCTCCTATGTATTGTTTGATTATTTCCAAAGGAATTGGGGTTGAGTTTACTGGAACTATCAAATGTTGTTTCGAAGAGACTGGGATTATATAAGTATAAATTATCCGAAAACCACTTGGATCCAACCCAAGCGTTTCGTACTTAAGACATCTTGAAGATAATTGAAGACGGAACTTTTGAAGTGCAAGGGCTGCTTGCTACTAATCCTAAGGGTGGTTTCAAAATGGACGTAGTAGAGGTTGTGCCTTCGGTTTCGTTCAGACCCAGAAAGAACTTGTATGGATGAATGTTGGCATTGCATTTCTACCTGGAGGGCAGTGTTAGCATTTCAAGATGTTTGCTAAGAAAATGGTAATTGTAACCTCAAGCCTCATGGTAATGACCCACTTTTTCAAACAGTTTAAGTGGATAATCGACCACACATGATCCACTCGAATTGAATGGAAAGACAAATAGTTAGGGAAAAGAATGAAGGACGAAGACAAGAAGAAACTCAACAATACAAAATCTCATAGCAGAACGAATAATTTATAATATACAACAAAACTTTACACAAAACACATTGTAATATATGTATATACAGACATCAATCAGAGTATACTAACGTATTTCAGCCCAGACAGTTATAACAACCCATCTTTATAATTGCTGATAAGTACAACAATGAATGCAGTGAAAAAATAACCATATATGTAAATACGGGGCCTCCAGCTTATCTCTTGAAGCTCCAAAGCATCCAAACTAAATTTGTAATATGCTCGGTCTTACCCAAGCATTATAATAAAATAACACCCGAGTCAGTCTGATAAACCAGCATGAGAAAACACACCCAACTGGATTTTTAAAATTATAAAAACCTTTGAAATAAAAAGTATCTCGTAAGACAACGCCGTACATAAACAGGGACGGGTTTTTACCTTACGATAACCAAAACATTTTCTATAGAAATTCCATTGATACTATAATAATGTCTAGGGGTCAAAGTAAATATGAATATAGCTGAAATGCTTGCATCTCACGTTTCAGCATAATTGGGCACAACTAAGTCCAGCGCTTATTGGAGTATGGATTCCATACAATGACTGGGCTTTTGGGATACCTCCTATCATGGTGCATCTCTAGATAAAATAATTCCGAGGTTGAACCTATCGACCCTTGCCAACACAGTTCCTGCCTACCCTTTACTGGATAGTAACGAATATGATCACCCCTTGGTTAATGGGCCCCGAAGCATACAAATAAGAGATAATATCGACTCTAGATAGGGATGATCATACCCTAATGGAAGCGACCCACCTAGCCCTGCTGCATCTCCCCTGTTTTAGTCATTCGTGGTTGGTGAGGCTTGAGGCTACGTTTTACCTTTTATATAGCACTTCCTACTTGGAATGCTAATACTGCCCTCCAAGCAACAATGCAATGCCAGCATTCATCCATACAAGTTCATCCTAGGACTGAACGAAACGCTTGAGAGCTCCGTCTTCAATTCCATCATCTTCAAGATGTCTACTTCGAAATGCTTAAGTTGGATCGGAGTGGTTTTCTGATAAAATATACGATCCCGGTCTCTTCGAAACAACATTTGATAGTTTTAGGTAAACTCAACCCCGGTTCTTTAGGAAATAAATAGTCAAAGATAAGAGCGGAGGTCACCTCCTAACCGTTAGTGGATAGATTTCCTTATTGTCTGTACTAGGAGAATGAAACGAGATTTATACGCATAGTACAACATCATTGGAGATGACTGTGCCATTTAACTCACGTATTTCTACTATATATTTCCAAAGTTATGTTTTGGGTCCATATTCGATAGTCGGTTATTTAACTATCAACAAACACACATCCAAATCAGGGATCTATTTTCAAAAGGGAAAACCAACATAGGTTAAGCACATAAGCAAACACTAGCCTCCTTAATTAATCTTTTCATTAATCAAATTCATCTTGTAAATACATGTAAAAAATACCTTTACAAAGAAATATTCACAAATCCCTATATTTTCAATACATGGAAAAATATCCATATACTTATCTTAACGGTATAAGTATATTCACAGAATGTAGGAAAATTTCCTTTTTACATAATTCTAAAACCATTTCTAAATTCCATTATATATCTCTAAAACCATTTATAAAACTGCTTTTATAAATCTATAAACCCATTTCTAATTTTTTTTTATAAATATCTAAAACCATCTATAAAACTCTTTTTACCCTTTAACTAATCTTCCTTAAGTTTTCCAAACCATGTTATAGATTCCTCTTATAAAGCCAACATCTGTTTATAAAATTCTATTTATAAATCCCAAAAACATTTATAATAAATTCTAATCATTTACGTTAAAACACTATTATATAATAATGAACATTATAAATAAATAATAATTAACTGCAAAACATCTTAAACTAATAATTAATGATTTCAAAACATTATAAATAAAACAATAATAATTAATCTTTACCATTACTATAAATAATAATAATTTATTTCCAAAATATTATAAATAAATCCTTATCCTTAATTTCAAACCATATTAATTATTTAAATAAGTAACTTTTTAAAATGTTAAAATATTGATAAATAAGTTTAAAAATCCCTTCAATATAAATAAATAATCTTAAAATGATATTTAATATAAATAAATAATCTTTAAAACAATATTAAATATAAATAAATAATCTCTACAAACATTTTTAATGACTTAAAAAGATAGATAAAAAGTTGGAGTAAAATAGAAACTAAATCCTTTTAAACAAAATATTTCTAAAACCTAATTTCAGATTTTCAATCATTTTCTGTCTCAAAACCAACTTCAACTCAAATGGCGAATTATAGTATTTTTAAAAATACTAATTTGAGGCCAATAGCTACCCAATGTTATCCAATATTGATTTTCTACCACTACAGGGTTTAAGTTGAACATATAACAATGTCTTAATCAATAGAGCCAACAATTAGGTTTAATATCCAAAAATTCATATGACTGAATATTATTGAAATTAAAATCAACAATGGTGAGGAATCCAGTTGGATCCCTCCAACCTGTCCCCCTACATCACATCATTTTATAACTATATAATATGGGTCATCTCCTACTAGGTGGGTATATATAAAAAGCCATCCGCTCTAGGGGCGGGAATAGATCCAAACCAAATGATAAAATATTAAATCATCCAAACATCCAATCAACACATTTTTTATCAAATATATAACATACTGGTTAACCAAAAAGGTAAGTTTAACACATCGAAATTCCAGTTATCGCCGAGGCGTTCTGGTTTCGTTTGAATTCGAACAACGTTCAAGTTCAGCATAAAATTCCATTAGCTCTAGTCTCTACCAATTCAATTCCATAACGTAGCGCTTGTCAATATGAACTTAACGCGACCGACCGCGTTTGATTTGGACCTAAAACAAGAGAGGTATTGATTTTTACAATATTTTAAAATTAATTAACATATAATATTACTAATTACAATCATTATATGATAATAATAAACCTTAATCCTTCTTCCTTCCGCTAATCACCTTGTTCATAAAAAGCGCGGCTGCCTACATTTTTCCACCGTTCAACGCTGCCTGCTCCACCTTAGACAACCGCGACCTCGCCGCCACCTCCCATGCCCAAGTCGAGTCTAACGCCACCAAAGGCATCTTCTCCACCTGACCGCCCCTCGCGATTTCCTCCAAAACCCAAAGCCGTTTAACCCTCCATTTCCACCGCATCAGCCTGCCAACAACCACTGCACTGCCACCCAAGCACCCCACGACCACCAACTACCCAATGACACTGACCATGACCATCAACTTCACCTGAGTTGCGGGAACGAACCTTAAAACTCCTCCATTCATCCTCTAATTGCTCCCACCACAACGCGACCTAGCCCAATCCGACCGTTGAATAGGACGACCTCCTCCCCACGACCGTCTTTGATGTTGGAACAATTGGCCAATTCTTCCTTGATAGGCTCTGACGATTTTGAACCATAAGATTGAGAGGAAGAAAATTTGAAAAAATTGGCAAACGTTTTCCTGGTTTAGTGCATGATTTATAAAAGGGGAAGAATGGTTTGAAACTTGGGGCAATATGGTTAGGGTATGGTGAATAGAAAATAGAATATATATATATATTATTTTAATTAAAATATCAAGCTTCGAACATCCAAAAATCTCGAACTCCTATCGAGACGTGCCGCCTAACATTCCTCATGTAATACCCCTATTTTGAACACAATGGAACTAGTCTCGATACCTAATTCGATCATATGCATAATATAGATTTTCCATCCCAGTTATATTATATAAATTCTATAATCAATTTATAAGCATTTCAAACTCGCATGACCCAACGATATGTCCAATCGCCACAAAATTTGATGGCATATAATAATTCACTATTATGAATCCAATGAAATTGGTTTCGTAGAAATCCGAGATAGTGCCCTCGGAAGGCTATTCTCACACGTAAATGAAAACGATTATTATAAAAACCGAATTAGTCACTTTTAAATCTAAATTAAAGTTTATTATTACCATTCTGATTCAAACAGAATTTAAATAAGCTTTGAAATCATTTTTATCCAAATTAAATCCAAGATTCAGTTTTAATTTCCCAATTCACATATTCAAATAAACCCCTATATTTGAAATTTAAGCTGTTTGACTTGTAAAACAAATATTTCAATATTTAAAATTAATTATATATTTCAAATTTAAATTCCTAAAATTCTATATCGTTACACTCACACCTGAGAATGACTAAAATCAGGGGATATGCTTCAAGGCTATGTGGTCCGCTACCATTAGGGTGTGTTCATTACCTAATCTACATCAATGTTATAGATCATGTATGATCGAGGCCCATTCAGGTTGTTGATCCCAACCAAGGTGATGACATATTCAACGCTATCTAGTAAGAGGTAGGGCCGGTCTTGACTCCCATGGTGTCCTTGCAAGGTTCTCAGTGATGCACTGTGATAGGTGGTACCCCGGTGCCTTGTCATTGATGAAATCCATTTTCCAATACGTGCCTTTACAAACTTAGTTGTGCCCAATTACTGAATTGTGGATGGAAGCATTTCAGCTATATTAATATGTATTTGTATCATAGACATTATTATAAATCACTGGATTTCCTATAGAAAGAGTTTTGGTTATCTTAAGGTAAAAACTCATCTGTGTTTATATGTGGCTTAGTCTTACGAGATACCTTTGACTTTAAAGGATTTTGTCAGCCATAATAAATAAAATTCCTTGTGATATGAGTTTCTCACGCTAGTTTTACCAGCCCGATCTGGGAGTTAATACTCGAGTCAGCCCGAGTATATTTTCCAGATTTAGCTGGATCCTTTGGAGCATTCAGGAGATAAGCTGGATTCTCCAAGACGTATTCATGTATCTTCTATCTTATGCTGTTATCATTTGTTTTGTTTTTATTTGTCTTTATCAGCAATTGTAAGGACATGCTGTTATAACTGTCTAGGCTGATAATAGGTTAATATATTCCGATGTTGTGTATAATAAAGATATCTCTTTTTGTAAAGACATGTTCATGTTATATATTACTCATCATGTTTTATGAGATTCCATTATGTCTTTTCTTTTTTCACCCCAAATGACCCATCTTTCGGACACTTAAATGATCAACACATGAATATTGATGATGTATTATGTGTCGTCTTTAGGTGTAAGAAAGGCAGATCGTTACAGCGTGTTATCAAAGCTTGGATTGAGCAAACAACCAGGCTTTGGTAGGGTTGGTAAGTGAGATCATATAATGAGTTTGAGTGCATATATTAAGTGAGAATTTATAGTGCTATAAAAATGTTTTATTTTGTGTTGATTTATCATTTGAGTGGTTTATGAACTATGGTAGAGATGTAGGTCACTATAGTGTCGATAGGGGTTTCTAAATACTTAAACTAGGAAAATCAACATAGTATTGTTTTAAAATATGGTAAATAAAATAATTTTACCTAGGAATATATTTTATATATAAAGAAATAATTTTCAAAAATAAAGTATAGTTATATATGATGTGGTTGTTGTTAGGAGTTGATAATATTTAATTATTATCATATAGGGTTTGATTAGTCCTGCTCGTCCAATTTTGAGCATTGACTATTATCTGAATTATTGGTAGTTTTCCTTTTTCCATCATAGGTTGGTAGATAGAATTTGTTAGAACATTGGAACGAACACCTTGTGAATTAAGTTTCACATTTTAGCTATAAGGTGTTCGGTGATAATGTTAGGTCAAAAGAATTGGATTTTAATAAAAATAAAGGAAACATATCTAAATTTTTTTTTTGAGGAAACATTTTATATACACTGATTTATAAATCAGAATTATAAAATATATTTTGGAAATAAGATGGATTTTCAAAGAAATTAAATCCCAGTGACTTTGATAAAGTTTTCAAAGGATTTTTGGAAAAGTAGTAATAATTTTACATAAAAATACTATAAACTATAAATACTTTGAAAAGAAAATTTTATAGAAAGATGTGTTTTCATTGGTTTTGTTCGCGGAATGAGTCCCAATTTGTTTTGTGATGATCAAAATAATCTTCTAAGTGACGATCGGATGTTTGCCTAGGCAAACGTTGTAGCGCACTTAGTAGATTATTCTCTTTATCATTTTACCTTTGGGACAAGTTCGAATCCGAACAGATCCGAAATAAATTTGAATTAGATATTTTGTTAAATAATTTTAGTTGGAAATATACATATATATATATATGTGTATGTATGTATGTATGTATGTAGGTATATGTGTGTGTGTGTATATATGTATGTAGTATTGTTTAAAATACAAAGATTTGAAAGAAGTCTTTTTATAATTAATTAGTTTGAGTGATTTAAAAGTGACTAAAAATGAGAAAGTGATGTGTTCGGATGGTAAACACTTCTCTTGAGTATTACCCTTCTTGGTAAAAGGATTTATGATATTGGTAGTACCCAGTTCCTTGATATCACTTTGGAGTTATTCGGGCTACATGTATATTTCTATGGATTAATTATATAATTTCATTTCAAAGGATTTTTGAAATAGAATCCTCCTTTGAAATGAAACCTGGATATTTGGCTACTAAGTTTCAAAATAATAAGGTATCTTGATTTAGTAAATATTAATAAAGGTTTTAGAAATTGAATTAATTTAATAAGAAGGTTTAATAAACTTTGTTTTATTAAACCGTGTCTTTTGATTTTAACATCTAGGAAGTGAAAATAATTTGATGTTATTGGGTTGGCTAATAAACGTCTTTACCTTAGAGGTGTCTATGAAAAAGTAGACTCTAGGATGGAGTTTGGATACTAGCATACTACTATTCTTACCTACTTACTAGACTGAACAGGTAAACAGGTTGGATTGGTCGACTCAGTTTTAGGACCCAAATTATTTTGGGCCTATTTCTGAATAGTTAAAAAAGTGAAAAGGAATTAAAATTAGATGTCTTGTATATACTCTTAGGATATAGGGAAGTATTATATAAGTTAATAAATTAAAATGATTTTTTAATGAAAGGGTATTATGAATTAAGTTGTATCATTTAAAATGTTTGAAAACCTATGTTGGAATTATTATGAGATATTCTCATAAATATTTAGGAGGGTAGAAAGTAGTTGGGTAATAAGAATCTTTACATCACTGTGTAGGTTGTACGTAGATCATTTCCCTTTCTCATATAATTCTCGATCCAAGATTTGAGTACATGACCTGAGGTGTTTCGCACCGTTTCGAAGAAGGATTTATCACTCAAATTTTGACGGCGAACACTTAATGAGGGTTCTTAATATGGAACCAAAATTTATCTATCATAGTTTATGTCTATGAAAGGAGAATAAAGGATTATAATTAAAAAGCCTGATCGAAGTTGGCACTGGGGAATCAAGTGAGCGATGCTAGTTCGAAAGTAAAGTTATATATTTGAGTGAGTGCAAATCAATTTTTGTATAGTAATGAGCTATGTACATCATATAGACTGATGAGTAGTGTTAAGTCTTCTAGGGTTAGTTTTTTTTGGTTTAGGGTTGTGGTAAATTTCGTGGTTGAAATTCTTTTAAAGGGGAGAGTGCAACGACCCGGAATTTCACTGCTTTAGTTTGGGAATATTTAGTTAATTTTAAATATTCAAATAATGGTTTTTATTATTAAAATAAATTATTTTAAATAATGAATAATAATGGTGAAATAGTTTTTCAAATTTGTTTACAAAAATAATTAGTTCGAAGAAAAATCGAAAATGTGATTCGAATTTGTTTTCCGAATTTTCGACTTTTCGTCGGCTAAAAGTTATTGGAAACGTTGTGAACACTTTTGTATAGATATATGCATTTGTAAATAAGTTAGTATTCATATTCATTTGAAAATAAGTAAATCATATACATGTATACATATATGTATAATAATGCATTTAGTTAAGTTAAAAAATATAAGAAAGAGAAGATGCTTCATGAAAATACGTAAAAACAAAGTACATTTGGCATCAAAACATGTTGTCTAAGCAAAGGGAGCAAAGGGAAGGCGGGGAGAAGCTTGTGGGCATGGGGGTACATGAAGGTGAGGTGGCATGGTGATGTGGCAAGTGGATGTGGAGGGTAAAAGATAAGGCTATTTTAGTAATTTACTTTGTTCTCTTGCTTATAAATTACCCTTTCACTTCTTCAAATTTTCCTCCTCTTCCTTTTTACCCTATCTTTCTCATATCTTATCCAAATGGAGGATTTCTTTTTTTTCAAACAATAGCAAATTCCAGTGGCTATAACTTTCGTGCGTACCACTTCTTCAAATTTTAAGTTTAGCCATGTCCAAATCTCATTTCTATGTATAGTATTTTCGGACCTAGATTTTCAAGTCCAAAAATACCTCTTTTTTATCATATCTCCCACAAAACAGATCCAAATTGAGTGATTCTTTTTTTAAATTGTATAGAAAAGAATTTCCAAGAACTTTCCCTTTAGAAACTTTTCCAAATTCCATGGGTAACTTGTCCAAAAATTAGTTGGAAGATGACCATTTTCGGGTTTGATTTTTGTGAATTCGATGAAAATCTGATATCCCTCCACTTTTCAAGGCTAAGCTCCACTACCCTTGGGCCGTGTCCACCATACCTTAGCCTAACCCACTTAAGGACCGAAGGCCTTAAATCTCCACTTTTGTTAAAGAAAAGTTAGGAGCTAGGTTATAGACAAGTTCTAGTGGAAGTTCGAAGTGGTTTGGTAGCTTTCGAGTGAGTATAGCTCACGAATTTATTTAAAAGATCTAACTTTTAATTTATTGCGTATCTTGTTGCTAACTTATAGCTTGATTGGGTTGAATATGATGTTGCTTTGTTTGTATGCCTATGTGTATATTAACTTGAGAATGTAAGTTAAATATTAGAACGGTTAAAAGCTAGAGTTTTGATTAGTTGTATGTTGTGATAATACGTATGTGTGTTGTACTTATGCATATGTTGTAAAAGAAAATTTTAGTATTTGGACATAGTTAGGTTGCGGCATCGAAGTCCTTTGGATTAAAACTTGTTTATTTACTTTATGTTTTTGAAATGTTTTGCAAGGTCCTAAAAAGTTTACTTTTATTTTGCAAAACATTTTTTTGGGTTTATAAGGTGGCTAAAGTACTAAAATAATAATTTTGAAGCATATTTGTTATAAAAATCAAGTTTGGAAATTTCAGGCCATATATTGATAGTCCTTATAAGTGTAGTTTGTAAATACGAACTCTTTTACAAATTTAAAATTGTTTTTACTTAAGAATCCTTTTGAAAAGTGTTTACGAAACTTATATTAAGTGATAATAAGTAATTATTTAATTATTCTTTTAATTAATGATTATTTTATTTATTAATTAAGTAAGGTAACTAGTCCTTAATCATTGGTTAATAAAGGTAATTAGTACTTAGGTAAACTAAGTAAGTTAATCACAATTAGTTAGTTAATTAAAGATTAATATTAATTAATAACTTATTTAAGGATTAATTTTTATTAATTATTATTTTATTATTAAGAAAGGGTTTAATTATTTATTTAATTCCTAATTATTAAAGATTTTAATTAAAGATCTAATTTAAGACTTAAACTATTATTTAATAAAAAGTTTTATTAATTATTTAAGTCTTTAATTATGGATTATTTACTTAATTAATTAGGACTAATTATTATTTAATAAATGTTAAATTATTATTTAATTATTAATTAAAGTCTAATTATTATTTAACTATTATTTAATTATTTATTTAATAGTTAATTATTGTTAAAATTTTAATTAAACGTTTAACTATGATTTAATAAAGTGTTTAAATATTAAATAAATAAAGTTTGAAAGTTTTAAACCACTTTAATTTTGAAGATCGGTTTTGTTTTAAAGTAACTTTCTTTTAAAAAGAATATTTTAAATCCAAAGGATTTCTTTGTCGACTATTCTTAAGTAACCCCAATTGAATATGAAACCCAATGACATCTGTTAAGTAGAATAAATCACCGTTTTGCTAATTAAATTATACCGACATCTGTTTAGCAGAATAAATCACCGTTCTATTATAATTCACCAAATAGGTTATGTTGACATCTATTAGACAAAATAAAAACCCATTCTACTATTATATTAACTTGGACATGTGTTTAGCAGAACAAATCCACGTCTACTATTATATTAACTTGGACATTTACCTATATGTTGATTAATTGTTGGTTGTTGATCCCTTTTACATATCTGCTTGTTATGTAAATACTCATGTTATAAGTTGGATAAGTTAAACTGAATTAAATGAACCATTGTGGTCATTAAGCCCCCTTGTGATTTTTTGAAATCAATCATTTTAAATATATTTTTAATAAAGATTTTAAAATAAAGTTATTACTTATTTATAATGTTTAAAGTTTATTATCATTTTATATATGATATTTAAAGGATAATTAAGCAATTATTTTATTAAAGATGTTTTGAAATAATTTAATACATTTCTAAATGATTGTTTAAAAATCATCATTTTGTTAATGTGATTCAGAGATAATTTAATGAAGGATGTTTAAATAATAACTTGTTTATTTAAAAGTGGTTTTAATAATTGATTGTTTATCAAAGGAACTTTATTAGTTAAAGTTTATTAAGGAAGTTTTGTTTTAGATAAAGAAAGTTTATAAATGAAGTTTACAAATGATTTTGGATATTTATAAAAGAGTTTTATAAATAAACTTGGGGATTTATAAAGAGTTTTATAAATGGATTTGGAGATTAAACGAATATATGGCTTTGGAGTTTTACAAATAAATCCCCAAGTTTATTTATTTGTTTATTTGATAGTTAAATAACTGACTATCAAATCTAGACCAAAATATAACTTTGGAAATATCTAGAGAAACACGTGAGTTATATGGCATAGTCATTTTAGATGATGCTATACTGTGTGTATAAATCTCGTTTATTCTCTTAGGACAGATGATAGGGAAATCCGTCCACTTAAATGGTTAAGAGGTGATCCCTGCTCCTATATATTGTCTAATTATTTCCATAAGAACCGAGGTTGAGTTTACTTGAACTATCGAATGTTGTTTCGAAGAGACCTGGATCAGATAAGTATAAATTATCTGAAACCACTTCGATCCAACTCAAGCTTTTTGAACTGAAGACATCTTGAAGATGATTGAACACGGATTTTTTAAAGTGGAAGGGCTACTTGCTACTTGTAACAACCCACCAATCCGTACAATTCAAGCTAACAATAAACCACACATATCCAACCCAAATTGAATGGAAAGATGGATAGTTATGGGAAAGAAAGAAGAAAGAAGAAGAGAAGAGAAAAAGAAAGGAAAGAAACTGTAAACAACACAGAATCTCACAATCACATCGGAACAATATATAATATAATATCAATGATCTTTACAAAAGAGAAACTGTTATATACATACACCCATCATAGTACAATAACAAATCATAGTCATCAGCCTGGATAGTTATAACAACCTGTCCTCACAATTGCTAATAATTTCAACAACAAAGCAGCGGAAAATAAGCATATACGTGAATACGACTTGAAGACCTCCAACTCGTCTTTTGAACTCCAATGCATCCAAAGAAATCTATAAATATGCTCAGTCTGACTAGAGCATTATAATAAAATACTCGAGTTAGTTTGGAAACCAATGTGAGAAATCACACCCAATTGGATTTTAAAGTTCTAGAAAACTTTTGTGTAACGACCTGATATTTTGGACCATTCGCATCCATTATAAGTGTATAGGTAGACACTCATGCCGGAATTGAATTGCTCAAAATACCGCGTTGTTAATTTAAATTGGAAAAACTGAACATATACAGTAAATAAATAATCACAGATCACAGACACAGAGTAATAAATTGCAGCGGAAATAAAAGAGATAGTAGTTCACGAAGCTACTATATAAATATATAAATTACATCAGAGTTAAACCAGATACAATGGAAGAGTAATACGATACATCAGATACAAATCAGAATACATCACTGGAATCATCGAATACTGAAAGCAGAATAGATGGCTGGATCTTCAAGCAAAGCTCCAACTTCAAAGTTGAGTCTTGAATACTGGTACACTCAGTCTGACCCGAGCGTAAAGCAAAACACAAAACACTCGAGTCAGGATTAACATTCTTATATTTATAAATCCAACTCAAGTGAAATAGCAATTGAAATACAAGTAACTCAAAGGATGTTTGGAATAACCATCCTTTAAGGATCCGTTAAACTATCTACTAGGTAGTAGTGTACGATAAGTAGATAATGTCTATCAGTAATATAAAGATATCAAAATAGTGTTAAGTCATGGCCCATTCCACCCTTAACACATTTTTATTCCCAAGAGCATATACAAGACCGTAGTTTCCCCAAAACCGGAAGTCACCAGAGGGCAATCCATATACTAAAGGTACAAAACAAATTCGTAGTGGTCGTGAATAGGGAATACAAGTATGACAAGGCACATGAGGCAATACCCAAGGTAGTGATACTACCGTTTGCCTGATCCGGACTGGTGAGAACGCATCGCCGCAGCGACCGCAACACCGTGAAACAACACTCCCAAAATCAAGGGTGTACCAATCAACAACAAGTAATGAGTAGTTCGAAGAAGTGTGTTCACTTGAGGTAGCTGACCTCCATTGGCCCGGCATGGCTCCTGTTTTAGTCATTTCCAATTTGACACAAGTGTCAAGGCTATCCATCATCGTTCTCTTTCTTCAGTCATCAACGTACATCATTCCAACCACTTCATTCTGGATCACACTCCGCGTATAGTTATTAAAGTGGTTTCGGTTTAGACAGAGAGTATGCCCATAACCGATTCCAGTCTCTTTAATAACTTTCGTAATTATTACACCGATTGGTCGTTTATATATTTCAAAAACCAAATCAAATTCAATTTCAATTTCAATTCGTAAACCAACATTTCATTTGTCTTTCTAAATCAATTTCCAATATTTACGTTTCAAAACTTCCACATTCATAATTTTAAAATCTTATAATTCAATTTCAATTTCGATTTCTTTTTAAAACAATTCAAATATCGATTCAAGTTCATATAAGTTTCATTCCGAAGTCATTTAAATTAATTTAATTTAACATTCAAATCAATTTAACTTCATTTATCGATTGCATTCAATATTCATTAAGTTAATTTGCCATTCAAAACAATTTCTATTAAATTTCCAATTCATTAAATCCATTATTTAAATTCAACTTCCTTATATCAAAACTTACAAATTGAATTAAATTAAATTCATCAAATCGAATTCTTTAAATTTCAAGTCTTACATTAATTTCAATAAATCACATTTTATTTCTTGTTAAAGAAACTCAATTTCACTTATTTACTTACTTAAATAATTTTCCAAACTTAATTAATAAAGAAACTCAATTTCAATTATTTACGAAGTAAAATTCACTTATTCACACATTCAATTTAATTTAATCATTAAATAATTCAATCTTATTTAATTATTAAATAATTCAAAACTTAATTATTAAATAATTTCAAAGTTTAATAATTTCAAACTTACTAATAATTTCAAACTTAATTCAATCATTTCTCAAATTTAACAACATTCTTTTATCAATTACATTTGTTAATATTTTGTTTCAGATTATTACATATTAACATTTTCCTTTCATTAAAATTAAAATTTCAACTTCATTTCAAAACCATATTATTTATTCAAATAAAATCTTCGTTTATTTTTAAATCAAATTATTGACCAATCGGGTTTTTATTTAATTCTCTATCCTAGGTCAAAGTTCAATTTGGGTATTTATCATTTCAACCCGATTCCAATTTAATTCAAAATCAAAACATAGCAAAGGGAACTTGAAGTGTGATAACTGGGATGGTGTCAAAGTAAATAAACAAGCAATAACAACAACCAATATCAATCCAAAAATCAAATCAATAATCCCGAAATAATCGTATTAATTCGCATTGTTGTTTGTGCGAATTAATATAATTATTTCTAGAATCTACACTATCATTTCATGTAGATTAAAGATTATTACATTACGGTTTTTCACTTGTCATTCAATTTCAATTTATACTACAACAATTAATCCAATATACGTCGATGGTTCAAAGTGTAATTATCACTATTCTACATGTCAATTAATTTAACAATTAAAAGGGGGTCATATTCAACTAATCAAATTTAACATATAAATCAGTTTTAAAATCATTAACTATCCAATATCCATTTCAATTTTGCATACTTTTTATCATTTAACACTAACAATTTAACGTCCAATATAAACATCAACAATCAATCAATTATCAGCCAAACTGTATTATCATCGCATAAATAATTAACAGATAATGGTGTCAAATGTCACAGGTGAACTGATATAGGCAATAACATATATAACAGTGTAATTAACTAACAGCAGCATATTTCAATTGTCGTTTCAATCGAAATCAAATTTAATAAATAAAAGAACGTTAATCGTGAGTGAGTGCTCACCTTTCGAGGCTAGAGAGATTTGTCACCGAAATGAGTTACGAATTCAAGCTCGAGTTTCCAAAGCAAAGTAAGACTTGTACGAATTGGACGACAAAGCGGGTAGATAGGATCGATGAAATATATCAGAATCTGGATCGATGAAGATAATTGGTATAAGCGAACTTGTATATAAATATGTATAACTATATTTATAAAACCATATTCTAAATTTAAACACATATTAAATAATATATACATATATTGAAATTTTAAAAATCATATCATAAAGTCAATATCAACATACATACCATATATATATAACAAAAGTATAAACTAAAATATATCATTGACATCCTAAAACCAAGTATGCAAATCTATATACTATTATATAAGTATATATTTGAACCATAACAACTGTTATAAAGCTTACCTATTCTATTCTCTATAAATTACAGAACCGGTCACTATATTACATATACTCTAGAACCAAGGCAAGATAAAACTTCACATATATATATGGACTTAGATAGTTATGTATATTTAATCAAATCAGGGGATGAACAACAAATCTCTCCCTTCTTTTTCCAAAATGTAAGAATATAAATGAACTGGCATATAGGTTGTGTCATATATTGAAAGTTAGAGGTACAACTATACATATATAGATTTAAACACCCAAACCTATAGGCATGTAAATTAGACATGCGCAGCTACTATATAAAATATACTTACAATACAGAATACCCTGTTATATCTCAAAGCAAACAGACAAGGAACGAAAATATATAAACAGATTTAAATAAAAAAAAGGAACTCATTCAAATAAAAGCATGTACTGGAAAGAATACAGAATATAAAACTTTGTATAAAATTTACATAACATATATATCAGTTGCTAAGGCTAATTTTAAAATATGAATATAAATTTGTATATATTCAAAACATACATGATATGGCAAAACAGGCTAACCGATGTGCCGACAATACACTCATAACTAAATATATGTAAAGCCCCACGTATATATTCCTTCATTCCTTATAATATATATTGTAAAACTGAATTGTAAACATATATATTAGAAAACTGACATAAATAACATACTTCAAACAATAAGTATATATTATATAATTTATATAACTTATATACGTACATCTACAGCTAACGCATATATGCTGAAATAGGTGTATAAAACCAAACATAACATAGTACAGCTTAAACATAACTTCTATATACATGGTACACCCATAAGCAAGTAACATGAAATATATATTATACGGAAAAAAATAGAACTAGGTAGTTTGAAACGTTTAGAAAAATATATATATTTTTAACTTACGGTAGTACCACAGAGGGGAAGGGAAAAGAAAGCCTGGCCAAGATGAGATTATGTAGCAAGGCGGAGGAGGAAGTCGTCTGACTTTTGCTGGCCGAAGTTGACAGGCCGGGGAAAGTTGCTTCGGCAACATGGTGGAAAGGTCGAAGGTCAGAGGGTTGTTGGATGGACTGCCGCTCAGGCGCGGTGATGGGATGCTCGGCCGAGACTAGGTTAGGAGCGCCGGAGGGGATAAGGCGGAACGTGGGTGCTTGGAGTTTCGGTGTGTGGCGGTGGAAAACAAACGAAGAAGAGGGTGGTTCGGCGACCTGCGCTTGGATCTGGGTTGCTTTTTTTCTTTTTCTTTTTATAGTATCGGCCATGGAAAACAACAGGGAGGAGGGGAAAGAGACATGCGTGGCTACTACTTTGGTGGGCCGGCTCTTGGTGTGCTCACGTGAGGTGGTGGAGGCCGGTAGTGGAGGGATGGGGAAGGATGGTGAGTTGGAGATTAAGGCGGAGGTGAGAGTGTGAAGTGGGAAGGTTTGATATATTTGAGGGTCTGGACAGTGAGAGTGTGAAGTGGGAAGGTTTGATAAAGGGATGGTATTCAATTCGAGAAAGAGCAGGTTGGAAAAAATTTGCTTTCATATTTTTCTCAAAAGCAGAACAAACGAACAGAAAAATGGAAAGGCACAAGCCACACAACATATATTATCGAGTACATAGGGAATGATAAAAGCCAATATAGCATTGGGAACTAGAAAGCCAAAAACTGAGAAAATATTGAATGCGGTGGCCTTGGAAATCATCCGGTTAATACAAATGGTCACAGACATCCAAAGTTAACGATTTTAATACCGATACGGTCATCCGTTTCACGGATCCTGCTCTGAACCGAGCTTCAAAACACAGAGTTGAATATACCGTAGAGGTCAGTACGACGAGACAATCAAAACGGCATACGGATATCAGTGATACGATTGAATTATAAAAATTCGAATTTCCTAATAGCGGAAAATGCAAGAAAAACACTGAAAAATAAGATCGACGGAGCCAAAGATGTCCGAATTTGGAAAAACGACAAACATACATCTTGCTCAGAAGATGGTTTAGAATTTTTCTGTGCAAAAATATTTAGGTTTCGGAAACATTTTATTTTCATCGCTTTTTAACTGATTAAATTGAAGTAAATTTACGCGCGAAATAAACTTTCATATTTTCGGACGAAAATTTACCAGTAGCTATGTTTAACTAAACGCATTCCAAATATCAAATTTTTATTTCAAAATTTTATCGTTTAAAATTTCATAAAATTTCAACTAATAACGTTATTAAAAACCGGTTAAATTTACGGGTTGTTACATTTTGAAAATCAAAAGTATCTTGTAAGACCATGCCACACATAAACAGGGATGGGTTTTTAGCTTACGATAACCAAAACAATCTCTATAGAAATCCATTTATATTATAATAATGTCCAAGGATCAAAGTAAAATATGAATATTGCTGAAATGCTTGCATTTCACATTTCAGCATAGTTGGGCACAACTAAGTCCGTACGGTGCTTATTGGAGAATTGATTCCATAAAATGACTGGGCTACTGGGGCACCACCCGTCACGATGCATCTCTAGGTAAAATAACACCCAAGTTGAACGTATAGACCTCTACCAACACAGAACCCGCCTACTCCTTACTGGATAGTACCAAATATGATCACCCCTCCGTTAATGGGCCACGAAGCATACAAATGAGAGATAATATCGACTCTAGATAGAGATGATCATACCCTACTTGAGAGCGACCCACTTAGCCCTACTGCATCTCCCCTGTTTTAGTCATTCTCGATTGATGAGGCTTGAGGCTACATTTTACCTTTATAGCACTTCCCACTTAGAATGCTAACACTGCCCTCTAGGTAATAATGTAATAGTAACATTCATCCATACAAGTTTGTTCTGGGACTGAATGAAACACTTGAGAGCTCCGTCTTCAATTTCCATCATCCTTAAGATATCTTCACTTCGCAATGCTTAAGTTGGATCGAAGTGATTTTTGGATAACATATCTGATCCCGGTCTCTTCGAAACAATATTCGATAGTTTCTGGTAAACTCAATCCTGGTTCTTTAGGAAATAAATAGTCAAATTTAAGAGCGGAGATCACCTCCTAACAGTTAGTGGATGGATTTCATTATCATTGTCCTAAGAGAATGAAACGAGAATTATACGCATTATACAGCATCATCGGCGATGACCATGCCACATAACTCACGTGTTTCTCCTAGATATTTCCAAAGTTACGTTTGGGTCCAAATTCGATAGTAGGTTATTTAGCCACCGAATAAACAAACATTCAAATCAGGATTTAAATTCCATAAGGTAAAACAAACATTGGTTAAGCACTAAGCTACACTAAGCCCGTTTTTTTACAAATCCTCCATTAGCTCAAATTACTTTGTAATATTTGTACCAAAAATATTTTTATAAAGATTCATTCATAAACTCTTATACTTTCAATACTTGAAAAATATCTATATACTTATCCCAACGGTATAAGTTTATTCACCAACACTGAGGAAGATACTCTTTTTATACAATTATAAGTCATTTATAAACTCCATTATAAATTTCTAAAACCATTTATAAACCATTTCATAAATCTCTGAAAATCACTTATAATCTTTTTAAACAATTTCAATTACTTATAACTCTGTTTAACCTCTAAAATCATTTATAAACCCTTTATAAATCCTTAAAACCATTTATAAAAATCCTTTTATAATCTATAACTCATTCTAAAATTTGTTTCAAACACCTAACCATTATAATACCCTTTTACTCCTTTTCAATCTTCCTTTAAGTATTGCAGCCATGTTATAAGATTCTTCTTGTAAAACTAAAATCAGTTTATAAAACCCTATTTATAAATCTCGAAAACATTTATAAACAAATTCTAACCTTTTACTTTAAAACACTACTATATAATAATAAACATTATAAATAAATAAATATTAATTTTAAAACAACTTAAAATAATAATTAATAAACTTCAAAACATTTTTAATAAAACAATAATAATTTATCTTAAACGTTATTATAAATAAAAATAATTAATTTCCAAAAGCTTATTGATAAATAATTAAATTTAATTTCAAACTGTATTAATATTCTAATTAATTAACCTTTCAAATATTAAAATATTTATAACAATATTAATATAAATAAGCAACTTTTAAAACAAAATTATATTTGCTTAATAAAAATCCATACTTAACTTTCCACATAATCGTTTCCATATTTATAAAGCTATATTTATAAATCTCTTCTATTTTATGAAACTTCCTTTCATAAAATCCCTTTATTTATGAACCCCAGTTATAACTCCATTCCTTTATAAATCTCTCTTATTCATAAAATCCCATTCAAAACATAATTTTAACCATTTTTAATCTTGCTCCTATATGTATAAATTTCTTTTATAATTTTCTTTCAATTTATAAAATATCGTTTAACAATCTCAATTTACCCTCACTTTCAATTTCCAAAAGAACCAACTATTTTCTAAAATATCATTCCACATCGTATAATAAATCCACCGTTTGATTTATTTTTCAAATCTATCCATTGATTAGAATTCTTTTATCTATAAACACAGTTTATAAATCCATACTCTTACTGACGAAAATACGATTTTACAGATGTTCATTTTCTTTGTAAAATATCACTTTTGTAAATTATCATATTTATAAATTTCACCTTTATAAATAAATTATAATATATGTACCTATATATATATCACTTTATATAAAATGGTTAATAAATATTTATATCAAAATATTTCTATTTTTTTAAAACCATATCCCTTTATTATACAGGACTAACTTATTTTACAAGATTTTAAAAATCTTTATTCACGATTCGAAAACTCTATTTAAATGTTTTATAAAACTATTAAATTATAATATCCACAAAAATCAACTCTTTGATTTTAAAATAAATTATTTCTTCAAATAATTCAAAAATAATTATTTAAAACATATATAATTTCCAAAATCACTTTGAAATCCCCATTTAAATCAATCACTATTTTATGGTATTTTAAAATACCAAAATATAAGGCCCGCTGTTACTAAAGTAGTAAATAAGCAAAATTGTGTTTGTGTCATCAATTATAGCATCCAATATATCATATATCAAATTATATGAAAACAGAATCAATAGTGTGAGGAATCCTGTTGGATCCCTCCAACTTGTCCCCCTCCATCACATACGATATATAATCATAAAAATATAAATCAACCGCTCCAAGACGGGATTCGTATACAAAGGGTCATCCACTCTTACATGGGAAAGTAATAGGGTCTTATCTGCTCCAAGGGCGGGAATATATCCAAACCAACAATATAAACTTGTAAATCATCCAAACATTCAATAACAATCAACAGTAAAATATCCACACATCTAATCAATAATCTTATCAACTATATAATATTTCTAGTTAATCAAAAAGGCGAGATTAACTCACATTGATTTTAGCCGTTGCCGAGGCATTCCGGTTTCGAACTAAAATCGAACGACGTCCGATTTTAGCCTAAATTTCAGCGGTCTCCAAATCCGACCAAACCGGTCGCATCGCGAAGCTTACATCATCACCAGCGCAACGCAAAAATCTTCACCTTAATTGGACCTCATATGGATAAGTTATTTGATTTATAAGTTAACGGGAATTAAATATAAATTAATCCCACTAATTACTTTAATTATAAAAATAATTACATTCTTAACCTTCTTCCTTCTAGATCTAAATTCCAAACGCCTGTACGAGACACCATGGTAGCTCCTTTATTCACCTCCCCTTCCCTCTACACTCGACGGAATCGAGAACTGACAAATCCATTGCACTCCCTTATGCGAAAGTTATTCGAATATCACCACCATTCGCTGCCCGAACCTTCACCTCAAATCGCGACTTCACCTACTGCCCTCGACCCAGCGAGATCATGAACCCCTATCCACGATCGCACTTCACCATTCTTCGCTAAATGCTGCTCTTCGACACCCTTAACTCGAATCCATTCTTTATTTCCACCAACTTCACGTTACCTAGCTAAAATCTCAAGCCCTAGATCGCCATTTTCAAACCGTTGAACTCCAAATAGAAGCCGCACCCTCTGATCCTAATGTCAATAAGCATATCTCAGCCTCATAAACATAAAGATACTTGCTTTATTTTATATTTGATTTTAAATGTTTTCTTTTTTTTCCTGGGTAACAATAGAATTTGAATAGAGGAAGGGAGGAGCATTTAATAGAAAAGAAGGAATAAGGTGGGTATGGCATGAATAGTGGAGAGTGTGGGATAGGTATGGCAATTTAAAGAATATATATATTATTATTAAATTTTTATACTAAAAAATATTCACTCGAGGCACTCAAAAATCTCAAACTCCAAACGAGGCGTGCTACCTGTCGTTCTATACGTACTACCTCTATTTCGAACACAATGAAACTATTCTTGAGGCCTAATTCAATCATATACAGAAGATAGCTTTTCAAACCCAATTATTATATAAATTTCAGAAATTAATTTCTAAGCATTTCGATCTCGCATGACCAAATGATACGTCTGATTGCTACGTAATTCGACGACATACTATAATACTCTATCATGGATCCAATGAAACTGGTTTCGTCAAACTCCGAGACAATGCCCTAAAAAGCAATTTTTACACGTTAATTAAAACGAATTATTTTCAAGAATCGGTTTAATCACTTTTAATTCAAATTTTAAAGTTTACTATCTCCATTCTTATTTAAATAGAATTTAGATTGTAACGTTTCGACTTTTCGACGCTCGAAAGTCGACATTAATACGTCCACTGTATCAAATGCTGCGCAATCGAATGCTGGAAAACCGAACCATTAGAGTTAAAAAGAAGAGGTAGAAGAAGACAGAAGAAAAGAAAGAACAAAAAAAAGAAACAATATCAGAATCTCACATTCGCAGCGGAACAATATACAATAAATAATCACTAGTCTTTTAAACAAAGAACTATATCAGTTTATACATACATCATCAGAGTCAATATACAACTCAATACAACAATGGACAGTTATATAAATTTGTCCTCACACAGAATACACAGTGGAATAAATAAACAAGTACGGGAGTACGTCTCGCCATCCAGCTTGCCTCCAAAGCTCCAGAATATCTAGAATATCCTGATAACATAACTCTAGGCTGCCCGTGTGGAAAATTTTGGGCACCCAGAGTTTAGAAAGGGAACAATAAACTCCGAGTCAGTCATGGTGACTGGTGTGAGATCGTAAAACAGTTATTTTCACAAAGAAAATAAAACAAATTCGTAATGCTTTTGGAAAATGAAACTACCATAAGGCCTCCCGCCACACACACAATGCAAACGCAGAATTGGAGGAGATTTCTCCTTATGATAGTCAAAGATGCTTACTACGCAAAATCATTGGATATTATTACTAGTGCATAGTGTAGAAAACATTTCAAAAGTATAATATTAATCTTAGCCAACATACAACCATTATTGTATGCCTACTATAGCTATTATGTTCAATAGCATGTTACCGCCACATTCCATAGCAGGTTATACAACTAAAACCGTACAGTGCGCGTATTGTTTCTTTGGATTTCCAACAAATGGTCAGGCAAAGGAACTTCCTTACACCGAAATGAAACGCCTCTAGAAAGACACCCCGAGAACCTAATCGGATCTCTGCAAACACAAGGCCGACGCTACCTTACGCTGTACAGCTGTAACTAGGTAACCAACACACTGACACTACCTCACACTGTACAGCTGTAACTAGATAACTAACACACAAGTATGCCATCCCCCGGTCGTTACCGACCTTTAACCGAGGATCCTCAACCACAAAGCAATAACCACAAAGTATAATAAATTTGTAGCATCAACATAGGTAAAATATCTAGGCTCCATACCATGATATCACCTTTTATCCGGAAGGAAATGACATACCCAAGGGGCGCGACCCCTAACAACCTTGCCGCAACATTCCTGTTTCGACCATTACCGGGTTGTGAGGCTCGACGAAGTCTCGTCCACAAAGCCACGCTTTTTCACAAAGCCACGCTTTTTCACAAAGCCACGCTTTGATTAACAAATGATCAACAGCACTTCGTATGCCACATTACCAAATTGGGAATGTATCACTAGTAACCATCAACTACATAACCTATGAGCTCGTATGTCTCAGAGAAGGGTGTTAAGCTAAGAGAATAAATTCTCCGCCACCAACATAAATGTATTTGATAGAAACCAGTTTTACATCTCAAAGTGTAATGTCAAACACACATCCATACAAGTCCGTTCCGGGATCGAACGGAACCGAAGGCACTTCCAAAGAAACCCTTGCAATCCGGGTATTCACTAATCACGTTTGGACTTCCCATCACAAGAAGAGTGATATAAAACTCTATACCGGAGCAACTCGGTGCAGAGACATTCGACAGGTTGTCCTTTCATTTTCAAAAATACCCGGTCTTCACACCGGTCTTCAAATGTTATCCATTCACGACGTATCACTATTCAGAATGGGTTATATGACACAAAGTCCTCTCCCAGCTTAACCGAATAATGAGCGTTTGTTTTAAAAACAAATCAAGTGCCATTTCAAAGGCAAATATTGATAGTCGGTTATTTAACTATCAACAACATTCACAACAAACAACCAATTTAAATAATTTTCACAAATTATTAAATTTCAAAATATCTTCACAAGATATATTTTCCACACTTCAACACTTTGAAAACAAATTTCAAATCACTTTTTCCACACTTCATCACTTTGAAAACAAATTTCAAATCATATTCACTCGCGGAATAAAATTCCCGATATTATTCATTTCCCTTTTTATTTATAAATTCCCACTGTGAATTTAAATTTCCTAATATTCACTTTCAAACACCAAATCAATTTCAAATTTGATTTCAAATTTATTTCAACCCCAAATCACTTTACAAATCGATTTCCAATTTATTTCAACACAAATCAATTTTTCATTCAACATCAAATAAATTTTTGTATCGATTTCCCAAAGATTTATTTTCAAATACCAAATCAATTTCAAATTTTATTTCTTGAAACTTATCACCTTTTAAATAAATTCCTTTATTCTTCCAAACCATCTAAAATTCCATTTTAAATAAATTTCCCAACTTTCGAATAATACTATTCAAAATCCATTAAAAAAATCTTTTCCCATATTTTGGAAATAATTCGATAAGATTTCAAAAATCAACTTTACCCTTTAAAATTCCTTCTTTGAAATTCAACTAATTCTTTCAAAAGAATTTACTTAAAATTTCCAATTTTAATTTTCAAAAATCCAATTTCATTTATTTCTGGTATCCAACGATACCAAAAATACATTCGGCTAAATTATAGCCTTCAACACATTCAATCGTCAAAATAATCATTCACAGATTATCAATAAATCATCACACATCATATGAAACAAATTCATATAACATATGAAACAAATTCATAATATTTGAGGAATGCAGTTGGATCCCTCCAACCTGTTTCCCTACATCCACAGATGTTAGCACAATACCAATTCCACCTCGAGGTGGAATATCGGGTATATGGGATTTATAAAATATCATCCGCTATTATGCGGTGCATAGGGTCTCATCCGCTATATAATGCGGGAAAATCAATCACCAATATATATATATATATTCCAATATATATATATATTGCTATATACTAATATATATATATATATATACTATCACAATCAAGCAATCAATCAACACAATCAATAATTTTAAATATAACAATTTAAAATTAAACAAACCCTTTGTTTGAGTGAGAAGATCTCACCTTTGCTTTAATTTGCAATCCATTTCCATTTTGACCATTTCTCCATTTTTAACCTTGTATAAACAATTTATACAATTTATAAATATTCGAACAATCGAATAATCAACTTTCATTTAAAATTTGACTTAACTAATAATTAGTTTTAAACCAATTCCTTTCTTTAAAAATCTAGTCTTTATAAACTCTATATTTTTTTCTTTTTTTAGTAATTAACAAAAATAAGAATTTTCTTTACTGTCCTATATATATATATATATACAGGTGATTCCATTTTTAAAACAAAACTGTTAGTTCCGATCAGATCAAAAATTCATTTAGGAGTTTAAGCTTAAGGAACATTTAAATTTACTGTTTTTGAAATCAACAGTTTAAAATTTAGGTTAATATACCTTACTGCTACAACCTTGCTCAAACAGGAAGACGACATCATCGCGAAACAGCTGCGGGCACGCGACCCTCCATTGATCCTTCCCAGAACCACCCATAGGCGCGTCGTTTGCCAAGGAATCAAACTCCTCCGCCCTCGCGAGACCATGCTGCCCACTGCCTCATTCCCCCTTCGCCATCGAACCGAAGCCCTAAACCCAAATCGATAGTCTCCTGCCTACTCGCCTTCAAGATCTGTCGTGCTTCAATTTCCCATCCCTCGCGTGCGCGAACGCACCTCCTTCCAGCGCCTCCAGGTGGTCGCGACTTGATGTGGATGCGGTGGCCATTTTCCTTTGATTCACGATTTTGAAATTAATTTGAAAACGAGGGAATGAAGATGAATTCCTTTTCGAAGTTCGTCATTTTAAAGAAGAAAATGAATCGCGTTTGATTTTTAATCTGCCTATTTTTTTCTCGATTTGCTTTTCAGAGTTGAAGAGTAGGAACGAGTGAAATTATTTATGCGGCCATTATCTGAAATTTTTCTTGAGGAACGAATTACTGCCAAAGGAAGACAGGGTAGCGTGCTTTAAACGAGAAGAGGAGACAACTAGGTCGACGGAAATCAGATGCTAGGGTGGCTACATATTTAACCTTTATATTTTATATTAAAAAAAAATTCTCGATTAAATTTTCAGCGCATTTACTTACCGTATGCTCACACAACAACTCCAAATGCTACCAAAATTGAAATCCGATAATAATAAAATATTACGGATCCAATGGAACAGGTTTCGTCGAATTCCGAGACTGTGCCCCGGAACGCTATTTTTAAATTCAATTTAAACGATATAAATTCAAAACTGAACAAACCACTTCCAAATTCAATTCTGAAAGTTCCAGTACCTTCAGAATTATCAATATAGATTTTCCAAGCCTTGAAAATATTTTTAATCGGCTTAAAACTAGGGATTCAAATTTTTACCCAACTTCAGTAATTAAATTCAATAATTTAATCGCCAAATTCATTCTGATATCTCGAATTTCAAATTAAACTAACTTCCAGATATTTAAAATCAATTTAATATCCTGATTTCCAATATCAAAAATTCAGGGTCGTTGCAGTCTTCCACCCTTAAAAGAATTTCGTCCCGAAATTACAAGTTAAGAATGATCCAATCCCCGTTTATCATTTTCCCAAAACCAAACAGTTTATCAACTTATCACCCCAAATCTTTTTATTAAAGATCATCATTATTACTTTAACTAATTTTTCACAATCAACCATAAGTTCCAAATAATATGGTTTTCTTAACAATTCAAATTTCATTTCAAATTCAAATTTTGAATTCAAAATTTACTCAAAAAATTTCGAACTCTCTAAATTTCCGAGAAATTCCGCCAGCGTCTCCTTTGCGCGGCTAGCTCAGTACGACTTCAAAATGTCCCTAAGGACTCCTAAATTCCAATAGAAAACAAAATGCCAAGTGGCAAAATCAGAAACTCATAAAATTTCATACCGAAATTTTAAACACATACCTTTTGTTGAGAAATTCAAATTCATCTTCGAAATCAAGATCCAATTCCATTTTCCTACACCCTTTATAATCCCTGTATACTTTACTTAACAATAATGGCCAAATTCACTTATTGGATTTCCAAATACCCAGTTTACTTAAGAATTTCATTCATTATTTCTTAAGTTCAATATAAGTATTTACATACTACTTATATTTAGTTTCACTTCACTAACAAAGTTATATATTCATTTCCATTCAACTTTGCATTTTCAATTCCATTTGAATTCAATTCACTTTATCTCAAATTCAAAATTTTAAATTATTTGTCGTTACTGAAAATTTTCAAAATTTTTCTAACTTCCAAAATTTTCAGAAAATTTTGGCGGAGTCTCCTTTGTACGGAGGAGCTTTAGCAATTTGACAAAAGATATAAATATATATACATCGACCCACTCGGTCGGAAAAGCAAAAACAATTCATATTTCCTATTTGGTATTGCGTAGACGTACCTTTATTAGCATTTTAAGCAAAGCGACTTATTTATTAGCATTTGCGTAACCCAAATGTAGCCAAACGGCTTCCAAAAACCTACACTTACTCAGTTTAAACACGTAAGTGACAAATATAAGAAATTCATTTACATTTCACTTATTTTCAACAGTAAACACATAGTTTTCATAAGCAATGCATTCAAAATAAATCCAATAGCAATTCATATGGTTTCAATTCAACTTTAGTCGCTTACGACCAATTCACATACCATTTCCATTTACTTCAAGTGATTTACAACTCGTTTTCTTCATTCCATTCATTTTTAGCGAAACGAGCTCATATCGAATTCAATTGATTCCAAAATCAATTTATTTCACTTCTATTAATTCATAGGATTTATTTAATTCTCGTTTTTGTCAAAGGATAATTCTTTCTATTCAAATTTGTTAATATTCATGCAACTAAATGATTACTTAAGCTAATAATCATTTAAATTGATTCCATTTCAATTGAATTTACATTTCATATTCACAAAACCATTCGATTTGTTTAAAACCATTGTACAAAACTCGACAACAACAATGCAAATATTTATATACACTTCTTGTATTTATTTTCCCTTCATTACTGAAGTTATATGTAACGACCCGTAAATTTCAACTGTTTTAATAACGTAATTAATTGAAATTTTGTGAAATTTTAAACGATAAAATTTTGAAATAAAAATTAGATATTTGAAATGCGTCTAGTTAAACATAGCAACTGGTAAATTTTCGTCCGAAAATATGAAAGTTTATTTCGCGTGTAAATTTACTTCAATTTAATCAGTCAAAAAGCGATGAAAATAAAATGTTTCCGAAACCTAAATATTTTTACATAGAAAAATTCTAAAACATCTTCTGAGTAAGATTTCAGTTTGTCGTTTTTCCAAATTCGGACTTCTTTGGCTCCTTCGATCTTATTTTTCTACGTTTTTCTTGCATTTTTCGCTAGTAGAAAATTCGAAATTTTATAATTCAATCATAACATTGATATCTGTATACCATTTTGATCGCCTCATTGTGCTAATCTCCACAGTATATTCATTGGTGTGTTTCAGTGACCGTTATGTGGCGGAAACCACGAAACGGTAAATCATATCGGTACCTGTTTTGAATCCTTTCGGTTCCGAGTCCTTTCATTTCCGTTGTCTATTCATTTCCCAGCGTAAAGCTGCCACCAAAATTAATTATTTCTCAGTATTCACGTTCGACTTTTGGGCTGTCCACTTTCATATCTGTTCATTCTCTTCTCTCTGTTCCATTTCTTATTTTCATTCCCACTTCCTTCCTCTGTCTTGCCGTTCTACATTTTGAAAACAAAATTTATATATATTAAGTTGGATTCTTTCTTCAGTGCCTCCTGCTTCTTCCTCTTCCCTCTTTCCTTTTCTTTTATTTCGGTTGACAGAAGAGAATATTTTGAGCTCACCCATCACCACTCGCCCTCCCCTCTTTTCTTCTTTCGCCAGCCTCCTCTCGCCACGACCAAGACCCGAAGTGTCGCCCCTTAAATCCGAAGAACCCACCACCTCGGCCTTCGTATCCACCCATCGACGTCACTCACAACCGTTCGGCCTTCCCACATTACTGTCCTCCACCATTAGCCTCCCTGACCTCCGCCTTGTCCTTCTTCCCAGCCCTCCTCCGCGCGCCCTACCCCGTCACTCGCCTTGTTTTTCCCGCTGCCTAGCACAGCCGTGCTCTCCTCCTATTGCCGAAACTCTCCAAGCCTCCTTCCTCTCGGATTCCATATCTCCCTTGTACTTGAACTTGTAGAAGGTAATGTGTTGTATGGTAGTATATATAGGTTAGTTATATAGATATTTACTGTTAGTTGTTAATATGCTTTATATATGTATAAGTTGTTTTGGGTTCTCTGGTTTATACTAGCCCGTGCATTTCAATTTTAAGTTAGTATAGGCATAGTTTTCAATATTGTATTTCGTTGTATACAAGATATTAATGTTGTTTGTTATATATATATAAAGGTTATACGTATGTTTATATAAGTTTATATACATTTTAGCTGCTGTCAGATATGTTTCCAGATTTATTTTATTTTTTGTTTTGTTTTTTTTATGAGCTACAGTTTTTTTCTTTTATATAGATTTCTATAAAGTTTATATATACAGTATTTATATATGTGTTTTATATGTGTATTGTCAACAGTTTATATATAAATAGGTGTTATGCAGGTTGTACTTATATTGTCTATGTAAACATATAGTCTGTTAAGATTGCGAAATGATATATATATTTTTCCTATGACAACAATTTTATAAATTGTATGTTATATATTTATACTAGTGATTTCAAAACATGCACGTATATTGGTGACCATATAAAGGTATGCATACATAAGTTATGATTTCATTGTTAAGGGTAGATTTGAACCGTTATATATATTTAAAGTATACAAATCTGTATAATATGTTGGTCATAGGCAAGGTTCACATAAGTTATAGAGTTTAGACATTGGGTACATATAGGCTGAAGTATATTTAGATGTATACTTTCTCTAGTGTTCGCCTATATATTGTATTGTCTGCATTTGGTTAAACTATTTGATTTTCTCTAAATTTATATTATTTACAGTTATGTATATATTATAAAATATAGTGAATTTGGTTTTGAGATGTATATATGTATACATATATAGATTTCGATTTTTAATATGTTTGATCTCAATGTATATATTTAAATTAAGACTTATTTAAAATGTATATGTAATTTAAATTGAATATTGGGTTTAAGGAGGATAATAATAATATACATCTCGTCTATTTTTTTTATAGCTAATTTGATTCGATCCCATCGATTTCTGTTATCAGATCTGTCCATCGAATTCGTGCCAATCTTGCTTTGATTCGGGATTCGTGCTTCGGTTCGTAACTCGATTTCATCATCAAATCCTATCTAGCCTCGAAAGGTGAGCAATCACTCACGATTAACGTTCTTTTATTTATTAAATTTGATTTCAATTGAAACGACAATTGAAATATGCTGCTGTTAGTTATTTATATTGCTATATCTATGCCATCATCTGTATCTGTTCACCTATGACACCTGACATCATTATCTGTTATTTATATTGATATATATATGCCATCATCTGTATCTGTTCACCTGTGACATCTGACACCCTTATCTGTTATTTATACTGATGATATATGCCTGTTACCATTGTTATATTATTATCATATCTGTTATCACTCTGCAAGTTCCCTGTTAGTATAGAATCACTATGGGTTGAAATGATACATACCCGAACGGACTTTAGAATAGGAGAAAATCGTTATGGGTTGAAATGATAAACCCAAGCGATTTTCAAAGTAAATTGAATTTGAGATTTTGGGTTGAAAAGATATATACTCGAATATATTTTAAATTGCGGATTGAAATGATAAATATCCGTATCACTTGACCATAGGATAGAAAATTATATACAAACACCGTTGGTCTATATATAAATGTTTTTGAAAAACATTTCTACGGTTTTAAAAGAAATATATGGTTTTAATAAATAATGATTTTAAAGATTTATTAAAATTGATTTAATAAAGTTGATTTGAATCAATATGAAATATGTTTAAGTATTTATGTAAAATTTATATTTTTAAATATAGAATTTATAATGTTTCAGGTTGAAAGATAAATTTGAATTGATTTGGAATTCTTAATTATTTAAGAATTATACTTAAATAAGTTGTTTTGAAATCTATTAAATTTGAAACTTTAAGATATGTTTTATAACTTGAATTAATTAATAAGTGGCTTAATGAATATTTCAAACTTATATAAATTTAAATGGGATATTTTGTCTATATAAATTTGTAAAATGAAGTTGTATTTTGATGTATTGAAATGATTAAAGAAATATTTCAGAAACTATATGTAATGAAATTAAATTGGGACATAAATTGAATTATCGAATTTAGTTTTGAAATGTCGAATATTTAAACTTTGAAATATATGGAAATTGAAATGGTTTATTTATGGTTCAAATAGGCATTTGAAATCGAGAATTTGAAAGGGTTTATCGAGAAACTAAATTGAATTGAAATTAATGATTTGAGATTTAATTAAATTTTAATTTTGGAATTCGAGTTTATGTGAATTGATTTGTGAAATTTGAGGAAGCTATTTTATATAAAGTATTTAAACTATATCTAAAACTATTTATATTTTACTTTATAAATTTTAATATAAATTATTTTAATATAAATCATTTTCAATATAAATTATTTTATTTTAACTTATAACTATTTGATATAAACTATTTTATTTTATAAACTATTTTTCTATATATACAAATTTTAATATCTAAACTGTTTAAGAAGAAAGTGTAGGATTTCAAAGTGTTATGAATTTCAAGGTTTGATTTCCAAAGTGTTATGATTTTAAAAGACTTATGATTTCGAAAGCGATATAACTTTGGAAAGTGATATGATTTTGGAAATGGATTTATTTGAAGTGAAAGTGATATCGTATTGATATGGTTTTGAAATGGCAATGATATGTCGGTTTTGAAATATAACTATTTTGAAATATTATTAAATGACCATTAGTGTAATGATACGTAGTTATTAAAGAGACCGGGATCGGATATGGACATACTCTCTATCGATACCGAAACCACTTTAATAACTAATATACGCGGAGTGTTGATCCAGAATGAAGTGGATTGTTTTGATGAACGCATTGACTGAAGAAAGAAAACGATTTTGGATGACCCCTGACATGACTAAAACAGGAGCCGCGCCGGGCCATTAAGGATCGCCATCTCTAGCGGACACACTTCTTCGATACCTTATCTATTACTTATGTGATTCGATTTGGGTGCACCCCTTGATTATGGGAGTGCTGTTTCGCGGTGTTGGGGTAGTAGCTGCTATGCCCAACATTAGTCCGGATCAGGCAACTACTAGTATCCTAGTTGGTATCGCCTCATGTACCTTGTCATACTGATTATCCTATTCGCGACCACTACGATTTTGGTTTGTACCTTTAGTATATGGATTGCCCTCTGATGACTTCCGGTTTTTGGGAAACTACGGTCTTGTATATGCTCTTGGAATAAAAATGTGTTAAGGGTGGAATGGCCATGACTTAACGCTATTTTGATATCGTACTTTACTGATTAGACATTATCTACTTAGCGTATTCTACTGTATATATATATATATAGATAGTTTAATGGATCCTTAGAGGATGGTTATCCCAAACATCCTTTGAGTCACTTGTATTTCAGTTGTTATTTCACTTGAGTTGGATTTATTGATATAAGAATGTTAATCCTGACTCGAGTGTTTTGTGTTTTCTTTACGCTCGGGTCAGACTGAGTGTACCAGTATTCGAGACTCACCTTTGGAGTTGGAGCTTCGCTTGGAGATCCAACAATCTATCCAGGTTTCAGATATTCAGTTGATTCCAGTGATGTATTCTGATATTGTATTTGACTATTGTATTCGAGACTTCTGTTGTATCTTGTTTAACTCTGTTATATATATAGTAGCTTCATGAACTACTATTCTTTTGTTTCCGCTGCATTATTGTTATATTACTCTGGGTCTGTGTCTGTGATCTGTGATTATTTTATTTACTATATATGCTGAGTTTTGCCAATTTAAATTAACAATCTATTGTTTTGAATTATTCAAGTCCAACATGTGTGGATTTATTGTCGATTTGAATGGTCCAAAATAGTGGGTCGTTACAAGTGGTATTAGAGCCAGGTTTTAGGCAAAACTCAGCATATGTAGTGAATTCAATTACAGAATCACGTTCGTTCGAGCTTGAATTCCTTCTTCTTTGACTCGGTTTCTTTGAATTTTGGAACGTTCCCTTCGGTTCCAAAGTCCATTCGTGTCTCCCCTATTCGTGTCTTTTAATTCTGGAGTATTCCATAACTCCACTTCGAATGATCTCTATAATAAATCGGAGGTCTCGCCAATATCTGAATAATTTGTAAAGAGTGAAACTCATGTACAACCAGCATTGATTCACCGAAGATTTCTATATCCTCGGTTTACGATGTTGTTATCTTTTGTTATACCTGAATTCTATCTTTAGCGATCGAATGTCGATTTGTCGTAAAATTCTACATCGAATTTATTCTTGGAATCACGGTTGACCCGGTTAAGGTTACCTGCGATTTATATAAGTTTGTCCATCTTCTGTTTGAAAACTCAATTATCTTATCTCCCTATCGGGTCTACCTTTTAGTTGAATTCTTTTAGTTAGAGTTTCTCTAATCTGAATCTCTATCTTTGTTTTGAAATCCATTCGAGGATATCTGAGTGAGGGAGTGTATTTGTAATTAATATTAAAATGTTTTATATATTGTGTTGTTTGAGTTGTTGATGTTGATTTGGGTTTTCGATCGATTCGTCTGATCAACGCTATCGATAGGATTTCCAAAACACTTGAATAGAGCAAACTGACACAATATTATTTCAAAGTTGGCAAATTGAATGGATTCGTATGATTATATTATATATATATATATAAGTATAGGAATTTCTGGAATTAAATAGTTAATTAAATTGGTTGTTGAATGATAATATTTTATTATCATTTATTGTTCTAAATGAATTTATAAACATGGTTTATAAATTGATTTGGAATCGAAATAAATTTTAAAAATCAAGAATTTGAGAATTTGATTTCTGTTGATTTCAACTTTGGTTTTAAAGTGTATATTATTAAAGGTATTTTCGAATAGAAACCGTTTTCAAAGAATTTTAAAATGTTGAAATCAGTACTCTTCTCTTTTATCGCTGGAAAATAATTTCGGTGATGACTGCAGCGTCATCGACATTCATTTTCGAGTTTCGAAGTGGAGAGACCATTCTGTAGCTTTGCTACGGTTTTGTTTTGGAAAAAATATTTTGATTTGAATTATATATATATGGGTATATTATTTTAAATTTAATTTGGATTAATATATATAGTATACGCATAATTATCTCTAAAAGGTTTGGAAATTTAATTTGACTTGAATTTCTGTGGTATGGCTTGATTTATTATATATATAAAGATAAAATTTTGATCTGATATATACTATATATATTTATCTCAAATTTGTTGAAGTAAATCGGAGATTTAAATTCTTAAGTTTATGATTTAAAGATGATTTCAATTATAAACTGAAGTCAAAATTTTTGGATAAATATTTAAACTTGAGATAATTGAATTTGATAATTTTATTTGTATAGTACTAAATTGCATTTCAATATAACTTACCTAAATTATTCATAAGTTAAATGTAATTGGATAATATACAATATAAAATAATTTTATAAATAAAATTTGAGTGTTTATAATAAATGTTATACACTAAATTTTGATTATAAAGATGTCAATAGAGTTAGATAGGATAATAAGTAAAACTCAGTTAATAATGAAATAAATTGTTTTGGAAGAATTAATAAATTTGTTTTGAAAGAATTAATAAATTGAAATTTGATCAACTCATGAAAATACCTGGAATTTGAAAGCAATTAGTAAATATATTAATTTAAACCATAAAAGTTTCGATTTAAATTAATTTATATGGGTTAAATATATGTGATTAGATATATTAAGTAGAATAAATTTAACAATAATTTGGAATAAAGAAGAATTTAAATTGCTAAAAAAATATGATTATAATAAAAGACTATTCAAATTTATGGTTTTAGAAATTGTATATTTAAGATAATTGGATAATAAGATAATAAATTTAGAAATAGTTGAGATTGATTTTAGTGAAATCAAATGGATTAAATCAATTATTGAATATCAATTAATTTAAATTTGAATTTATATGGTTTAAATTAATTGTTATTTTGTATTTCAAATCTGTTTTTCTTTCTGGTTGTTTCTATTCTCCTACCTCGTTCCTTTTCGAGGACGAAAAGTTTTGAGTGGGGGAGAGTGTAACGACACGTAAATTTCAACTATTTTAATAACGTAATTAATTGAAATTTTGTGAAATTTTAAACGATAAAATTTTGAAATAAAAATTAGATATTTGAAATGCGTCTAGTTAAACATAGCAACTAGTAAATTTTCGTCCGAAAATATGAAAGTTTATTTCGCGCGTAAATTTACTTCAATTTAATCAGTCAAAAAGCGATGAAAATAAAATGTTTCTGAAACCTAAATATTTTTACATAGAAAAATTCTAAAACATCTTCTGAGTAAGATTTCAGTTTGTTGTTTTTCCAAATTCGGACTTTTTTGGCTCCGTCGATCTTATTTTTCTGCGTTTTTCTTGCATTTTTCGCTAGTAGAAAATTCGAATTTTTATAATTCAATCATACCATTGATATCTGTATACCGTTTTGATCGCCTCATTGTGCTGATCTCCACAGTATATTCATTGGTGTGTTTCAGTGACCGTTATGTGGCGGAAACCACGAAACGGTAAATCATATCGGTACCTGTTTTGAATCCTTTCGGTTCCGAGTCCTTTCATTTCCGTTGTCTATTCATTTCCCAGCGTAAAGCTGCCACTAAAATTAATTATTTCTCGGTATTCACGTTCGACTTTTGGGCAGTCCACTTTCATATCTGTTCATTCTCTTCTCTCTGTACCATTTCTTATTTTCATTCCCACTTCCTTCCTCTGTCTTACCGTTCTACATTTTGAAAACAAAATTTATATATATTAAGTTGGATTCTTTCTTCAGTGCCTCCTGCTTCTTCCTCTTCCCTCTTTCCTTTTCTTTTATTTCGGTTGATAGAAGAGAATATTTTGAGCTCACCCATCACCACTCGCCCTCCCCTCTTTTCTTCTTTCGCCAGCCTCCTCTCGCCACGACCAAGACCCGAAGTGTCGCCCCTTAAATCCGAAGAACCCACCACCTCGGCCTTCGTATCCACCCACCGACGTCACTCACAACCGTTCGGCCTTCCCACATTACTGTCCTCCACCATTAGCCTCCCTGACCTCCGCCTTGTCCTTCTTCCCAGCCCTCCTCCGTGCGCCCTACCCCGTCACTCGCCTTGTTTTTCCCGCTGCCTAGCACAGCCGTGCTCTCCTCCTATTGCCGAAACTCTCCAAGCCTCCTTCCTCTCGGATTCCATCTCTCCCTTGTACTTGAACTTGTAGAAGGTAATGTGTTGTATGGTAGTATATATAGGTTAGTTATATAGATATTTACTGTTAGTTGTTAATATGCTTTATATATGTATAAGTTGTTTTGGGTTCTCTGGTTTATACTAGCCCGTGCATTTCAATTTTAAGTTAGTATAGGCATAGTTTTCAATATTGTATTTCGTTGTATACAAGATATAAATGTTGTTTGTTATATATATATATATAAAGGTTATACGTATGTTTATATAAGTTTATATACGTTTTAGCTGCTGTCAGATATGTTTCCAGATTTATTTTATTTTTTGTTTTGTTTTTTTTATGAGCTACAGTTTTTTTTTCTTTTATATAGATTTCTATAAAGTTTATATATACAGTATTTATATATGTGTTTTATATGTGTATTGTCAACAGTTTATATATAAATAGGTGTTATGCAGGTTGTACTTATATTGTCTATGTAAACATATAGTCTGTTAAGATTGCGAAATGATATATATATTTTTCCTGTGACAACAATTTTATAAAGTGTATGTAATATATTTATACTAGTGATTTCAAAACATGCATGTATATTGGTGACCATATAAAGGTATGCATACATAAGTTATGACTTCATTGTTAAGGGTAGATTTGAACCGTTATATATATATCTAAAGTATACAAATCTGTATAATATGTTGGTCATAGGCAAGGTTCACGTAAGTTATAGAGTTTAGACATTGGGTACATATAGGCTGAAGTATATTTAGATGTATACTTTCTCTAGTGTTCGCCGATATATTGTATTGTCTGCATTTGGTTAAACTATTTGATTTTCTCTAAATTTATATTACTTACAGTTATGTATATATTATAAAATATAGTGAATTTGGTTTTGAGATGTATATATGTATACATATATAGATTTCGATTTTTAATATCTTTGATCTCAATGTATATATTTAAATTAAGACTTATTTAAAATGTATATGTAATTTAAATTGAATATTGGGTTTAAGGAGGATAATAATAATATACATCTCGTCTATTTTTTTATAGCTAATTTGATTCGATCCCATCGATTTCTGTTATCAGATCTGTCCGTTGAATTCGTGCCAATCTTGCTTTGATTCGGGATTCGTGCTTCGGTTCGTAACTCGATTTCATCGTCAAATCCTATCTAGCCTTGAATGGTGAGCAATCACTCACGATTAACGTTCTTTTATTTCTTAAATTTGATTTCAATTGAAACGACAATTGAAATATGCTGCTGTTAGTTATTTATATTGCTATATCTATGCCATCATCTGTATCTGTTCACCTGTGACACCTGACATCATTATCTGTTATTTATATTGATATATATATGCCATCATCTGTATCTGTTCACCTGTGACATCTGACACCCTTATCTGTTATTTATACTAATGATATATGCCTGTTACCATTGTTATATTATTATCATATCTGTTATCACTCTGCAAGTTCCCTGTTAGTATAGAATCACTATGGGTTGAAATGATACATACCCGAATGGACTTTAGAATAGGAGAAAATCGTTATGGGTTGAAATGATAAACCCAAGCGATTTTAAAATTAAATTGAATTTGGGATTTCGGGTTGAAAAGATATATACCCGAATATATTTTAAATTGCGGATTGAAATGATAAATATCTGTATCACTTGACCATAGGATAGAAAATTATATACAGACACCGTTGGTCTATATATAAATGTTTTTGAAAAACAATTCTACGGTTTTGAAAGAAATATATGGTTTAAATAAATAATGATTTTAAAGATTTATTAAAATTGATTTAATAAAGTTGATTTGAATCAATATGAAATATGTTTAAGTATTTATGTAAAATTTATATTTTTAAATAAAGAATTTATAATGTTTCAGGTTGAAAGATAAATTTGAATTGATTTGGAATTCTTAATTATTTAAGAATTATACTTAAATAAGTTGATTTGAAATCTATTAAATTTGAAATTTTAAGATATGTTTTATAACTTGAATTAATTAAGAAGTGGCTTAATGAATATTTCAAACTTATAGAAATTTAAATGGGATATTTTGTCTATATAAATTTGTAAATTGAAGTTGTATTTTGATGTATTGAAATGATTAAAGAAATATTTCAGAAACTAAATGTAATGAAATTAAATTGGGACATAAATTGAATTATCGAATTTAGTTTTGAAATGTCGAATATTTAAACTTTGAAATATATGGAAATTGAAATGGTTTATTTATGGTTCAAATAGGCATTTGAAATCGATAATTTGAAAGGGTTTATCGAGAAACTAAATTGAATTGAAATTGATTATTTGAGATTTAATTAAATTTTAATTTTGGAATTCGAGTTTATGTGAATTGATTTGTGAAATTTGAGGAAGCTATTTTATATAAAGTATTTAAACTATATCTAAAACTATTTATATTTTACTTTATAAATTTTAATATAAATTATTTTAATATAAATCATTTTCAATATAAATTATTTTATTTTAACTTATAACTATTTGATATAAACTATTTTATTTTATAAACTATTTTTCTATATATACAAATTTTAATATCTAAACTGTTTAAGAAGAAAGTGTTAGGATTTTAAAGTGTTATGAATTACAAGGTTTGATTTCCAAAGTGTTATGATTTTAAAAGACTTATGATTTCGAAAGCGATATAACTTTTGTAACAACCCTGTATTTTACAATTATTTTTAAATTGATTTTTCCAGATTTAAAAGCTTTATTTATGAAAAGAATAAATTTTGTTATTATAAATATAAAATCTTTGATTTTGATGTGAATTAGAATTCCAAATATGACTAAATTTAATATTTCCAGAAAATGTAAATTTTGGTCAATAGTCAAACTTTGACTTTTAAGTTTAAATTTTAAATAGTTTGAAATTATATATTTTATCTTTTATTATGAAAATATATGTAATAACTTGAACACTGCTTTTCGTTTCGTTGAAATCTGATTTATAATGTGAAAGTTATGCCCATTTGAATATTGTGTGTAATTTGTTGTATTTAACAAAATTGTTTATTTTAAATTATATAAATAATCTTTTATTTGGTCATGTAATGTTATAATATGGGTAAAATAACATGTTACGTATATATTTTAGTTTTAAAACATTTTTAAAAGTGTAATAAACATTTTCCAATGTCAGTTGTATTTTGTTTATAATTTCTAATTTCCAGTTTCATTTAATTAAAGAAATTCTTTATTTATTTTCTATTTCCTTAAATCTTATTTTATTTTCATTTCCACTTTATTTTGCTCAGCATTTATTTTATTTACTTGACTTTTTATTTGTTTAGAAGTGTAGTTATAATTTTCCAAAGTTAAGTGTATCTTGTTTATATTTTTAAATGCTTGTTCAATATATTAGCTATTTTCTCATTTTATTTTCTATTTTTCCTTAAAATAATTATTTATATTTTTTTTCATTTTTATTTTGTTCAGCTTTTTATTTTATTTACTGAAATTTTTATTTGTTTATTTGAATAAAATAAAATAGAAAACAAAGAGACAAAACCTTTTCATTTTCTAGTCTTTTCATCTCCTTGTCTTTTCAAATTGCTTTTGCCTTTTCATTTCTTGCTTTGGCCGTTCATTTTTTTTGCTTTGTCCGTACAATTTTCATTGGTTTTCACATGAAAACTTCCTCATCTCTTTCATTTTGCACGACATTTCATCTTGAGAAAAAAATTCAAACAATGGCTCCCTCTTTTTCCACTTTTCTTCCTCTTTTTCCACTTGATTTTGCCTTGACTTGCTCTTGTCTAGCTCGGCCTCAACCACCACCATCTTCTCCGACCACCACCATCCCTTCTTTCCCACTTCATCCACAGCCAAATCATCCCCCTCCTCTGACCTGAAGTGGCCATGACCTCCTCATGAACACAACACCATAAAAAGTTGCAAAATTTCCATGAAAACCATGCTAGCCGACCAATACTTCAACACCACTTCCATATTTTGCCTTGGCCACCTCCTTAGCCTCTACCACCATCATGACCTGACCCCAAACCATCAGCCTCTCCTCTGACCTGACCTGAACCATGCATGACCGAGCCCATGGGATGACCAAGCCGAGCCAAAAGTTGAACCAAACCTCACCTATTTGCCTTGATCTTTTGTATACTTCACTTGCAACTCACCTACCTCTTCACACTTATGTAGCCATGAGTTTTGATGCCATACCTGACCCAAACCTGAGCTATATCACATCATGGCCGAGCTAAAGAGTCCCTAGACCAAGCATTTGAGTGGCTAAGGCAAGGTCCAATCATATCTTCTCTTTGTTGCTTTTATTTTTCAAATTGTTTCAATGTTAGTTTGGGTTGATTGTTATGTTTATATTGTCTTGTTATTTGTTGTTACAAGATAAATATCAAGGCTCACTATTCATTCAAATCAAAAGTCGTGATGTATCGTGCTTGTCGTGCTTTCTGGAATCTATTCTGTGTGTTTTGATCGCTAACTCCAGCGTAAAAGGTGAGTTATTCTCACCAGACAATATGTACCTATATAACTAGTAAATTGACACCCTGCGAATCTGTAGAAATATATTATCATGTTATATATGCTTATATTATTATTATATGATGTTCACACCTGTTATTACACCTGTTATATCATATGTTACTGTTATTTAATGTTATTCTGTTATTTATATCTGTTATCACACTGCAAGTTCCCTGTAGATTAGAATCACTATGGGTTGAAATGATACATACCCGAACGGACTTTAGAATAGGGAAAAATTGTTATGGGCTGAAATGATAGGCCTGAACGATTTTTATTTAAATTATTTTAACTTGGGATTGCGGGTTTGAAATGATAGAACCCGAATTTTTCTTTTTTTACTGCGGATTGAAATGATACATATCCGTATCACTTGACCTAAGTTAGAAAATTATATACAGGCCCGTGGTTATTTTATAAAGTGTTTTAGATATTTTTAAGTATTTTAAAAATTATAAATTTATGAAATTTGATTTAAATAGATTTTGAAATGTTTTAAAATAAAGAAATTATGATTTTTCTATGTGTTAAAAATGTAATTAATGAATGGTTTAACTGGATTTTTGAAATATAACTTAAGTTGGAAATTTGGAATTTTGGTTAAAAGTGATATTTAGGTTATATAAATAAAATGGATATTAAATTTTATTTGGAAATGGTAAATATGATAATTTGATTAAATTTGAATTTAAGTGATTTATTAAAGTATTATTGATTTTTCTATGAATTTAAGTGGTTAAATAAATGAATGTTTAAAAGTGATCTTTTAAAATATAACTTGACTTGGAAATGTGAAATTTGGTTTTAATTAAAGGTTTTAGTTAATTAAATAAAATTGGAAATTTAGTTAAATTTGTGAAATGGTAATTTAAATTTGAAGTGTTAAGTTATTTGTTGAAATGTGAAGAATTGTAAACTTTTACACTTAAATTTATTAAGTAAATTGTTGAAAATTGGATTTAATTATAAGAAATTTATTGTGAAAAAGATACATGTTAAATGATATGTAAATAAACATTTTAAATGTTAAATTATGATTTTTAAAATGTTTAAAGAGTTTAAAATGAAGTTATTTAATTGCTGGAAATACACTAAAAAGCTGGAAATCACTTTTAATAGCATTCAGAAATGCTATGGTTCTGAATTACACTAAAAATTGAATAAAAGGGCTACTACAGCATTTCTGAAATGCTGCAGTTGCTGTAGTTGAACTTATAGGCTAATATTGAACCCAGGTCTATTATAGCATTCTCTGGAAATGCTATAATGGTCTGCAGTCTTTGCTGAAACCAAATTTAACCCTTGTTTTGAAATCTGAACTACCGCAGCACTTCTGGAATGCTGTCTTTTCTGTTTTGAACTATAATTCAACTAAAACTGAGTTTTTACAGCAGTTTTAAGTGCTGTCTTTGCTGAATTAAAAATGTTTTCAAATATAACTTATAGCAGTTGTTTTTAAACGCTGTGAAATGCTGAAATTTTAATAATTAGGGTTTTTGACTTAGTAAACAAACTCAGAATGGTTTGAAATTTTGGAAATTGATTACTTGATTTGAAAATATAATAATTACACTTTTTAAAAGGTTTTAATGAATTACTTTGATTGGAATAAACTATTTAAAGGTGATTTGAAATGATAGTAAATGAACGATACCTTTGAATTTAAAAGGTATTTAAAGTTGAATATTTGGATTTGAACTGATAGGATATTTTATTTTAATAAAATGGTTTGAAATGAAGTTTTGTAAGGATATGATATCTTATGATATTAAAATGATTTGAAATGAAGTTTTGAAATGATATGATATTTTAAAAATATGGAAATGGTTTGGAATTGATTTAATCTTTATTTTGATAAAGATTTGGATTTGAAATGATATTCTATTTTGAAGTATAAACTGTTTTTAAACTTATAACCACGGGTTATAATAACGTTGGGTTGTTAAAGAGACCGGGATCGGATATGGACATACTCTCTGTCTTACCGAAAACCACTTTGGCAACTGTGTACGCGGTGGAGATTCCAGAATGAAGTAGGATGGTGGCGACGTTCTTAAGGTATGTTACGTGGACCCAACTCCCGTGAGTTGGCATAAGGTGGCTAAAACAGGAGCGATCTCGGACCAGTGAGGTAGCACCTCTTCTCGGACACATTTCTTCGATATTATACTCTTACTTGTGATTTGACTAGATGGCCATCCTCCGATTTGGGAATGTTGTTCGAGGTGGAACGGTAGTGGCTGCTATGCGTATCCATCAGTCCGTGTGCGTAATTGGTATATCTACCCTGGCATTGCCTAGTTGTGCCGTGTCACCTACCATATCGAGCTTTACTACGATTATGATTTTAAGATCCGACCGCGTTAAGGTTCTCCATCCCCTTAACGCTATTTTCCGATATGATTATACTTTACTTATTTAGACACTATTATAATAGCGAATATTACTACATAGTAGATATTTTAACGGATCCTTAGAGGATGGGCGGTCCCAAGCATCTTCTAAGTTACTTGTACCTTTATTACAGTTCACTTGAGTTGGTTTACATTATATAAGTATATATTGTCCTGACTCGAGTGTTTTGTGTTTTGCTTTACGCTCGGGTCAGCCTGAGTTATTCACAGATTTGGATTTCCACCTTCTGGAGATTTGAATCGCTGGAGATAATCTGCTAGTCTTCTTCTATCTACTTCAGTTATGTTGCTCTGTTCAACTTGTACTTGGTTATCTTATTGATACTTCTGTTGTACTCTATTTCTTCTGTTGTATCTTATGTAACTCTGATTATAACGACCCGATATTTTCAACCATTCGCATCCATTATAAGTGTATAGGTAGACACTCATGCCGGAGTTGAATTGCTCAAAATACCACGTTGTAATTAAAATTTGGCAAATCTCAGAATATACAGTAAATAAATATAATCACAGATCACAAACACAGAGTAAAATAATGCAGCGGAAGTAAAAGAAATAGTAGTTCATGAAGCTACTATATAAATATATCAGAGTACATAAGATACAATAGAAGAAATAGAGTACAACAGAAGTATAAATAAGATAACCAAGTACAAGCTGAACAGAGCAACATAACTGAAGTCGATAGAAAAAGACTAGCAGATAATCTCCAGCGATTCAAATCTCCAGAAGGTGGAAATCCAAATCTGTGAATACTCAGGCTGACCCGAGCGTAAAGCAAAACACAAACACTCGAGTCAGGACAATATATACTTATATAATATAAACTAACTCAAGTGAACTGTAATAAGGTACAAGTAACTTAAAGAATGCTTGGGACCGCCCATTCTTTAAGGATCCGTTAAACTATCTACTACGTAGTAATATTCGCTATTATAATAATGTCTAATCAGTAAAGTATAATCATATAGAAAATAGCGTTAAGGGGATGGAGAACCTTAACGCGGTCGGATCTTAAAATCATAATCGTAGTAAAGCTCGATATGGTAGGTGACACGGCACAACTAGGCAATGCCAGGGTAGATATACCAATTACGCATCCGGACTAGTGGTGACGCATAGCAGCCACTACCGCCCACCTCGAACAACACTCCCAATCAAGGGTGGCCACCAAATCAATCACAAGTAATAGAATGGTATCGAAGAAGTGTGTCCGATAAGAGGTGCTACCTCCTTGGTCCGTCAATCGCTCCTGTTTTAGCCACCTTATGCCAACTCACGGGAGTTGGGTCCACGTAACATACCTTAAGAACGTCGCCACCATCCTACTTCATTCTGGAATCTCCACCGCGTACACGGTTGTCAAAGTGGTTTTCGGTATCGACAGAGAGTATGTCCATATCCGATCCCGGTCTCTTTGCCAACCAATCGTTATTATACCCGTGGTTATAACTTTTAAAAACAATACTTTACTTCAAAATAAGATATCATTTCAAAATCATGCCTTTATCAAAATAAAGATTTATCATTTCCAAATCATTTCAATATTCTAAAATATCGTATCCTTTCAAACTTCTTTTCAAATCATTTTAATACATCAAAATATTATATCTTTTCAAACTTTATTTCAAATCATTTTTATATATCAAAATATCATACCTTTGATAGTTATACTTCGAAACCAAAATCATTTTATTTCAAAACTATGTTCATTTCAAAACAACATCATTTCCATTTCAAACATATATTCACCTTTCAAATAGTCTATACTTTCAAAGTTATAACTCTTTTGAAACAAAACATTTGAAATCATTATACTTTGAAAATCACAGCATTTCGAAATCATATATTTAAAATCATCTTTTAATTCTATACATTTACAAACTTATTAAATTCAAACCATCAAATTTCAATTCAATTACAGTTTACCAACAAACCGTTTCAAATCTTATCAATTCCCAATAGATTAAATCCACAAAATACAATATTTAATCTTTAGTATATTTCAAAACTTTAAATCTCCCACATTTCATAAATCCAATATCATTTAAATAAACTCAATTAATATATAATTCAAATATTCATTTATCAAATAAATTAAATAAGTCAGAAATCAAGTATCATTTCAAACTCATTTCACAATATCAAAATATTATTCAAAACACCATTCATTTTTATTCATTTAAATACCATTTAAATCCATTCATTTTATTAAATTTAAATACCATTTTAAACTCACATTAGAAATCAAATTCTTCCACTTAAATATCTCTTCATTATCTTTAGAAATTTAACATTTAATTTCCCAAAATTATATCATTTTCCAGAGATTATTTTTCATTAAAATTAATTTAAAACAACAAAATATAGTTTCCGTAGCACTTATAAAATGCTACGTAAAGTTATAGTTTAAAACAGTTAATTAACAAAAGACAACGTTAAATGCTGTAATAGATTTCTTTTAAGTTTCAATTAACTTACATGTTAAGTTTAACCACTATAGCACTTACAAAGTGCTATAATAGTCTTTATTTCAAATTAACCTTTTAGTTCATTAAAACACTACAACATTTACAAAATGCTGTAATATCCTTTACATTACATTTCAAAATGCTGTTAAATCATATTCAGAGTTTTATTTACAATTCCACAAATAATTAACTTTTAATATAAATCATTTTAACTTATAAAATCATATATTTCACATTTAACACAATCATTTAAATACCTTTATTTCTATGATTTTATAAAGTCAAATTTCCATACAAAAATCAAATTTAATAACAATTAAATTTTCATTTCTTTAATTAAATTATTAACTTAACAACTAAGTTTAAATTTCCAAAAATATATCTTATTTCCATTTATTTTACTTAATTAAAATTTCACTTTTAAACAAATTTCACAAAATTCAATTTAAGTTATATTTCCAAATTCAGCTTAAATGTTCATTTATTCCATATTTTAATTTATACAAAATCATTAACACCTTTAAAACATTATTATTACTTAATAAAAATCATTAAATTCATCTTTAAATCAAATTTGTCATATTTTCTTACTTTACAAAAATTCCATTTATAAACAAAATCATAAATTCCAAAATTAACTTATATTTCAAATTCTACTTCACCATTTACTTAATTCACTTATTTAATTTGTAGAAAATCACAAATAGTTTATAGAAATCATTTTAATGAAATTTAAATCAAAATACCATAATATTTACATAAAAAAAAGTATTTTAAAAATTTCAGAAAAATATATAAACCACGGGTCTGTATATAATTTTCTAGCCTAGGTCAAGTGATACGGATATGTATCATTTCAATCCGTAGTTTAAAAATAAAAAAATCCGGGTTCTATCATTTCAAACCCACAATCCCAAGTTAAATAAAATAAATAAAAACCATTCAGGCCTATCATTTCAGCCCATAACGATTTTTCCCTATTCTAAAGTCCGTTCGGGTATGTATCATTTCAACCCATAGTGATTCTAATCTACAGGGAACTTGCAGTGTGATAAACAGATATAAATAACAGAATAGCATGAAATAACAGTAACATATGATATAATAAGTGTACTAACAGGTGTGAACATCATATGAAAATAATATAAACATATATGACATGATGATATACATTACAGATTCAAATGGTGTCGGTTTATCAGTTATATAGGTACATATTGTCTGGTGAGAATAACTCACCTGTATTGAGCTGGAGATTACAACCAAGGCACATAACACAAACACAATGAAGGCACGACAACTCGAATACAACTTGAAAGTGGAGAGCCAAAGCTAATAGCCTTGAATACATTTATACAAAACAATACAATTTATATAAGTTTCAAAACAATTCAACACTAGACAATGTTAGAAATCAATGCCCAAAACAAAGACAAATGTTTTGCACTTGTTCTCAACTTCACATACTTCAGTTATGGACTGAAATAGCACAGCAAAGGCATGAATTAAGGTCTGGTTTGGGTCCCTATAGGGTTGGCCTAGCATGGGTTTGATGGTGAAGAGAGGTATAGGTGCAACAAATCTACACTACAAGGCAAATACAAGGCAAATATCAACATTTCAAGGCTATGAATGGGCTCGACCAGAGGCTATGTGGGTAAGGCTTGATGTCCAGATGGTGGTGGATGATGTGGCAGAGGGTGGAGGTCAGGTCAGAGGTGGTGGTGGTGGAGGAAGTGGCGGCAAGTGGTGGGTAAAGGTGATGATGCAAAACTAGGTCTAGGCTTTCAGGTAAGTGATGGATTTTTGGGTTTTTGTGGTGATGCATGCCATAGGGGTGCTCGGCCTGGAGTTGGTGATGATCTAGGATGGTAGTTGGTCGGAGCATCAGGTGGTGGAGGTTGGCCAAGGGCTGGAGGAGGAGGAGCCAATCAAATCTAGATGAGAACAAGTGCAAATTCAAGTAGAAAACAATAGAAAAAGCAAGTGGAAGAAGAAGAATTTTACCCAAACTTTTCCACAATGAAGATGGCCGAAATTTTTGATGATGAGAAAGATAATTCACGTGAAAAAAAATGTGAATGCAGCTGAAAGAAAGGAGTAAAGGTACGGCCAAAAAAATTTAAGGTGGAGGTTGAGAAAATGAAGAGACGGGAAAACAAAGAGACAAGAGCAACTAAAGAGACACAAACCTTTTCAATTTCTTTTATATATATTTGTAATTTATAAATACATAAAAAAAACTGAGAAATAAAGATAACAACTCAGAAATAAAAATAAATATATAAAATAAATAATTAAATTTTGAATAAATAGAATTTAAATTAAGAAAATGGCTTTAAAATGCAAACTAGGCTTTAAAAGTTAGAAATAACTTCAGTACACTTTGAAAAAATCTATTTTAATTTAAATACATATAAAAATGAATATAAATAAAGTAAAACACAGCAAATAAAAGTGAATGCATGAAATAAATAAATAAATTTTAAATTAAATATAATTTTAATGAAGAAAATAGCAGAAAAATGGAAACTAGGCTTTATAAATTGAAATAAATTCAAGTAAACTTTAGAAAAATTATACCATCACTTTAAAATTATTAAAAGATAAAAATATACATAAAATAACATATTAACACATATTGAAATAAAATATGACAAAGAAATATAATTTATACAATTTAAAATAAATAATATTGCAAAATAAACAGTTTATACACAAAATTGAAACTTACATAACTTCTACAATATAAGTCCGTTTTCAACGAAACGAAAAGCAGTATTCATGGAATTAAACCTATTTTCATAATAAAAGATAAAATTTAAGAATTTGAAATATTTAAATTTAAAGTTTAAAAGTCAAAGTTTGACCAGTTTGAACAGAAATTCACTTTACAGTAAAATATCCAATTTTTACCAGTTTTAAACTATAATTTACATAACAATCAAAATTTATATTTAGAAATGAAATATTTGAAATAAAACAAGTTTAAAATAATTTCAAATTAAAATAAAGTTTTTAAATCAGGAAAATCAATTTAACAGAAATAAAATATAAAATAAAATAAGCCTAAAATGTAGGGTTATTACACTCTCCCCCACTCAAAACTTTTCGTCCCCGAAAAGGAATGAGGTACGGGAAAGCACAGAAAAAGAAAAAAAATAGAGTGAAATAGGATTAAGACAAGATGATAAGGAGATTGAAATTATACCTGATAACTATTGTTATAGGTAAGTTTAACAAGGTGAATGGCATGCAATGCTCAGATTCAAATCGAGAACCAAAAATTATTAAAGATTATAGAAAGATTTCTAAACAAAAAGATTATAAAAAAAATGCCTATACCAGTCTGTAGCAAGATGAGGAAAATAAGGACAACCAAAAGACAGTTTGAAACCAAAATAAGATAATAAGTTTGAAAAACAAAATAAGATAATAGGTTTGAAATTTCCATGGTTTCAGCTTAAATTGATAATTAATTTTACACAAGTTAAATAAACCTTACTATCTCTAATTTCATTATCTTATCATTAAATTTTCTTATTCTAACAATTTCAAAAATCATGGATTTGCAAAATCATTTATTATACTCATAATGTACTTAATAAATTTAATTCCTCTTTATTCCTAATTAAAATTAAATTTATCCCCCTCAATCTATTTTATCACCTATGTTAAATATACTTACACTTATTATAACTGCTTTAATTTATTTTTAGTTCCTTTAACATCATTTATATGGTAGATTATTCATTTAACCTTTTATTCTAGTTACCTTTGTTAATCTTTTTATAACCAAAATTTAAGTGTATAACATTTATTATAACCACTCAAATTTTATTTATAAAACCTTTTTATATCGTATATTATCTAATTACATTGTTAACTTCTAAAAATTAAGGTAAGTTATATTGGAATGCAATTGAGAATTTATACAAATAAAACTTTCTAAAATTAATATACAATATAAACATTCTAATTCAATCCTTTCAAGCTTGAATATTTATTCAAAATTTTGATTTTCTTTTTATACTTGAAGTTATTATTTAAGATAGAATTTAAGAATAAAATTTCCGATTCTTTTCAAACCATTTAGAGATAAATAAATGTATGCACAAAATTTGTCAAATCAAATTTTAAATCATATATCTATATATTATAAATCAAATCATCTTTTAGAAATTCATATCAATCAAGTTTCCCAAAACAAAGTTGTAGCAAGACTATAGAATGGTTTCTTCACTTCGAAACTCGAAAATGAAAGTCGATGATGCTGCAGTCATCACCGAAATTATTTTCCAGCGACAAAGAGAAGAGCACTAAAATTTTAAACTTTAAAATTCTTTGGAAACAAATTTCTATTCAAAAATACTTTAAGTAATATATCCTTTTAAAACTTTAAACACAAGCTTCGAAACCATCAGAAATTAAATTCTCAAATTCTTGATTTAAATTCATTTCAGTTCCCAAATCAAATTTATAAACAACTATTTATAAATTCATTTATAGAATGATAAATCAAGTATTATCATTTCAAATAATCAATTTAAATCAATTTATTAAGTTCCATAAATTTACTTATATACATCAAAATTTATTTCATTAACCAAATTTTAAAATAATATTGTGTCAGTTTGTTCTGTCAAAGTGTTTTAGAAATCCTATCGATAGCGTTGATCAGACGAATCGATCAGATGCCCAAATCAACATCAACAATTCAAACAACACAATATATAACTCAAAACATAGATTTACAAGTACAAATTCAAAATGTTTGGAGATATTTTGGAAACAAAGACAAGATGATTAATTTACAAAATATGAAGATGGATAAACTTAGATAAATCGCGGACAACCTTAACCGGGTCAACCGTGACTTAATGAATAAGATCAAAATGTGAATTTTTCTGGGGTAAATCTACATCCGATCTCAAGAGATAGAGTTTAGAATAACAAAAGATATTAGCATCTAAACCAAGGATATATATAAATCTCTGGTGAATCGATGCTAATTGTAAAGGAGTTTCACCCCTTTACAAGAAAATTAGAATATTGGCGAGACCACCAATTCACTATGAAGATCATTCGAAGTGGAGTTATGTGATACTCCAAAATCAAAAGAAGATGAATAGTGAGGTACACGAATAAATTTTGGAACCGCAGGGATTCCAAAAATTCAAAGGAAATTCGAATCAAGAGGAAAAGATTCAAACTCGAACGAAAGTGATTCTGTAAATAAATCTACTCCATATGCTAAGTTTTGCCTCAAAGCCAAAGCTCTGATACCAACTATAACGACCCGATATTTTCAACCATTCGCATCCATTATAAGTGTATAGGTAGACACTCATGCCGGAGTTGAATTGCTCAAAATACCGCGTTGTAATTAAAATTTGGCAAATCTCAGAATATACAGTAAATAAATATAATCACAGATCACAAACACAGAGTAAAATAATGCAGCGGAAGTAAAAGAAATAGTAGTTCATGAAGCTACTATATAAATATATCAGAGTACATAAGATACAATAGAAGAAATAGAGTACAACAGAAGTATAAATAAGATAACCAAGTACAAGCTGAACAGAGCAACATAACTGAAGTCGATAGAAAAAGACTAGCAGATAATCTCCAGCGATTCAAATCTCCAGAAGGTGGAAATCCAAATCTGTGAATACTCAGGCTGACCCGAGCGTAAAGCAAAACACAAACACTCGAGTCAGGACAATATATACTTATATAATATAAACTAACTCAAGTGAACTGTAATAAGGTACAAGTAACTTAAAGAATGCTTGGGACCGCCCATTCTTTAAGGATCCGTTAAACTATCTACTACGTAGTAATATTCGCTATTATAATAATGTCTAATCAGTAAAGTATAATCATATAGAAAATAGCGTTAAGGGGATGGAGAACCTTAACGCGGTCGGATCTTAAAATCATAATCGTAGTAAAGCTCGATATGGTAGGTGACACGGCACAACTAGGCAATGCCAGGGTAGATATACCAATTACGCATCCGGACTAGTGGTGACGCATAGCAGCCACTACCGCCCACCTCGAACAACACTCCCAATCAAGGGTGGCCACCAAATCAATCACAAGTAATAGAATGGTATCGAAGAAGTGTGTCCGATAAGAGGTGCTACCTCCTTGGTCCGTCAATCGCTCCTGTTTTAGCCACCTTATGCCAACTCACGGGAGTTGGGTCCACGTAACATACCTTAAGAACGTCGCCAGCATCCTACTTCATTCTGGAATCTCCACCGCGTACACGGTTGTCAAAGTGGTTTTCGGTATCGACAGAGAGTATGTCCATATCCGATCCCGGTCTCTTTGCCAACCAATCGTTATTATACCCGTGGTTATAACTTTTAAAAACAATACTTTACTTCAAAATAAGATATCATTTCAAAATCATGCCTTTATCAAAATAAAGATTTATCATTTCCAAATCATTTCAATATTCTAAAATATCGTATCCTTTCAAACTTCTTTTCAAATCATTTTAATACATCAAAATATTATATCTTTTCAAACTTTATTTCAAATCATTTTTATATATCAAAATATCATACCTTTGATAGTTATACTTCGAAACCAAAATCATTTTATTTCAAAACTATGTTCATTTCAAAACAACATCATTTCCATTTCAAACATATATTCACCTTTCAAATAGTCTATACTTTCAAAGTTATAACTCTTTTGAAACAAAACATTTGAAATCATTATACTTTGAAAATCACAGCATTTCGAAATCATATATTTAAAATCATCTTTTAATTCTATACATTTACAAACTTATTAAATTCAAACCATCAAATTTCAATTCAATTACAGTTTACCAACAAACCGTTTCAAATCTTATCAATTCCCAATAGATTAAATCCACAAAATACAATATTTAATCTTTAGTATATTTCAAAACTTTAAATCTCCCACATTTCATAAATCCAATATCATTTAAATAAACTCAATTAATATATAATTCAAATATTCATTTATCAAATAAATTAAATAAGTCAGAATTCAAGTATCATTTCAAACTCATTTCACAATATCAAAATATTATTCAAAACACCATTCATTTTTATTCATTTAAATACCATTTAAATCCATTCATTTTATTAAATTTAAATACCATTTTAAACTCACATTAGAAATCAAATTCTTCCACTTAAATATCTCTTCATTATCTTTAGAAATTTAACATTTAATTTCCCAAAATTATATCATTTTCCAGAGATTATTTTTCATTAAAATTAATTTAAAACAACAAAATATAGTTTCCGTAGCACTTATAAAATGCTACGTAAAGTTATAGTTTAAAACAGTTAATTAACAAAAGACAGCGTTAAATGCTGTAATAGATTTCTTTTAAGTTTCAATTAACTTACATGTTAAGTTTAACCACTATAGCACTTACAAAGTGCTATAATAGTCTTTATTTCAAATTAACCTTTTAGTTCATTAAAACACTACAACATTTACAAAATGCTGTAATATCCTTTACATTACATTTCAAAATGCTGTTAAATCATATTCAGAGTTTTATTTACAATTCCACAAATAATTAACTTTTAATATAAATCATTTTAACTTATAAAATCATATATTTCACATTTAACACAATCATTTAAATACCTTTATTTCTATGATTTTATAAAGTCAAATTTCCATACAAAAATCAAATTTAATAACAATTAAATTTTCATTTCTTTAATTAAATTATTAACTTAACAACTAAGTTTAAATTTCCAAAAATATATCTTATTTCCATTTATTTTACTTAATTAAAATTTCACTTTTAAACAAATTTCACAAAATTCAATTTAAGTTATATTTCCAAATTCAGCTTAAATGTTCATTTATTCCATATTTTAATTTATACAAAATCATTAACACTTTTAAAACATTATTATTACTTAATAAAAATCATTAAATTCATCTTTAAATCAAATTTGTCATATTTTCTTACTTTACAAAAATTCCATTTATAAACAAAATCATAAATTCCAAAATTAACTTATATTTCAAATTCTACTTCACCATTTACTTAATTCACTTATTTAATTTGTAGAAAATCACAAATAGTTTATAGAAATCATTTTAATGAAATTTAAATCAAAATACCATAATATTTACATAAAAAAAAGTATTTTAAAAATTTCAGAAAAATATATAAACCACGGGTCTGTATATAATTTTCTAGCCTAGGTCAAGTGATACGGATATGTATCATTTCAATCCGTAGTTTAAAAATAAAAAAATCCGGGTTCTATCATTTCAAACCCACAATCCCAAGTTAAATAAAATAAATAAAAACCATTCAGGCCTATCATTTCAGCCCATAACGATTTTTCCCTATTCTAAAGTCCGTTCGGGTATGTATCATTTCAACCCATAGTGATTCTAATCTACAGGGAACTTGCAGTGTGATAAACAGATATAAATAACAGAATAGCATGAAATAACAGTAACATATGATATAATAAGTGTACTAACAGGTGTGAACATCATATGAAAATAATATAAACATATATGACATGATGATATACATTACAGATTCAAATGGTGTCGGTTTATCAGTTATATAGGTACATATTGTCTGGTGAGAATAACTCACCTGTATTGAGCTGGAGATTACAACCAAGGCACATAACACAAACACAATGAAGGCACGACAACTCGAATACAACTTGAAAGTGGAGAGCCAAAGCTAATAGCCTTGAATACATTTATACAAAACAATACAATTTATATAAGTTTCAAAACAATTCAACACTAGACAATGTTAGAAATCAATGCCCAAAACAAAGACAAATGTTTTGCACTTGTTCTCAACTTCACATACTTCAGTTATGGACTGAAATAGCACAGCAAAGGCATGAATTAAGGTCTGGTTTGGGTCCCTATAGGGTTGGCCTAGCATGGGTTTGATGGTGAAGAGAGGTATAGGTGCAACAAATCTACACTACAAGGCAAATACAAGGCAAATATCAACATTTCAAGGCTATGAATGGGCTCGACCAGAGGCTATGTGGGTAAGGCTTGATGTCCAGATGGTGGTGGATGATGTGGCAGAGGGTGGAGGTCAGGTCAGAGGTGGTGGTGGTGGAGGAAGTGGCGGCAAGTGGTGGGTAAAGGTGATGATGCAAAACTAGGTCTAGGCTTTCAGGTAAGTGATGAATTTTTGGGTTTTTGTGGTGATGCATGCCATAGGGGTGCTCGGCCTGGAGTTGGTGATGATCTAGGGTGGTAGTTGGTCGGAGCATCAGGTGGTGGAGGTTGGCCAAGGGCTGGAGGAGGAGGAGCCAATCAAATCTAGATGAGAACAAGTGCAAATTCAAGTAGAAAACAATAGAAAAAGCAAGTGGAAGAAGAAGAATTTTACCCAAACTTTTCCACAATGAAGATGGCCGAAATTTTTGATGATGAGAAAGATAATTCACGTGAAAAAAAATGTGAATGCAGCTGAAAGAAAGGAGTAAAGGTACGGCCAAAAAAATTTAAGGTGGAGGTTGAGAAAATGAAGAGACGGGAAAACAAAGAGACAAGAGCAACTAAAGAGACACAAACCTTTTCAATTTCTTTTATATATATTTGTAATTTATAAATACATAAAAAAAACTGAGAAATAAAGATAACAACTCAGAAATAAAAATAAATATATAAAATAAATAATTAAATTTTGAATAAATAGAATTTAAATTAAGAAAATGGCTTTAAAATGCAAACTAGGCTTTAAAAGTTAGAAATAACTTCAGTACACTTTGAAAAAATCTATTTTAATTTAAATACATATAAAAATGAATATAAATAAAGTAAAACACAGCAAATAAAAGTGAATGCATGAAATAAATAAATAAATTTTAAATTAAATATAATTTTAATGAAGAAAATAGCAGAAAAATGGAAACTAGGCTTTATAAATTGAAATAAATTCAAGTAAACTTTAGAAAAATTATACCATCACTTTAAAATTATTAAAAGATAAAAATATACATAAAATAACATATTAACACATATTGAAATAAAATATGACAAAGAAATATAATTTATACAATTTAAAATAAATAATATTGCAAAATAAACAGTTTATACACAAAATTGAAACTTACATAACTTCTACAATATAAGTCCGTTTTCAAAGAAACGAAAAGCAGTATTCATGGAATTAAACCTATTTTCATAATAAAAGATAAAATTTAAGAATTTGAAATATTTAAATTTAAAGTTTAAAAGTCAAAGTTTGACCAGTTTGAACAGAAATTCACTTTACAGTAAAATATCCAATTTTTACCAGTTTTAAACTATAATTTACATAACAATCAAAATTTATATTTAGAAATGAAATATTTGAAATAAAACAAGTTTAAAATAATTTCAAATTAAAATAAAGTTTTTAAATCAGGAAAATCAATTTAACAGAAATAAAATATAAAATAAAATAAGCCTAAAATGTAGGGTTATTACACTCTCCCCCACTCAAAACTTTTCGTCCCCGAAAAGGAATGAGGTACGGGAAAGCACAGAAAAAGAAAAAAAAATAGAGTGAAATAGGATTAAGACAAGATGATAAGGAGATTGAAATTATACCTGATAACTATTGTTATAGGTAAGTTTAACAAGGTGAATGGCATGCAATGCTCAGATTCAAATCGAGAACCAAAAATTATTAAAGATTATAGAAAGATTTCTAAACAAAAAGATTATAAAAAAAATGCCTATACCAGTCTGTAGCAAGATGAGGAAAATAAGGACAACCAAAAGACAGTTTGAAACCAAAATAAGATAATAAGTTTGAAAAACAAAATAAGATAATAGGTTTGAAATTTCCATGGTTTCAGCTTAAATTGATAATTAATTTTACACAAGTTAAATAAACCTTACTATCTCTAATTTCATTATCTTATCATTAAATTTTCTTATTCTAACAATTTCAAAAATCATGGATTTGCAAAATCATTTATTATACTCATAATGTACTTAATAAATTTAATTCCTCTTTATTCCTAATTAAAATTAAATTTATCCCCCTCAATCTATTTTATCACCTATGTTAAATATACTTACACTTATTATAACTGCTTTAATTTATTTTTAGTTCCTTTAACATCATTTATATGGTAGATTATTCATTTAACCTTTTATTCTAGTTACCTTTGTTAATCTTTTTATAACCAAAATTTAAGTGTATAACATTTATTATAACCACTCAAATTTTATTTATAAAACCTTTTTATATCGTATATTATCTAATTACATTGTTAACTTCTAAAAATTAAGGTAAGTTATATTGGAATGCAATTGAGAATTTATACAAATAAAACTTTCTAAAATTAATATACAATATAAACATTCTAATTCAATCCTTTCAAGCTTGAATATTTATTCAAAATTTTGATTTTCTTTTTATACTTGAAGTTATTATTTAAGATAGAATTTAAGAATAAAATTTCCGATTCTTTTCAAACCATTTAGAGATAAATAAATGTATGCACAAAATTTGTCAAATCAAATTTTAAATCATATATCTATATATTATAAATCAAATCATCTTTTAGAAATTCATATCAATCAAGTTTCCCAAAACAAAGTTGTAGCAAGACTATAGAATGGTTTCTTCACTTCGAAACTCGAAAATGAAAGTCGATGATGCTGCAGTCATCACCGAAATTATTTTCCAGCGACAAAGAGAAGAGCACTAAAATTTTAAACTTTAAAATTCTTTGGAAACAAATTTCTATTCAAAAATACTTTAAGTAATATATCCTTTTAAAACTTTAAACACAAGCTTCGAAACCATCAGAAATTAAATTCTCAAATTCTTGATTTAAATTCATTTCAGTTCCCAAATCAAATTTATAAACAACTATTTATAAATTCATTTATAGAATGATAAATCAAGTATTATCATTTCAAATAATCAATTTAAATCAATTTATTAAGTTCCATAAATTTACTTATATACATCAAAATTTATTTCATTAACCAAATTTTAAAATAATATTGTGTCAGTTTGTTCTGTCAAAGTGTTTTAGAAATCCTATCGATAGCGTTGATCAGACGAATCGATCAGATGCCCAAATCAACATCAACAACTCAAACAACACAATATATAACTCAAAACATAGATTTACAAGTACAAATTCAAAATGTTTGGAGATATTTTGGAAACAAAGACAAGATGATTAATTTACAAAATATGAAGATGGATAAACTTAGATAAATCGCGGACAACCTTAACCGGGTCAACCGTGACTTAATGAATAAGATCAAAATGTGAATTTTTCTGGGGTAAATCTACATCCGATCTCAAGAGATAGAGTTTAGAATAACAAAAGATATTAGCATCTAAACCAAGGATATATATAAATCTCTGGTGAATCGATGCTAATTGTAAAGGAGTTTCACCCCTTTACAAGAAAATTAGAATATTGGCGAGACCACCAATTCACTATGAAGATCATTCGAAGTGGAGTTATGTGATACTCCAAAATCAAAAGAAGATGAATAGTGAGGTACACGAATAAATTTTGGAACCGCAGGGATTCCAAAAATTCAAAGGAAATTCGAATCAAGAGGAAAAGATTCAAACTCGAACGAAAGTGATTCTGTAAATAAATCTACTCCATATGCTAAGTTTTGCCTCAAAGCCAAAGCTCTGATACCAACTATAACGACCCGATATTTTCAACCATTCGCATCCATTATAAGTGTATAGGTAGACACTCATGCCGGAGTTGAATTGCTCAAAATACCGCGTTGTAATTAAAATTTGGCAAATCTCAGAATATACAGTAAATAAATATAATCACAGATCACAAACACAGAGTAAAATAATGCAGCGGAAGTAAAAGAAATAGTAGTTCATGAAGCTACTATATAAATATATCAGAGTACATAAGATACAATAGAAGAAATAGAGTACAACAGAAGTATAAATAAGATAACCAAGTACAAGCTGAACAGAGCAACATAACTGAAGTCGATAGAAAAAGACTAGCAGATAATCTCCAGCGATTCAAATCTCCAGAAGGTGGAAATCCAAATCTGTGAATACTCAGGCTGACCCGAGCGTAAAGCAAAACACAAACACTCGAGTCAGGACAATATATACTTATATAATATAAACTAACTCAAGTGAACTGTAATAAGGTACAAGTAACTTAAAGAATGCTTGGGACCGCCCATTCTTTAAGGATCCGTTAAACTATCTACTACGTAGTAATATTCGCTATTATAATAATGTCTAATCAGTAAAGTATAATCATATAGAAAATAGCGTTAAGGGGATGGAGAACCTTAACGCGGTCGGATCTTAAAATCATAATCGTAGTAAAGCTCGATATGGTAGGTGACACGGCACAACTAGGCAATGCCAGGGTAGATATACCAATTACGCATCCGGACTAGTGGTGACGCATAGCAGCCACTACCGCCCACCTCGAACAACACTCCCAATCAAGGGTGGCCACCAAATCAATCACAAGTAATAGAATGGTATCGAAGAAGTGTGTCCGATAAGAGGTGCTACCTCCTTGGTCCGTCAATCGCTCCTGTTTTAGCCACCTTATGCCAACTCACGGGAGTTGGGTCCACGTAACATACCTTAAGAACGTCGCCACCATCCTACTTCATTCTGGAATCTCCACCGCGTACACGGTTGTCAAAGTGGTTTTCGGTATCGACAGAGAGTATGTCCATATCCGATCCCGGTCTCTTTGCCAACCAATCGTTATTATACCCGTGGTTATAACTTTTAAAAACAATACTTTACTTCAAAATAAGATATCATTTCAAAATCATGCCTTTATCAAAATAAAGATTTATCATTTCCAAATCATTTCAATATTCTAAAATATCGTATCCTTTCAAACTTCTTTTCAAATCATTTTAATACATCAAAATATTATATCTTTTCAAACTTTATTTCAAATCATTTTTATATATCAAAATATCATACCTTTGATAGTTATACTTCGAAACCAAAATCATTTTATTTCAAAACTATGTTCATTTCAAAACAACATCATTTCCATTTCAAACATATATTCACCTTTCAAATAGTCTATACTTTCAAAGTTATAACTCTTTTGAAACAAAACATTTGAAATCATTATACTTTGAAAATCACAGCATTTCGAAATCATATATTTAAAATCATCTTTTAATTCTATACATTTACAAACTTATTAAATTCAAACCATCAAATTTCAATTCAATTACAGTTTACCAACAAACCGTTTCAAATCTTATCAATTCCCAATAGATTAAATCCACAAAATACAATATTTAATCTTTAGTATATTTCAAAACTTTAAATCTCCCACATTTCATAAATCCAATATCATTTAAATAAACTCAATTAATATATAATTCAAATATTCATTTATCAAATAAATTAAATAAGTCAGAAATCAAGTATCATTTCAAACTCATTTCACAATATCAAAATATTATTCAAAACACCATTCATTTTTATTCATTTAAATACCATTTAAATCCATTCATTTTATTAAATTTAAATACCATTTTAAACTCACATTAGAAATCAAATTCTTCCACTTAAATATCTCTTCATTATCTTTAGAAATTTAACATTTAATTTCCCAAAATTATATCATTTTCCAGAGATTATTTTTCATTAAAATTAATTTAAAACAACAAAATATAGTTTCCGTAGCACTTATAAAATGCTACGTAAAGTTATAGTTTAAAACAGTTAATTAACAAAAGACAGCGTTAAATGCTGTAATAGATTTCTTTTAAGTTTCAATTAACTTACATGTTAAGTTTAACCACTATAGCACTTACAAAGTGCTATAATAGTCTTTATTTCAAATTAACCTTTTAGTTCATTAAAACACTACAACATTTACAAAATGCTGTAATATCCTTTACATTACATTTCAAAATGCTGTTAAATCATATTCAGAGTTTTATTTACAATTCCACAAATAATTAACTTTTAATATAAATCATTTTAACTTATAAAATCATATATTTCACATTTAACACAATCATTTAAATACCTTTATTTCTATGATTTTATAAAGTCAAATTTCCATACAAAAATCAAATTTAATAACAATTAAATTTTCATTTCTTTAATTAAATTATTAACTTAACAACTAAGTTTAAATTTCCAAAAATATATCTTATTTCCATTTATTTTACTTAATTAAAATTTCACTTTTAAACAAATTTCACAAAATTCAATTTAAGTTATATTTCCAAATTCAGCTTAAATGTTCATTTATTCCATATTTTAATTTATACAAAATCATTAACACCTTTAAAACATTATTATTACTTAATAAAAATCATTAAATTCATCTTTAAATCAAATTTGTCATATTTTCTTACTTTACAAAAATTCCATTTATAAACAAAATCATAAATTCCAAAATTAACTTATATTTCAAATTCTACTTCACCATTTACTTAATTCACTTATTTAATTTGTAGAAAATCACAAATAGTTTATAGCAATCATTTTAATGAAATTTAAATCAAAATACCATAATATTTACATAAAAAAAAGTATTTTAAAAATTTCAGAAAAATATATAAACCACGGGTCTGTATATAATTTTCTAGCCTAGGTTAAGTGATACGGATATGTATCATTTCAATCCGTAGTTTAAAAATAAAAAAATCCGGGTTCTATCATTTCAAACCCACAATCCCAAGTTAAATAAAATAAATAAAAACCATTCAGGCCTATCATTTCAGCCCATAACGATTTTTCCCTATTCTAAAGTCCGTTCGGGTATGTATCATTTCAACCCATAGTGATTCTAATCTACAGGGAACTTGCAGTGTGATAAACAGATATAAATAACAGAATAGCATGAAATAACAGTAACATATGATATAATAAGTGTACTAACAGGTGTGAACATCATATGAAAATAATATAAACATATATGACATGATGATATACATTACAGATTCAAATGGTGTCGGTTTATCAGTTATATAGGTACATATTGTCTGGTGAGAATAACTCACCTGTATTGAGCTGGAGATTACAACCAAGGCACATAACACAAACACAATGAAGGCACGACAACTCGAATACAACTTGAAAGTGGAGAGCCAAAGCTAATAGCCTTGAATACATTTATACAAAACAATACAATTTATATAAGTTTCAAAACAATTCAACACTAGACAATGTTAGAAATCAATGCCCAAAACAAAGACAAATGTTTTGCACTTGTTCTCAACTTCACATACTTCAGTTATGGACTGAAATAGCACAGCAAAGGCATGAATTAAGGTCTGGTTTGGGTCCCTATAGGGTTGGCCTAGCATGGGTTTGATGGTGAAGAGAGGTATAGGTGCAACAAATCTACACTACAAGGCAAATACAAGGCAAATATCAACATTTCAAGGCTATGAATGGGCTCGACCAGAGGCTATGTGGGTAAGGCTTGATGTCCAGATGGTGGTGGATGATGTGGCAGAGGGTGGAGGTCAGGTCAGAGGTGGTGGTGGTGGAGGAAGTGGCGGCAAGTGGTGGGTAAAGGTGATGATGCAAAACTAGGTCTAGGCTTTCAGGTAAGTGATGGATTTTTGGGTTTTTGTGGTGATGCATGCCATAGGGGTGCTCGGCCTGGAGTTGGTGATGATCTAGGGTGGTAGTTGGTCGGAGCATCAGGTGGTGGAGGTTGGCCAAGGGCTGGAGGAGGAGGAGCCAATCAAATCTAGATGAGAACAAGTGCAAATTCAAGTAGAAAACAATAGAAAAAGCAAGTGGAAGAAGAAGAATTTTACCCAAACTTTTCCACAATGAAGATGGCCAAAATTTTTGATGATGAGAAAGATAATTCACGTGAAAAAAAATGTGAATGCAGCTGAAAGAAAGGAGTAAAGGTACGGCCAAAAAAATTTAAGGTGGAGGTTGAGAAAATGAAGAGACGGGAAAACAAAGAGACAAGAGCAACTAAAGAGACACAAACCTTTTCAATTTCTTTTATATATATTTGTAATTTATAAATACATAAAAAAAACTGAGAAATAAAGATAACAACTCAGAAATAAAAATAAATATATAAAATAAATAATTAAATTTTGAATAAATAGAATTTAAATTAAGAAAATGGCTTTAAAATGCAAACTAGGCTTTAAAAGTTAGAAATAACTTCAGTACACTTTGAAAAAATCTATTTTAATTTAAATACATATAAAAATGAATATAAATAAAGTAAAACACAGCAAATAAAAGTGAATGCATGAAATAAATAAATAAATTTTAAATTAAATATAATTTTAATGAAGAAAATAGCAGAAAAATGGAAACTAGGCTTTATAAATTGAAATAAATTCAAGTAAACTTTAGAAAAATTATACCATCACTTTAAAATTATTAAAAGATAAAAATATACATAAAATAACATATTAACACATATTGAAATAAAATATGACAAAGAAATATAATTTATACAATTTAAAATAAATAATATTGCAAAATAAACAGTTTATACACAAAATTGAAACTTACATAACTTCTACAATATAAGTCCGTTTTCAACGAAACAAAAAGCAGTATTCATGGAATTAAACCTATTTTCATAATAAAAGATAAAATTTAAGAATTTGAAATATTTAAATTTAAAGTTTAAAAGTCAAAGTTTGACCAGTTTGAACAGAAATTCACTTTACAGTAAAATATCCAATTTTTACCAGTTTTAAACTATAATTTACATAACAATCAAAATTTATATTTAGAAATGAAATATTTGAAATAAAACAAGTTTAAAATAATTTCAAATTAAAATAAAGTTTTTAAATCAGGAAAATCAATTTAACAGAAATAAAATATAAAATAAAATAAGCCTAAAATGTAGGGTTATTACACTGATATATTTACATAGTAGCTTCATGAACTACTATTTCTTTTACTTCCGCTGCATTATTTTACTCTGTGTCTGTGATCTGTGATTATATTTATTTACTGTATATTCTGAGATTTGCCAAATTTTAATTACAACGCGGTATTTTGAGCAATTCAACTCCGGCTTGAGTGTCTACCTATACACTTTTAATGGATGCGAATGGTTGAAAATTTCGGGTCGTTACAGTTGGTATCAGAGCTTTGGCTTTGAGGCAAAACTCAGCATATGGAGTAGATTTATTTACAGAATCACTTTCGTTCGAGTTTGAATCTTTTCCTCTTGATTCGAATTTCCTTTGAATTTTTGGAACGTTCCCTGTGGTTCCAAAATTCATTCTTGTCCCTCACTATTCATCTTCTTTTGATTTTGGAGTATCACATAACTCCACTTCGAATGATCTTTATAGTGAATTGGCTGTCTCGCCAATATTCTAATTTTCTGGTAAAGGGGGAAACTCCTTTACAAATTTGCATCAATTCACCAGAGATTTATATCTATCCTTGGTTTAGATGCTAATATCTTTTGTTATTCCAAACTCTATCTCTTGAGATCGGATGTAGATTTACCCCAGAAACGTCCACATTTGATCTTATTCATTAAGTCACGGTTGACCCGGTTAAGGTTGCTCGCGATTTATCTAAGCTTATCCATCTTCATATTTTGTTAATTAATCATCTTGTTTTGTTTCCAAAATATCCCCAAACATTTTGAATTGTACTTGTAAATCTAAGTTTGCTTTATATATTGTGTTGTTTGAGTTGTTGATGTTGATTTGGGCTTCCGATCGATTCGTCTGATCAACGCTATCGATAGGATTTCTAAAACACTTTGACAGAACAAACGGACACGATATTATTTAAAAAAAAATTTGGTTAATAAAATAAATTTGGATATATAATTTTATGGAACTTAATAAATTGATTTAAATTGATTATTTGAAATGATAATACTTTATTTATCATTTATTGTTCTATAAATGAATTTATAAATAGTTGTTTATAAATTTATTTGGGAACTGAAATGAATTTAAAACAAGAAATTTAAATAATTTAATTTCCGATGGTTTCAAACCTTGTGTTTAAAATTTTAAAAGGATATATTATTTAAAGTATTTCCAAGTAGAAATTTGTTTCCAAAGAATTTTAAAGTTTAAAAATTAGTGCTCTTCTCTTTGTCGCTGGAAAATAATTTCGGTGATGACTGCAGCATCATCGACGTTCATTTTCGAGTTTCGAAGTGAAGAAACCATTATGTAGTCCTGCTACAGTTTTGTTTTGGGAAATTTGATTGATTTGAATTTCTAAAAGATGATTTGATTTATAATATATATAGATATATGATTTAAATTTGATTTGACATATTATGTACATATATTTATTTATCTCTAACTGGTTTGAAGGAAATCAGAAATTAATTCTTACATTTTTTTTCTTTTTCTTAAAGAATAATTTCAATTATAAATTTGGATAAATGATTTAAACTTGAGATAATTGAATTGGAAAGCTCTACTTGTATAACACACAATTTCATTCCAATATAACTTACCAAAATTACACAGAAGTTGAATATGAAATTGGATAATATACAATATAGAAAGGATTTTATAAATAAAATTTGAGTGGTTATAATAAATGTTATACACTTAAGTTTTAGTTATAAAAGATTAACAGAGGTAAATAGTGAAAAAGGAATTTAAAGAGATTTTATTTAAATAACGTAATAATCAAATTTGATTTAATATGGAACCTTAAGTCTAACCTAGGAATTTTAATAATGGTTATTTCCTGAAATGAATATGTTGTATAATAAATAATGTATCTTTGAATAGATAAAATAAAATACATTTGAATTAGACATTTTGTAATAAAGTTTATTTAACTTGAATTCATAGTTTAATTGATGTCCAAATGAATAAATGTGTAAAGAAATTTGATTATTATATTTGCTATGATAAATATTTTATTTATGAAATAGATATGTCTTGAAAATGAATAATTATGATTTAAATAGTTAAAATGTATTTTAACAACACTAAAACTTGATAATTGAGAATTTGGTTTTCAATGGAATTTTTAAGTATAACTTATTAAAGGAATATCTATTTATGAAATGGGTATTTTAAATAAAGTGTTAGGTTTTGTGTTAAATTAAGAGCTAACTAAAATAATGAACTTTTAAACTTAATAAATGAAGTATAGTTTGATTTGAATATTTCATTCATAAAAGTTTGTTTTAATAAGTCATAAGTTAAATGATATCCAAATGAATATTTCTGATATTAAACTGATTTGAAATATTAATATATCTACTGTAGTGTAGCATTTTATAAGTGCTGCTGTTCTGAAAATACAATGTTTTAGAAATTTTATAATTGAATGAACTTAGAAATGTTACAACTTTAAAATGAATATTATTTGACCTTGAATTAAAATATTTTAAATGAAGATTATTTTAAAAGGTGTTATGATTTTCTAAGTATTATGTTTTTTTTAGAATAACATTTCCAAAGTGTTACGATTTTTAGTAGTATGATTTCCAAATGATAAACATCCATAAATTGTTATGATTTAAAAGCATTATGGTTTCAAGTTTATTATCTTATTTTATGTTTCCAAACTACCTTTTGGTTGTCCTTATTTTCCCTCATCTTGCTATAGACTGGTATAAGCATCTTTCTATAATCTTTCTATTTAGAAATCTTTCTGTAATCTTTGATAATCTTTGTTACTCATCTGGATCTGAACACTGTTTTTCCATTCATAGACCATCGGTCAAGTAAAAGGGGTGATTCAGATTTGTAACGACCCAGAATTTTTGATAATTAAAATTCGAATATTTAATTAATTTTAAATATTTATAAATGGAATTAAGAAGTCGAATGATTTATTTTTCGAATATTGGGTTTTATTTGATAATTAAATCGATAAATTTAATAGTGAAATTCCAGAAATAATTGAAAATCGAGTTTAAAATGATTGAAAATGATTTGTAAAATTTTATTGAATCATGCTGGAGTTATAGAAAGGTTATAGAACTTTCAGAATTGAATTTGGAGTTAATTTGTGAAAATCGATTATTTTAATATTTAATTATCGACTGGAAAAATAGCCAATTTTCGAACAGTCTCAGAATTGAACGAGACCAGTTCCATTGGATCCGTAATAGTTAGTTATTATCGGATTTCGATTTTCGTATCAATCGGAGTTGTCGATTGACCGTGGCAACTCGAAACGCATCGATATCGTTTTAATTTTAAAACGTCGAGTTAAAATAGTCATTTTCCAAAAAGTCTCAGATTTCGACGAAACCAGTTTCATCGGATCCGTAATGTGATATTATTGTAAGATTTCAAATTTCGTAATTTTTGGATGTGCCGTTTGGCCGGGGCAAGCCGAAACGCCTCGAAATCGATTTAAATCGGTTTAATTTAAATTGATCGTTTTTCTCCGTATCTCGCACAGATGTTCGAATTAGCTTCCGAAACCTGTTCCATTGCGTCCGGAACGCGAGTTAAACCCCAGGAACGCCAGTTACCGCGCGTAAATCAGAGTTCGAAAAATCCCGAAATGAATAGTAATTTGGAAGATTTCTATAAATTGAACCCCTCATCTCATCATTTGCCCAAAACCCTAATTCCTTATACGCAGCCGCCATTTTCAAAATCAAAGGCCAGGAACTCGAGATCTTCTTCCTCTATTTTCTTTTAATCCATCAACTATTACCAGAAATGCTTAACTACAAGTTTGTAGATCTCGTCGAGACCTTGAAGATCAACGGTGGTGATTTAATTCGGAGCAACGAGGTGGAAGTTATGGGGGCCGAAGTGATGGTCGTTCGTGCTCGTCTAGGGGGAGCTGGGGTTGACCGAGCTCGCCTATACTCACGTCGACGGTGGAGTGGTGGGTGGCGAATTGAATGGTGGTGCCTGATCGAATGCTAGTGGACCGGAGATGGGTGCGTTCTCAACCCTAGATGGCGGCGTTTGGGTTGGATACGTGAACGAGTTTCGCATGGGGAAGAAAGAAAAAGGGCACGGCCTTGATTTTGCTGAACGAGATCTAACGGCTGAGATGCTATCTAGGTTGTAAATTTAAAAAGAAAATGTAAATTATTTTATTTTAATTCATTCAAAGTTTAAAAAGCCATAACTCTTTCATACGTTATCAGAAAAATACGAAACAAAGTGCGTTGGAATCGTCTCGACAAGCTCTACGTAGTGCAACTGATTTGAAGTCGTTTGGAGTCAGTGAAAATTTTGGTTGAAATTAAACGCCTGTTTTATTTCAACCGGAATAAATCGCTATTGCGACGAATAAAATCAAGATGAGATCTTCTCACTCAATTGAATGTGGAATTATTTATAGTTATTGACTGATATGATTGACTGTTTGAATGTGATATTAGATATTATAGGATATATATCTATATATAGCAGTATATACATATTGGCATATGTATATATTGGATTGATGATTTCCCGCCTCGTATAGCGGATGAGACCCTATTGCGCCGTTAGTAAGCGGATTTATAAAAACCTATATACCGCGATAATTCCGTACTGGAGCGGAATTGGTATTGTGCTGACGTTTTTGGATGCAGGGAAACAGGTTGGAGGGATCCAACTGGATTCCTCACCAGTAGTTATTTATTTACAGATATTGTGATATATTCTGTTATCATATTGATATATGATATTGACTGTTGTGATGGACTGATTGGTATTGTTGCATCATCGGATTCAGTTTTGAAATGTAAAAATAACGACTGTTATTTTAAAAGGATTTTTAAAGTGATTTTTGAAAATATACGTTTTATGGAATTTTTGAATCGATTTATAACGTAAAATTTTAAAGTTATAATTTTTAGTGAAATATAACCGATGTGTCGTTTTTGAAATAAAAGTCGATTTATTTATAAAATGGTTTAAGTTGGAATTTTTGAATAACTATAAACGATTTGTATAAAAAGATTTGTAAAATTGATATTTTATAAATCGAAATATTGGACTTATAAAACGAATTTTTATAAGTGTTAAAAAGAAGTATAAAAAGGATTTCATAAGTGAATGAAATAAATAGATTTATAACGTGAAGTTATAAAGTGAATAGATGTTGTAAAAATAAACGATTTATAAGTAATTTACTTATAAATTTGACTTTTGCACTTAGATGGGATATAAATAGAAATTGCAAAATGAAATGATTTTGTAAGTTGAAATCGTTATAAAGTACAAATGTGATTTATAAACGTTGTTTTATAAATCCGAAATCACTTATTCTTATAAGTGAATTTTTGAAGATTAATAAAATGAGATTATAAACCGGAGTTGTTATAGAAAATAGAAAATGGAATTTATAAACGTTGTTTTATAAATTCGGAAACAAATCGATTGAATTTGATAAATTAAATATAGAAGATTATCAAAGGAGATATATTCGCGATTTTGGATAGCGAATTATTATCAAAATAAAACGTGTAGAAAATAGTGAAATGTAAATAGTAAAGTATATTCACGATTTTGGATAGTGAATATATTGTTAAGTAAAATGAACTTGTTTTGGGAAAACGATATTACAGAAATGAAGTAATTGTTTTAAAAGATGTTTTAAAACGTGTTAAGTATCGAATACATAGATTTCAACAGTTCTTGTTGAAATAGACGTTTTCGAGAAATAAGGAAATGATGGACTATAACACTGTTGTTATAGTAAATGGTTTCCGAAAGGAAATGTTTTTATGTAGTATTGGGATTTATATATCTATCTAATTTTGAATCCCTATACTAGTGATTTTGAGTCGTCGTAACGATGTTTTACGCAACATTCGTTTTTGACTCAAATAGATGTTAAAATTTATGATTTCCTTAAAGAATGAAATGTATACTTAATATTGATTTAAGTATATCGAATATTTTCAAATGTTGAAAATAAATGATTTGTGAAATACTTATTTTTAAATAAGTATGGAATTGCTTTTCCAATATGAAGTGAACTGTTTAGAGATTTTATCTTTTAAAGATAAATTGAAAAGTGAATATTTGAAAATTTGTTTTCAAATGGTTAAGTGTGGAAATTTTATATCTAGTAAAAGATATTTTGGAAGATGAAATAATTTGGAAAATTATTTGGAATCTGATGATGTCGCGCATCTTTATTGATAGTTAAATAACCCACTATCAATAATTACCTTAAATAGGTATTTGTTGTGAATTGGATGAATTTGAATGCCACACTTATTTTTGAATAAGCGCTCACTATTCGGGTTAGCCGGGAAAGGACCATGGGGTCGTATAACCCATTCCGAATATGTGATACGTCGTTATGAATTGCATTTGAAGACCGATGTTGAAGACCGGATATTTTTGAAAACGAAAGGATTACCGTCGAGTTACTCTACATCGACTGATCTTCGATTTAGAGGTTTTATCACCCTTAGTGACGGGAAGTCCGGACGTGATTAGAAAATTATCCGGAAATGCAAGGGCTTCGTGAGAAGTGCCTTCGGTTCTGTTCGATCCCGGAACAGACTTGTATGGATTGTGTGTCTGACGTTACAATTTGAGATATAAAGCTGATTTCTTTCAAATACATTTCTGTTGGTGGCGGAGAATTTATTCTCTTAGCTTAACACCCTTCTCTGAGACGTACGAGCTCAGAGGTTATGTAGTTGAAATTTATCAGCGATATATCCCAATTTGGTAACGTGGCATACTAAGTGTTGCTGTGAAATGATCAGTGTTTGATCATTTGCGATATGATCATTTGTTTGATCTTATATCTTTGTGATCATAGGTTGATCATTTTGTTTGACCCGAAGCAGGGCTTTTTGAGAAAGCGTAGCTTTGTGGACGAGACTTCGTCGAGCCTCACACCCCGGAAATGGTCGAAACAGGAAGAATGCAGCAAGGTTCTAGGGAGTAGCGCCCCTTAGTGTATGTCATTCCTTCTGGATAAAGGTGGTATCATGGTATGGAGCCCAGATACTTAACCTCTGTGGTTACTGCATTATTATTATCTATGTGGTTTGTTGCGAATCGGGGATCCTCGGGAAGATCGGTGACGATCGGGGGATGGCATACGCGTGTCAGTAGTTACCTATTTTTGCAGAGGTAACCCGGCCTTGTGTTGGCAGAGATCCGGTTAGGTTCTCGGGTCGTCTATTCCAGGGACGTACCCAATCGTGGATAGGAAGTTCCTTAGCCTGACCATTTGTTGGAAATCCAAAGAAACAATACGTGACTTGTACGGTTTTAGTTGTATTACCTGCTATGGAATGTGGCGGTAACCTGCTATTGAACATAGTAGCTATAGTAGGCATACGATACTGGTCGTATGTTGGCTAAGATTAATATTATATTTTCGAAATGTTTCTACACTATGCACTAATAATAATATCAAAAATGATTTGATTTTGCGTAGTAAGCATCTTTGACTATCATAAGAAGAAATCTCCTCCAATTCTGCGTTTGCATTGTGTGTGTGGCGGGAGGTCTTATGGTAGTTTCATTTTCCAAAAGCATTTCGAATTGACTTTAAAATTATTTTGTTGTTATATAAAGAATAACTGTTTTACGATCTCACACCAGTCACCATGACTGACTCGGAGTTTATTGTTTCCCTTCTAAACTCTGGGTGCCCACCAATTTCCACACGGGCAGCCTAGAGTTATATTAGCAGGATATTCTGGATATTCTGGAGCTTTGGAGATAAGCTGGAGGACGAGACGTAGTATTTGTATCTGATATATTTATTCCGCTGTGTATTCTGTATGAGGACAAGTTATATAACTGTCCATTGTTGTATATTGACTCTGATGATATGATGTGATGTAATGTAATAACAGATATAATTCTTTGTTTTTAAATGATATTCATTTATCTATTATATATTGTTCCGCTGCGATATGTGAGATTCTGATATTGTTTTCTGTTCTGATGTTGTTCTGTTGTTCTTCTTTCTTTCTCTTCTATCTTTTCTTCTACTTTTTCTTTTAAAACCATAACTTTTCGGGTTTCCGGCATTCGATGGCTCGGCAGTCGATAAAGTGAGTATCGATGTTGAATTTTCGAAAGTCGAAAATTTTCGGGATCGTTACAAGTGGTATCAGAGCATATGGTTAAGCGACAACCCTGCTCTGTTGGGTGTTACTCATTAGAGATAGAGTCAGCAGTACTCTAGAATGAGTTGAGTGTAATAATAGATACGAGTGCGTATTTGTTAGTGAATATAAAATTGTTTTATATTGTGATGATTGGTTTGTTGAGTGGTATATGGATTCTGGTCGGTATTGTCCGTACAACTCTATCGATAGGAATCTCTAAACACTTATATAGAACAATTCGGCACAATATTGTTTTAAATAGGGTAAATGAAATAATTTTGCCCAAAACTATTTTTGTATAGAAAATAAATGTTTTTCTATGAAGTACTATAGTATATGGATGTTTGGTTGTTATAAAATAATAACATTGAAACATTATCATTGTTATATTGAAATTGAATAAGAAAATAAAGTAATAACCAAAGATTTAAGAAATAAAATTCACATATAAATGAAATTTAAGAATGTAAATTATAAATGTGAATTCTAATTTAAAACGGCATTCCAGAGAAGTATTTGGAAATGTTTTGAAAGGAGTTTGTAAATTTTGGAGATTTGAAAAGTTTAAATCATTTTTGATTTGAAAATGAATTTCAAAGGTTTTGAAAAGTATTTTAGAGAGATGAAAGCTCTAAACTCTTTTCGGTCGCTGGAAAATAATTCCGATGATGATCGCGACATCACCGGTGTTCATTTTCGGGTTTCCAAAAGAGAAATTGCTGCCAAATTATTTTAAAAGGAAGTTGTTTGAAAAGTTGGGTTTTGTTTTGAAAGGTCAAGGGATGATTTGAATTGTTTTCAAAATGGTTTTGAAAAGGTTGAAAAAGACTCTGGAATACTATAAAGAATATTTACAGAATATTATTGAATTGATAACTTATACGAATAGAAATTGTTAATGTGAAATATGAAATTGTGATTGGAATTAAAGTTCATTAACAAGTGAAATCTATAAATGTGAATTGAAAGTATAAGGAAACGAATTCATATATAAATAAAATGGTAAATATGAAGTGTAAATGTGATTTATAAATGAAAATGGAATTCCAGATAGATATTGGAAAAAATTAAATTCATTAATGAAATGAATTTGTAATATGAATATATAAGTGATTATAAATCGAAATGTAAATAAGTTGATAACTTATAAATATTTGCAAATTTGATAGAGATGAGATTCAATTGAAAATGAAAGAATTTGAGAATGAATAAATAAATTTGCAATTGCAAGTACAAGAAAATGAAGTTGAATGTTAAAATTCATTTTGAATTTGTCAGTAAATAAAACTGGAGTTAAAACTGAATATTGAAACGAATTTGAATTGTGTGAAATAAAATAAAGTTTTGAGATTAGTTTGAAGTGAAAAAAAAGAAATCCGATAAAAATTCAATATTTCAGAATTGAAAGTAAATTGAATCCAAATTTAGTTGAAATGGTAAACTAAATACAAATGAATGGGAAATGTAAAATTGAATGAGAATAGATATATAACTTCAACAGTGAAGTAAAACTGTATAAGCAGTTTATATTGAAAATATTTGTAATAGAATTTACAAAATGGTTTGGATATATGTAACTAGATATTATGGCTAGTAGGATATACAGGTATAAAGGAAATTGAATTTGATTTCACAGATAATTTGAATTGCTCGACTAAAGGTATGTATTTAAATTTGAATATGAGATTTGATGATTTCTTCTCTAGCCGCTTGGCTTTTTCTTTTTCTTTTTGAAATCTGAGAGTCCGTAGGGACGTTTTGTAGTCGTGCCGTATTAGCCGCGCAAAGGAGATGCTGGCGAAATTTTTTGGAAATTTAGGGCGTTAGAAAATTTTTGAGAAATTTTTGAAAGTTTAAAATTTGAATTTAAACTCGAATTTGAATTTAGAAGTTGAACAATGTTGTTTGAAACTCATAATTAAAGTTAGAAAGCTAGTTGAATGATAACGAATCTTTATTAGAAAGATTTGTTTTGATAAATTGATAAAACTATTTGAATTTGAGAAAATAGTAGACGAGTTAAGGACCTTTTTCCCTAACTTGTAATTTCGAGGACGAAATTCTTTTAAGGGGGGAAGTTTGTAACGACCCAGAATTTTTGATAATTAAAATTCGAATATTTAATTAATTTTAAATATTTATAAATGGAATTAAGAAGTCGAATGATTTATTTTTCGAATATTGGGTTTTATTTGATAATTAAATCGATAAATTTAATAGTGAAATTCCAGAAATAATTGAAAATCGAGTTTAAAATGATTGAAAATGATTTGTAAAATTTTATTGAATCATGCTGGAGTTATAGAAAGGTTATAGAACTTTCAGAATTGAATTTGGAGTTAATTTGTGAAAATCGATTATTTTAATATTTAATTATCGACTGGAAAAATAGCCAATTTTCGAACAGTCTCAGAATTGAACGAGACCAGTTCCATTGGATCCGTAATAGTTAGTTATTATCAGATTTCGATTTTCGTATCAATCGGAGTTGTCGATTGACCGTGGCAACTCGAAACGCATCGATATCGTTTTAATTTTAAAACGTCGAGTTAAAATAGTCATTTTCCAAAAAGTCTCAGATTTCGATGAAACTAGTTTCATCGGATCCGTAATGTGATATTATTGTAAGATTTCAAATTTCGTAATTTTTGGATGTGCCGTTTGGCCGGGGCAAGCCGAAACGCCTCGAAATCGATTTAAATCGGTTTAATTTAAATTGATCGTTTTTCTCCGTATCTCGCACAGATGTTCGAATTAGCTTCCGAAACCTGTTCCATTGCGTCCGGAACGCGGGTTAAACCCCAGGAACGCCAGTTACCGCGCGTAAATCAGAGTTCGAAAAATCCCGAAATGAATAGTAATTTGGAAGATTTCTATAAATTGAACCCCTCATCTCATCATTTGCCCAAAACCCTAATTCCTTATACGCAGCCGCCATTTTCAAAATCAAAGGCCAGGAACTCGAGATCTTCTTCCTCTATTTTCTTTTAATCCATCAACTATTACCAGAAATGCTTAACTACAAGTTTGTAGATCTCGTCGAGACCTTGAAGATCAACGGTGGTGATTTAATTCGGAGCAACGAGGTGGAAGTTATGGGGGCCGAAGTGATGGTCGTTCGTGCTCGTCTAGGGGGAGCTGGGGTTGACCGAGCTCGCCTATACTCACGTCGACAGTGGAGTGGTGGGTGGCGAATTGAATGGTGGTGCCTGATCGAATGCTAGTGGACCGGAGATGGGTGCGTTCTCAACCCTAGATGGCGGCGTTTGGGTTGGATACGTGAACGAGTTTCGCATGGGGAAGAAAGAAAAAGGGCACGGCCTTGATTTTGCTGAACGAGATCTAACGGCTGAGATGCTATCTAGGTTGTAAATTTAAAAAGAAAATGTAAATTATTTTATTTTAATTCATTCAAAGTTTAAAAAGCCATAACTCTTTCATACGTTATCAGAAAAATACGAAACAAAGTGCGTTGGAATCGTCTCGACAAGCTCTACGCAGTGCAACTGATTTGAAGTCGTTTGGAGTCAGTGAAAATTTTGGTTGAAATTAAACGCCTGTTTTATTTCAACCGGAATAAATCGCTATTGCGACGAATAAAATCAAGGTGAGATCTTCTCACTCAATTGAATGTGGAATTATTTATAGTTATTGACTGATATGATTGACTGTTTGAATGTGATATTAGATATTATAGGATATATATCTATATATAGCAGTATATACATATTGGCATATGTATATATTGGATTGATGATTTCCCGCCTCGTATAGCGGATGAGACCCTATTGCGCCGTTAGTAAGCGGATTTATAAAAACCTATATACCGCGATAATTCCGTACTGGAGCGGAATTGGTATTGTGCTGACGTTTTTGGATGCAGGGAAACAGGTTGGAGGGATCCAACTGGATTCCTCACCAGTAGTTATTTATTTACAGATATTGTGATATATTCTGTTATCATATTGATATATGATATTGACTGTTGTGATGGACTGATTGGTATTGTTGCATCATCGGATTCAGTTTTGAAATGTAAAAATAACGACTGTTATTTTAAAAGGATTTTTAAAGTGATTTTTGAAAATATACGTTTTATGGAATTTTTGAATCGATTTATAACGTAAAATTTTAAAGTTATAATTTTTAGTGAAATATAACCGATGTGTCGTTTTTGAAATAAAAGTCGATTTATTTATAAAATGGTTTAAGTTGGAATTTTTGAATAACTATAAACGATTTGTATAAAAAGATTTGTAAAATTGATATTTTATAAATCGAAATATTGGACTTATAAAACGAATTTTTATAAGTGTTAAAAAGAAGTATAAAAAGGATTTCATAAGTGAATGAAATAAATAGATTTATAACGTGAAGTTATAAAGTGAATAGATGTTGTAAAAATAAACGATTTATAAGTAATTTACTTATAAATTTGACTTTTGCACTTAGATGGGATATAAATAGAAATTGCAAAATGAAATGATTTTGTAAGTTGAAATCGTTATAAAGTACAAATGTGATTTATAAACGTTGTTTTATAAATCCGAAATCACTTATTCTTATAAGTGAATTTTTGAAGATTAATAAAATGAGATTATAAACCGGAGTTGTTATAGAAAATAGAAAATGGAATTTATAAACGTTGTTTTATAAATTCGGAAACAAATCGATTGAATTTGATAAATTAAATATAGAAGATTATCAAAGGAGATATATTCGCGATTTTGGATAGCGAATTATTATCAAAATAAAACGTGTAGAAAATAGTGAAATGTAAATAGTAAAGTATATTCACGATTTTGGATAGTGAATATATTGTTAAGTAAAATGAACTTGTTTTGGGAAAACGATATTACAGAAATGAAGTAATTGTTTTAAAAGATGTTTTAAAACGTGTTAAGTATCGAATACATAGATTTCAACAGTTCTTGTTGAAATAGACGTTTTCGAGAAATAAGGAAATGATGGACTATAACACTGTTGTTATAGTAAATGGTTTCCGAAAGGAAATGTTTTTATGTAGTATTGGGATTTATATATCTATCTAATTTTGAATCCCTATACTAGTGATTTTGAGTCGTCGTAACGATGTTTTACGCAACATTCGTTTTTGACTCAAATAGATGTTAAAATTTATGATTTCCTTAAAGAATGAAATGTATACTTAATATTGATTTAAGTATATCGAATATTTTCAAATGTTGAAAATAAATGATTTGTGAAATACTTATTTTTAAATAAGTATGGAATTGCTTTTCCAATATGAAGTGAACTGTTTAGAGATTTTATCTTTTAAAGATAAATTGAAAAGTGAATATTTGAAAATTTGTTTTCAAATGGTTAAGTGTGGAAATTTTATATCTAGTAAAAGATATTTTGGAAGATGAAATAATTTGGAAAATTATTTGGAATCTGATGATGTCGCGCATCTTTATTGATAGTTAAATAACCCACTATCAATAATTACCTTAAATAGGTATTTGTTGTGAATTGGATGAATTTGAATGCCACACTTATTTTTGAATAAGCGCTCACTATTCGGGTTAGCCGGGAAAGGACCATGGGGTCGTATAACCCATTCCGAATATGTGATACGTCGTTATGAATTGCATTTGAAGACCGATGTTGAAGACCGGATATTTTTGAAAACGAAAGGATTACCGTCGAGTTACTCTACATCGACTGATCTTCGATTTAGAGGTTTTATCACCCTTAGTGACGGGAAGTCCGGACGTGATTAGAAAATTATCCGGAAATGCAAGGGCTTCGTGAGAAGTGCCTTCGGTTCTGTTCGATCCCGGAACAGACTTGTATGGATTGTGTGTCTGACGTTACAATTTGAGATATAAAGCTGATTTCTTTCAAATACATTTCTGTTGGTGGCGGAGAATTTATTCTCTTAGCTTAACACCCTTCTCTGAGACGTACGAGCTCAGAGGTTATGTAGTTGAAATTTATCAGCGATATATCCCAATTTGGTAACGTGGCATACTAAGTGTTGCTGTGAAATGATCAGTGTTTGATCATTTGCGATATGATCATTTGTTTGATCTTATATCTTTGTGATCATAGGTTGATCATTTTGTTTGACCCGAAGCAGGGCTTTTTGAGAAAGCGTAGCTTTGTGGACGAGACTTCGTCGAGCCTCACACCCCGGAAATGGTCGAAACAGGAAGAATGCAGCAAGGTTCTAGGGAGTAGCGCCCCTTAGTGTATGTCATTCCTTCTGGATAAAGGTGGTATCATGGTATGGAGCCCAGATACTTAACCTCTGTGGTTACTGCATTATTATTATCTATGTGGTTTGTTGCGAATCGGGGATCCTCGGGAAGATCGGTGACGATCGGGGGATGGCATACGCGTGTCAGTAGTTACCTATTTTTGCAGAGGTAACCCGGCCTTGTGTTGGCAGAGATCCGGTTAGGTTCTCGGGTCGTCTATTCCAGGGACGTACCCAATCGTGGATAGGAAGTTCCTTAGCCTGACCATTTGTTGGAAATCCAAAGAAACAATACGTGACTTGTACGGTTTTAGTTGTATTACCTGCTATGGAATGTGGCGGTAACCTGCTATTGAACATAGTAGCTATAGTAGGCATACGATACTGGTCGTATGTTGGCTAAGATTAATATTATATTTTCGAAATGTTTCTACACTATGCACTAATAATAATATCAAAAATGATTTGATTTTGCGTAGTAAGCATCTTTGACTATCATAAGAAGAAATCTCCTCCAATTCTGCGTTTGCATTGTGTGTGTGGCGGGAGGTCTTATGGTAGTTTCATTTTCCAAAAGCATTTCGAATTGACTTTAAAATTATTTTGTTGTTATATAAAGAATAACTGTTTTACGATCTCACACCAGTCACCATGACTGACTCGGAGTTTATTGTTTCCCTTCTAAACTCTGGGTGCCCACCAATTTCCACACGGGCAGCCTAGAGTTATATTAGCAGGATATTCTGGATATTCTGGAGCTTTGGAGATAAGCTGGAGGACGAGACGTAGTATTTGTATCTGATATATTTATTCCGCTGTGTATTCTGTATGAGGACAAGTTATATAACTGTCCATTGTTGTATATTGACTCTGATGATATGATGTGATGTAATGTAATAACAGATATAATTCTTTGTTTTTAAATGATATTCATTTATCTATTATATATTGTTCCGCTGCGATATGTGAGATTCTGATATTGTTTTCTGTTCTGATGTTGTTCTGTTGTTCTTCTTTCTTTCTCTTCTATCTTTTCTTCTACTTTTTCTTTTAAAACCATAACTTTTCGGGTTTCCGGCATTCGATGGCTCGGCAGTCGATAAAGTGAGTATCGATGTTGAATTTTCGAAAGTCGAAAATTTTCAGGATCGTTACACTCTAGAGGATCTTTTTCATGCTTGTATTCTTGATTTGATCACCTCCATCTTGTTAAACTTACCTATAACAATAGTTATCAGGTGTAATTCCAATTTTCTTATCATCCTGTTTTAATTCTATTCATTCTATCTTTTTATGTGCTTTCCCGTACCTCGTTCCTTTTCGAGGACGAAAAGTTTTGAGTGGGGGAGAGTGTAACAACCCTGTATTTTACAATTATTTTTAAATTGATTTTTCCATATTTAAAAGCTTTATTTATGAAAAGAATAAATTTTGTTATTATAAATATAAAAACTTTGATTTTGATGTGAATTAGAATTCCAAATATGACTAAATTTAATATTTCCAGAAAATGTAAATTTTGGTCAATAGTCAAACTTTGACTTTTAAGTTTAAATTTTAAATAGTTTGAAATTATATATTTTATCTTTTATTATGAAAATATATGTAATAACTTGAACACTGCTTTTCGTTTCGTTGAAATCTGATTTATAATGTGAAAGTTATGCCCATTTGAATATTGTGTGTAATTTGCTGTATTTAACAAAATTGTTTATTTTAAATTATATAAATAATCTTTTATTTGGTCATGTAATGTTATAATATGGGTAAAATAACATGTTACGTATATATTTTAGTTTTAAAACATTTTTAAAAGTGTAATAAACATTTTCCAATGTCAGTTGTATTTTGTTTATAATTTCTAATTTCCAGTTTCATTTAATTAAAGAAATTCTTTATTTATTTTCTATTTCCTTAAATCTTATTTTATTTTCATTTCCACTTTATTTTGCTCAGCATTTATTTTATTTACTTGACTTTTTATTTGTTTAGAAGTGTAGTTATAATTTTCCAAAGTTAAGTGTATCTTGTTTATATTTTTAAATGCTTGTTCAATATATTAGCTATTTTCTCATTTTATTTTCTATTTTTCCTTAAAATAATTATTTATATTTTTTTTCATTTTTATTTTGTTCAGCTTTTTATTTTATTTACTGAAATTTTTATTTGTTTATTTGAATAAAATAAAATAGAAAACAAAGAGACAAAACCTTTTCATTTTCTAGTCTTTTCATCTCCTTGTCTTTTCAAATTGCTTTTGCCTTTTCATTTCTTGCTTTGGCCGTTCATTTTTTTTGCTTTGTCCGTACAATTTTCATTGGTTTTCACGTGAAAACTTCCTCATCTCTTTCATTTTGCATGACATTTCATCTTGAGAAAAAAATTCAAACAATGGCTCCCTCTTTTTCCACTTTTCTTCCTCTTTTTCCACTTGATTTTGCCTTGACTTGCTCTTGTCTAGCTCGGCCTCAACCACCACCATCTTCTCCGACCACCACCATCCCTTCTTTCCCACTTCATCCACAGCCAAATCATCCCCCTCCTCTGACCTGAAGTGGCCATGACCTCCTCATGAACACAACACCATAAAAAGTTGCAAAATTTCCATGAAAACCATGCTAGCCGACCAATACTTCAACACCACTTCCATATTTTGCCTTGGCCACCTCCTTAGCCTCTACCACCATCATGACCTGACCCCAAACCATCAGCCTCTCCTCTGACCTGACCTGAACCATGCATGACCGAGCCCATGGGATGACCAAGCCAAGCCAAAAGTTGAACCAAACCTCACCTATTTGCCTTGATCTTTTGTATACTTCACTTGCAACTCACCTACCTCTTCACACTTATGTAGCCATGAGTTTTGATGCCATACCTAACCCAAACCTGAGCTATATCACATCATGGCCGAGCTAAAGAGTCCCTAGACCAAGCATTTGAGTGGCTAAGGCAAGGTCCAATCATATCTTCTCTTTGTTGCTTTTATTTTTCAAATTGTTTCAATGTTAGTTTGGGTTGATTGTTATGTTTATATTGTCTTGTTATTTGTTGTTACAAGATAAATATCAAGGCTCACTATTCATTCAAATCAAAAGTCGTGATGTATCGTGCTTGTCGTGCTTTCTGGAATCTATTCTGTGTGTTTTGATCGCTAACTCCAGCGTAAAAGGTGAGTTATTCTCACCAGACAATATGTACCTATATAACTAGTAAATTGACACCCTGCGAATCTGTAGAAATATATTATCATGTTATATATGCTTATATTATTATTATATGATGTTCACACCTGTTATTACACCTGTTATATCATATGTTACTGTTATTTAATGTTATTCTGTTATTTATATCTGTTATCACACTGCAAGTTCCCTGTAGATTAGAATCACTATGGGTTGAAATGATACATACCCGAACGGACTTTAGAATAGGGAAAAATTGTTATGGGCTGAAATGATAGGCCTGAACGATTTTTATTTAAATTATTTTAACTTGGGATTGCGGGTTTGAAATGATAGAACCCGGATTTTTCTTTTTTTACTGCGGATTGAAATGATACATATCCGTATCACTTGACCTAAGTTAGAAAATTATATACAGGCCCGTGGTTATTTTATAAAGTGTTTTAGATATTTTTAAGTATTTTAAAAATTATAAATTTATGAAATTTGATTTAAATAGATTTTGAAATGTTTTAAAATAAAGAAATTATGATTTTTCTATGTGTTAAAAATGTAATTAATGAATGGTTTAACTGGATTTTTGAAATATAACTTAAGTTGGAAATTTGGAATTTTGGTTAAAAGTGATATTTAGGTTATATAAATAAAATGGATATTAAATTTTATTTGGAAATGGTAAATATGATAATTTGATTAAATTTGAATTTAAGTGATTTATTAAAGTATTATTGATTTTTCTATGAATTTAAGTGGTTAAATAAATGAATGTTTAAAAGTGATCTTTTAAAATATAACTTGACTTGGAAATGTGAAATTTGGTTTTAATTAAAGGTTTTAGTTAATTAAATAAAATTGGAAATTTAGTTAAATTTGTGAAATGGTAATTTAAATTTGAAGTGTTAAGTTATTTGTTGAAATGTGAAGAATTGTAAACTTTTACACTTAAATTTATTAAGTAAATTGTTGAAAATTGGATTTAATTATAAGAAATTTATTGTGAAAAAGATACATGTTAAATGATATGTAAATAAACATTTTAAATGTTAAATTATGATTTTTAAAATGTTTAAAGAGTTTAAAATGAAGTTATTTAATTGCTGGAAATACACTAAAAAGCTGGAAATCACTTTTAATAGCATTCAGAAATGCTATGGTTCTGAATTACACTAAAAATTGAATAAAAGGGCTACTACAGCATTTCTGAAATGCTGCAGTTGCTGTAGTTGAACTTATAGGCTAATATTGAACCCAGGTCTATTATAGCATTCTCTGGAAATGCTATAATGGTCTGCAGTCTTTGCTGAAACCAAATTTAACCCTTGTTTTGAAATCTGAACTACCGCAGCACTTCTGGAATGCTGTCTTTTCTGTTTTGAACTATAATTCAACTAAAACTGAGTTTTTACAGCAGTTTTAAGTGCTGTCTTTGCTGAATTAAAAATGTTTTCAAATATAACTTATAGCAGTTGTTTTTAAACGCTGTGAAATGCTGAAATTTTAATAATTAGGGTTTTTGACTTAGTAAACAAACTCAGAATGGTTTGAAATTTTGGAAATTGATTACTTGATTTGAAAATATAATAATTACACTTTTTAAAAGGTTTTAATGAATTACTTTGATTGGAATAAACTATTTAAAGGTGATTTGAAATGATAGTAAATGAACGATACCTTTGAATTTAAAAGGTATTTAAAGTTGAATATTTGGATTTGAACTGATAGGATATTTTATTTTAATAAAATGGTTTGAAATGAAGTTTTGTAAGGATATGATATTTTATGATATTAAAATGATTTAAAATGAAGTTTTGAAATGATATGATATTTTAAAAATATGGAAATGGTTTGGAATTGATTTAATCTTTATTTTGATAAAGATTTGGATTTGAAATGATATTCTATTTTGAAGTATAAACTGTTTTTAAACTTATAACCACGGGTTATAATAACGTTGGGTTGTTAAAGAGACCGGGATCGGATATGGACATACTCTCTATCTTACCGAAAACCACTTTGGCAACTGTGTACGCGGTGGAGATTCCAGAATGAAGTAGGATGGTGGCGACGTTCTTAAGGTATGTTACGTGGACCCAACTCCCGTGAGTTGGCATAAGATGGCTAAAACAGGAGCGATCTCGAACCAGTGAGGTAGCACCTCTTCTCGGACACATTTCTTCGATATTATACTCTTACTTGTGATTTGACTAGATGGCCATCCTCCGATTTGGGAATGTTGTTCGAGGTGGAACGGTAGTGGCTGCTATGCGTATCCATCAGTCCGTGTGCGTAATTGGTATATCTACCCTGGCATTGCCTAGTTGTGTCGTGTCACCTACCATATCGAGCTTTACTACGATTATGATTTTAAGATCCGACCGCGTTAAGGTTCTCCATCCCCTTAACGCTATTTTCCGATATGATTATACTTTACTTATTTAGACACTATTATAATAGCGAATATTACTACATAGTAGATATTTTAACGGATCCTTAGAGGATGGGCGGTCCCAAGCATCTTCTAAGTTACTTGTACCTTTATTACAGTTCACTTGAGTTGGTTTACATTATATAAGTATATATTGTCCTGACTCGAGTGTTTTGTGTTTTGCTTTACGCTCGGGTCAGCCTGAGTTATTCATAGATTTGGATTTCCACCTTCTGGAGATTTGAATCGCTGGAGATTATCTGCTAGTCTTCTTCTATCTACTTCAGTTATGTTGCTCTGTTCAGCTTGTACTTGGTTATCTTATTGATACTTCTGTTGTACTCTATTTCTTCTGTTGTATCTTATGTAACTCTGATATATTTACATAGTAGCTTCATGAACTACTATTTCTTTTACTTCCGCTGCATTATTTTACTCTGTGTCTGTGATCTGTGATTATATTTATTTACTGTATATTCTGAGATTTGCCAAATTTTAATTACAACGCGGTATTTTGAGCAATTCAACTCCGGCGTGAGTGTCTACCTATACACTTATAATGGATGCGAATGGTTGAAAATTTCGGGTCGTTACAACTTTGGAAAGTGATATGATTTTGGAAATGGATTTATTTGAAGTGAAAGTGATATCGTATTGATATGGTTTTGAAATGGCAATGATATGTCGGTTTTGAAATATAACTATTTTGAAATATTATTAAATGACCATCAGTGTAATAATACGTAGTTATTAAAGAGACCGAGATCGGATATGGACATACTCTCTGTCGATACCGAAACCACTTTAATAACTAATATACGCGGAGTGTTGATCCAGAATGAAGTGGATGGTTTTGATGAACGCGTTGATTGAAGAAAGAGAACGATTTTGGATGACCCCTGACATGACTAAAACAGGAGCTGCGCCGGGCCATTGAGGATCGCCATCTCTAGCGGACACACTTCTTCGATACCTTATCTATTACTTATGTGATTCGATTTGGGTGCACCCCTTGATTATGGGAGTGCTGTTTCGCGGTGTTGGGGTAGTAGCTGCTATGCCCAACATCAGTCCGGATCAGGCAACTACTAGTATCCTAGTTGGTATCGCCTCATGTACCTTGTCATACTGATTATCCTATTCACGACCACTACGATTTTGGTTTGTACCTTTAGTATATGGATTGCCCTCTGATGACTTCCGGTTTTGGGGAAACTACGGTCTTGTATATGCTCTTGGGAATAAAAATGTGTTAAGGGTGGAATGGGCCATGACTTAACGCTATTTTGATATCGTACTTTACTGATTAGACATTATCTACTTAGCGTATTCTACTGTATATATAGATAGTTTAATGGATCCTTAGAGGATGGTTATCCCAAACATCCTTTGAGTCACTTGTATTTCAGTCGTTATTTCACTTGAGTTGGATTTATTGATATAAGAATGTTAATCCTGACTCGAGTGTTTTGTGTTTTCTTTACGCTCGGGTCAGACTGAGTGTACCAGTATTCGAGACTCACCTTAGGAGTTGGAGCTTCGCTGGAGATCCAGCAATCTATCCAAGTTTCAGATATTCGGTTGATTCCAGTGATGTATTCTGATATTGTATTTGACTATTGTATTCGAGACTTCTGTTGTATCTTGTTTAATTCTGTTATATATATAGTAGCTTCATGAACTACTATTCTTTTGTTTCCGCTGCATTATTGTTATATTACTCTATGTCTGTGTCTGTGATCTGTGATTATTTTATTTACTATATATGCTGAGTTTTGCCAATTTAAATTAACAATCTATTGTTTTGAATTATTCAAGTCCGACATGTGTGGATTTATTGTCGATTTGAATGGTCCAAAATAGTGGGTCGTTACATTATACATTTATCACTATTCAATTTCACATTTTCAACTCATTAATCAACTAAGTTTTCATTCAAACCATTTCAAATTTAGCTCACAATCTCAACTTTAATTCAACCAATTCATTATTTCATGAATTAACAAATTATCAAGTTAGTTTACTTGAATTCAATCCATTTCATTTTATTTTCCAAGTTTGGATTTCTCTTCGACTTGATTCAAATTAAATCTCATTTCATTTTTCAATTCCAATTCATTTATTTACAAATGTAGCTTCATTTGTTCATTCCTTTTCAATTTGAATCTCATTCCAATCAAATTTCAAATATTTTTGTAAGTTATCAAACTTATTTACATTCCATTAATGAATTTTATTTTCAAATATCTTCCTCTGAAATTCTATTTCAAATTATAAATCACATTTATAATTTACATTTACAAATTTCATTCATATAGGAATTTATTTCCTTATACTTTCAATTCATATTTATAAATTTCATTTATTAAATGAATTTATCTCCAAATCTTTGGTTATACCATTATTTTTTATTTAATTTCCATATAACAATGATAATAATTCAATATTATCACTTTCTAACAACCAAGCATCCATATACCATAATAATTTATAGAAAATCATTTCTTTTCTATACAAAAATAGTTTTGGGCAAAATTATTTCATTTACCCAATTTAAAACAATACTGTGTCGGTTTATCTTGTTTAAGAGTTTAGAAACCCCTATCGATTACAGTTGGCCAGACTGCACCGACCAGAATCTATAAACAATCAACCGATAAGTCAACACAATACAAAACAAATTTTATATTCACTAACAAATACGCGCTCATATCTATTATTACACTCACACTCATTCTAGAGTACTACTGACTATATCTCTAATGAGTAACACCCAACAGAGCCAGGGTTGTCACTTAACCAACAGCTCTGATACCACATGTAATGTTTCGACTTTTCGACGCTCGAAAGTCGACATTAATATGTCCACTGTATCAATGACGCGCAATCGAATGCCGAAAAACCGAACCATTAGGGTTAAAAAGAAGAGGTAGAAGAAGACAGAAGAAAAGAAAGAACAGAAAAACAGAAACAATATCAGAATCTCACATTCGCAGCGGAACAATATACAATAAATAATCACTAGTCTTTTAAACAAAGAACTATATCAGTTTATACATACATCATCAGAGTCAATATACAACTCAATACAACAATGGACAGTTATATAAACTTGTCCTCACACAGAATACACAGTGGAATAAATAAACAAGTACGGGAGTACGTCTCGCCATCCAGCTTGCCTCCAAAGCTCCAGAATATCCAGAATATCCTGATAACATAACTCTAGGCTGCCCGTGTGGAAAATTTTGGGCACCCAGAGTTTAGAAAGGGAACAATAAACTTCGAGTCAGTCATGGTGACTAGTGTGAGATCGTAAAATTGTTATTTTCACAAAGAAAATAAAACAAATTCGCAATGCTTTTGGAAAATGAAACTACCATAAGGCCTCCCGCCACACACACAATGCAAACGCAGAATTGGAGGAGATTTCTCCTTATGATAGTCAAAGATGCATACTACGCAAAATCATTGGATATTATTACTAGTGCATAGTGTAGAAAACATTTCGAAAGTATAATATTAATCTTAGCCAACATACAACCATTATTGTATGCCTACTATAGCTACTATGTTCAATAACAGGTTACCGCCACATTCCATAGTAGGTTATACAACTAAAACCGTACAGGGCGCGTATTGTTTCTTTGGATTTCCAACAAATGGTCAGGCAAAGGAACTTCCTTACACCGAAATGAAACGCCTCTAGAAAGACGCCCCGAGAACCTAACCGGATCTCTGCAAACACAAGGCCGACGCTACCTCATGGTGTACAGCTGTAACTAGGTAACCAACACACTGACACTACCTCACGCTGTACAGCTGTAACTAGGTAACTAACACACAAGTATGCCATCCCCCGGTCGTTACCTACCTTTAACCGAGGATCCTCAACCACAAAGCAACAACCACAAAGTATAATAAATTTGCAGCATCAACATAGGTAAAATATCTGGGCTCCATACCATGATATCACCTTTTATCCAGAAGGAAATGACATACCCTAGGGGCGTGAGCCCTAACAACCTTGCCGCAACATTCCTGTTTCGACCATTACCGGGTTGTGAGGCTCGATGAAGTCTCGTCCACAAAGCCACGCTTTTTCACAAAGCCACGCTTTGATCAACAAATGATCAACAGCACTTCGTATGCCACATTACCAAATTGGGAATGTATCACTAGTAACCATCAACTAGATAACCTCTGAGCTCGTATGTCTCAGAGAAGGGTGTTAATCTAAGAGAATAAATTCTCTGCCACCAACAGAAATGTATTTGATAGAAACCAGCTTTACATCTCAAAGTGTAATGTCAGACACACATCCATACAAGTCTGTTCCGGGATCGAACGGAACCGAAGGCACTTCCAAAGAAGCCCTTGCAATCCAGGTATTCACTAATCACGTCCGGACTTCCCATCACAAGAAGAGTGATATAAATCTCTATACCGGAGCAACTCGGTGCAGAGACATTCGACAGTTTGTCCTTTCATTTTCGAAAATACCCGGTCTTCACACCGGTCTTCAAATGTTATCCATTCACGACGTATCACTATTCAGAATGGGTTATACGACACAAAGTCCTCTCTCAGCTTAACCGAATAATGAGCGTTTGTTTTAAAAACAAATCAAGTGCCATTTCAAAGGCAAATATTGATAGTCGGTTATTTAACTATCAACAACATTCACAACAAACAACCAATTTAAATAATTTTCCCAAATTATTAAATTTCAAAATATCTTCACAAGATATATTTTCCACACTTCAACACTTTGAAAACAAATTTCAAATCACTTTTTCCACACTTCATCACTTTGAAAACAAATTTCAAATCATATTCACTCGCGGAATAAAATTCCCGATATTATTCATTTCCCTTTTTCTTTATAAATTCCCACTGTGAATTTAAATTTCCAAATATTCACTTTCAAACACCAAATCAATTTCAAATTTGATTTCAAATTTATTTCAACCCCAAATCACTTTACAAATCGATTTCCAATTTATTTCAACACAAATCAATTTTTCATTTAACATCAAATAAATTTTCATATTGATTTCCCAAAGATTCATTTTCAAATACCAAATCAATTTCATATTTGATTTCTAGAAACTTATCACCTTTTAAATAAATTCCTTTATTCTTCCAAACCATCTAAAATTCCATTTTAAATAAATTTCCCAACTTTCGAATAATACTATTCAAACTCCATTTAAAAAAATCTTTTCCCATATTTTGGAAATAATTCGATAAGATTTCAAAAATCAACTTTACGTTTTAAAATTCCTTCTTTGAAATCCAACCAATTCTTTCAAAAGAATTTACTTAAAATTTCCAATTTTAATTTTCAAAAATCCAATTTCATTTATTTCTGGTATCCAACGATACCAAAAATACATTCGGCTAAATTATAGGCTTCAACACATTCAATCGTCAATATAATCATTCACAGATTATCAATAAATCATCACACAGCATATGAAACAAATTCATATAACATATGAAACAAATTCTTAATATTTGAGGAATCCAGTTGGATCCCTCCAACCTGTTTCCCTGCATCCACAGATGTTAGCACAATACCAATTCCACCTCGAGGTGGAATATCGCGGTATATGGGATTTATAAAATATCATCCGCTATTATGCGGTGCATAGGGTCTCATCCGCTATATAATGCGGGAAAATCAATCACCAATATATATATATATATATATTCCAATATATATATTGCTATATACTATCACAATCAAGCAATCAATCAACACAATCAATAATTTTAAATATAACAATTTAAAATTAAACAAACCCTTTGTTTGAGTGAGAAGATCTCACCTTTGCTTTAATTTGCAATCCATTTCCATTTTGACCATTTCTCCATTTTTAACCTTGTATAAACAATTTATACAATTTATAAATATTCGAACAATCGAATAATCAACTTTCATTAAAATTTGACTTAACTAATAATTAGTTTTAAACCAATTCCTTTCTTTAAAAATCTAGTCTTTATAAACTCTATATTTTTTTCTTTTTTTTTAGTAATTAACAAAAATAAGAATTTTCTTTACTGTCCTATATATATATACAGTTGATTCCATTTTTAAAACAAAACTTTAAGTTCCGATCAGATCAAAAATTCATTTAGGAGTTTAAGCTTAAGGAACATTTAAATTTACTGTTTTTGAAATCAACAGTTTAAAATTTAGGTTAATATACCTTACTGCTACAACCTTGCTCAAACAGGAAGACGACATCATCGCGAAACAGCTGCGGGCACGCGACCCTCCATTGATCCTTCCCAGAACCACCCATAGGCGCGTCGTTTGCCAAGGAATCAAACTCCTCCGCCCTCGCGAGACCATGCTGCCTACTGCCTCATTCCCCCTTCGCCATCGAACCGAAGCCCTAAACCCAAATCGAGAGTCTCCTGCCTACTCGCCTTCAAGATCTGTCGTGCTTCAATTTCCCATCCCTCGCGTGCGCGAACGCACCTCCTTCCAGCGCCTCCAGGTGGTCGCGACTTGATGTGGATGCGGTGGCCATTTTCCTTTGATTCACAATTTTGAAATTAATTTGAAAACGAGGGAATGAAGATGAATTCCTTTTCGAAGTTCGTCATTTTAAAGAAGAAAATGAATCGCGTTTGATTTTTAATCTGCCTATTTTTTTCTCGATTTGCTTTTCAGAGTTGAAGAGTAGGAACGAGTGAAATTATTTATGCGGCCATTATCTGAAATTTTTCTTGAGGAACGAATTACTGCCAAAGGAAGACAGGGTAGCGTGCTTTAAACGAGAAGAGGAGACAACTAGGTCGACGGAAATCAGATGCTAGGGTGGCTACATATTTAACCTTTATATTTTATATTTAAAAAAAATTCTCGATTAAATTTTCAGCGCATTTACTTACCGTATGCTCACACAACAACTCCAAATGCTACAAAAATTGAAATCCGATAATAATAAAATATTACGGATCCAATGGAACTGGTTTCGTCGAATTCCGAGACTGTGCCCCGGAACGCTATTTTTAAATTCAATTTAAACGATATAAATTCAAAACTGAACAAACCACTTCCAAATTCAATTCTGAAAGCTCTAGTACCTTCAGAATTATCAATATAGATTTTCCAAGCCTTGAAAATATTTTTAATCGGCTTAAAACTAGGGATTCAAATTTTTACCCAACTTCAGTAATTAAATTCAATAATTTAATCGCCAAATTCATTCTGATATCTCGAATTTCAAATTAAACTAACTTCCAGATATTTAAAATCAATTGAATATCCTGATTTCCAATATCAAAAATTCAGGGTCGTTACAATAGATCAACTTTCAAAATCATTCATTCATTTCAAATTCAAGATTCAATTATTTTAAATACTCCTAAATATTAAATTCAACAATTTGATTACCCAATAAATAGCTATATTCGAAATTCAAGTCATTCAACTTATAAAATTAACTTTTTAATATTTAAAATCAATTAAATATCCCAAACTCAAATGACTGAAATTCTGGGTCGTTACACTGCTAATCCAGAGGATGATTCCAAAAGGGATGTAGTAGAGGTAGTGCCTTCGGTTTCGTTCAAACCCATAATGAACTTGTATGGATGAATTCTGGCATTGCATTTCTGCCTGGAGGGCAGTTTTAGCATTCCAAGATGGTTTGTTAAAAAAGGTAATCGTAACCTCAAGCGTCACACCGAGGAATGACTAAAATCAGGAGATATGCTTCAAGGCTACATGGTTCGCTACTATTAGGGTATGGTCATCACCCAATCTAATTGATATTATAGATCATGTATGCTCAGGGCCCATTTAGGTTGTTGATCCCAAATAGGGCGATGACATATTCGGCACTATCTAGTAAGGAGTAAGGCTGGTCTTGACTCGTATGGAGTCCATGTGAGGCTCCTGGTGTGTTTTATCTAGAGATGCACTCTGATAGGTGGTACTCCAATGCCTTGTCATTGATGGAATCCATTTTCCAATACACGTCCTTAAGGACTTGGTTGTGCCCAATTACCGAAATGTGAGATGCAAGCATTTCAGCTATATTAATATGTATTTGTTTAAATATTATTATAATATCACTGGATTTTCTATAGAAAGAGTTTTGGTTATCGCAAGGTAAAAATCAGTCCATGTTTATGTGTGGCGTGGTTTTACGAGATACCTTTGACTTTAAAAGATTTTATAAGTTATAGCAAATAAAATTCCTTGCGATCTGAGTTTCTCACACTTATTTTACCAGACTGATCCGGGCGTTATTTTTCTTATAATGCTCGGGTCATCCCGAGCATATTTTCCAAATTTAGCAGGATCCTTTGGAGCTTTCAGGAGAAGAGATGGATTCTCCAAGATGTATTCATGTATCTTCTAACTTCCGCTATCCTCATTTTTTTTCTGTATTTTTCAACAATTGTAAAGACAGACTGTTATAACTATCCAAGTTGATAATATGTTAATGTACTCTGATGTTGTGTATAATAAAGATGATTTCTTTTTGTAAACACTTGTTTATATTATATATTACTCGTCACATTTTATGAGTTTCTGTTCTATCTTTTCTTTCTTTACCCCAAATAATCAGACTTTCGGACATATAAATGATTGGCACAAGAATATCGAGATGTATTAATGTCGTCTTTTGGTGTAAGAAAGGTAGATTATTACACAAGGTCATTACAAGATTATAGCCATGAATTGGTCCATATAGTTGGACTTCAATATCATCTCCAAATTTATTTTTATAAATTTATTTCACTAGCAATATGAGTTGAAATTGCCTCCATAAGACATTATATTCATTCATCCAAAGCATAGCAACACAGAGAAATAAATGGGACGACGAACGGATGGACCAGAGGCAATTTCCTTAAGCTAAACAACCCCAGGATGTTTCCCATCAGTCCACCGGTAGGGCACACCGGCGCATCTGTTAAGGCGAATTCTAGAGCTTTTCAGCTCTAGAAAACCCTTCGGTCGGACTTTGATGATAGCCCTTCGATCTGAGATTTATTATGAGGGTTCTAGGGTGTAAATACATCAACTTCAACTCAAACATGGCATCATAATTTTGATTACAATATAAAATTTCTAATTTCTAAGAACTAATGCTTTCAGCATGCAATGACTTTAAACAACAACAGATCACTTCAATAAAACAATAGCAATCAATAATAGAATCGCCCAACCACACATGCAAATTGATCTAGGGATAGGTCTTGTGAGGTTTAACTCACCTTTACACTGCCTATAGCTTGGTAGATCCTCAATTAAGCCCTGCCAAATCACCAAAATTACCTAAAACCTCAAAAACAAAAACCAACCAGCAATTGATCAAAAACAAGATCAAAATCATTCTTTTATGTATCTAAAAGATAGAGAACACTTGCCTTATTTATCTTGGATTTTCTAAGGATTTTTCTGAATTAATCTTGAAGATTTTGCTCTAGGTTAGGGCTTTTCTTTTAGCTTCAAAAAACCTATTTTGTTTTTTGCCTAAGATAAAATGAATGTATAGTTCATTCTCAATTACAAAGGAGATAAGAATTCTCCATTATTTGCACTAATGTGCTGAAATTTACATTAAGCCCAATACCCATATTTTAATTAAAAGAACCGACTTTTCAAACTAATTTTAACAATGAAAATATTTTTATTAAAATGTCTACATATATCAAATTCTCCTTTATTTAGAAATAAAATATTCAACCTAAATTATTATACTTGTCTAAACTCAAATTCCAATTATCTTTAAATAAACTCTTAAATTCTAATTTCTTTAATATTCTCTAAATTTAGAATTTATTAAAATCAACTAACTCTCAATAATATTTTTAAATGATTCTTTACACTTTGAAAATACTAATATTTCCAAATTTCACAATGATTTAGAATTAATTATTCTAAAACAAATTACATTTTATAAAGACTACAAATTCTAAACTAATGATTTAAATTTTCCAAATTAAATCATTATTTATATTATTATATTTACTCAAAAATCAAGGTTGTTACAATATGTTTAACTGGTTGGCAGTAAATGTTGACTAATTATATTGCATAGACCATTGGAATTTGGTACTATTAAAGGAACACTGTTTGTTTCAGAATGGGTGAAATAGATAAATTTCAAAGTAAAAATGCCTAATTAGGTCTTAGTGGAATGTTTGCTTTTTTTAACTAATCTACTTAAATTAAATATAGTGAATATTAGGCTCAGGTCCCTAGTAAGTTTCAAAATACACAAAAACCCCAGTAAAAAAAAGTGCGTAAATTAGGTCCCTAGAATTAAGTTACTAAGTAATTGCATATAGTTATGCAATTTTTTTAGTGAATAATTGCGGAATTTTCCGCAACTTTTTGAAAAAATTGCGTAAATTTCCGCAATTTTTTGGGTGAATAATTGCAGAATTTTCCGCAATTTTTTGGGTGAATAATTGCAGAATTTTCCGCAATTTTTTGGATGAATAATTACGGAATTTTCCGCAATTTTCTGATATAATTGCATAAATGTCTGCAATTATTCACTAAATAATTGCATAAGTGTATGTCATTATTCAGTAACTTAATTCTAGGGACCTAATTTACAAATTTTATTTTACTGGGGTTTTTGTGTATTTTGAAACTTATTAGGGACCTGTGCCAAACTGTCCCTTAAATATATTCAATATGAATATAATCAAGAGAGGTTGAGGAGGGAGCGATCAACCATATATATAAGATTAAAATGAATAAAATTCAATCAAATGAAAGAAAGGTTTTGTTTCATTTAGAGAAGGAAACCTCTTCATTTATCTCTTATAAACTTTTCTTAAATTTTAGATCCAATAATTATACCATATCCTTTTATATGTGGCCAACCAAATAATCAGTAACATATGGACTACAAAATCTAATACGCATACAAACAATTATTAAAAACACATATAGGGCATGGCATGATGATATAACAAACAATGATAAAGTCAATATATACATGTGTAGATATTGGGATTTATATCTACTACGTATATCTTTTCCATTTTATATATATTAATTTCCTCAATTTAATTTTTTACCAAAGACACACACACACATATAATTTTAGATACATATCTTACTAACATAAATGTTGAATTGACAATATCAAACATAGATTGATTGAATTAAAGTTACAAAAGAAAAATTGTACATTAAAAATCTAAGATTGATTTGTAAAATAGATTTAAATTCAGATTTGGATTAAGTTAACTAATGTAAAATATCTCTTTTAATTAATATTATAATATATGTGTATGTATGTGTACATATGTAATAATAAGATTAAAATAATTTCTGATTAATTAAAAATACACATATATGTTATGTTAAATTGCTCTAATCCATTTTCAACAATATAGATGCACACACATACACATAGTGGCAAGGATTGGCTACACCTTATTCAAAATGTGACAACCCGAGATTTTTGGGCATTATTATTTTAGATAATATTTAATTTAAATACAACTTATGTGACATCCCGGAAATTTAGCAATATTATTTTAACGAGTATTTAATCAGATAAAATGAATATAGACTTATTATCTCTAAAACATATATTTATATGTATTTAATGTAAATAAAATATACCTTGTCAATATATAATATAAGAGTGAAATAAAATATGAATTGGAATATTAAATAATATAATAAATAAGTAAATTATATGTTGGGTAGTTAACCTTTATAAGAAATAAAAATAAGTAGCCTTATTAGAAATAAATAATATCACAAATAAATTTTGAGTAAGTATGAAAATAAATAATAAATAGTAAGTTATATATTGATAGTTTTAACTTTAAAAAGAAATAAAATGAATACAGATTGGAAAGACAAATTAATAGAACTGGTGAAACAAGACAAAGTAAATATATATATATATATATCTTAGTAAATCAATACAAAATAATACCAAGTAATAAAACAAACAAAAATAATAAAAGAAAAATAAAGTAAAAATAGAAATTCATTTATATTACAATAAGACAAGGCAAAAGAAAATTAAGTTTAAGTATGAAGACAATACAAATATCTTGAAAACAAATCTGCACAATGAAATGAAGCAAGTAAGAAACAAATAAGTAAAGGAAGACACTAGTATAAAGATAAGTATGAACAAAGAAGAAAGATACAAATCAAAAATAGAATAACTCTAGAAATTTTAACTGGGAAATGCATGGTTGAAATGCAAGGCAGGAAATTACATAAGTACATACCATATGAAAGGTGGATAAGTATGAAAATGGTAAACATGACAAATACATGTACAGGATGTACTAAATAGCTAAAAAAATATAGGGAAAATATTTGTAAACGTGAAAAGGACCAAGGCATTAAATGCCAACATCTCTAGCAAGATCGAAATCACCTCAGCCACTGTTTGCACAAAAAATGGACAAACACCTCAAAGTTGTATGATTTAGTAGATCGTATGTTGTTCTTAGTTATTTGGGTGATTTATGCAAATATATGAAAAGCAGGGGCTAAACTGTAAAAAGACACGCAGATTTATAGTGGTTCAGCCAGAATGTGCCTACGTCCACTTTATATGTTATTTCTCTTCTCTTGTTTTTATTACAAGTACAAAGCTTTGATACAAGTAAAAGAAAATTGTTTGAAAGTTATCTCCGTGCTTGAGCTCTCAAAACTTGTCCCCATTGTTGTACCCCTGCCCCTCTATTTATAGAGTGAGGCTAGGGGTAGGGGTCCAGGATGTGTATAGTCGCTGATGGGCCTGGGCTGATGTGATCTGGCCTGGCATGTCTTGGTTCGTCATTGCTTGGTTCGGAGGTGGTTGGAGTGTAGAGTGGACCGGTAGTTGCCTGGACTGGTGGTGGGATGGAAGAAGGATGGTCCCGGTGTCACTTGGTTCGGTGGTCCGGTGGCAGAAGGCTGGTCCGGTGGGATGGAAGAAGGATGGTCCGGTGTCACTTGGTTCGGTGGTTCGGCAGAGCATGGGAGGTGAGCTGGTTCGGCAGAGCATGGGAGGTGAGCTGGTTCGGCAGAGCATGGGAGGTGAGCTGGTTCGGCAGGGTTTTTGCATGCGGAGCAGGTTGGTTCGGCGAAGCTTTGGACCGGTGGTGAGAATCTACCCAACATTTGCCCCCCAAAGTAGGGTATATGCTGGCGTATGGCCTACTTTGTTTCCTCTGATTCGGTCGCTGAGCGCCGATCCAACTGGTCCGGCATCCTATATTTGCCTATAAGTAGGGGTCGTATACTCTCGTTATTCCCTTCCAATTCAAGATAGCCGAACCAAACGTTTCTGCCGAATCAAGCTCTCTGACGAATTGCTTCAGAACACCGAATTAGGTACTGTCGAATGAATTTACGTACTCTGAGTGCCGAATGAATTTTACCCTGGGTGCCGAATGAACATTCACTCTGGATGCCGAATGAACTTGATTCTAGGTGCCGAATGAACGTTCACTCTGGATGCCGAATGAACTTGATAAACTTGATTCTTTCACTTGGAATTTCAGACTGCAGACACTTGCTTCTTTACTTCCTCTATTCTAACGACGTTCTTCTTTGTGTTTGCAGATAATGTCTCGTAAAGCGGAAACTCGATCAGACAAAAAGAAGTCCCAGGGCGAAGTAGAATCTTCCTCAGTGCCCCCTGTTCAGCCAGGTCCGGAACGTCATGGACCAACCCTGAGATCACTAGTGGACGGGTACGGCCCTCAGGAACTTCTGAATTCCCCGCCCGATTGCTTTCCTAGCTCCCTTAAGGAAGAGCAGCTTGATGTCATCTCTCGTTCTTTTGGAATTGATAGGGCGCGAATGCTGTTGCTAGGGAGAGATGTTATGCCTTACGACCCTCCTGAAGGGTACTTTGCTTACAGCAGATACCACTGCATGTGTGGTGCCATTCCGCCTCTTAATGCTTGGGTAACCAGCTTCCTCACATATCTCAAGGTGGCCCCATTCCAGCTTCAACCCAACTCCTATGCTATACTGGTGAGCCTCTTCATCATTTTCAGAGGAAGTATGGTCGTGCTCCTTCTAACCGGGAGATCCGATACTTGTATAATCTAAGGGGCTATAAGAAGGGGTCCCCATACATTAGCCTGGAGTCAGCCGTGACCTTCAAGCCGGTCTTGGATCTGTATTCTAAATTCAGCATGTTCAAGAAGGAGTGGTTCTTTGTCAGGGACGACTCCGTTTCAATTCGGCGCTTTACTTCTGGATGTAAGTTGATGCTTTTACTTATAATTTCCATTCCGATTGCGATGCTTTTTCTCATACTTTCTCATTTTTGCTAGCGACAGGTGGCTTTGCGATTGTGGAGACTGACCGCCTGGTTCAGACGGGGGCTGAGATAGAAGCTATTCTCGGGAAATATAGATCATCTGCCTTCCTGATCAGAAATGCGATCCTTCTGGAGTATAGCTTAATCCTTCCACAGCAGTCAGTAGTTAAGCTGAGGGAAACGGCGGAGGAGAGGGCGGCTGCTCAGACCAAGGAAGGTGTTACAGTAGAGAGTAGCAAGAGGAAACCTTTCACGAAACCTCCAGCCGTCGGAGGTAAGAAACTCAAGAAGTCGGACGGTCCCTCCCCCAGCAACTGTCCACTTACCCAAGAGGAGGAAGATATAGAGGAGGAAAGAGGTGAGGGTGGAGATGGTCGGGAAGGTGATAAAGGCGGCGATGGCATCGGGGCCTTGCTTCCTGGGCAAGCGGGCGAGATTCAGGAGTGGACGGATGATGCGTTCCACCAGGCTTTCGAGGGGCTGGACAAAGATCCGGCTTTGGTAGAGAAAACCGGGAAAGCGGACAAGGCCGGGACCGGTGCAAGCGAGTCTCCTCAGACCATTCCAGCCAAGGTGGCTCCGACGACTCAAGGTGAACTCTTGACTCCTGCATGCTTCATTAATGATAGGGACTTAGGAATATTTTATGACCCTCTCCCGTCCTGGAATGAAATCCAGGACTTATTGCAGTATCCTACTCCTCCCCAGGGTTTGTACAACCACAGATGTGTTTCTTTTCTTTTTATCTTTTAATTTGCAGTGTTTTCTCGAATTATAGATCAATGCAGGCTTGTGACACTTTTTCTTCACATCTGGAGCAGGTAAGACATCCAAGGCCTCGGATCTTCGACACAGGCTTGAGCGATACAAGCTTTCAAAAACTTCCGCTAAGCCGAAGCCTTCGACCCACCGCTCCGGGGATGTAGTCGGCTACCGTCCTCTTCTTGGGGTTATCGAAGAGGGTATTCAACGGAGAAAGAGGAGTCATCCTTCATCCGAACCTTCACTTGGTCGTCAGCTCCCGGCTCAGCCTCTTCATGATATCACGGGGGAGGATAGCGAGTTTGCACTCTCTCCGCGCCCGCCCGGAAACCCTACCGTTATTCATATCGATCGTCCTGACTTGGCTCGTAATCCATTTGCGGGTCATCCTGACCTGGATCCAAGCTCCCATGATATTACCTTTGACGAGGTCACCGGTGAGCACCTTCTTCCCCGCAACCCCATGGTACGGGTACTTGATGAAGCCAAGTCCTTAGATCTCGATTTACTCACTACTCGTATAATTACTATGGGAGACGAGGCCAAGGCTAATATTGATCGGGTGGTGGAGGAGACTAAGAAGCTGATGGGGCATCATGCCCGGCTGGTTAAGGCTGGAGAGGAGATTGGGAGTGCCAACATCCGACTAAGATTGATGGTTTCGGACCAGGCCAAACAGCTCGCTGACCAGGCCATTCAGATTTCTCAGCATGAGGCTGCCTCCGGGCGATTGAGGAAGGCTATGGAGGAGGCTAGTAAGGCGGAACTGCGGAAGATGGAGGCCGCCTGCAAGGAACAGATAAATATGGCCATCTCGACAGTGGATGAGGTTCGGAGGGCGGATCTTGAGCAGGTAGAGGAGCTGTCGGGGAAGCTTGAAGTCGCAGAGCTTGCTCAGGCTAGGCTGAAGGAGGAGATGGAGGCGATGCGGAAATCCCTTCAGGCTGACTGCTCGAGATACCGTTTGGAGAGAGAAGCTGCTGTAGGAAGGTTGTCGGCTTCCGAGGCCCGGATGAGGGAGTTTGAGGAGAATGAGGGGATGATGGATGAAATGCTTCAGGACATGTACTTCCGAACTTGGAAGCAGGGCAACCTATCTTGGATGGATGATTATCCTAGGGTCATGGCTAAGATCTATCTTCGGGCTTTGGAGGAGGCTAAGGCCGATGCGGATAAAGATGGTGGCGTGGTCTTCAGCATGGATGCGGTCACTGCTCAGTTTGCCAAGGAGGAGAAGGTGGCGGTGAAGGAAGGTATGCGGTTGCTTGCCGCTGAGGAGGTAGGCGTGCAGGTAGAGGATGACGATCAGGATAGTCAGGAAGCAGGCGCTGGTAAGTCTCCCTTTTTAGTTTCTCCATCAACTTGGTTGCTTATTGCTAATGAATCTTTTTTCTGACTGGACAGGGGGTCAACAGGACAAGGATAAAGCTCCACTGCAGCCGGCCCCTTGATTATACCTGGAAAAAACTCTTTTTGTGGATTTGGCAGTGTTGTATATGTTAGTCGAAAAATAGTAAAGTAGCCTTTAGGTTGTAACATTTTGCCACGTGTAATAAATAGTCTTATTTTTGACGTGTAATTCTTTAACTTAAGCTGATTATGTCGTCTTTTGAATGTTTGCTGTTATTTTGGCATGTCGTAGGAGAAATATAGCTATGTATATTCTTGTAATTAAATTGTGTTTGATGTCGGGTTCTGGTTTAAGACATAATTCCATGACTTGCAATGTTAGTGTGTGGTGTGAACAAATTATAGTCATGCATCTGCACATAAAGGAAGAAAATACCGCCTTTCATGTTCTGTTTGTAGACGGCAGTTTCGAATATCTTGTATGATCGAGCATGGAAAGCAGTTGAATGCCCTGCCATTCGATTGTGAATCTCTGCATCCATTGGCGAGTACCTCCTACTCTGTATCCTGTACTTTATGGATTGTTATAGAGGATAGGAGGAAAGCTTTTTAAGTAAAATTGAAATATGTGAAAAGGTAAAACTTCCAATCACGGAAGGCCTTCGATGTGCTTAAGTTCGTGGCAATCGGGTTTTGTAGTCACTTTCCCTAGCTGTGGGTCTTGGAGACATTTGTCACCCATCTTACGCCTCCGCGGGGAGTTAATTATTTTTTACCTCAGCCGCACTTAAGACACATCGGAGCCGAGATCGCGCACAGTAACTACCCGGGCCATTATGGCCCGTAATCATGGGTATTATTCGATTTACTGTGGCCGGCTAGCGTGGGTGCCGATCGTCAACTTTGAACTGCCCCTGGCTGGCCACACCTTATGTTGGGGCTTATAGTCGGTTCACAGTTGCCGGCGAGCCTAACACCGTAATGAGCTGCCTCGGCTATAGTCGGCCTTCTCGGTGGCTTATAATCGGCTCATTACAGTTGGCTTTAAGGGCCGTCGCGAGCAATGAGTTAACCCGCAGCAGAGGGATGCTGGAGCAAAAGTGTCTCATTGGCGAGGGCATAGATTCGCATAGTACCTGTTGGGTTTTGCCCAGGTGAAGTTGCGCCGTGAGGTGCTTTGAGTGGAGATGCTATACGCGTAGGATTTTGTTCAACAGAAAAGGATAAAGTTAACAAGTAGCCAAGATATAAAGGAACAAGTTAAGAAAAGATACAAAGTTTTTTAAAGTGGTTCGGCACGAAAAGGCCTACGTCCACTGATTCTCTTTGTTAATTCACTTCATATGGGCAATACAAGTTAAGAAAAGTATCGACGGAGGTGTTGGATGTTCCATGCCCTCTGGAACACCTCTCCGTCC